>LLEY01000017.1:0-601583 GCA_001414485.1 Calycina herbarum | reverse complement strand
GAATTCCAGTGGAACTTCCATGGAAACCCTATTTTTTATGGAGTCTTCCATAGATTTTTAAAAAAGGAATGGAGTCTTCCAATGTATAGCTGTGGAACTTCCATGGAATTCCAGTTGCCGACCACTGATTGTCATATTGGACCTTGCAAAAAGAAGAGAGATGAAGTCCTCTCCATTGGAGACGAAGTGTTTACCATCGACTCCGGCTTAGACCAACACGGCGACTTCGAAACTGGTCTTGCCATTCGAGAAAGCGTCCCTATGATATCCAGTGGTGGAAAACCACAAGGAAATCTCATATTTGCTAATCACAGCGAACCTTGTCATCCAGATTACTCACTACGTGGATCTAATGGTCCTGTTTATGCGGATTCTGTGTACTAGTCCTTGGTGCCTGATAAGATCGGTGTCTTCTGGACCGACCTATTGACTGCTACTGGTATCACACCTAACAAGTAAGTCTTGCCAACCCGTATTCCTGTTTCTACCCAATTATCCTCGCATGAAACACGAGAACTGACATTTCCCCATCACAGTATCGCCTTCAAAAACATCCAAAACTACCCCTGCGATGGTATCAAAAAGGAAGAATGCATAAACTGGGGCCAGTGGCGCATGAACGTCCCCGCCCCCCAAGGCTACGACAAAAGCGACATCAGCAACCCCAAAGACCTCGTTTCCAAAGCCCTCGAAAACTCCAAAAATCTAGCTCCCCAAATAAAAGACCTCCTCACCATCAACATGGACTCCTACCAAGGAGGCGACCCCCTAGACGCCGAAGCAAAAGCTAAGCGAGAGAAAATCCTCTTCGGGTTCTTGACTGCGATTTTGATCTTTGTGCCTGTTGCGGGGGAGGTTATGAGTGCTGTTGCGGGACTTGCTACTATTGGGAGGATCGTTGCGTTACTGGGGGTGGCGGGGAATGTAGCTTATGATTCGTATACTATTTTTAAGGATCCTGAGAATGCGCCGCTTGCTATCTTTGGGTTGATACTTGCGCCGTTGGGACTTACTGATGTTTTGGCGCTGGCGAAGGCGGCGAGGTTGGCGAGGGGAATGGATGCTAAGGATGCGGTGAAGTTGGGGACGAGTGTTGGGAAGAGGTTGGCTACTTTGAATAAGGTTGCTAAGATGTGCAAGAAGTAGGGAGGGTAGGCTTTCTTGTGTAATCAATATTTTGTGAGGACTTGGTGTATATATAGGAAACAAGTTAGTTTTCCTCTGAGCAAATACATCTATAAAAAACAAGCTACGAAAACTTTGAAAGAAGGAAATAGAATAACTAGACTTGCGCAAACAAAGAAGACCACAATCATTTGAAGTCCCATCATATCCTCAGTAACTGAATTCAATCATCTCAAAACTTGGTGGCATAATATTCTCTTGCCGAATGACCTTCGGCTCCGTTGGCAAATCCACATGGGATGAGCAAGAATTCACCTTTGAAGCAAACACCTAAAGTGACGCAATTATTAATCACAAACCCCCATCAGTGAACCACACCAATCCCAGGGTATATAAGAAGGTCGAGATCATTATCCTTCTTACAACATCGGGGTACAAGACCAAACCACCAACGCGCAACTCTCAAGCAATCAAACACGTCTTTTCGCATCGCGATAACCTCCGCACGCAAACTCTACACAACCTACTCAACCAAGAAAACTAAGAGAGAAACAAGAGAAATAGAAGAAGACTAGAGGAAGCACATTCACCCAACACTAACCCCAAACCCACCAAAAATGTGTTTCGGCAAGAAACCCCAACCACAACAAAACCCAGGAGGAGGTGCAAGACCAGGTACTGCTGGAACGTACAACGGGTACGTTTTCAAATTCCCCTTTCCCTGCTTTATCCATCCCACCTACGTCTCTCCTTCAAAACAGAAAAATAGCAATCCAGTTAACACTTTCCCTCAGAGGCAAGGGCAAACCCAAATACCCGGCTGGTCACACCGGAGCTGTTCATACTGGACAAGGAGGAGGAGATGGAGGTGGAGGTGGACACTTTGGGGGTGGTGATTATGGTTCAGGTGGTGGGGGAGGAGATGGTGGCGGCGGTGGAGGTGGAGGAGATTGAGAGGGGGTATGCATATGGCCTTTGAGAGGTGATTGTTCTGGTTTGGAGATAGTTTGATTGTATGGAGGGAATGTTTGCTCGTTTAGGGATAGGAGGTAGTTTATTATTCAATTGACTACTTCTCGAGACATGATTTTGGGGTGATAAATGAGTAATGTGTACACGGAATTAAGGATACTGACTCGCATCATCGAGAGGCTTGTTCTCTAAAAATAATATGAAGTTCTTTAGATGGGGTTCGAATGTATTTACTCTGATGGGGGCGGTTGATAATGTACAACTCAACGAGATGATTTCAATTTTTAGCCGAATCGAATAAAGAGCGATGAAATGGAACGATAGAGTGACCGCCTCGAGAAGGTAATCATATTCTGATAAATCATTGTGTCTACGCAAATGGCAATACCAAGAAGATGATACCACACGTGACGAAACATAATCCACGTGACAAGTTTATTTGGAATGCTGCGGAGAATTGAAATAGCAATCAATATCAAAGACAATGCGATGAACTCCTTTCTAGTTGACACAAATTCTCAACGTCGAGTTCTGCTGCACGAGTTTGAGTTTGAAGGATGTCAAGTGGGCAAGAGAAACCCAACTCCATCTCCTCGCTCAGACCAATTCACCAGGAACCTCGCTCAATGAGACTTGAGTGGGCTCCAGGTATGGATATTTCTCTTCCGAAGCATCGCCTACGCGTTCCTCAACCGCGTCATCTTTATCCTCTCTCGGAAATAGAGATGGGTTGAAACCAGGCTGACCGCAATAACCACAACAACACCACCACCAACGGCTTCTTATAGCTATCTCTAAAACTTTAGAGAATGATGAGGGTTTCCATTTTGTTTACTCGCAACTTTACAAGACTTGAATTGTTTTGAAAGAAGTGGATTTTTGAGAGGAAAAGACGCGGCAGTATTTCTGCTAAGATTGTCCAAGGCGACACAAGAGTGACAAGAGAGGACCAAGGCTGCCAATATTGAGATAAGACGTTGGCATTTGGTAAAGCGAGGCGCCAGTGCTCACCGAACTTGGAGCGAAGACTCAAATAAGCAGAGATTTTGAAGAGAATTTCCGTCTGCGTCTTTGATTGATGATGAGGAAGATGAGGCCAATATCTGGCCCAGACTTCCAAGTCGGATGAACCGGCAAACTTCCTTTTCAACGAGGATATTCGTCCCACATCCGGGCTTGCAGGTCTCGCGAACTTGCCGCTTTTTGAATTTGTTTTCTTGACGATCCTTTCATCATTTTCCCCACTGTGTTTGGTAATGGACTTTGATGTTTTCAAGATGGAGTGGAAATGGCGAGACCACGAATTTAGGATCACGAATTTGGAAGAGTTCGCGATCTCTTCGGGGTTTTCTCCTTTTTAGTGTGGCTCCGGTTCTAAATTTGTCAAAATGGCCTTGCCGCCGTCCTCATGCGACCGGCCCGAGAATTTGCGATCTCGGTTCCCCAACTTGCTCGCAATTTTCCCGGCGCCCAGACTTGGATCTCTTCAAACACCAACCAACACTTTGCCCACTGATTCCACTCAGACGACGATACGAATCACGAGACGATTCAGTTGGCGCTTCAAAGTCCGAAGGCCATCTCCAATGTTCTCCTCCAATTTCTTATGTTTTCATCTCGTGGCGCAGTTCAAGTGACGACGAGCCCCCATCGCTGCGAGATCCTCAGATTCCCGCTCTCTTCCTGTGTCTGTGTCAGCTTTTCTCTCTCAAGTTTCAAATCTCGCTCTCCTGGGCTGTCACCCCTGAAGGACAATGCTTCAGCCTCCAGCTCCAATCTTTTCACGTCTGATCTGCGTCGAGAAGGGACGAGCGCCACCTCCTCTCCCCAAGTCTTGGGCTTCAGTCGGGACAGATGCCGAGGGCTTTTGCGAGTGCAAACGCCCCAGATTGGCTGTTTGTGGGAGGAAACCCCCCAGCAAATTGCCAGCCTGCGAGACTCTTCCCCCACCGACTTGCAGAAATTCTCCTTGACGGGACCCCAAGGGACTTTGGAAACCCTTGACGTGGAGATGGGTGGATCCGCATTTCTCGTCGTCTCATTGGATTTTGCAAGAGGGCCGCGTCACTTGTGGACAAGTCCATCAGTCGACGTCCCCCCTGCACGGTACCAAAGAGCCAAGCCATACAAAGTCCCTCCCCCCAAATGGCCATTCGTGCCATGACTTGCCATGGCCGATACAACACCGCAGCAGGCTGGGCATTGAGATATTCTTCTCCTCTTTTCACATCCTCTTGGCACGAATTGACTGATCGTTTCATTTGACCTTTCAATATCTTTCCGTTTCTACCCACTCCCTCCTCGACTGTGTCCCGGTAGTACTTTTCAGCCTTTCGCGAGGTTTGCCGTTGAAAACAATATATCACTTGCATAGCCTTGCAGCGCCCCAACTTACGAACAGATTAAGAACAAACATCACAAACAACACGACTAATCGCACATTGCATTGTTGGGAGGAACTAATTGGCAAGAATTGGCTAGTCATTCGAAAATAGCGACACTGAGACGTCCGGAACAAACAAATCGCCTTCTACACTTTCCAGTCAAGTATTGAATACTTTTCTGCCAGTCTTCTACGCTCATTCGATATTACGAATACACACGCCACCGCTAGACAACCGAGTAGGATTATTCTAGGGAATTTTGGTTTTTAACATCCGCATAGCCACGATACCGAATTCCGAACTGCACTAGTACACTGCCGCGTCATCAGCCAGAAGGACATATATCTGTGGTGTTAGGACACGGGGAAGGAAACGGGCATAGTATTTCAGCTCGAGGGGAAGAACATATAATAAGATGAAGGGATTATCAACATTCGCAGTCGCCGCGGGGTTGTTGTCGACATACACAGAAGGTCTTGCGTTTAAGAAGAGGACGGATGGACCACCACGAGTAGTTGGTTTCCCAACGGAACGAAAGTCTATAGTAGACCCGGTGAAGAGAGACAGGTTACGGAGGAGAGCTTTGACAGCATCAGCAACACTGGACAATGAGGTAAGATATTCCAGACCGTTTGCCACTACCTCTGCTAACTAGTTCTAGCAAACACTCTACTTTGCCAATGTCACGCTAGGCACACCAACACAAACACAACGATTGCATATTGATACGGGAAGCAGTGATTTATGGGTCAACACACCTACTTCGACGTTATGCAAAGGGAAGGAAAAGCCATGTGCGTTTGCGGGGTCATATGCAGCGAACTCTTCGTCAACGTATTCATACATTGGGAGTTATTTCAACATATCATATGTTGATGGATCTGGAGCATCTGGGGATTACGTTTCAGATACCTTCACTATCGGCACAACAACTTTGAAGTCATTACAATTTGGAATTGGGTACACGAGTTCGTCTGCAGAAGGAATCATGGGTATTGGATACCAGGTCAACGAGGTTCAGGTTGGCAGAGCTGGAAAATCGGTTTACAACAATTTACCAGCCCAGTTGAAGGCGGATGGGGTGATTACATCAAATGCGTACAGCTTATGGCTCAACGATCTCGATGCGAGCACCGGCAGCATTCTTTTCGGTGGTGTCGACACCGCCCAATTCCAAGGCGAACTCGCCACACTCCCAATCCAAAAGGAGTCCAACACCTTCGCCGAATTCCTCATTACCCTCACAGGCGTCTCAATAGGAAGCACAGTAATCGCCAAGAACCAAGCTCAAGCAGTCCTCCTCGATTCAGGAAGTTCTCTCACCTACCTACCAGACGCCATGACAGAAGCAATCTACGAACAAGTAGGAGCCCAATACGACTCCACCCAAGGCGCCGCCTACGTCCCCTGCTCACTCGCCAACAACGCCTCCACAATCGACTTCACCTTCTCCAGCCCCACCATCAAAGTCCCTATGAACGAGCTCGTAATCTTCATCACCTCGACCAACGGGCGACCCCTAACCTTCTCCGACGGCACCCGCGCATGTATCTTCGGCATCGCACCAGCTGGAACGGGGAGCGCTGTGATGGGCGATACCTTCATCCGTTCTGCGTATCTGGTTTACGATCTGGATAATAATGAGATCTCGATTGCGCAGACGAATTTCAATGCTACGACGAATAATGTGCTGGAGATTGGGACGGGGACGGAGGCTGTTCCTAGTGCTACTGCGGTTGCAAATGCTGTTAGTGCTTCTACGGGGGCGAATAATGCGTTGGTCACTGGGTCGGTGACCTTGAATGGGGGGACTGCTGCGAAGAATGCTGCTCACACTACTGCGCCATCTGGAGTTGTGGCTGCGCTGCTTGCTGTTGGTGTGGTTTTTGCTGTCTTGTAGAGTGGATTTGTTTTACATTATTTGGGGGGGATTTTGGCATGTTTTCCTTTGACTGGTGCATAGAGCGACATGCATTTAGAGCGAGCATTTTTCTTTTCTATTGCATAGATATGGCGTTGATGACATTTACGGGATGGACATATTTGGCATGTATGATTGACGGGATATCGGGATCCTTAAAAAGGTACTGGAGACCTAGAGTGTGGAAAGGGGGTGGCTCTTTTGTTTACGAGTATTTTACAAAGCGGTGTTTGCTCTTGTTTTGTTTTGTATATATCTAGGGGCGGATAGGTATGGGTGATCACTGAAATGGGCATTGGAATGGCGTATGAGTGAGTGAGTGGCATGGCATATATTATACCAAGAATCTATGGTGTTAGATTGAAATTTGAAAAACATTTGGAAAGCGTTTTGAGTTTTTGGTTCTTGTGACATGGTGATTTGTGGATTTAGTTTCTTTTGGGATGTTGGAGTTGGGGTCAAGGGAGTGAAGCCAGCTAGGCTTCTGAGGGGGAAGTAGGGTTATTTAAATATCGTGGGTTGTTGGATCGGCACTTGCCCAGCGATTTGAGCTGTTGCTGTTTGTTGGATGTGTTGCTGAGTAGAGGTGGTTCGTTTTGGCATGGGGTTCTATTTCGCAGGTCTCCTCCACATTTTCAAATTGTGAGGAAAAGTAGGGGTACGTGGGGAAGGTTGCGGTCTTTTTATGGTAAGGTGAGAAAGGGGTGGGGAATCGGAAGCGACGGTAGCAAAGTCCATTGATGAGTAAGACGATGATGGAAAAGAGGTGTTATGTGGAGCGGCTTGAGCTGATGCTGTGGAGGGCAACCTTGTGAGGACAAATAAGACCTACTGTAGAGAAAGGGAGTCCAAAGAAGTCGGAAGGAACTTGAATGTGAAGTTCGAAGGTGATGGTTTGGTTGAGGGTTCTTGCGCATGATGTATTTCTGTTTTAAGGGAGGGGTACAGTGGGATTTGCTACTATGGTTGGAGATATTATGGGGTTTGGTATTGAGAAAAGTTGAGTATTAGTCATTCCTACTAATATCTAACCAATAATCCCGTCGCTGATTTGTAGGCTTAGTCTGGTTATTGTTTTATGATTTGATCTTGAGAAATGTGGTGAGTGGAACTATTTCATTTTCACTCCTTGTAGAAGGGTTAAAAAAGATGGTAGGGGATCTCTCTTGCTATTTCGTACTAACAACGAAAATGGAAAACACTTGTGTATGGGTTGGCGACACACTCTGAGAATGACAAGTATACTTGAAGTGAACAAGCCGAGGGTGGATTTGGTAAGTGGACGATGAACGATGGAAGAGGAGGTGTCGGATATCGTCGATATCGAGGCAACTTTCAATGTGTCGAATATGGCAGGAATATTTGACAGCAGTAGAGATTTCGACGGTAGATGATTCATGTGAGATTTTGATTATCAGAAGCATCAAAGGGTATGTGGGTCTTCAGGGGGTTTGCTATTTTTGTTTTACTCGAGCATCTTAGCTAAAGCTTCCTTTATCTTCGCTGTTGTCCTTGATCAGAGGTCCGGCACGATCATCTCCTCACGTTTTTCGCTGCTGTCTGATGAATAGATTTTGAGAACAAGATTCATACGGGAAATACTAGGTGGAAAGGTGTAAATATAGAAAATGCCATTGTTGGAGTCTCATTGGTTTTGAATTTGTATTGAAAAGTTCAAGTGACGTTTGTGGTGGTGGCGAGAGTTAGATGGGTAATGATATTTTTGGGTTGAGATACTTGGTTGGACGCGTTTGCTGAACTCGTAACATTGACACAGGATTTGGGATAGATACTCTTCAAATGTTTCCGAAATATAATTCGTACCCCCCGCAAAGCATGATGACTGTCTCTTCCGTTGAGAGGTCATTGGGTTTAAATTAGAAATCTAGGTCTGGTACGAAGAAGATTCTACGCATGGTCTTTGCGAAGAATCCTTATGAGCTTTTGAGATTAAGAAACATCACTAAAACGTGGGAATTACATGTTGTACTGACGATGGACTTCTAGCTTCAGACACGGTGATACTGCGAGGAAGAGCTGACTAGCACTTTCATAATGAATGATAGGGAACTTTCGACAACAGGATAATCTTCGACAGTAAGATTAAGTTTTAATGGACCTGGCTGCCGAGGTGAGTGGTCTCCCACATCTCGCTTAATTTCCGTGTCGGCTTTGGGGAGAAGTTTGAGGATCATCGGCTGGTGGTCTTTTAGAAGGGAGCTAGCCAGCCGCCTTCGTCGAACTTCTTCTGGTTTTCGCTTGCTATACATCGCTTTCTTCTTCATAGATACCGGAAGAGTTGGAAAAAGCACCAGTTCGCCTTTTCCTATGATAGCAATCTTGAAAATTTGCTAATTGAATTACCTAATATTAGATATTGCGTATACTTCAATAATGTTTCTAAGGGACCAAGAGGGTTGAAGAACAAGGGGGAAGGGGGAGCTTACTGGGGAGTCGAGGTTTCCATTTCATGTTTTTACTAGATTTGTTTAGCCATTCGAGACTTGTGATATAGCTCTAGTTCTCACCGCCGGGTTGCTTTTGACAACGGCTACCCTCTTAGAAGTGCATTACTGAACATTATTTCGGCCTCAATTATGAGGGAAACTAAAATCTTGAATAAGCAATTAAAATTTGAAAGTGTTTGAGAGATTACATACATGCTTCCCACCCTCCTTGCCTAGAAAGTTTACTTAAGTAGGGGCGACGATAACTACCCGACCGCCCTTTAGATTTCAAGTACAAAATTCTCTTAAAAGCCTTCAGATAGAGATATTATCGTATAATAGCAGTAGAATAAAGAAAAGCAGAAGAGTATTATTCTCAATATATATTAAAAAGGCTATAATTCTACTTCCGGATAATATTAGAAGTCGGACTACAGCCAGAGACCTGGTCCTTAGCATCGGCTCGGAGCGGGTACTATTCCCCGGCTAGACGCGAGGTAGCTAGGATTTTCGTATTATCAAGTTTATTATTTAAACATATTCAAACTATACTATTATTACTTAAATTCTAACTCTTTTATTAAAAGTAAATATATATATTTAATACTTCTTTATAAAAGTTATCTTGACTATTTATAATCTAAAAGCTAAAGAGACTCTTATTATATATAGATTTCTTTAGTTTTATAGAATTATCTTAAAAAGAAGTTAATAAATTTATTTATTTGTTAATAAAAGGTACTTATTTTGTTAATTCTTATCTTTATATATAGTATATATAGTCTAACTATATAATTTATTATTGATAAGATAAGTAATATCTCATTATTAACTAAATTTATACAGTTTTACTCTTTACTCGTAGTGTCAAAAGGCGGTCGTATAGTTATCGTTTTCGCAAAAAAGCTCAAAGGGCGGTCGGGGAGTTATAGACGCCCAGACTTAAGCCTCAAGATATGCTCACTTTTTTTTTTTAAATAAAAAAATAACTTCCATCTTCCCGCATCCTAAATATATGAGCTGATTCTGTTCTCAAGAACGACGTCGATTATTCTTCTTTGTGGATAAAGAGTGGAACCGGAAGGCCGAATTTTATCATCAGAAACACCGGGTAGAGCGAGAATAATACAAGGGTAAATGCGAAATGCGTAGGCTGTTGTCGAAGAACCTCTTGCTGTCGAAATTTTGACGTACACTCGTTTGCCCAGTATTTTGTACTGGCTAAACGCATAACATAAGTTGACAAGATACTGGACTTATAAAAACGAAACAAGAGAGCCGCGCAATTACTAGTCTCTTTCGAAAGACTCTCCATCAATAAAAACTCTATAATATTGGAGGGATAAGGGAAGCTCCTGCCAAGTCGTGATCGTCATACTCACCGACGTTTTTGTTAAGTACCTTTCGAATTGTGGCACCATTGACTGATCTTCAAATGTTTCTTTTCGAAATTCAGACGTCTCAACACTCGTATCAAATTCAAAGGGCATAATCCGGCTCGACTACTATCATGAACAAAGCTAAGCCAAGATCTACTTAGGTTGAAGAATCAACAGCCTCACTTCGCAATATACACTAAAGTGAAGAATGGGATTTATGGAAGTCTTTTCGACCAGCCTAGCGGTTCTCACAATACAGGTAGCAGATTTTAAGTGATGGTCTTCATTTCACAGTCAGGGTACTATCGGAAAGTGTCGGCTGTTGCTGTAGCAAATAAGAGACTATCAACAACAACATAGTTTTCGACGGTAAGAAAATAGGGAAAAGGACTTATGTAGAACTGAGGCCAAACCACTCAATACCAGAAGGTCTGTGATGATAACAAGTTTAGATCATTAACTGCCCGTTGATCAGCTTACCAGTCGTATTCTCGTGCAAGTCTGTGATCTTGTGAATATCGCATTGGTCGGCGTGCAGGGTTTTGGCTAAGTCGCGGAAAACATTTCCGATATCTGAGTTTATTTGTACTTCTCGCTCAACTTTACTCTACGCTAAGTTTCCAAATTTTCAAATAATTCTCGAGAATTAAGAATCAAGGGAGGGGAGGGTTCACTGGGAGTTTGATAATGCCTTTTACCGATAGGCGAGAACTGGCGAATCAAGAATAGGTAAATTATCTCCCGTACTGGATTCTGAAAATTGAAATTGATCAACTATTGACTGATTTCTTCTTTTTGATTGAGCTGGAACGACTGCTTAAAAGCCAGAGTCAGTAATTGCTGCCATTTTTGAAAGTGATACGGCCTTTTTATCATGTACATTATGGATACCATCAACACTCGCACACTTAATGCACCTAATGGTGGTTTAAGCTGTGAAAATACATACCGTGGAAATGCACAACACATGCACAAAGATCATCTCAGCCCCCACGCCTGCCTCTCCTTAGGCATTAGAAATCCAGGTGCCCCACTTTTGACATTCTTATTATCACAATTAACCAAATTGACTACTAGGAAAAGCGTCTTTGGTGTAATGGTAACATCTAAGCTTCCCATGATTGATTAATGGAAAATTGGTTAACCAATTGGCCTGCTTAGGCCCCGAGTTCGATTCTCGGGAGACGCAAATTGTCCAATTACTTTTGTTTGATTTTCATTTTTTTTTTGGTTTCATAAAATGTTCCAGGGAAGGGAAGTAAGTTTTGTGGAGAATGTCTTGGCATGAAGTGGTTATAGATGGAAAACAATTCAGAGATGCTTTTAACAGTCCATTAAGACCAATGAATAACTTCTTTCTGCGTACATCCTCTCTATAGTTATAAATAATTGATGGTAGAGCGAAAGTGATTGGTGATCTGAATTGCCGAAGAATATGATTGGATGACCCTCCCCCACCAGAGTTTTGGTTACCCGAACGACACGACAACATCGTTTTTGAAGGATCATTCGTCTTCCTATTGTAATATTACTCAACCTTTCTTATCACTGCGAGACGAATTGCCATATCACTGCAATATGGACCTTCTGCCGCTCGAACTTAGTCAAATTGTTGTGGACACACTGGCTCACGACCTCGAATTTGGTCTTTACGAATTTCTAATGCTAAGATGCGTGAACAGTAGATCTGCCCTTCCATGCCACCCATATGGATATAAAACGAAAACTAATAGCAATAGAACTATTCGATCGCATAATTGTCGATACCATCTCGCGCCGCGAGCCCCCAGATTTCGAGAAAGTATGGAGGGCGGTGGACCGCATTTCTCCGACTTTTCTTACGAAGATCTTGAAAACAAGAATCGAAATGGATCATGAAAGAAAAACACAATTGTCTCATATGATCTACGGAGTAGTGGGTTTACTTGTTGGAAGTGAGGGTCCGCTGAGAGCCCAGAAGGGCCAAGATTTGATCATCGCACTTCTTGAGGACCTTGGTCGTACTGGTTTCGAATTCGATGCAAGAGAAACATTAGACTTATCATTATTTCTGGGGCAACCAAAATTCTGAAATTCCAGGGACGAGGCGCATGCCGCACTCATAGCCGCTGCAGCTACTGGTGACATCCCTGCGATGAAAAGGATGTTCAATGCACTTTCCGAAAAAGATGATCTTACCTATACTCGACCTTTCTTTGGAGGGGCTTTGGATACAGCAGCCTTTCGTGGACAAGTGGAAGCGACACGATTTCTACTTGGAATTGATTTGAAATTCTATTACTACCCCAATTGGGTGTCCTCTGCGTTTTACATTGCGGCATTTAGGTCAGCATGCTACACGGGTTAAGTATAGATTGTGAACATACAGTGAGTTGCGAGTTAAGCTTGAATTTACCCACTTTTTTTGTAATCCGAGCTTTTTTTTTATTAAGGCTTTCTCCCTCTTTTCTTTAGAAGACAGAAAATAAAAGTACTCTAAAAGAGACGAGGCCTAGCTAGAAAGAAGCGCTATATCTAATTATCTCTCTTATTCTTTATCACTTATTAATTCGAAGTAAGTATAACAAAAGTAAACTAAAAGATAAATAATTCTTAAAATAACCCCTTTTCTTAAAAAGATTTTAACTACCCCTATAAGGTCGATAGGCTATGCTAAGACCTTACAAAAATCAAGATAGATATAAAATTGTCTGTTTTTGTCTTATAAAGTTTATAGAGTATAAAGGGAGATATAAGCCTCTTCTTTCCTATTCTTATAAATAGTATATTATATGTTGTTGTTAATTAATAGGTAAAGAGTGCCTAAAAAAGGGGGAAATTAAGGAATTTTCTCAAAAAGCTCGGATTACAAAAAAAGTGGGCAAATTCAAGCTTAACTCGCAACTCACTGTAGCATTGGAAGAAAATGATAAAACACCTAAATATATCATAGCGAAACTAGACTATATTAATTTCATTACTTCGGCCATGGCGGGACGTCAATCGCAACTCGTAATATCGCTACTCGAACGCGCAGAATTCAATAAGTCTGAATTTAGAGTCAGAAAAAGATGCCACATCTTCAAGGCGGCTGCAAAATCAGGCAATGATGAAGTAATTGCTACTATGCTCAAATCAGAAGACCGTATCGAAACAGCCGTCTTTGGGACTGCTTTGAGGATCGCATGTGGAAGGGGCCGTGGAAAAGTTGTTCGTCTTCTCCTCGATGCAGATATGGAAATTGGAGAGCGCTGGTTGAACGCTTGTCTTGATGAAGCCTTTAAACGAGACCGCTTTGAAATTATTCAAATGCTCCTTCGCCATGGTGTGACATCAATTGGACCCCCAGTGACCAGAGATATGATCTAAAATTTTGTAAATCAAGTTTTGAGGTCTTAGTGGTGTACTACTTTGGTCTCCGAGCGCTGCTCGCCTAGTTACAGATAGCAGCATGCAAAGCCATTTTCATCTTCAGAAGAAAGAAAAAACCACGCCACCCACATACACCAGTGCTAAAATCGCCCCTTCATGGAAAATTACACAAGAAACCGTCGACGTTTAATTTAGGCCACTTAGCTTTCTCTAACTCGTAGGAGAAATACTGGACCTGGACTCGTTTGGGTATTATAATTCAAGTTGAACTTAAGACGTTCTCGAACACCTTGGTATTTGACAATGGTCAAATGGTACATTTGTCACCCCGGTTGGGGGCAAAAGCTACGTGGCTCTCTTTAAAATGAAGCTTGGTGGGACACCAGACATACATATGTATTTATTAAAATTTTAAGGAGATAAACATAGATTGACAGTACCTATTTCCTTGCTCAACGTCATTGTGGCTAAGAAAAGGAGAGAGAAATCAGTTGAACTGAGGAGAATGTGAGAACAATTCACCTTTTTGAAAGGTGCCTGATAAGTTGTCGATGCGCTCCTTCACCTCAACACCAACATAACCAGCAACAACTTTACTTTCCCACGAACAAGAATACGAGAATACGGAGTGACGTTTCCAATAGTAAGTAATAGCCCGTCCCCTTTTACACTGGGTTATCTCTTTCAAATCCAAGTTCCTGGTGTAAACAAAGACCACTTGCACGAGCACAAAACTGATAGATCGTGGATAGCTCACACAAAATGGCGCGCAAATCCACTGGTGGTAACGTCGCAAGCAGGTTTCGCGCATTTAAGGATGTAAGAAAGCAAGTAGCAGTCCCAAAGACAACCAAGCCAAGAAAATACAGACCAGAAAGTAAATTGCGCCTTCATTATACCGAAAATAGACTATTCGCCAAAATAGTATTTTCTTACGAGGAGAGTCCGAAAAGAGAAAGAATCAAGATAGCTGTGGCTGCCTCATCCGAAAGCTTCCATTTCATGAACTTATCAAAGAAATCACCCATAGCATCAATCCTGATATCAAATTTTTAACACCTGCTATGGGTTGCCTTCAAGAATGTGCTGAGGTCTATTTGGACAATTATTTTGAAGGTTCGTTTTGTAGGTCTCAACTCACACTATCAATATTCATCATTCCTGGCCTTCATCTGAAGATCTCATAGAACTGAATTCTGATGTATTTCACAAGATTCTGCAAGCTAGACTGGTTGCTATTCGTCAAAAAGCAATGTAGCTAGGGTGGCTGGGAGGTGGTTTGGGCTTGTGATAATCTTTGAGCGGTTACAAAGAAGAAGCAAATGTGTTTCTTTTCTTCTTCAAAAGTATCTTGCTCTAAATCTCGTGACTTTAGCAATAGAGACAGTGGAGAATAATGAGATCAAGTTAAAATGACGTGACAACCCGGAGTAAAGGCCAAATTTACCTTTTGACGGAAAACCCCTTTGAAAATAGACCAAAGTCGTAAATCAACCTGTAATATCATCATGCTAGGCATAGAGAAAGGGTGTACCTGTACGTAAATAGCAAATAATCAGGCTATGCGCAATTATGAGGGCTTTAAATACGCGCATTTCAGATGTGGTAATTTCGCCCTCGCTTAGCTCATGAGGATTTTAAGTTAGTAGCTGTCACTGGTATCGCTTTTGGCCTCCCTTCTCACAAATCCATATGATTTCAAGGACTATCATCCGATTTCTTCATTTGCTTTGAACTTGTTGTGTGCAAGCCACTCTAAGGTGGTGACCTGATGTGGCGTTCTTCAGAAGTTTCATTGGGAGCGAGATATGTGGCACAGTCGTGCCCCACACTGCTCCACGGTTCTTCCGGACCCCCGCATTTACAATTTAGGCTAGAATTTAGAACCTATGGTCTCGTTACCAACAACATCCTCACCTCCTCGTCCTCTTTTGAAGATGGCGAGATAACATTACTCTGTAAGCGACCCCGCACAACTTACGGCATACGGGCTAAGTATTCATTGGAGAGAACAAGATCTGCCGAAATACGTCAAGGTAAGCATATATTGGATATCTGATAAGAAACGAACTAATTCATGAAGGACATCGAAGCAAACTTAACCTCGAAAGCATACTTACATTAATCAACGCGGGGTCAAACGGCTGTTCCTGACAAGAAAAAAGGCTTTTTTTTCTCGCACGCCGAGTACGCAGGACAACTCCCAATACTTACCACACAAGGATGCAGTGCAACACGACCCGGGACATAGACGACATGCATTGCAGCAATCCAGAGCGACGGGGGAAGTTCATGCTGCTTCTTCGCTGTGCCGTACCACTACGTTCTATTGGAGGCGGTTGCTATGTACCCAGACTCCGGAGACGGTCAATATATTGCTAATTTGGCAATCGTTGATGCAATTTTTCCAATAATTTCCATGTCCATGTTCACTATGGAAAATCTGAAGGCGCGAGGAGGCTTGGGGGCCTCGTTTTCTACAAGAAGTCGGTAAGTCCGTTCTACTTCTAGCATCTCGATCATCGCCTGTTGCTATTCTCGTTTCCTCCGCGACTTGGAGATTCTTGCACAATGGATCATCCCAAGATGTGGTTCATTACCCTTTTTTCTCTTATATTCCTCACTTCGTTCGCCAATGCTGCGAATGAGACATATGATTACATTGTTGTCGGTTCTGGACCTGGTGGTGGGACTTTAGCCGCTCAATTGGCCAAAGGAGGCGAGTCAGTACTTCTGCTGGAGGCTGGTGATGATCAGGGCGAAAATCTTCACGAAAAGGTTCCTGGGCTTTTCTCTCTCGCTAGCAATGATCTCTTATTCCGATGGGACTTTTTTGTTAAATACCATTCTGACGATGCTATCACTCGAAAATTCGAGCACCTTGTGTATAAAACCACGAGTGGGGAATTCTACGTAGGAACGAATCCACCAGCTGGTGCTACAATGTTGGGTGTGTACTATCCTCGTACGGGAACTTTGGGAGGGTGTTCGACGCATAACGCAATGTGCGCCCCACTCCCAAGCAATCGGGATTGGGATGATATTGCTACGTTTACAGGTGATAAGTCTTGGAAGTATGTTCTAGACACACTGAAATGGACGTGAGGACAAAATTAACAAATTCCAGTGCCAAGGCAATGCGTCAACACTACATCGATTTAGAGAACAACCATCTCGTTGCTAAAGGCACACCCGGACATGGATTTGAAGGCTTCCTCGATATTACTGTTAACAGTGATGAGTATTTGAAGAACCAGAGCAATGCACAAATCGTCTTGAAAGCAGCAGCCAAGCAAATTGGACAAGACCCATCCAAGCTTTTCGAACTTCTCCAGCGAGATCTCAACAGTGACGACAAGGATCGGGATTATCAAACTGGATTATTTGGCTTCCCAGCTCACAGAAGTCCAAAGGGTCTACGTGTGAGTGCAAGAGATGCAGTTGTGGGTGTCTTGAACGCAAAAACTGCAAGCGGGGCCCAGAAATACAACCTAACCCTAGGAATCCACTCCTTTGTCACCAGAATACTTTTTAATACCAAAGGAAAGAAACCAAGAGCAAGCGGCGTCGAGTACCTTGCAGGTCAGAGTGTCTATGGAGCAGACCCTCGATACAAGGCGAGCAATGGACCTGCCGCAACCACAGAGCGGGCTTTCGCCAGAAAAGAAATTATGTAAGTATAATGATATATCCATAAAAACGAGGTTCCGAGCTCACGATAGCCTAGTATTGCCGGTGGCGCGTTCAACACCCCCCAAATACTCATGCTTAGTGGTATCGTAGGTAATGGGGACACCGTTCTCCCACTTTCTTTCTCTTGAATCACTCCTAAGTCACTCTTGAATCATTCCTGAACCCCAGCATTTCCCTATGTCGTATCCCGAGACATTTTTTGAGAGGCAAATACTGACTCCCCCATCACCCAGGGACCCAAAGACCACCTTACCAGTCTCGGCATACCCGTACTTGTTAATCTTCCTGGTGTCGGATCACGCCTCCAAGATAATACTGAGTACGGTGTCGCCGCAGCAGCATCTCAGAACTTCACATCCATTGGCCCAATGGCGACTTATGAAGCACCAGGAGGAGACCCTGCTCTATCTGCATGGTATGAAGGACATGGACCATACACTCAAGGTCCTCTCGATGCAATCATGTTCAAGAGCAGCGCTTCCGTGAATGGAGAAAGAGATATTTATTTCTTTGGTCTCTCTGGAAATTCATTCCGGGGATTCTGGCCAGGCCAGACGGTAAATCAAGTTCCTGCTGATGGACCGGACATTTTCGACTTCTCCATGGTCAAATTCAATCCTCAAAATGACTTGGGAACTGTCAGACTCACTTCAAAGAACCCACTTGATACCCCCGATATCAACTTTCGATTTTTTGAGGCCGGTGGCGATGTAGATCTTCAAGCTCTTGCCGAGGGCGTTGAATTCGGTCGTAAAGTCTTCGACTCTATCACTGCACCTTTGGGTCCATTCAAAGAAGTACTTCCTTGTATCGGTGACCGGACTTGTGATGTTAAGGAGAACATCAAGACCCAGGCTTGGTCTCATCATGCTACGAGCAGTGCTGCCATCGGAGCCGATAAAGATCCTTTGGCTGTGTTGGATTCCAAATTCAGAGTAAGAGGTGTTGATGGTTTGAGAGTTGTTGATGCGTAAGTCCGCTATTACTGATTCCTTTCCACTCGTACTAATTTCGTTAGATCGGCATTCCCAAAGACACCTGGTGCTTTCCCCGTCATTCCCACATTCATGCTGGGAATGAAGGGTGCTGAGGACATATTGAAGGACAAGTCCAAGTGGTAAACCATTCCCCGAGAATACTGCGACAGAACATGATTGGCAATGTGTTTCCATAAAAAGGGGTCAAAAGTCAAGAAGATCAAAATAAACGGTAGAGAAGATGACAGCTCCTAGTACATATGTTTATGATAACTTAGCAAGATCTATTATCAGTGTCAGCATATGTTTCCATCCTTCCATCTCTCGTGATCCGAGATGCTTGAAGTAGTAATATAGCATTCCGGTTGCCACATTGCAATCCACATTCACGTGATCGGCCTACTGAATACTTGAAAGGCGACATTTATCATTTGCCAAAATATATATCGTAGCTTCCCAGAAACCAGCAACCCTCTCTTATATTATTTTTCATCAAATTCGCGTAAATCAGAACCCCGCATACAACTTTCCATCCTCCGGTTCCTCAACTTCTTCTGTGGTAAACGAACAATACCCAACCTCTCCCTCAACAGGCAATGCTCCCCACCGAAGTGTCGAAAATGCCATACTGCCGTCTCCATTCCCCTTCCAAGGATGGCAAGCAGCTGAAATTGCAGCACTACAACTCGCAACAACAGGCATTGCCGATTTCAGTTTGACACGAGAAGTCATGAGAGCCGCTGCTAACATACAAAAACCTACTACTATCACGGCTATCATTGCTACTGGGGAGTAGCCACAGGTCATGTAGTCGTCTTGGTACCTTCTCTCGCGGTTTCCTTGGCGTTCTTGGAAATAGGTATCGACTGTCACGAGGAAAATGCTTTGGGAGACGAGCCACTAATTGTTTGTTAGATTTTTGAACTTGGGGATCCCTATTTCATTGGCGGCAATCAACTACGCCTGAAAAACCAGGAATATGGTACAAGGGAAGTACTTACGTGTAAAGTTCCAGAAGTAATCATCAACGGAATCGCAAACCGGTAAGGTAATTGAAGGAAATATGTGCTTCTCTGAGCACCTCTCGGAATTTCAGAAACCCGAAGCCCCTTTCGATGTATAAAGTATCGACTCCATTCTGATGCAAGAGACATGCAGGTAAAAATACCATTGTATGCAAAATAAAGAAAAGATAACACTACTTGAGGGGAATTGGCAACAAGCACATTCAGAATTATTCCTGCCGCACCAGAAGATGGGAGAGGCCAGCTGATGAACGTTGCTGGATTGATCGCTCCGAGACCGAGTGACATTATCATCCCTTTCGGTCCCTTCATTTCCTGTATGCCATAGGCTAATAATCCAATCACGACCACAATAGCTATTGAGAATCTGGAATTGTGAGTTAGATCTATAGATTTTGTAAACTTGGGTTCCTACAGAGTTATTGTTGTTGCCCACCTAGCCCTACTAGAAGACCGGTAACGCGAAGGGATTGTGGAAGAATATGCCTTTGCCACAATAGGCCACTTCTGTCCATTCTCCTGAGATTCTTTTATATCTGCTCGCGAAGCTAAACACATACCAGCCGTGGTGGCATCTCGCATATGAAGAAAAGACACCACTGCATCCCCCATAGTCATCAACGGAGACTGTTTAATACCCAATGCGATGTAAAGCATGATCAAAGCCTTAAATGCATTGAGTATTATGACAGTCATTGCTAGGTGTGCACTGTATAACAATCGACAGTGTTGCTCAATTGGTTCACTGAGGCAGTAAAGAATTTCCGATTCATACGGCTTCCAATTGGCGAGATCTTTCTTGACTGCTCCAACATTGAACTGACATTGATCACCGCAATTTTGGGGAGGGCAGATCCATGAAAAGGGTCCACTGGGGCAAGATGTAACCTCGATTGTGTTGATCGCCTCTTCTCCTTGAAATCTAGCTGTGGGAATTCCTTTGTCAAAGCCTGTAGTCGTGTTTGGTACCACAAGTATAAGGCTCCCTCTGTTTGTTTGAAATGGTATGGAATACGCATCGATACATGCCAGCTTCTCGAGTCGCTCGAATTTGCCGGACCTCGACTCATCAAATAGTTTATTAGCGAAAACTTTGGCTGAACATTCTTTGTCGTATATGGGACAAGGACTTCCGAGAAGCGTATAGTTCTTAGATGACGGGTTGCTAAATGCCTCGTTGGCGGAATACATGTAATCTGAATCCTCAACTTCAGTACTATTCATAAAATGAGTGGAGTTGAGTGGAACAAATGAGGTAGGCTGGAAGTAGTGGAACACAAAACAAGTCCGCAAGGTAGGGCAGAATAACCGAGTTCTTGATACTCAGAGTCATTCGCGCAATCTAGTGGAGTAATTAAATGATCTACCTACAATTTGTAGCAGCAATTGAAGAAAAGACAGTCGAGTTGTAACTAGTAAGAGTCAGTATTGTGCCAACCTCCATATATAGATGGAGTACCAACAATAAATGAAGTGGGAGAGACGAAAGACCAAGCAGGAAGTAAAGACCGGCACGCTTCTTAGAGATGGAAAAAATATTTCGAACACTTTGAATGCCAATATCCAGCCACTCTCCTTTCCGGTGAGCTTTGTCAACCTCTTTCCTGGTCGGTGCTGACATGCATTGCATGCAGTAATTCGAAGCACTCAAAAGAATAGTACTGAGCGCGTTGATCAGTAAATGAACTGCGATGTTGAGTTTCCGTGTGACTTCGCAGTCCCCTTCGTATATTGGATGTCTCCCATCACTGCTGAAACCAGGAAAATCATTTCTTGCTTCAGCCCACACAAAAATCGTGAGGTTTATCACGAAGACTAGGACGGACCATGATGCGCATGTGATAACCCCAAATCGCCAGCCCGTGGTGTGTATACGAAACCACGATGATTTGGAACTTGTGAATGATTTGGGGTGGTCCCCTCCGAGAGAGTGGAATGAGGTGTCTTTGAGGAGAAGATTGAGTTCTTGTTCTTCGTGCTGGATATACTCCATTGTGTAGCTATGGACACCATAGAAAGACTTTGTTGCAATGGGAGAAAAAAGCGAACTCGCGATGTAAGAAAAGAGTAGATAATGCTAAAGATAGTCAGAAAGAAGGTTCTGAGTGCTGGATTTCAATAAGCCTCATCGCTCTCAGCCGCAAAACACGGTTTAATTTGGACGCAAGGTGCTCAGCTGGACCATTAAAAAAAAGCAAGTTGGTGATGCGGTCCCCCGAAATGGCGTGCCAAGTAGTTATCCAGCCTCTTTTTGTGCAACACAACGAAGACATAATGACCCGGAGCGGGAAACTGCTGCTGAATGTCTGAGTCTCTCTAGGCATTACCCGTTCCAAGAACTTCCCCAGCCGCCCTCCTCAAAACATCAGCCAACCACTCGGGACGACTATTCAAAACAAAATGACCAGCATCACACCTCTCCAAGGTATCTATCATGTGATTATCCGTGGCTTTCGCAGCACCAATCAAACTCTCCACAAAAGACGGCTTCACAGCACAATCATTTTCACACAGAACATAAGTTGTACAAATTTCTCGCCAAGGCGCATACGTAACGGTGCTGTAAAAAACCCCAAGGCTCTGGGGTACAAGCTGTGCTGTCAATTTTTCAGCCTCCTCAGGCGAAAGGTCGTTGTAAAAGACTTTGATCGCAGTAGCAGGCGAGATAACACTGATTCCTGTCTAGAAACGCTCGAATTAGCGAGAGACTGTACGGGGTTTCGAGCGACCAACCTCGATGTCTACTTGCATACTTGGAAACAACGACTGGATCGTTTCTTTGGTCGCGGGTTGAGTGCCCTCCACAAACATCAAAGCCATGACATAAACCAACCTCACAACACCTCCCTCGAGTCCATTTAATTTCCTCTCTTGGTATCCCAACCCCTCTACAGCTTGTCCTCCACACACTGTAACAGATTAGCTTACTTTTTTTCGTTCTACTCAGGTGCCGGGAGCAGTGAGCAAGTGTGAGAGCTGCTCCCGACCACTAAAAATACCTTGGAGCACAAAAGGGGGAACAAAAGGAAATATTGCATACTGCCACCATATGAATGCATTACGACAATTATTTCCTTTCCCTCATCCGACAGACTCTGAACTTTTTTGCGAATAAAATCCACATCGTTGGTAAAGTCATGAACCACCGGTTTACACCCAACAGATGGATGTGTTATGGCGACGCATTCGTACCCATGAGGCTCAAGAAAAGTTATAAGTGAGTCGTAGCAAGAAGCTGTATGAAATATACCATGTATGAAAACAAAGGTTGGCTTCTCCATCGTCGGAGGCAACTTCAAAGATTTTTGGTAAGGAGAAACAAGAAACTGGCAGTGAACAGACACGAGATAAAGGAGCAAGAGAAGAGGATGTAAGAAGAGGTTTGCGGTGTTATATAACTCCGTATTAACCGAAACCCCGTTCCGTACAAAACGGAGAATCGGGAAGAAGAATTGCTGCGGAGCCGACATGATGAAAAGATTAATATTTTCCTATCTGTTTAGTAAACAACTTACTTGCAAAAGAACAGCAACCCCTGTACTGTTTCCTTTGCCAGTGAAATGGTTGATTTTGCAAAGTGATCCCTTCAAATTGGCACTGGCTGATAGAGAAACATACCACATACCCTAAACCCATTCAACGGTAGTCTGACTAGATTTTACGAATGTGGAAAGAAATATCCAAACCCAGCCGTGCCCAATATCGCAACCAAAACTTTCAGAGTTTGAAGTGCACCAAGACTGACAGATCCCAACGAAACACCTATACCAAGTCAGTTGACCGAGATTAAGACGTAAAAGAAAACATCATTACCTCGATGCAAATTTGTATACCCTCTTCCCTACTCTGCAAGAAACTATTCACGTCCGCAAGTCTGATTGCAGACATCCATCGCCCTCAAGCAATTCCAGCACCACTGTGATCCACACCGACAGCTCATATGAAGGCAGCCACCATTCTTGATCACCATCTCTCCGCAACTAGGGCAAGTCTTCCACTACAGAATCTGGGAGTCAGTATACTTCTTTAAAAATGTATAAAATGTAAGGAGCAGAATGAGTAAGAGTCACAAAGAGCATTGTAGAAATCCCAAGAACGGGGAATGTCTCAGGTCCGGGATTTACCCAAAGAAGCCTTCTTACTTAGAGAAACTGGGTACTCACATTCATTTCTTTCGCCAACGCCTTAACTAGCATTCCATCTTTATCTTCTTTGCAGATACCCTTATGGACAGGCTTCTTACACATAACGCAAGTTTTAGACCCACATTTTTTGCTAGAAGCCCCGAGATATTTGGTGCATATAGCAACAGGTCCTCTGATATTTGTAGGGGGAATAAACGCTCCACATGAAATCTTCGAGCAATAGATTGGATTTCGTGTAGTCAATTCCATGACAAGTGTTTTGTAAGATGCTATTAGCCCAATCGGCAAGTTATCCACGTCGTACGTGGTAGAAACACGAGTACCACAACACTTGAAAAGTTTTCGAGAAGAAAGTGCCGATTTGAAACCAGCCATAAGACATGCTCGACAAAATGTGTGCTGGCATGGAAGAGATACCACTCTGCGCTTATCCACTAGATTCATACAGACAACACACTCTAATTCCTTCCTCGGTGTTTTGGGACGTGCTGCGAATCTCGATGGCGAAAGTTGTTGATCAGGCCTAAGGGACTTCCCCGGCTCTTCCACTCTTGAGGGAGTCTTTCTGGGTTGGCTTAAGCGCTGGATCAAATCCAAAGGTACTGTCTGTTGAACTGGTCTAGCCGGATTTGATGGCCTGGGTGAGCCAGCAGACGGTCTTTTGGGTTCGCTTAGACGCTGAATCACCTCTGGTCGAACTGTTTTCCGAATTGATTCAGATACGGTTGGTGGCCTGGAGATCCCGAAATGAAGACCTTTGGGTTGGCTCAAACGTTGGATTACATCCATTCTCGCTGTTCTCGGAGCCGACATAGAGATAGTTGGTGGTTTCTGCTGTGCAACAAGAGCTGTTTTGGGCTGGCTTAGGCGCTTCACCAGATCTGAGTATCGTCTTGTTCGCTGAGCTGGCTTGGACGGCGTGTAGGGGTTCTCGATTGCAGGAGCAACTCTCTTTGGTTGACTTAGACGTGCTATCAAATCCTCCCTATGTGTTGATGGTCTCGGAGACTGGTCCATATTTAGAGGTAAATTTGCGAGAAGTACTTGATTTTGTTTCTGGTCCAGTTGAGAAGAATCAAAGTGTGAATTGGTATTGCTTAGAATTGAAAGGGTGGAGATGGCGCTTGATCTTTGGTTGGGAAATGGTGTCGACTCTCGACTTTTAGGCTTCTTGAATATTAGTATTCTGAGAAAATAGACAAAGGAATTGTACGCACAAAAATGTCTGACAGGTTCTTGGTTTCTGTATCGATGAGCAAATCTTGGGAGCCTGATGGCCCAGCTGAGAATGGAGTCACAGGTTCAACCCACTTGCCAGAAAATATATCAAGCAGCAAATCTTCATCTAAATCCGGGATGAAAGACTCGAGTTTCGATGTGGGATCTACCTCGTTGTCGAAGAGTTGATTGTCTAATTCGTCATCCAGCTCGTCCAAAGGTTCGGAAGCCCAGTGACAAACGCTCGCAGCGATATCCTGAGTGTACTGTAGACAGAGCTCCGTTGCTGCGACTCGCGTTCTGAATTCGTGCTCTACGGATATGTCTGAGGTGGTTTGTAGGCCCTTTCCTCGTTGAGGCAAGTTGGTGTCACGAAAAACGTTGGCTCGAGACAAGATGCCAAGGTAGCAAGTTAAAGCCTCTTTAAGAGCAAATGTAAGCTGTTCATCAGTAACCTCCATTTCGCAGTGAATCAGAGTTTGATGCGCGTGAACAATATGCTGCATGTGTTAGTTCTGAATTATTTAATAGATCGGGTGAAGTCTAAAATGGGCTTACTTATTGAGAAGCAACGAAGTACCCCGACCGCCATGAGTTCGTGACTGTCGTCTTAAGGGGCGCTTTCGCCTTTAATACTTCTATATCAGCATAACCCTAATTATTCTAGCCTTTTAGAATAATCGAAGTAGAGTAGAGTTGAAATATTCTACTCTAGGTCAGTTCCAGGTTACGAACTTCTGCAAACCCTGGTCGCCAGGTATCTTAAACAGCTCACCTAGAAAGCGATCTTTATTTACCGATTGGAGCGTGACACAGAAATTTATTTGCCCGGTGAGAGGAATTATGAGGCGCTGTAGAAGAACATGGAAAAGCCAGCCTTCCAGAAACAACTCCGGTTTGGGGGAATTTGAAAAATCTACAAACATAAGGAGATGAGCTTTACTTAAAGAATCCCAAGTTGATTCAAAGTATAAAAAAAGTTAGAAGGCTGGGGAGTGGCACAGTCGCTCCTTCTGCCTACAGCCTTGGTGGATTTGACTGGAAGGTGCCATAAGGTCAAGCAAACGAGTGAGGCGACCAATAGCACCCTTGCAGACCTGGGGAACTCCTTACCTCTGCCTAGAGTGAGCGTGGGAACGAAGGCCATTTTGTCCGCGTCCACGAGTTAGCAAATGGTCGTTTGGTATCGTATAATATTACTTACCTAAGTGGCGAATGCTAGAGCTCTGAAGCCTGGCACTCGACCCCGCTCTACGTGCCCGGGCCACTAAAAGACTAGTAGTATAACGAACATTTATTAGAAAATTCTAAAAAAATCCAGAATAGATCATTGATTGCTAATTAATCAAAGCCATATATATTTCAATTGCTGCGTTGTGGTTTTATTTTTCAGACACGAATATAACATTTTCCATAGATCTTAGCTAGGCGCAGCGTCATTGTGATATCGTGCCACGTGACTAGCCGATAATCGCAGGGACCGCTCCATATACGCGCTATTAGTTAAAATGATACCGTTCAGTAGTCATTTTAGGTGAACTTTTGCGTTATCCTTGCTCTTGCGCAACGGTTACCTTGTGTATTACGCAGACTAATAGCTGGTAATATAACATCATCAGGTGACGCTTATCAGGTGATCGAATTTTTTGCGGAAGACTGGGCACCGATCGGTACAAAGGCTGAGAGGCATGATGAGATCGCTGATATAACCTAAATCGATCCAAAAAGTCCTCATTAGGATTCATGAAATTGATGAGTTCAGTGCAACAGAAAGGCTCTCCTGGGCAGCATATCGAAAAGTTACCAGGGAAGAAGACCGAGCATATACGCTCTTAGGATTGTTCGAAGTCACTATGCCTCTACTGTACGGAGAGGGCCGCGAGATAGCTTTCATTAGACTTCAAGAAGCGATTTTCAACTCCACAGCTGACCATACATTGTTTCTATTTCGTTACAGTCTGCATGAAAACGACCAGCCTCTGTTGGCCGACTCACCTGCACAGATTGAACTGTACACTCTGTTTACGTACTGAGGCTCAAACCGTTCAATGTTTGTCATCCAGAAATCTAAATAAGGACATTTTCCCGTCTACGATGTGGACAACCCAAGCGCATGAGCAAATCATGACCACTGTTACCCCGCTTCGAAATGAGATGTCCACTACACTTTCCTTATTTGAGTACAAGGATGTTTCTAACAAGCTGATTTCTTTTGATGAGATGGAAACACTCGCCGGGGTAACTCATGTAGCGGTTCTCAATCACTCAGTCAAATCACACAGGGGAGGCGCCCTGTGCCTACTATTGTCTCGAGAAAAAAGTATGGAAGTCTTTCACCACGTCGAATGTTCCCCGGTCCTCTTGGCTTCTCACGCAAAGTTCGCATCTAAGCTACAGAGGTAGCCGAGCCCCGGAAAAGAATACGATCACGCAAACTACAAACGTTGTTTCGTTCTTCTCAACTCGCTGATCGCTGTACTCTCACAATATCCAGCGGCAAAAGGTTGTCAGTAGCACTTCGACGCTTGCCAGCGGGTTGTCGCGCCACCCTTGGAACCACCCCACGATACAGATGATGAGCTAGGCGCTCAGCTCAAGTGATTAGTTGGTTAAGCTCCAAATATTACAGCCAACCCACAAAATGTGGCACTCTCGCTTATGCCCACCAGTGTAACGCCTCGTTTCTGAAGGCTTAGCTACTTTGAACTGAGCGTTGGTACTGTGCCGGGGGGGATGAGCTAGTAAGTATCTCTTTCTCCCGTTTTAAAATAGTCTATAGAAAAGTCAACCAAGATTCTCAGACCCTCCACGGAAGTATCAAGAATCGTATTCGAGATTATTTTTCTTGACTTTCAAGAGCGAAGTAAAGCTTGTTAATTATGCTACAATTTAGGACTTCTATCGTCCCAACTCCAACCCTGCCCACGTCCTTGCCATTACAACTCATCCGTCCCACAAATTTGAACCCGCAAACCAAAGAAGAAGCATCTCCTGTCAAACTCTGGGGGTTTTTCTTCAGACTTGCTCAGAAAGGTACATCAGTCAGAACTCACCCAAACCCCGATTCCACGTATGTTCTTCCTCAAAACGCCAAAAAGCCTTACCGCAGAAGAAACTCGTGACTTCAAGCCTCAAGTGCCCACCAAAACTTCAACACGCGAACAAGGTATTCCAACCGCTTCCCCCAACACTTATTAAAAATTCAAACATCCAAAGGACAACCAATTCCCCCTCTTTACTACGAACAGTATTCCGGACCGCTCCCACACCACCCGAACTTGGAACAACACAGTCCTGCTGGGCAAGGTGCCCCATAATTCGCACAAATCTTTGGATCTGGAGGACAATAATCAGGACCGCTTCCACACCACCCCCATTGCGAACAACACAGTCCTGCTGGGCAAGGCCCACCATAATTGGCGCAATCTCCATCCTTATAGCAGTATTCTGGACCGGTGCCGCACTGCAACAAATTAGCATACGTCTTTCTCGTTGACTGGCCGCGAGAAGTGAGTAAAAATAAAAGTTACATACGTATCCGAATTTGGAGCAGCAAAGACCTGCTGCACAGGTACCGCCGATACCTCCAACACATTGGCCTACATCTCGGTTTATGAGGTGTCTATACTCATCTATTGGCGATGCGAGAGTGAGGATTGGGAGGCAGGCGATAAAGTAGATTTGGTTGAGCTTCATTATGAAGACTTGGAGGATCAAATTTATGGGTTGAGGCTGTAGGTGGTGGCTATTTTGTTTGCAGATGGTCTTTAAAGACGATGGTATGAGCTGATATTGTATTTCTTTGTATCTTTGAAAGGGTGCTTTGATCGCTTCCCTGGTGCTGTATATATAATCTAATATCATTAAAACTTTCTGTCATACATCACTCGTTAAACACCTGAGAGTCCTTCAGTGGTTTTTAGCCTATGCGGTCGGCTTACTTAGCAACCGTAATTGGTGGGACAGGAGTGTTACTCAGCATATTTTCATGCCATCATATGATTTTTGAGAGTGTATTTCTTCAGCTGCTGCGGGGTCTGGACGCCAAAAGTAGTACACAGAAGCATATCTCTCCTGCTTCAAGAAGAAAAAGTTACGTTACTTGAAAGGAGAATACATCACGATACAACTTTCTAAGCGAACTTCGCTTGATGATTGGGTCGCTTCAGCCAGCAACACCTGACATTTGCATTTTAGAAAATCTCGTTCATCGCCTGATCGAATTATTTGCAGGTATGGCTCTCTCGAAGGTCATATGATATGTTTGTCTGGTGTTTTGCCAACGCATTAGACTTAGCTATACAAGTTTACAAAGGAGTCATGTGTTCTAGGGTTGCTAGAAATGACTTTTCCGCTAGAAAGTGAAAAGGGACATTGTAAAAGAGGCTCAAAGTATGATAACATCTAGAGTCATGTAGGAATATGAATTTCCTCTGCAGAACCCTTTTCCTTGTTATCCCATAAATTCTATAAAAGCCTAAGAATTATGTAAGACCAATAGACTATTTAGAAGAATCAAGAGAGCGACCTCGAGCCACCTCGAGCCACCTCATTCATTGAGAATGGTTTTAATTATCCAGTGTTTTCTAGCACACTGTTTAAAAACTGTGTACCAGGAACAAAGCTTCCCTCTCTTATATCAATATCCTAGGTAGCTTTGTTTTAAGCACTACGAGTCAAGTGAGTTAAATAAAACTCGTTTGTTGGGTCTAACTACGCGCTGTATGGAACAAGGTGACCTCATATAAGTTCTCCACAGAAAGAAAATGGAAAACAGTGAAGTCAAAAGGGTACCAAAGGAAGTTGAACTGAAGAATGACGGGAATATCTCCAGCAAACCAATGGCTCACAGCCCAACCAGCTGCTTGGTGAATAGAAAAAATAACAGAGAACTAACAGCAAACCAAAAGTAAAGGGCTAACCTTGAGATAAATGGCGAGGACGTAGCGTTATGTCAGCCCTACCAAGTGCTGGTATGCTTTATTCACCAATTACGACATTGACCATTTCTGTCTAGATATACCCTGACTTCGCTGTAAGTTAATTTTATACTTTATTCAGCTAATTTGATTATTTTAAACTTTCTAGAATAATTAAATTAATTAAATCTTCCCTGGATGAGTACCGAGGTTATAGACTTTAGTTATCAAACTTAATTACTCCAAATAGTTTGAAATAATACAATTCAATAACTAAATTTACTAGACTCACTGCTTAATACTATAAAATAGTAAGATAATTGGTCAATATCATAATTGGTGAATAAATCATACCAGAGCAAGTGGGGGGCTTAAAACTTAAAACGAATTGATGCTAGTCAAGAACAGGAAGAGGAATGGGCTGGCAGAATGTCAAGCCTCTTGAGTCTTTGTCAGAACCAAAGGTGGAATTTGGGAACGCAGCGTGGAATTTGATTCATGAAATGCATGATCACTCCCCAGAAAACGGAATTTCACAAATCTTGTTCATCTCATACGTTACGAAGAGGAATGACCCACACGTCAGTGACTCATCTACTTCCCTGACAGCGCCATGGTTGTTGAGCACTTCAAAAGCTACGCTGAGAATAGTGACAAGTTTGCGGTCGGCGGAAGACTCATTCGCGTCCTCCACTATGTGGTGAGATCGACAAATTAGATCATAATCATTCTTTTCGAGAAACCGAGAAACAACATCAGGGCCAAATTCGAACGACACGGCATCATCTTTCCTGCCAATGATATCCTTGTTTGGGAGCGACCACAACAAATCGCATAAAAGCTCAATGACTTAGGAAACAGCTTTACAAGTTTGCCATTTAGATCTTGGAACATGGCTAGGACATGATGTGGTCAGTACTTGCAGTAGATGAATAGAAAATATGGAGCTGGTATACTTTATTCACCAATTATATACAGTAATTGACTAATTTGTCAAGACATACTCTAAATTCGCTACAACCAACTTCTATAATTTGTTGAAATAACTCAAGTCTTCTGAACTATCGAGGATATTTTTGTTATATGAGTGTGACTCCGATAGGTACTTGATACTCTATATGTTTAAAGCATAGAATTTATTCAATGAATTCCATTAATCTAACATACTCTAACAATATAATATAATAGCTTAACTTACTAGACTCACTGCTTAATACTTTAGGGTAGCGACGTTATTGGTTAATTCTGCAATTGGTAAATAAAGCATACTAGAACCCTTTGCTGTCGTAATGAGACAGATTTCCGGGTCTCCGTTGTCCAATACGTGGGTCAGACTCGATATTCTTCGTGTCAGTCAATGCTTTGGATGCGAAGGTATGCTCCAACAGTCAGATGTGCGAACTTTACAGTTTCAATTTCCGGTTTGAGAACAACTAAGCCAGTACAAGAGCCTAGAAGGTCCCATTATTTGACCAAGTACCCCTTTTCTGGGTTGTGTGCTGAAGAAAACGCAACGTTCTCTAGTATCTCTTTCATCTAACGACACTAAATTGTTAGTAGACAACATAGGGAAACTTGCTATTATATGCCTCGGGGTAGTGTAGCAAGTGAGCGTAGGGGTTTGGAGAAATTGCGATTCACTTTTGAAGGTAGTGAGAGGCAAGGACAGAAGCAAGAACGCCAAGCCTTTTTGCGCTTCCGCATCCTTCAGCCTCGCGACTCCAAAATCAACGCGACCCAAGGACATTATCAACCTCACCACGCCATCCTCCCATCCCCTCCCCAAACACCAATATGTCGTCTTCAGCACCTCGAGGTGGTGAGCGCGTTGTCGCACAAGACTACATAGCAAGAATACGATATTCCAATGCCCTACCACCGCCCCCCAATCCTCCCAAGCTCCTCGAGATTCCAAATACTGGTCTAGCTAGCGGTCAATACACAACACCTGGTTTCGCGTCGCGGCTTGCGCGAGATCAACCGCTTAATATAGAAGCTGATGCCGAGCTTGGTATGCCATTAGATCTGGTGGGCATGCCAGGAATATTTGATGGTGACGAGAGTTGTAAGTATGCCACACTTTTTTGATTGCGCAATTGCTCACAATATTTACGTAGCTATCCAAGCACCATTACAAGTGCCAGTTCCTCATCCTCACGATCGAGCACTTCTAAGACCCCTATCGACACTCGGCAAGCCAAAGTTCTCGGACTCTGGCGTCTCATTCTTGCGCCGAACCGAATATATCTCCTCCTATACCTCGAAATCGAAATTCGACAACGCAACCTCGAAATCTCTGATAAACAATAGCACGGCGAACAAGAAAAGAAGGCCTGCTCCAAATCTAGATAAAGAGTCACCAGAAGCCATCAAAGCTCAGGTGGAACAGAGCTTCCGGACCGCAGCCCAAAATCTTAAAAATAAAACCCTCGCCCGACATCCTACAAAACGAAACGTACAGCTGGTGGATGCGTACCCTCTACTTCCCGATCTCGATGCGTTCCCAGATATGGGCGGTTATGTTTCGGTCAAATTCCTCCACAATCCCGTCCCACCTAATTCCACGTACGATATGCGTGTAGAGAACAGCATACTTAAACCTATCGACCCAACTGAAGCAGAGTCAGTAGCAAAAGCGGCAATAGAAGAAGCACACAAACGCGACCCGGTACATAACCCAGCTCCCGATGCGCAAATGCAGTACAATCTCTTCATGCCCGATACCACAAATACTGCAGGGAACTTCAAACGAAAATTCGATATCCTCGACAACGATCATCAATCGGATGATTTGTACACAGACCTGGATGAGCAAGGACGGGCATGCTTCAAATTCAAGAGAGTTAGACCTTATGAGACTGCCACTGTAGGTGGAAGTGGTGCGACAAAGTATCGTGATGAGGTTGTCATTGCTTTGGCAGATGGCAAGGACGGACGCCGTCAAAAAGGCGCATATTACTACCCGATCGTTCAGCGAAGTACCCTCCGTCCACAAAGACAGAAGAATATCGACAAGAAAATGGGACGTATGGTTGAGGAGGAAGAGAACCGTTTCGAGGTTATGTTAATGAGAATTGAGGATCCGGAGGAGGACATGACGACTCTTCGCAAGAATTTCCGGGATAATCCATTCGCTGATATTGGAGAGGTAGAGCCGGCTGCAGCACAGAATGAAGCTCTTTCTCCTGATTCGCTTGATGGAGAGGAATGATCTGTTCTGAGAGCTTGGATGTGTGATAGATTATGTAAAATGAAAAATGAAAACGTATCCAATTTCTCGTTAGCTCTGGTGTAGTACGCCAGCCTGCAGGCTTTTAGTATACATCGCAAAGTGTGAGCACGCGATGAGAGAGCTACGGGCAAGGGTTTTTTTATTTTACAAAATTATCCGCCTTGCCTTGCCTATCATTCTGTGTCTCTAGTGAGATAAAAACCAAGTGAAGTCTGTTTTTATATCTTTTGTTGCACATCGCAATTTTCAAATTGTCTCGAACTTCTTCAAATATTCGAGATTTTATTCGAAATTCAAGGAGTTTTATCAGATGATCATATTTGCAGTGATGTTTATATCTAGTGAAGTCTGCTTTTACTTGTTTTGTTGCATGTCGCAATTTGTCAATTGTCCCGGATAGTTTTGATTATTTGAGATTTGGAAATAATATCAGATGATTGTTTAGTGAAGGAGACAAGAGTGAAGTGCTGTTTTGGGGGTTTTTGTTGCATGTCGCATTATTGCAATTGTTTAGGATGATTTTGGGTATCTGAGGTTCGGGAATGAAGATTGGTCGTTTGAATGAAGTGGATGTAAGGTGTGCTTGCCTTTCTTGGATTTTTCCTGGTGGCTTGAGAAGTTGCTTTGGCATCAGCTTGAGATATGTTAGAGCTTTCTTTCTGTTGTCAAGTGTTGCAATATAGGGTTCTTGCCACTATTCTACTCATCTTGCTTCTAAGTACATGTACTCTTCTAACCATTGTTCCAGACAGTCTAGGACAAATCCCCGAAGAAGTTTAGGAGAGCCAAATTTCATGTGTCCTAGCGTTTCCAACGACACTTCCTAGATATTTCAAGTAACGGGAGGTGTACTCAGAAGGAAGCGCTTGTCGCGACTCAGTGCCTTCATGCATTTCTTGCCTCGTATCTCGCTTTCCAAAAAGACTTCATAGAATCATCACTCAAAACAAGGGGATGGGTCTCATGTAGTCTGTCCGCGGGGTTACACCATTCCATTCATATTTCTTCGCTCACTAAATTCCAATATCTTCTCCTTCCCAACAGCTTCCAACACAGCACTTTTTCATATCTCCAGCAGTCATAAGGACAGTAAACCATCCCTATACTACTTCCAAAACTGTGGTCTAAACAAGCACAGCAGTCTCGGCTCCAGAAGCAGGAGCAAAAGCATACCACCCACTAGCTCCAGGCCTCAAGATGCAGTTATCATGACCATTGGGGGCAACGAGGTAATAAGTGGCAGAGATACACTTGGGGTTGGTTGCCGCAATGGAGTTCCAAGTGTCGCATTTTCTACAAGTGATTGATTAGCCTTGCTTTTCAAAAGTTCTCTCCAGAGATGAAACTGTTAGGGCAAAAAGGGAAGACATACTGAGCACACTCAAGAACATTCTTGACACCCGGGTAAACAGCAATTGAAGTATCACCAGCAGTATCGACACTGCAAGCGACTTGGTAGTATTTCCCGCTGGTGGTCTGGTAGTAAAGACCCTGGGCTTGAGGGCAAACCTCGCCGGTGCTTGGTGGTCCACCGTAAGCTCGTTTTGCGAGGTTGGAGCGAGTGTTGATGCTTTGGGTTGGGTTGGCGATAGCGCTGGCGATGAGTGCGAAGAGGGTGATTTGGGTCTTCATTTTGGGAGGTTTGGGATTTTGAGGGTTTGAGAAGGTGGTTTTTTGGGGAAGTGGTGGTTCTGTGTATATGGGTATGAAGGAATCTTGTAGAATGGATTGAAGATGAGGAATTTTGGAGAGAATCAGAGGGTTTATGTATTCGAAAACTTGAAAGGCGATGTCTGATGGAACTCCCGCTCCCCTTCTCTTGCCTCGCAAACCGAGCTATGCCTCCATTCCGAAGGCGTCTCGTTGAGAGCTGGACGAGTCTCAATTTGGACTTGAAGTCTTCTGAATATCATGTCTCCGGTCATCTCGACACTATTCCAACACTCAAAGAGCCGAGTCTAGAAGGTACCTAAACACCACGAGTCCACGAAATGAAACCCTCCCAATTTATCCGAAGACCTCAGCTTGCCAAAGAAACCCTCATAATCCAAAAGCAGTCACTCAACACCTCTAATAAGAACCCGTGGACCTCACATTCAAAGAATTACTCGGAATCCGAAAAATTATACAAGTAAAGAAGAACCTTGGTGTTGTTGAATACTACACGGTTATGCAGCCCCAAGTAAGATTCAGGTCACACAAAACATTCTCACGACGCCTCCCCGAAAGTTGCACGTTTTCCCCGCATACTTCAACGGCTTTTTGTGAGAGAGGAGTAAGCAATTGCTGACATGCCTTTAATAAAGCGCAGTCTCGGCATTGGGTCATCAATAAGGTTGTGATACAAAATTTGTTGAGTTATCAGATCTAGATTTTGTGGCGGGCTGAAGCTTACCACACCTAAAAGGTGCTTAGACTTAGCGAATCACATCCTCTGTTTGATTTTAAGTTCTTGGAGAGAACCTAGAAAATGGACGAAAGGAGGATAGCGGCGGCCGACATCTTTTTTTTTTTTTTTTTGGAAGGCAACGTCGGTTTGTATGCATCAATAGTCGACGACTTGAAGCCCAATATCACCTTAGCATGGTCCAGGTTTTCACAAACTAATGTAACTACAGACTATCCCTTGGACGCTACGCTTACTTCCCTTTGGTCGGCATTCAAATCAAAAGGGGGTTCGCTTAAATTAAAAAGGTACATGACCTAGAAAAGTCATGTAAAATTTGAATTGAAGGGTCGGAATATGAACCTGACCCAATTGCCCAATACAGCTACAGCTTTTTACCCTAGCCTAACTTGGTTCACCCTGAGCTGGGTTTAAAAATGTGTATCCTCAGATTTAAAATAGCGTGGAACAAACGAATAGCAGCCAATTCAAGAAAAGAAAAGTCCACCTTCATCTACAAGAGTGTCAGAAAATAAGCCTATTGTCTTACAAATGTTTTGCCCCAGTTTTCCAACAGATCTTTGACGTTATCCATGAACGAAGCGGATGGATGAAGGAGAACCCCCCAAGGTCAAAAGTTCAGATAGGAGACCCATAAGCCCGCTACTAAATTCGAAAATCCCAAAGAAGCTAGCTTACTCAAAGTTCGTTATAAATCTCAACTGGTTCATGACTACACCCGGGAAGTCTTACTCTCAAACTCATAATACCACTACCTGATCCTGCCTCACGAATGCGCGCCGGTCGAAAATGTCCAGGACTCATTCGATGCATTTATGAGTACCTAAAAAACTAGAAACTAATTTTAGATAGTGTTTTGAAACGCCCGTGTTGAGTGATCTTCATTTCAATAGTGGTGTTGGGATAAGTTCTATTTGCGCCAAGTAAAACCACCATCACACACTTGTAAGACTTACTTTGTACTTGCACACTACTTCAAATAATTGCGACAAGCTGCGCGGCTGTGCTTTGGAGAGAGTGGATTATTTGATATATTAACTATTCGAGGGAATCAGATTTTACAGAAACCTGCCGAGTGGCTGTCGAGTAATCTGACTCTAGTGGAAACCCCCCGGAAAAATTGCAAGTCGGAAACCTCAAACTGTTAGATAGCAAGGCTCTTTGTGTATTAATATGCTAAATTTGACATTCCGCAAAAATACACAAGTGGTTGTTGAGCAATTCGCCTTGGAAGAACAGGTATGTTGCCTTCACTTTGCCGGGCCATGGCGAAGCGTGCTGTCAAAATCATCTCAAGATTCACCCTAGAGAAATATTTGGCAGACAAACAATATTCATGTCATTGAACAGAAGAGATGTTTAACAGACAAGTAAGTCTAAATTCTGGAAATCCGAATTTCGAGTTCTTGTTCTAGAACAGGTGTGTTTACTATGGAAGTTCTCCACCAAGATCACAACATTCAACGCGCTAAAGAGCCATCGAGCAAGCTCACAATCCTCACATCACTAGGTAGAGGAGATGGACGTTACCCATAAGAGAATCATAGATTAGCATATATTTTGGGAGTAGAATTGTAAATACAAGGTTGTGAATACAGATTAACGACATCTTTTGACGAAGTAGGGACGGGAAACCTATTCAGCCATCGCGTGCACATTCGACACCCCCATACAGCAGCTCGCGCCACTCCACTTAACAACCCCATCGATGACTAAATGTTGATCTCAAACTTCTTGAAAGCTTCTGGAATATCCGCCGTAGCAGTCCCGTTGATTGCATATCCAGCCAATTCTTCAATCAGTCCATCCTCTAAGTCCTTGATATTATACTTCTGCCCATCACCAAGAAGCAACACATCCGGTTTCCGGCACTCCTGAGAAGGATCTTCCTCGGCGTATCTCTTCTTCGAATGGAAAACATATTTTCCACCAGTGTAAGGTCCTGAAGAGAGACATTGATAGCTGTTGCCGTATGTGATAATCGCAGTCCTGATTCTAGAACAGGTACCTCCATCATCTGCTCGCAACTCGAGGTTCCAATCAAGCGGCATGGCCTCGAAGCTAATGCTACTCCACTGGTAAGGTCCGTATTCGCAGCACGCCTGTTGAGTCACGTTAGAAACCCGAGGAGTTGTAGTTGAGAAATGGTATATTTACAGTTGGATTGATACCCGTACATACTGCCCCTCCATTATCTCTACTGCAGCTGCCCTTAAACCAGAGATGAGTATCAATTGCCGAAGCTGCTGCGACAAGGCTGAGGAGGATGCTAAAGTATTGCATACTGGCGGACGGTTGAATGTTGAATTGGGGAGATTTAGTGAATAATCAAGGAGCGAGATAATGAAAGTTGAGAAGATCGATGCAATACAGGTTGAGAAGTAAAAATGCGATAGAGATGGGATACTCGAGGAGGTATCCCCTATTTATACAGTCTCTAGATCCATACTGGGACATTATCTGATTTATTCTGTCGAACCTCCGTTTGTACAAATCAACACAAGAAAAATCTTACATAACACTCAGCCTCTCGTATATCTCGTACCTTAAGTGCGCACGAGCAACAAGTAAGCGTAAGATTACATAATTGAGAATTCTCTCTCGATTGATTCATCTGTTCGTAAGAAAAAGGACATGAGATGAAGCCCGTTCCCACATTACAGCACCCAAAAGACTTGGTATTGATAGCGTTAAGCGAACTGGTTATTTTTCAATAAGCCACTCAGCAATACGGAGTATTGAATGAATTCGCTAATTTATATGTTGCATTGTTGCCTATCTTAGAGCCGAGAGGGGGAGGGTTGCTTAGATAGGCATTTCTTTTCCGTAAGACTAGTGAGAACTACGTTCTCACGCTAACTAGAATTTTATTAACTCGGTGAGAGTGATGAAATTGATTTGATTGCCTGAACATCATTCCGCCCAGTCATGGCAGGAATCAAGTGACCAGCAGAAAGTTCAGAAACTGTTTTGAGAATAAGAGACTGGAAATAAATTAGTCTCTGCATCAATGACAACTCATGTTTCAATCCCATTTAATTCTTCCATGTAAGTAAGTACTTGGGCTCTTCTTCGGACGCGCGAAGGTCATTAACTTAATGTAATTAACAAGAGGCAGGATGTTGCTTTCGCTCAGAGAAGAAAAAGGAATTCAAATGGCAGAATTACAAGCCCTTTGCAAAATACCATGGGCCCAAAGACGTTTGCATGACTATCAAATGGTTCAACATTTGACCCCACAAGGCACGTCCCCAACACTTTAGATAGTTGTGGGCTTGGTGTGCCACACACACCATCTCTCTGACGCTGTATCACGAATGCACTGGTCGCATATTTCTAAGACTCGGTCAGCGCATTAATGCATACCTCAATAATAGTTTGAGAAGGCATTGATGTGGTGCTGATTTCATTTCTATACTGGGAGTTGCCAACTTAGCAAGCCCATCCTCCCACCCCCCGCGATTCGTTTTCGAGGATGAAAAAGTGTGTATATGGGAGGGCGAGGGGGGGGGGTTATACTCTGAGGGGACAGGAAGTCACGCTTTCCCTTGCTGCTCGCTCTGGCCATAGTGGGCTGGGTTGAGTGGAGACCTTGAGTCTCGATTTCGAGGGACGAAGTTGAGGAAGGAGCGACTTGAACCTCCTCCCTCAGTCCCCCGCGCTCGTATATGGTCAGGGCCGAGGAAGGAGCCATCGAGTTTTGTCGGGTCGAGGGGAGTCGAAGTTGAAGTGAGAGGGAAGGAGCGACGGCGTCGAGGTGTTGAGGTTGGTTGCCTCCCCAGACGGGCCCGCAACTCGCTCTAACAATTTGGGCATACCCACAACGTCAAACAATTCTTCGATGACATGACTGAAGTGTCTACCATAATTTCTAACTCCAAACTCACTCGATTCTTTATGGCTTACTAGCAACTCTCATTCTTGGCTCCTAATATTTCTTTAGCTTAACGATTAATTGATAGCTTACTCGTACTATTTTGGCCCCCAAAAGGATGACGGGCTTACTCGCAGCTTACTGGATAACTAGATGGTTGCCGGTTTACTCGTGGCCCACTGGATAACTGGATAACTGCTGGATTACCCGCAACTCATTTTTCGCCCCCAAACACAACCCCGCACTCCAGACACCCATTTTTAAAGCAGGGCTATACCACAATCTTGGCTCCATAGAAAACTCTATAATTGATTTTGAGGATCATTGAATACTCAATGAATCTCCATCTCGAATCTAGAGAATTTGCGCATGTCTAGAACTGAGTATTCATGAAGTGTAGTGTAGAGGATTTTCGCTTGCCGGAGATGTGTTTACAGTGCATCAACAAGCGACTCGAGGGGAGGGGTAGCGAAAATGGCAGTGAGCTAAAAAGAACTATATAGATAGTTCCATTAGTTAGGAGACATAAATCTCAATATGTATACCCATGGTACCCATCACAAAAAGACCCCGTCTTTGTAATTTATTCAATTCATCAATCCCGTTTAGAAACATGAGCCTGTGAGAAACCAAACCTCCAAACGTCTCACACTTGATTTTGAACGATCCTGTATAGACTCCTTAACCTCTGAGCCACCTTGCTACTCAAATCTAATAACCACAAAGCAACAAGTAAGATACTTTGACATCGGGGTTCTCCAAGGATGGCTGAGCTTCCTCTTGGAAAATAAACCACGAATGAAACGATCCTATTCGTAAAGAGAGATAGAAATATCCTTAAGTTTCTCTTTCTCGATCTTCCCCCTCCTCCCTGCAATCTACCGCTCGATATCAAGAAACCAGCAGAAGGGTGAACAGCGAGGAAACAAATGGCGAAGCACACACAGCCACACCATATGAGCTTTTAGCCTCATGCTCTCATCCCCACCTCCTTCACCATACCATTCCTCGAGAGAGCTAATTGAATAACCGGATTCAAGATCTTACATTTACAATCACTCTCACGTCCATTCACCTATCTCACAACATCACAAGCACAAACAGAAAGAACACGAAAGTCATTTTTAAACAGTATCATAAATATCTCAACAAAAGCTATTCTAACTCTCCATCAACTTCCCATCTAAACAAATAAACTGATCCCTAATCCCTAACACGTCCCCAAAAAGATAAAAGAAGTATCATGATTTCCCGGGTTTTCGAATTTTCTCGAATAGCAAATGAGATATCTCCACTGCTTAAAACCCCTTCTCACTCTCCCCTAGACCCTTCCACTCGAAGCGGTCCCTCAAACTCTCCCTCCAATTAATAAAAATGCCCATCGTGTGATGGTGTCTTCTAAATGAGTGTTTCGAAGCAGAAGTAATGCCATGCCATGCCTGTCGAAAGAATCCCTCAAATCCTGTATCCTGGTATACCCCAACTCCAAAATGACGCAAGCACAAATATGAGAATTCGACATTATGGAATAAAAAGAGACCATCTCAGACCGGACCCGAACCAGCGAGTCCTCATGCAAAGAAGAAGAAAAAACAAGCAAACATGCTTTTATCATCGTTTCTCATCTAGATATCCATAACTGCTCACTCTCTCATGACCCGGTTTCCTCGTCTCCACACTCCTTCGTCCACCAACCCCACCGAACTTCTCGTTATCTGAATCGGAAGTAGCCCATCGCTCGTCCGCTGCTCGGTCACCTGGGTGAACAGAACTAACCGGCTCCCCAAAGTGTGGGAATACGGTTGTTTCGTTGCGATTGATACGTGGTGACAGGCCGCCTCTATGTTCGCCTGTATATCCAACCGGTCCACCTTCAGCACGGGTCTTGTCGCGACTCGCCAGAGCGATGAAAACTCGAACGAGACCGATGAGCATGATGAGGAGCCAGAGAAGGATGAGAGCACAGGAGATATAGACTTCTGTTCGGAGACCGTCTTGAAGTTTGTTGGAGATCTTGACGACGGCGTTGGTGATTCCATCTCCTGCGACATTGCCAGGGTTACTGAGGAATGACTCGTCGGCGGTGGAATTGGTGAGACTTGCTGCTGCGCCGAGGGAGAAGACATCAGGACGGAATTGAGGAAAGTCGATGTGAGCGTGATCGTGAACCCAGGTAAGGCCCTTTTCGATACCGGCAATCTTGAGTCCGATGAGACATTCCATGAGTCCGGTAACAGGTTTGTAGAGAACTGTGCCACCGAAGGTTACGTTCAAAGCCTCGTTCATCTTGTCGGTGAAGATATTGAGTGTGTTGTTGACTGCGGTGGTCGACGTGTTGACCCAACCAAAGAGATCTTTATTGACATTGGCACCAGTGCTGGCGATGACCTTGTTGGATTGGACAGCCCAGTCCATGGATGCGTTGTTGACGGCAGTGACTACCTCATCAGCGAAACCTCCGACTTGATTCGCAATAGCAGGGACTTCTTTTTCGACAGCCTTGAGGACGATGTATTGGCAGAGACAATTGAATAAACCAGCAATTCCGAGAGCCAAAACAAAGAGTGCAGGTAGAGAAGTGGCGTAAGCAATGAACCAACGGGTCAAGAGTTGCTTTTTTGGGCTCTTAAATTTTCCAGAAAGCTTGATACCGATTCGGGAAGTGAATGGTCGTGAGGCGATGTGAATAACATCCATAGGATCGAAAGAGTTTTGTTGAACCAGTTGTGCGTGTTGTTGCATTCTGCGCCAGCGTTGGATTTCGAGCCAGGCCATAGGAATGCAGACGAGGATGGCAGCAAGAATGAGAACAACCAAGAAGATAATCTTGGCCTTGTTGACAACTTCAAAAAGACCGGTGAAGAAGTCGTTGATCTTGGAATTGCCGGTACAGAATGACAACGCCTTCTTCTGTGGAACTGGAAATACCGACTTGTCAAAGTTGTATGCTGGAAGAGATTGGTTGATGAGTTTCTTAATTTCCTCGAATGGAAGTCGAATGACGCTGTCGGTAAATTTGTGAACTTCGGCGAAGTCTGGAATTGATGCATTAAGCTTGGTGAGTTCCGCGTCCATCTTGGCTGTATCAATTTTGATGCCATTCAACTTGGCAATTCCGGAACTGAGATCGATATTTGGTGGTGTAGCTGGTTTTCCCCCGAAGAGCGATGGAACACTACCAAGTTTCCCGACGAAGCTATTGAGAGAGTCTTGGAAGCTGGAAGCATCTTTGCTAAGCTCGCCTGTCAGGTCGCCGATGGTCTTGTTCATGAAATCGCCAACTTTCTCAATCATATCGATCGCAACGTGCAAACTGCCACCAACAACGAGGGTGATGAGACAGACGTAGGTTGAAGTCATCATGTTGATGTAGAAAAGGATGATCTCTTCGACGCCTGTTACGGTAAGCAGTACCATATCCATGAGACCACGGACAGCTTTCGTGATTCCATCAGCTGCTAGTGCGTTGACACCTTGTGAGAGGTAATGTGGCATCGAGGCCATGGCGCTTCCAACATTCTCGACGCTTGTGCATGCGGATAATGCTTCGGTTTTGGCAGAATCTATCGAGTGGTTGATATCTTTGATTGCGAGGAGGAGGCGGACGACGATGAGAAAGAGAAGTACGGTCCATCGGTTGATCCATACTTGTGATAATCGAGCTCGTAGACCGAGGTATGGTGTGTATTCTGGTGCTGTATGAGGTGCGGCGGTGCCACGATCTGAGTAATCTTCCATTTCATAGTTGCCAGCGTTGAGGGTTTGGGGTACCGCAGGTACGGCGTTTGGGGGGTTCCTTGCGGAAGACATCTCAGTATGAGAAGTTAGGTATTGTCTAAGTCCAGCCAGTGGAGACATCTTAGTATGTGTTTCTTTTATCGTTCGTGATGATGCGCGCGTAACGTAAAGTAAAAGTCTCGAAAGAGAGCAAAAGAAGGAAAAAGTGAAGCGAATATTAATTGTGTTGGATTAAGAAAAGTCGTATCGTGGGGGAAAGCGAATTAATTAACCACGATGGTGTGAATGGAATCTATAACAATAGGATTGTAGGCCAGCTCGCTTGTTGAACAAAGCCAATTATGAATGAGACGGACGACGCGAATGAGATGAATGAGACAATAGCAAGGAAAATGAAAAGTGAATGGTATAGACGAACCACAAAACTAGTGGAGCGGGCCGACGTACACTTTATGAAGAAATCAAAGAGTCAGGCCAGACCCTCGACTCGAAGTCGAAACTCAAAGACCCTTTTGTTTTAAATTCAATGGCCCTTGGTACTGCGTCTATTCTGGAAGACTTGGTGTTGAGGCGATTTGCTTTGTTGTGTAGGCGCACTCCCAAAATAACCGCTTTGTGGGGGAGAGCTTCTCAGCCAGTCGTTTGTTGGCGAAGAAAGAACGTCGCGACTGGGCACTTCCGAGGCAGTGGGCGGCTCTGGCGGTGGGTTAAGAGGGCTGATCTTACAAATAAAGTACTTGTACTTCAGTAGAACGCTCCGTAATTTTTGACTTGCGAATGATTTTTGATATTGAAGAGTGGTGATGTGAATAGTGGTTGTGGATGCGGTGGACAGCGAGGATGATTCATATAAACAAGCACTTCTTCTTACGAGCTCAATCGTTCTGCAAGGGGACACCAATGGGGAGCGGTGCGATAGTTTGATGGTGCCCATCTTTTCAAAGAAGTCGCCTTCGGGCTGGGGGGCAACTTCCCTTTATTCGTGAATAGGCCCTGGATCGTCCCTTGAGGCTATTGTGAGCGAAGTTTAAAGCTCCGTGATTCATTGTGCCAACCTCAACCCCACCACCACGCCGATGCATCCTGACGACATCTAGGCCAACAGACCTCACAGAATTCGATGGGAAAGAGTGGTGGCTGTGCACACAGTTTGATAAGAGGCTGCAAAAGGAGTTTACCCGTTTTGCGATTTGTGGGAAAGGTTGGAAGCAGGTACTGTTTTTGGGTGGTGCAAAGTCCTCGGGAAAGCAAGCGCAAACGGGCAACTCCACCACTTCCACCAATCCCACCCACAGGCTATCCAGCCTGTCTTCGCTAAATTCCAGGGTCCTCTTGAAAAACCGGTAATGCCCCTGGTTCATCCCATCAAGAATTTCAAGATCGACGACAACAAGTACCATACCACCTCAGGGCAGCATCATCAAAAGCAGCAGTTTCCAGAGAAGATCTTGATAGAAAACCAGTCTCGTGCCATGTGCTGGCCGATAAGAAAACCTGACTCATATTCGGCCATCGTCGGGTGAGGGGAAACAACCATTGGGAGTCCAAAAGAAAATGTTTCCAAGCTTCGTTTCAAGCTTCTGCCTCGCTTCCCTCCCATTCGTTGTTGGATCTCTTCCCCAAGCGCCGTGCCACAGGTCCGCCTTAAACGCTGCACCCCATCTTAGATTCTCATCCTCTCCTTGTCGCGTATCGGGCGCGTTTAAAGGTCCACCTCAGCCGCCCTACAAGTGACCGGCCTTGTATTAACCACGTTTGACGTTAGCGTCACCTGTTGGTAGTGGTTAGTGGTTTATACACGTGCTCAGCCCGTATAAATCTATAATTGATAGGAAGAAGTTGGATTACACATAATAAGATGGGATAATTGCGTATGACATTCATTCATTCGCCAAAACTATGCCCCAGATGACCTTTCAAGTGATCCAAAAGTATTCGGATACCTGACAAAAGTCCGCTTCTCAAGCCCAACGCCCTCATTCTAAGTACTCCATACCAGAATGCTCGGCTATGGACTGGCCCCTCTTACGCAACCTCAAATGGTGGTATATTTGGCCCTTTCCTAATGGTATCCAGATTGATCATGCACGAAAAACGCCAAAAAACTTCGTCGAATCATAACATAAACACCTCACCCGTCTATCAGCATCGTCTTAACATCTGCAACTGCCGCCCTAGCCATCTTCTTCAAGAAAACCCTCTCGTCTGCTTCTCGATACTTCTCCCATCCATCCAAACCTTCTTTGGCTTGGATACTGAGAGTTTCATAGCCTTGCTTGATAACCCCAGAAACTTGTACGCTGGTCAAGTGTTTTCCTTTTCTTCCCTGTGCGCCATCTGCCAACAATTGTTTATAATGTTCCGTCACACTGATCAATGTCTCAATGGAACTGCTTGGTCGACTTGCGAGACCGTAACTATCCCGAAACTTGACCAAAATCTCGCCAGTTTCAACGAGTTTGTAGAAAAGGTCATCGTATGCAGCAGGGCTAGGTAGGAAGGCCTCGCCTGCAGAGAGGGACAGCGCAATCAGATTGACTAGGTCATCAAGAAGAATGTCAATGTGGTTGAGATTCTTGAGATCCGCAGTATAAGTCGTGAGAAATCGAACAAGAGACAGAAGTGATCGAAATAATTCAGACCAGTGATATACAAGTCGCGTCCGAGAACGAGATAAGTGGGAAATGAGTCTTAGAATGATCCCGACGCAAAGGATGTAGAGATCTACATCAAGCCGTTTTCGAAGATTGTGGTTTAGACCATCTATCATCGTGTCCAAAATACTGGCCGCAAGCATTCTCTCCCCTCGGACTAAAGGCAAGAAAGGTGAACGTTGTCGGCATAATCGAACTGACATTTTGCTCTCATCACTACATATTCTTTTACACAAGACTTGGTCCTCGATGAAAAGGCGTAGAATGACGAGATTTAAGTGAGAATATAGTGAGGTTCTGAAAGAGGAATGTGCGTGTTGCAAGAGATAAGAGGTGACGGAGATGAAACTTCCAATAGGAGCTTCGAGGCCCTTTTCTGCAGGTAAAGTAACAAAATTGAAGCAGAAAAGTTTGTTCGCATGTGCGAAATCGTATGTCGCAAGGAGTACCGAAGCCTCATTACTGGGTCTAAAGTCTTGTTAGTTTTGTCCACTAGAAGACTCGAAAGAACTTACAGCTTCGAGAACATTTCCTTTGCTACTTCAGGATCAATGGTAGGCTGTGCGGGTTTTGTACCGGGCGCTATTGCTCCCAAGCCAACCATACCGAGGGCGGTACTAATACTCCATCCCTCAGGAAGATCATCCTGGATTGCAATATATTTCCCCCTTGTAGTTGTGCATGTGTACCCCACTGATCTGATGATTTTTTGTATTGTCCCCTCATTGACGAAGTCGTCTAATCGCAATCGGTATGGGTTTTGGAATTCGAATTTATTGTAATTCGCGAGTAGGCCGAGTAACGTGAAGGGCTCGAATGCGCGGGAATTGGCTTCGGAGTCTTGAATGAACTATTCAGAATCAGTAAATAGTAGGAATGGAAATGATGGGGGTAGGCTACCTTCATAAGAGAAGGAAACAAATCACGATGTGTGAAATAAGACAACAAGCTGGTCTGGTATGCGCCAGATACAACAGCCAATGCCACCTCAATTGCTTTCTGGCGAACTTCCACTGTAGAAGTATTAGCAGGCTCACACGAGCGCAAAGACTCCGTCGCTTACATGTGATTCCTGTCCTTATTGTAACGTCTAGCGCAGCAACGAAATCGGTAAATATGGCATCCACTTGGTCCAATCCTGCCAACACATTTATTATATCGGAGCTTGGATTCGTATATTTTTTAGGTAGGACGGAGGCAAGAAAAGCTGTGATGGTCTACATTGTCAGCCTCGCCTCATATCTGGTAACAATTTGGATCTTACATCGAGAGCATGCGCATCCGCTGGAGCACTTCCGGTTTTGATGCATGCCACCGCCCTCTCAAAAAGCCTCCGTGTTTGGTTCTATCTGTATGTCAGGTCTGCCGGTTCCTCGAGGGGTTTGTAGCCTCATACCTGGAGGTGGAGGAGGTCATCTGGGCTTAGGTCTTCTAGGATTCGGTGCAAGGAAGCCTTGTCTGGTCGCAGGAGAAAGAACTCCCTCCAGAAGCCCTCCGGTTTCTCATGATCGTGTTCCTCGTCTTCTTCCTACATATGGTGTTAGTACTCTGCACCCCTCTCCATGTAAATAGTGTGGGCACCTTGAACAATGCCGTGTATAGCTCCACAATTTTCTGCTGAAAGATCTCAGGACGAGCCTGCTGCGTAAGAGGGGAGGGCTCCATAATTCATGGCAGCAGAAAGAAGATTCCCTTTTGTCTGCAAGAAGAAGAGGATTCGTGGTTGTCAGATTTACTTTTTGTCAAACTGTCAATTCACGGCCGATACGCTTCGTCAGGGCTGGTTGGCTGTGGCTCCGATATCTCATCCGCTCCGCTAACGTGCCGACTTGCGGGTCCGTTTGCCGGGGATCAGCTGCCGGTGGAGCGCCTCCCGAAGCAAAAAAAGCTGCATCCGAAATCTTCCTTCAAGGCTGAGGAGCTTGAATTTCTTGGAAAGAGTTCCACGGTTACCAAACCTTCATTAATTCCCGTAAACGTTCAATTTTCCAAAACCCTTTGTGCATAAATCATACCATCTTAGAAGTGCTTTACAAGCAGTTACCCAATCAGGCAGGGTTAGAAATAAGCTTTCGCTGATTGGCCAGCATCGGAATACGTATGACTTCACAGCCGAGCTCTTCAGAGTGAAGTGGGCCGATTTCAACATCTTCACGCTTTACAAACACCACTTGCCCACCCCACAACCCACCACCCCTTCCGCCTTGTACTCTTCTTCTTTCGTACTCACACATCCTCCTAATTCTCTCCTACAATCTATCTCATACCCTTAAAATGCCTGTACAACGCATACTTTCGCCTCTGGCTTCCTCCGCAAGCTCTGTTTTCCGATTCGCCCCATCACCAACATGCTCCTCTTTGCGCCCTTGCCAACATGTCCTCCGCTCGTTTTCCTCCTCACAATCTACCCACGCCTCCTCGAAACGAAAGATGCAGACAAGTACAGCATGGCAACCACATACACTAGGTAGCCAACCTCCGCCACCTCTGACGGGAGGTGTTCCCAACTCAGTCTCTCCAACCATGCCTCAAGTAAACGACATCAGGCCACCACCACAGCCATCAGCGCAATACAATGCTGGAACAACAACACAAGCTGTACCCGAGCCAGCTATTACACCGAACGAGCAGGAAACACAACAGGCAAAGCCTGTCCGAACAAAGCGTGGATATACCCTCAGACCAAGAAAGGCTGCTATGAAGTTGACCCCGGGAGCGGTGGAACAACTACGAAATTTACTAGACCAACCAAACCCAAAACTCATAAAAATCAGCGTCAAGAATAAGGGGTGCAGTGGTTTGGCATATCACTTGGAATACGTTGACAAAGCCGGAGCTTTTGACGAGGTGGTGGTGCAAGACGGAGTAAAAGTTATCATCGATAGCGGAGCTCTTATGAGTATCATCGACAGCACGATGGATTGGACAGAAGATAAACTAAACCAGAAATTTGTGTTTACAAATCCGAATATAAGTAAGTACTTTTCCTCCAAAGAGAAAGGTAGAATTTCCTGCTAACAAAATCTCAGAGGAAGAATGCGGTTGCGGCGAATCCTTCATGGTGTAAATTAGACGGCGGTACATATACGGTTTTCGAATCTGGGTTTTTGCGGGAGTTGCATTGGGTGGCGTTTGGTTTCTACGGATGGATACCAGCATCAGCACAGAGCTGATTGCTTGCATATACGATACGATCTTAAGAGGTTTCAGAATGAAAGCACAACTCTTCAATTCATTCGTTTCTCCCCGAGATTCTTCATTGGGAGTTTTTTCAGAGTTACTTTTCCTTGACCAGGACCAGATTTCTGTCCATCGATTCCCAGGTTATGGCGCGAATGCTCTCAGGGACCTGAATAACTAAAATTTTCCGGCCTCATAATCAACCACCCTAACATTCTCAATAATTCCTCCCAGGCTCTTCACGAATCCCAAATGCGCCGGGTCTTCTTCCAAGTAGTACTTCCTATCTTCCTCGTTGGCGAAATGGCTTACGAATCCGTGTGTGAACCCTCCCTTTGAAACATTAGTTTGTGTTTTTTCTTTTCTTTCCAAATTTGAGAGAATGAAAAGTGAGGTGAGATGAGAATTTGAGGGGTTATTTGGAGGGCCCAAGGGGAATAGGCAAAGAGGGAAATGAAACATACATCCAAGCCCTCCGGAGAATTATTCGCACCACCTGAACTGGAGAGGATGTAGGGTTTCTTAGTTGTGGGGTGGATACAGGTCTGTGAGAGGGAGAGCATTGTTTGACATGCCTAAAATTCATTAGTTATGTTTAATCCAAATCATACCTATCAAACATGGTGTGTTTGGTTTGGAGGGATTGTAGTGCTCGTACGATGTTTTGGGAAGGTGTGATTGCGGGGTAGGTAGGGGGCGGGGTTGAGCTTGCGCTTGAGTGGGGGAAGGATTGTGAGGAATGCTTGGGGGATGAGGGGATACTGACTTGTTGGATTGAATCTTTTGAGGCGGTGGACTTGAATTGGAAGAGGACTATGTGGATTATTGTCATTGTTGCTGCTTTTGGGCGTGTTGTGTTTGGTGTTTTGGTTGGTTTGTTGGTGTTGTGTTGAGGAGGAAGGTGAGGCGATGGTGATGGGAAAGTTGGCCAGGGGTCTGTTTAGGCGAGTGTTGGATTGGCATGGAAGGGGGTTGCACAACTTTTCGGTTGATGCTTGCAGACTTAGGCGGCGGCGATATTACCGGTGGCATATCGGGGGGGGTCTACGATATTTATTGTATTGTATTAAGTGATCCGATCGATACTGAATTTCTAAGGATAACTAATAATATATCGATTATTAGTGGAAAATAGTTCTTCTGGCTGAGAGCTAATAGAATACTTAGTCTTACTATTTTCTAAAAATAAAAATAAAGTTATATATTTTTTATAGTAAATTATAATTATTAAGAACTCTAAGAAATTACCCTTCTTATTATAAGACCTCTAACGTGGTTTATCAGGACCCCGATCAATTTTCCTGAAATCCTACCCTCTAACTTTAACACGCGTTTTTTTAACCTTCTACTATGTCTATTATTACTAAAGAATCAAATGTCATTCTAGCTATTAAGGCAATTCGAACATCCAAAAAGCTAAGTCAACAGAAAGCTACAAAGATCTACAAAATACCTTATTCTATACTTAACAACAGAATAAACGGCCACCTTCTTCTAGCCGACCGTCGACCAGCAAACCTTAAATTGTCTAAGATAGAAGAAGAAGTAATTGTTCAGAATATACTTAATATAGATTCTAGAGGGTTTATACCCTAGCTAGCTAGTATAGAAGATATAGCTAATTTTATCCTCGAGTCGCAGGTAGGAAAACGCGTCGATAAACTCTAGGCTTATCGGTTTATACAACGACAACCAACCCTTAAGACGCGTTTTAATCGCGTTTATGATTTCTAAAGAGCCTTATACGAAGATCCTAAGCTAATTAGCACATGGTTTCGACTAGTTGCAAATATATAGGCGAAATAGAGAGTTTTAGACTACGACTTCTATAACTTCGACGAAACTAGGTTTATAATAGGCGTGATTTATCCTACAATAGTTGTTACTCGTGTAGATCGACGTGGTAGAGGCAAGGCAGTTTAGCTAGGGAATCGAGAATAGGCTACTACTATTGCCTATATTAACAGTGAAGGCTAGAGTATTCCTCTATTTTTAGTAGTTCAAGGAAAGAATTATCTCGTAAATTAGTATACTAATAGCGGTCTTCTATCTAACTAGGTTATTAAACCGATAATTAACAGATAGACGAATAATAAGACAGGTCTAGAATAGATAAAACATTTTAATTAACATACTACTGCTCGTACAAGTTCTAACACCCTCTAGACCCTCCACTGCCAACACCCTCCTATAGGAATCTCAGACCTCTTCTAACCCAACAGAAGCTCTTTCACAGTTAACTCTTATACGAAATCGAATTGCTCGCTATTAGGGAAGCTCGCCAACCCCTCTATTTGAGACAGTTACAGCGCTGGCTAAAGGTACAGAGCGAATAGCTTATGAGATAACTCTTCTGTCTACCGAGGTACGTATACTTTAGGCAGCAAATGAAGCTCTTAGCAAACGCCGGAGGGCTAAAAAAGCTCGTGTCCGTGAAGGGGGTACACTTATTATAGAGGATACACAGGATATTATAGCCTAGAAAGGCGTAGATAAGCAGGTACGACGCGATATATATATAGCGAGAGGTAGTTATAAGGAGAGGCTGTTACGATCTATATCTAAAGGCAAAGGCATAAGAGTATATATGTGTATATTCGAGAATTTAAAGCTATAGTTCTAAGAACGAGGGAATGCGGAATATATACTCTACGAAAAAGAGGTATTCCTGCTAACTATAAAGAGCCTTTAATCTCGTTATAAATCCGTCTAAGCGTTGCGGCTCTGACGGTTACGTGTAGGACCGAGAATCACGTGTTACGGACCAGCGCTGTAACATTACCCCCCCTTTTAGAAAAAGCTTGTTTATAAGCTTTATATTACGACCGAATCGTCTATTAGATGATCGTAATCGTCTATTCCGTCTTCCCACGCTCGTATCTAGCTTTGTAAAGCCCTTGGCGGACCAGCGCGGGCTAGATTAGCAAGGTGAAAATCGTATAATTTGTATAGGCAATACTTAAAATTCGAGGCTAGATACTACTATAGATTAGGGTTATAGCTTAACTATTAAACCCTGTATTAGAGCTTTCTACGAACTGCCTTTATAGCTAAGACTTCTTCTACTTCCTACTCTTCCTAATCTATAACTTATATTAGCAGGGGTGGTTTGTTTACCTGTCTAGGTAACAGATCTATAGCAGCCTTATAGAGCAGTGACGAGTAGAATACGAGGTGTATACAGAAGTAGTCTAGCAGTTCGAGCTAGAAAGAGTGTCCTTCGCAGGCTATAATCTAGAACGGACCCTCGTTTTGTCTATCTAGCTTATAGCTTAGCTAGTCTGTCTTCTAATTACAAGTCGATACTTAAACAAAGTCGTCTATGTTAAAGTCTACCGCTCTTCGAATCCGGTTCGCGGACCTTATATAACGGTTTTATACTTTACTAACTAATTCCTTTGCTATAGTCTAAGTATTATATATTCTCTATATAAGTGCCTCTATATTAGTCTAGTTAAGCTATTCGTAGACTGTTATAGATTTATCTAGATAGTTCTAATTAAAGGACGTAGTAGCTATATATCTATTAATTACTTCAAAGAGTAAGAGCCTACCTAGACTCTTATATAGAAGCGTAAGCTAAGCGTAGTCTAGAATAGGAACAAGTTCGCTCTAGTTGTCCTAATAGTAACTAATAAAAGGCTGTAGGTGTTGATTAATCTATTAGTTTATAATTTCAGTTTATCTATTAGTTTATAAGTAGAAAGTAGTAGATAGCCTAAGCTTTATACTAAGGATTCTATAAAATTTAAACTAGAAAGAAGAAATAAACTATAGTCTATAGTCTAAAATAATACTTTATAAATAGCTATAGGTTCGATAGATCTATATAACGTATATTCGAGCTATATCTTAAGCTATAACTGTTTTTAAATAAGGGATCGAGACCGATTACTTAGTTAGGCGATCTATAACTACCTATAAGGTATTATAACCTTGTTTATCAGTAGGGAAAGACTTATAGTCTATAGTAATATACTACTAAGGACGTTCTAGAACTAGTAATAGATATAAAAACCTAGGTTTATAGTCGTAAGGAACCGTAGCACGTCGACAGTCTCCGTAGTTATTAATATAGGTTTCTACAGACGTCTATAAACCTTTCTACTAGTATCTATAGGCGAGGATAGCTACCGTCTTTGTCTGTCTAAGGTAAGCCGTAGATACTTATACGTAAGCCTCACAGATTAGGTCCGTCTATAAGGTGCCTTAATTAGAAACTACGAGTCTCTTTTACTAAAGAAGTAAGCTATTCTCTATTATCTAGTTTTAGTACTCGTAGGTAGCTTTCGTTTAGTCGTCTTCTAAGTCTGAAGAGTTATAGTTAGTAGTAAGTAACTAGTTAACAAGGTTAAGCGAGGGTTCTAAGGTAACTAGGGCTAACGTTATAAGAGGTTCTAATCGAGTAGTAATACATAGATCTAACTAATCAGACGTAAGCAAGGTTTATTATCTTATAGACGCTTTTAGGTCGTTCTACGGGTTAACGTCTTAGTCTCGGCGTATTAGCGTGTCCGTTTTCTCGTTCTACTTACTAGATCGAAACGTAATTATAAAATAGAACTCTAATAGAAACTCTGTCTATCTCGCTTACTACTAGTTCAAGGTTTTAGAGGTTATAAAGTACTCTAAAGCCTTGTAATCGGTGAAGACCTTAATCTAGGAGCTAGTCTAAGTAAGATCTGCTTACTATTGTCTAAAAGAGCGTATAATAGCTAACATCTCCTTATCGTAGATTTAGTAGTTTAGCTTAGCAGGGTTTATCGTCTTCGAGAAGTAGTCTACAGGTCTCTATAGTTCGGTTTTAGATATATATTATAATATTATAGCTATAACTATTCCGTTAGAAGCGTCAGTCTTAACTATAGTCTCTAAATCGGTTGTAAAGTGGTATAAGAGAGGGGTAGTAACTAAGGCTTCTTTTAACGTATTAAAAGCCTTCTTATATTCTAAGTTAAACTTAAATAGCACTTCCTTTCTTATAAGATAGTTCAGTAGACGAGTAATCTATCTATAATCCTGAATAAAACGTTAGTAGAAGTTATAAAAACCTAGGAAGGACTAGATACCTTTAACAGTACTAGGATATTTCTAGGAAACGATTACTAAGATCTTCTCTAGGTCGACTTCGATTCCGTCTATAGAGATAATAAAACTAAGGTACTTTGTATAAGTAACGTAGAACTCTATCTTCTTAATATCTACTTATAGTCTAGCTTTATAGAGCCGTTCTAAGACCTTATAGACGTGTTCAACATGTTCGAGCTTATTATTAGAGTATATAAGAATGTTATTAAGGTAAGCTATATAAAAGTTATTAAGATATTCTATAAGAACGCTATTTATATACCTCTAGTACGTAGTAGGACCGTTAGTTAAGCTAAAAGGCAACACCTTATATTTAAACATACTATAACAGGTCTAAAAGGTTATAAGTTCTTCTAACTCTAGATCTATACGTATATAGTTAAAAGCTTAACAAATGTCGAGCTTTATAAGGATTTTAGTACTAGTGATTTATATAAGAGTTTCGTCGATTAGTAGAAGAGGGTACTAGTCCTTATAAGTAAGGTTGTTAAGTTTCTAGTAGTCGATATAGAGCTATAAGCTTCTGTTAGGCTTCTTTATAAACAGTACTAGAGAGGCGAAAGAGGCGTAGCTAGGAATAATAAACCCTTTATCAAGGTTATTAAGGATATACTATTTCATAGCTAGAAGTTCCTTAGTCGTTATCTTATATAACAGGCTATGTAATAGGGTATTCGGACCTGTAAGTTCGATCTAGTAGTCGACTTGGTTTCGTAGTAGAGGAAGCTTATTTAAAGCTCTCTTTAAAAAGACATTCTTAAAGTCTGTATATTCCTAGTAAACGTTCTATTCTACTAGTTGTTTATCTAAAGCGTAATCTACTAAAGAGAGCTCTATACGTAACCTGTCTATAAGAGCATAGTCGATCTCTTATAAGCTAGTAGAGAAGACTTCGTTATCGCGCTTTTAAAGGTTAAGTTTAAAAGCAGTAGCTTTAATATAATAGATATTAATAGCAAAGTCTTCCGTAGGTTTATAGATGTCTATAAGCGAGCTTACAGTGTTAAGGGTTACACCCGTGGAATAAGTCTTGGAGTACTCCAGCGACGCATTCACGTGACCTCGCTTGGCAACGCATAGACGTAACAGAACCTTCGAGAGTACCCTTGGCAGAACCCTCTAGAATAAGTTAACTGAGTATATAAGTTGGCAAGGACTCTGGCTTAGAAAGGACAATCGAATCTTCTTATATATAGACACCTCTATAGTTCAATTTATTAGTATTTGCTACAAGTCCTAACATTAGATTCGATTCTTAAACCAACACTGGAACAACGGGCCTTTACGGCAACACTAGAACACATTAGGCCATTTTAGCAACACTAGAACATAACAGGCCTTTACGGCAACACTGGAACATATCGGGCCATTTTAGTAACACTGGAACTCAAGGGCCTTTACGGCAACACTGGAACTTACGGGCTATTTCACGGCATTTACGGAACTCACGGACAATAGGAGAACCATAAGAAGGCGGTATGCCGAATCAGCTACCTGCCTGGTTCCTATAGTATGTTTAAGAGCAGCGGAATCAGTTAACATCTACCTAAGAGGACGATCGTCTACGGATTACGAACGAGCAAAAGAAGGATAAGGAAGCTCGCTTACGGATGATCTACAACGATAATAAACCTAGGAAATCTCTTCCTCCGCTACTGGAATTCTACGGAGACTTAGACAAGCTAGAAGCTTAGTTATAACAAGCACGAGCTAAAATCGAAGTCGACTACTATAGATGTACTAAATATGTTAAGTTTTAGGCACTTAACGGATCCTTATAGGGCAAGGCGCTCCGTAGAATAGAAGCATAGGTACGGGAACAGGGTAAGCCAGAGCTAGCTAATAGTAGTGATTTCTTAGGTCGAGTGGAGTTTGTGTTTAGAGACCTGTAGGCTAAGGAAAGAGCGTAACGAAAGCTGGAATCCTTCTGCTAAGGCTTAAGACCATTCCTAGAGGTCTTTATAGAATAGCAAGCCCTGCTTATGGAGTCTAGAGGAGGATCTTAGCTAGACGACGTAAAAAAGGTGTCTCTTAACCGAATCCTTAGTAACGAGTTAGTTAAGGCGATGATCATAGTTCCTTTTTAACCTAACTTCGAGTCTTACTACTCTATTATTAAAGAAACGGACGACCGCTTAAGGGCTTATAAAGCTCGAATATCAAGATCTAGGGCCTAGACTCTCTTAGAAACACTACAGACCTCTTAGAAACGCTCGACGGATACTATACAGTAGGTAACGAGCGGTAATATCGCTAACGGACCGAAAGTTACCTGTAAAGCATCTGTAGAGGGCATAGATTAGGAACCAGCACCTACTAAAGTCTTAATAACTAGCACTAAGCGTGCTAAATAGGTATCTTAGGAAGAACGAAGCAACCGTGCTCGTACTAGTCGCTGTCTTCGCTGCGGAGCTACTAGTTATTTTGTTTAAGAATATCTATATAGACTACTAAGGCGACCTATAACAGCGGATTCGGTCTGTAAACAGAAGGCAGAGGTTAAGGAAGTAGCGCTAGAATTAGAAGAAGAAGACGGTAATGTCTCCTCGGATTCGGAAAACTAGTAGCTCCTGTTAGAAAGCGTAGGTAGGGGCAACGAAGGGAGTTGTTAGTAATAGACACTTAGAGACATTTTAAGTAGGAATATATAGACGAAAAACCTCTTCTTATATCGGCTTTAGTAAATAGGGTAGCTACTTTACAAGCCTTAGTAGATTTAAGGTGTTTAGTCTATAGAATTGTTTTAGACTGTTTTATCTATCGCTATTAGCTCTCTTATGTATAAATCATACTAAGGCATTTACAGTTAGTAGAAGGAGTATTAGAGGATGCTGTATCCTAAGTAGTATCTTTTAGCATAGACATTAGAGGCCACTAGTAGAAACGGGTTTATGCTTATATAGTCCCTAAGATCGAGGGCTATGAAATAATTCTAGGAAAATCTTAGTTAAGGAGAGAGCAAGCTTTACTTAACGCTGTTAAGGGATGCTTACTCTTCTAAGACTCTGGGTTAGAAGTTTATAGCGAGCTAGAAAGGTCTTACTCCTATAAGCAAGTAAGCGCGGCCGTCTTCTACTTTCTTATAGATCGAAAACAGAAGCTATAGGTCTTTATAGCAAGCCTTATAGACATTATAAAAGCCTTAACGGAAAAGAAGTATACAGACCCACGGACGAAGCTACCTAGCTAGATTAGCCTAGAATTCTATCTAGCATTTAATAGGAAGGAAGCAAACAAGTTACTAGTATATTATAAAGGAATTGATTATAGTATCGAGCTCTTATAGACTAAAAACGGATTAGAAGAAACAGTCCTCTAGGGGCCACTCTATAATATATTATAAGACAAGCTGTTAGTGCTCTATAAAACCCTAACAGAGTTACTAGACAAGGAATTTATTCGAGTAAGCAACTCTCTAGTAGCTACGCTAGTACTTTTTATATAGAAGCTAGGAGGGGGTCTACGGTTCTGTTATAACTACCGAGCACTAAATAAGTTAACCTATAAGGACTGCTACCCTTTGCCTTTAATCTAAGAGACACTTAACTGGATCGGGAAAGCTAAGTAGTTTATAAAAATAGATGTTATTACTGCCTTTTATAAGATATGGATTAAGGAGAGAGACGAGTAGAAAACGGCTTTCTAGACACGCTTTAGGCTTTTTAAATAGCTTGTTACCCCTTTTAGACTTACAAATGCTTCTAGTACTTTCTAGTAGTATATTAATCATACGCTTTAAGAGTTCTTAGACGACTTTGTCTTAGTATATATCGACGATGTCTTAGTCTTTATAGACAGCACCTGTAACCAGCACCGCGAGCATGTCTATAAAGTAATATAAAGGCTTTAAGATGCTAGGCTATAGCTTAATATTAATAAGTGCGAATTTGAAGTATAGTCTATAAAGTATCTTAGGTTTATTATAGAAGTAGAGAAAGGTTTACAGATAGACCTAGCTAAAATATAGGCTATTATAGATTAGAAAGCACTAATAATAGCAAAAGGCGTCCTTAGCTTCCTAGGATTTGCGAATTTCTATCGACGGTTTATTAAGGACTTTTCATGGATTATAGCTCCTCTTTACAGACTCGTTAAAAAGGATATATCCTTCTAATAGACAGACGAAGCGAATAGAGCCTTTGAACAGTTAAAGCAGGCCTTTACAGAGGCCCTAGTACTAGCTCAGTTTAACCTAGATTACGAGACGGTCCTAGAGATAGACTTCTCTGGATATTGCTTAGGAGGCGTGCTCTCTTAAGTAAAGAATAGCGTCTTACAGCCCGTAGCCTTCTTCTTAAAGAAACACGTACCTGCTGAATATAATTACCTAATATATAACAAAGAGTTATTAGCTATTATTCGGTGCCTTAAGGAATGGGAAGCGGAGTTAAAAAGTGTTAGGCAGTTTATAGTACTTACGGATTATAAGAATCTTAAGTACTTTATAATAGTCTGTAAACTATCCGAAAGACAAATGCGGTAGCAGTTAATACTTAGCAAGTTTAACCTAATTATCTAATACCGTCTAGGCAAAGAGGGAGGACTGTCAGATACACTAATAAGGAGGGACTAGGACCTCCTAGAGGAGGGAGATGAACGCCTTAATTATAGGATAGTATAACTGATTCTAGATAGAATGATTCAAGGAAATACTATATAGCTAGCACTAGTGTTAGTAAACGGGAGGAATTAAGTAAGCGACGTAGCGACGTAGCAAGCGTTTATAGACCAACTACGGAACCTCTAAGAAGAGGGAAAGGTATAGGACAAGGACTTTAGGCGTCTTATAGACACTGTCTACTAAGGAGATAGGGTATTTCTAGTAGACCTCGCTTCTCTAGTTAAAGTCTCCGTCTCTAACTACTTAGTTGATAAGAACAGTGATTTACAGTTTAGAGGCAGACTATAGGTCCTCGACTATAAGCCGCTATAGACTATAATTATATAGGAACTCTATGATTCTACACTTACGGGCTATCCTAGCAAGAACGGGACAATTGTAATAGTCTTAAGGGAGTTCTTCTAACTAAACCTATAAACTATAGTTAAGCAGTTTATCCGTAACTATAGAGTTTACAGATGTACTAAGGTCTAGAGGGACTGTAAACAAGGCCTGCTTCGTCTGTTACTAATTCCTAAGTAGTAATAGCAGGAGATCTCTGTCGACTTTATTAGACTACTACTTATAAGTAAAGGCTCTAATATAATAGCAGTGTTTATAGACCGTTTAGGTAAAGGGGTACTCCTTATGGCTTATAACTCGACTATATCATCGGAGGAATTTGCTCGCTTATTTATTACTATACACTACAGCTTATATAGACTACTAAGAGCAATAGTATCTAATAGAGGCCTGTAATTTATTAGACAAGTATAGAAGACGCTTTATAACTTCTTACGGATTAAACGACGGATCTCTATAGCCTTCTATCTATAAACTAATAGGTTAACAGAACAGGCAAATGCTAAAGTTGAGACGCTTCTATAGCAGTAGATTAATATAGCTTAGGACGACTAGGCCGACTAGCTACTAGTAGTATAGCTAGCTTTTAACAGACGGGATTCAACATCAACGGGTATAAGCCTCTTCCAACTCAGCTACGGCTATCCGTTATAGACTATCGACCCCTTAACAGACGTTGTAGCACCTATAAACACAAAAACACTAATTCAAAAGGGCGAAGCAATAGTAGCAAAGATTAAGGCTATTATAGAATAAGCACAATTATTAATAGCAAGGGTATAATAAGACTAGGAGACTTAAGCAAATCGTTCATAGAAAACCGCTCCTACGTATAAGGTTAGAGACAAGGTTTACTTAAGCTTATAGAATATACAGATAGACAGGGCTAGTAAGAAACTAGACGCTCGATCTGCTAAGTTTATAGTTATCGAGGTTATTAGCCCGTCTATATATAGGCTAGACACCCTACCTAGTATCTACAATGTCTTTAATATAGACTTATTAAGGCTAGCAGCTATAGACCCGCTGCCTAGTTAAATTATAGACGATGATTAACTACTTATAATATTAGTAGACGATACTATAGAATAGTAAGTTAAAAGAATACTAGGTCAACGGCAAAAGAAGCTCCTAGGGAAAGGCTCTTATACTCGACTCGAGTATAAGGTTAAATAGACAGGATACGCAAACCTAACATAGGAACCTACTACTAAGTTAGAGGACATAGTAGCCCTAGACACCTACCTTCAAGAGTAGGAAGGGGGGTAATATCAAGGGTTACACCCGTGGAATAAGTCTTAGAGTACTCCAGCAACGCATTCACGTGACCTCGCTTAGCAACGCATAGACGTAACAGAACCTTCGAGAGTACCCTTAGCAGAACCCTCTAGAATGAGTTAACTAAGTATATAAGTTAGTAAGGACTCTGGCTTAGAAAGAACAATCGAATCTTCTTATACATAGACACCTCTATAGTTCAATTCATTAGTATTTGCTACAAGTCCTGACATACAGCCGCTTTATAGTCTATAACTGAACGTTTTCCTAAGAAGGATCGACAACGTTATTAGTAGTTAGGAATAAGAACCTATATTCTATTCTAAGCAGAGATAAGGTCTTATTAAAAGCTTTCGTCTGGAATTTCCTTAAGAGTAACTAGTAGCGGGGTTTAGCGCTAGCTTCGAGGCAGTATTAAATAGATTAATATAGGTTCCTCTATAGCATTCTAGTAGAGGTCGTAGTTCTCTATATCCTCCTAAGCTTAGAGGTCTAGTAGAGAGATAGTTATCGATTCCCTAGTAATAGATACTAAGTAATCGAATCGACGAACTAGGGGAAGGGATTCTAGCTACTTAATCTTACAGCTATAGACTGCTAACTTTACGTTTACGTCTATAAGCTATTAACAGCTAATAATAATATCGTATCCGCTAATATTAGTAATTAGGAAGGGCGTATTAGTAAACTGTCGTCTATTAATACTTAGTATTAAGCGAATAACGCGAGTAATCGCTAGTCTCTTATGTCTATTAAACCTTGTAATTGATATTATATATAATAGCTTTTCTATAGCTTATTTATAATATTAACTTAACTAGTTAGCTAAAGCTGTATTAATAAATAGCTATCTATTCGCTCTAGTATTAATAAGTCTAGTAGTATTAAAAGCATATCTATTCTTAATTAAAGTATATATAGTTATAAAAGCCTTTCTGCCTATTATATAACTTAGATTAAGAGGTTAAGATCTAAGTTTGTTTTACTCTAAAGAGGAGACTTGCTTTAGAGCTATTCTTTTCCCAAGTCCTTATAAACGAGTTCCTCGTTAGCTGATTCTTCTCTAGACGCTTGCAGTTCGTAGGAGTCCGTAAGCGAGTCTTCAGCGTCTTCTAATAGCTTAATAGCTGTAGAGGGTTTTCGAGGGAGAGGGCATTTACTAGCGTAGTACCTAGGTTCATCGCAATTATAATAGATAACGTCTATTATATCCTAGACAGGAGTTGTACTCTTACGAGTAGGCAAAGGAGTCTTACGGTCTATAACTAGAGAGTAACAGACCAGGCTTTAGGTTAGCAGATAACCAATAGTAGCACGTAGAGCTAGAAGTTGGTAAGTTAATCTATAGCTAGCAAGGAAACCTCTTATAAGTAGGCAGCGGTTATAGTAAGCTATAAGGCGTTCCTTAATAGTTACCCCGTCTTAATAGATAGAGTAACTACGGTTATATAACTAGTTAAAGGTTACTAGAGTGATTCAGACTAGCGAGATACTTACTTAGAGAGCTAGCGTAAGCTTCTAGTACAAATCTTTAGACCACTTACTTAACAGGATATAAGCCTTAGTTATAAGGCTTAAGAAAGTTACTTTAAACATAGCAAAAGTCTCGTCCTCTTATATTAAGAGTTTATAGAAGACCTTACAGGCCTCTATAGCTTTGTTACTATCTACGAACAAGGTATCTAGATATATAAGTATATCTATAATATCTATAAATAAGATAGAGGAACCGAAATCTATCTATAGTTCTAGGTACTCTTATGCTACGCCGGAAGTAGCTATAAAGACGAAGGTAAGTTTATCTTATTTGTTACAGCGCTGGTCCGTAACACGTGATTCTCGGTCCTACACGTGACCGTCAGAGCCGTAACGCTTGGACGGATTTATAACGAGATTAAAGGCTCTTTATAGTTAGTAGGAATACCCCTTTTTCGTAGGGTATATATTCCGTATTCCCTCGTTCTTAGAACTATAGCTTTAAATTCTCGAATATATATATATATACTCTTATACCTTTGTCTTTAGATATAGATCGTAATATTATTTAAAGCTTAACCCTTTTTACTCCCTATAAAGAATTATAATATCGACTAGATTCTACGCTTATAATAGCTAGAAGATCTTATACTCGTAATAGTGTGATTACAACCCTCCTCCTCTGCTTATAACAGCCCCTCTTCTTATAAACGGATCCCTCGAGTATCTCTACGTCTATAACGACTTATCTCCTTAAAAGACACGTCTATAACGGCCTATATAACCTTTTTTATAACCTCTCTCTACCTTCTCCTCCTTCTTTTCTAATAATATAATAGCCGACACTCGAAGTAGTCGTAGCAGAAAAGGGAAGACACCTACTAGCTCGTCTCGAACCGAGTCTTAATAACCGGATAATACCTCTAAAGTCGCCTCTCCCTTGCCTACCTCCCCTACGATAAGCGAGCCTCCTATAGACAAAAACGTTCGTTTATAAGCTAAAATCCTCTCTTTACGTATATAACTCTACTAAACTCTGTTGCTTATAAACTACTCTAACAACCCTCTCCTAAGCCGCGAGTATATACAAGCCCTCTAAGAGGCTACTACCGACTCCTCCCGTTCCCGATTTAGTTCTAACAATTCTACTTATAAGTTCTAATATAGTAAGAAACTTAAGAACAGCATCTCTCTATCATATAAGGCCTAGTAGATTATCCTAGTTAGTAAAATAAGAAAGAACCTCTTTAAAGACAAATAAGACAAACTTACCTTCGTCTTTATAACTACTTCTAGTATAGTATAAGAGCACCTAGAACTATAGATAGATTTCAGTTCCTCTATCTTATTTATAGATATTATAGATATACTTATATATCTAGATACCTTGTTCGTAGACAGTAACGAAGCTATAGAAGCCTATAAGGTCTTCTATAAACTCTTAATATAAGAGGACAAGACTTTTACTATATTTAAAGCAACCTTCTTAAGCCTTACAACTAAGGCTTATATCCTGTTAAGTAAGTAGTCTAAAGATTTATACTAGAAGCTTACGCTAGCTCTCTAAGTAAGTATCTCGCTAGTCTAAATCACTCTAGCAACCTTTAACCAGTTATATAACCGCTATTACTCTATCTATTAAGACAGAGTAACTATTAAGGAACGCCTTATAGCTTGCTATAACCGCCGCCTACCTATAAGAGGTTTCCTTACCGGCTACGGATTAACTTACCAACTTCTAGCTCTATATACTATTATTAGTTATCCGCTAACCTAAAGCCCGGTCTATTACTCTCTAGTTACAGACCGTAAGACTCCTTTACCTACTTATAAGAGTATAACTCCTATCTAGGATATAGCAGACGTTATCTATTATAATTATAATAAACCTAGGTACTACGCTAGTAAATGCCCTCTCCCTCGAAAACCCTCTATAGCTATTAAGCTATTAGAAGACGCTAAAGACTCGCTTACGGACTCCTACAGACTATAAGCGTCTAAAGAAGAATCGGCTAATAAGAAACTCGTCTATAAGAACTTAGGAAAAGAATAGCTCTAAAGCAAGTCTCCTCTTTAGAGTAAAACAAACTTAGATCTTAACCTCTTAATCTAAGTTATATAATAGACAGAAAGGCTTTTATAACTATATATACTTTAATTAAGAATAGATATACTTTTAATACTACTAGACTTATTAATACTAGAGCGAATAGATAGCTATTTATTAATATAGCTTTAGCTAACTAGTTAAGTTAATATTATAAACAGGCTATAGAAAAGCTATCATATATAATATTAATTATAGGGTTTAATAGACATAAGAGACTAGCGATTACTCGCGTTATTTACTTAATACTAAGTATTAATAAACAACAGTTTACTAATACACCCTTCCTAATTATTAATATTAGCAGACACGATATTATTATCAGCTGTTAATAGCTTATAAACATAAACGTAAAGTTAGCAGTCTATAGCTGTAAGATTAAGTAGCTAGAATCCCTTCCCCTAGTTCGTCGATTCGATTACTTAGTACCTATTCCTAAGGAATCAATAACTATCTCTCTACTAGACCTCTAAGCTTAGGAGGATATAGAGAACCGCGACCTCTACTAGAATACTATAAAGGAACCTATATTAATCTATTCAATACTACCTTAAAGCTAGCACTAAACCCCGCTACTATTTACTCTCAAGGAAATTCTAGATAAAAGCTTTTAATAAGACCTCGTCTCTGCCTAAAATAGAATATAAGTTCTTATTCCTAACTGTTAACAACGTCGTCGATCCTTCTTAGGAAAACGTTCAGTTATAGACTATAAAGCAGCTATAAGCTCGCTTACGAACATCTGTAAACCTACAGAAGACTTCGCTATTAATATCTATTATATTAGAGCTACTACTTTTAAACTTAACCTTTAAAAGCGCGATAACGAAGTCTTCTCTACTAGCTTATAAGAGATCGACTATACTCTTATAGATAGGTTACGTATAAAGCTCTCTTTAGTAGATTACGCTTTAGACGAACAACTAGTAGAATAGAACGTTTACTAAGAATATATAGACTTTAAGGATGTCTTTTCAAAGAGAGCTTTAGACAAGCTTCCTCTACTACGAAACTAAGTCGACTACTAGATCGAACTTATAGGTCTGAATACCCTATTATATAGCCTATTATATAGGATAACGACTAAGGAACTTCTAGCTATAAAACAGTATATCCTTAATAACCTTAATAAAGGGTTTATTATTCCTAGCCACGCCTCTTTCGCCTCTCTAGTACTGTTTATAAAGAAGCCTAATAGAAGCTTATAGCTCTATGTCAACTACTAGAAACTTAACAACCTTACTCGTAAGGACTAGTACCCTCTTCTACTAATCAACGAAACTCTTATATAAATTACTAGTATTAAAATCCTTATAAAGCTTAACATTCGTTAAGCTTTTAACCGTATACGTATAGATCTAGAGTTAGAAGAACTTATAACCTTTTAGACCTATTATAGCACGTTTAAATATAAGATATTGCCTTTTAGCTTAACTAACGGTCCTACTATATACTAGAGGTATATAAATAGTATTCTTATAGAATATCTTAATAACTTTTATATAGCTTACTTTAATAACATTCTTATATACTCTAATAATAAGCTTAAACACGTTAAACACGTCTATAAGGTCTTAGAACAGCTCTATAAAGCTAGACTATAAGTAGATATTAAGAAGATAGAGTTCTACATTACTCGTATAAAGTACTTTAGTTTTATTATCTCTATAGACAGAATCGAAGTTAACCTAGAGAAGATCTTAGTAATCGTTTCCTAGAAATATCCTAGTACTATTAAGGGTATCTAGTCCTTCCTAGGTTTTTATAACTTCTACTAACGTTTTATTTAGAATTATAGATAGATTACTTATCTACTAAACCATCTTATAAGAAAGGAAGTACAATTTAAGTTCGACTTAGAATATAAGAAGGCTTTTAATATATTAAAAGAAGCCTTAGTTACTACCCCTCTCTTATACCACTTTATAGCTGATTTAGAGACTATAGTTAAGACTAACGCTTCTAACGGAGTAGTTATAGCTATAATATTACAACGTATATCCGAAACCAAACCATAGAGACCTATAGGCTACTTCTCAAAGACGATGAACCCCGCCGAGCTAAACTACTAAATCTACGATAAGGAGATATTAGCTATTATATGCTCTTTTAGACAATAGCGAGCGGATCTTGCTTAGACTAGCTCCTAGATTAAGGTCTTCACTGATCACAAGGCTTTAGAGTACTTTATAACCTCTAAAACCTTAAACCAGTAGTAAGCGAGATAGGTAGAGTTTCTATTAGAGTTCTATTTTATAATTACGTTTTAATCTAGTAAGTAGAACGAGAAAACAGATACACTAATACGCTAAGACTAAGACGTTAACCTATAAAACGACCTAAAAGCATTTATAAGATAATAAACCTTACTTACGTCTAATTAGTTAGATCTACGTATTACTACTTAATTAGACCCTCCTATAACGTTAGCCCTAGTTACCTTAGAACCCTTACTTAACCTTATCGACTAGTTACTTACTACTAACTATAACTCTTCGGACTTAGAAGACGACTAAACGAAAGCTACTTATAGGTACTAAAACTAGATAATAGAGAATAGCTTACTTCTTTAGCAAAAGAGACTCGTAGTTCCTAATTAAGGCACCTTATAGACGAACCTAATCTATAAAGCTTACGTATAAGTATCTATAGCTTACCTTAGACAGACAAAGACAGTAGCTATCCTCGCCTGTAGATACTAGTAGAAAGGTTTACAGACGTTCGTAGAAACCTATATTAGTAACTATAGAGACTATCAACGTACTACGGTTTCTTACAACTATAAACCTAGGTTTTTATACCCGTTACCAGTTCTAGAACGTCCCTAGTAGCATATTACTATAGACTATAAGTCTTTCCCTACTAATAAACAAGGTTACAATACCTTATAAGTAGTTATAGATCGCCTAACTAAGTAATCGGTCTCGATCCCCTATCTAAAGACAGTTATAGCCTAAGATATAGCTCGAATATATATTATATAGATCTATCAAACCTATAGCTATCTATAAAGTATTATTTTAGACTATAGACTATAGTTTATTTCTTCTTTCTAGTCTAAATTCTATAGAATCCTTAGTATAAAACTTAAGCTATCTACTACTTTCTACCTATAAACTAATAAATAAACCGAAATTATAAACTAATAGATTAATCAACGCCTATAGTCTTTTATTAGTTACTATTAAGACAACTAGAGCGAACTTATCTCTATTCTAGACTACGCTTAGCTTACGCTCCTATATAAGAGCTTAGGTAGGCTCTCGCTTTTTAAAGTAATTAACAGATACGTAGCTACTACGTCCTTTAATTAGAACTATCTAGATAAATCTATAACAGTCTATAAACAGCTTAACTAGACCGATACAGAGGCACTTATACAGAGAATATATAATACTTAGACCGTAGTAAAGGAATTAGTTAGTAAAGCATAAGACCGCTATACAAGGTCTATAAACCGGATTCGAAAAGCAGTAGACTTTAACATAGACGACTTTATTTAAGTATCGACTTATAATTAGAAGACAGACTAGCCGAGCTATAAGCTAGATAGACAAAACGAGGGTCTATTCTAGATTACAGCTTATAAAAGACACTCTTTCTAGCTCGAACTACTAGACCACTTCCGTATATACCCTATATTCTACCTGTTACTACTCTATAAGGCTATTATAGATCCGCTACCTAGATAGGTAAACGAACTACCCCCGCTAATATAGGTTATAGATTAGGAAGAGTAAGAAGTAAAAGAAGTCTTAGCTATAAAGACAGTTCGTAGAAAGCTCTAATACAGGGTTTAATAGTTAAGCTATAACCCTAATCTATAGTAGTATCTAGCCTCGAATTTTAAGTATTATCTATATAAATTATACGATTTTTACCTCGCTAATCTATCCCGCGCTAGTCCGCTAAGGGCTTTACAAAGCTAGATATAAGCGTAGGAAGACGGAATAGACGATTATAATTATCTAATAAACGATTTAGTCGTAATATAAAGCTTATAGGTAAGCTTTTTCTAAAAGAGGGGATAATATTATAACGCTAGTCTATAACACGTGATTCTCGGTCCTACACGTAACCGTCAGAGCTATAACGCTTAGACAGATTTATAACAAGATTAAAGGCTCTTTATAGTTAGTAGAAATACCCCTTTTTTATAGAGTATATATTCCGCATTCCCTCGTTCTTAGAACTATAGCTTTAAATTCTCGAATATATATATATATACTCTTATACCTTTGCCTTCAGATATAGATCGTAATATTATTCGTCCTCGAAGAGGTTCTTTCTTATTTTACTAGCTAGGATAATCTGCCAGGCCTTATATAACGGGGAGATACTGTTCTTAAGTTTCTCGCTATCTTAGAACTTATAAGCAGAATTGTTAGAACCAAATTAGAAACGGGAGGAGTCGGTAGTAGCCTCTCGGAGAGCTTACGTATACTCGCGGCTTAGGAGAGGGTTGTTAGAGTAGTTTACAAGCAACGGGGTTTAGTAGAGTTGCGTACGTAAAGAGAGGATTTTAGCCTATAAACGAACGTTTTCGTCTATAGGAGGCTCGCTTATCGCAGAGGAGATAGACGAGGGAGAGGCGACTTCAGGTGTTACGATCTATATCTGAAGGCAAAGGCACAAGAGTATATATATATATATTCGAGAATTTAAAGCTACAGTTCTAAGAATAAGAGAATATAGAATATATACTCTACGAAAAAGAGGTATTCCTACTAACTATATAGAGCCTTTAATCTCGTTATAAATCCGTCTAAGCGTTACAGCTCTGACGGTTACGTATAAGACCGAGAATTACGTATTATAGACCAGCGTTATAACATTACCCCCTCTTTTAGAAAAAGCTTACCTATAAGCTTTATATTACAACTGAATCGTCTATTAGATAATCGTAATCGTCTATTCCGTCTTCCCACGCTCGTATCTAGCTTTATAAAGCTCTTAGCAGACTAGTATAGGATAGATTAGTAAGGTAAAAATCGTATAATTTATATAAATAATACTTAAAATTCAAGGCTAGATACTACTATAGATTAGGGTTATAGCCTAACTATTAAACCCTATATTAGAGCTTTCTATAAACTGCTTTTATAGCTAAGACTTCTTTTACTTCCTACTCTTCCTAATCTATAACCTATATTAGCAGGGGTAGTTCGTTTACCTATCTAGGTAGCGGATCTATAGTAGCCTTATAGAGTAGTAACAGGTAGAATACAGGGTATATATAGAAGTGGTCTAGTAGTTTAAGCTAGAAAGAGTGTCCTTTATAAGCTATAATCTAGAACGGACCCTCGTTTTGTCTATCTAGCTTATAGCTTAGCTAGTCTATCTTCTAATTATAAGTTAATATTTAAACAAAGTCGTCTATGTTAAAGTCTACTACTCTTCGAATCCGGTTCGTAGACCTTATATAGCAGTCTTATACTTTATTAACTAATTCCTTTGCTATAGTCTAAGTATCGTATATTCTCTATATAAGTGCCTCTACATCAGTCTAGTTAAGCTATTCGTAGACTGTTATAGATTTATCTAGATAGTTTTAATTAAAGGATATAGTAGCTACGTATCTATTAATTACTTTAAAGAGCGAGAGCCTACCTAGGCTCTTATATAGAAGCGTAAGCTAAGCGTAGTCTAGAATAGGGACAAGTTCGCTCTAGTTATCCTAATAGTAACTAATAAAAGGCTATAGGTATTAATTAATCTATTAGTTTATGATTTCGGTTTATTTATTAGTTTATAAGTAGAAAGTAGTAGATAGCTTAAGCTTTATACTAAGGATTCTATAGAATTTAGACTAGAAAGAAGAAATAAACTATAGTCTATAGTCTAAAATAATGCTTTATAGATAGCTATAGGTTTAATAGATCTACGTAATATATATTTAAGCTATATCTTAGGCTATAACTGTCTTTAGATAAGGGATCGAGACCGATTACTTAGTTAGGCGATCTATAACTACTTATAAGGTATCGTAACCTTGTTTATTAGTAGGGAAAGACTTATAGTCTATAGTAATATACTGCTAAGGACGTTCTAGAACTAGTAACGAGTATAAAAACCTAGGTTTACAGTTATAAGGAACTGTAGTACGTCGACAGTCTCTATAGTTACTAATATAGGTTTCTACAGACGTTTGTAAACCTTTCTACTAGTATCTACGAGCAAGGATAGCTACCGTCTTTGTCCGTCTAGGGTAAGCCGTAGATACTTGTACGTAAGCTTTACAGATTAGGTCTGTCTATAAGATACCTTAATTAGGAACTACGAGTCTCTTTTACTAAAGAAGTAAGCTATTCTCTATTATCTAGTTTTAGTACTCGTAGGTAGCTTTCGTTTAGTCGTCTTCTAAGTCTAAAGAGTTATAGTTAGTAGTAAGTAACTAGTTAATAAGGTTAAGCAAGGGTTCTAAGGTAACTAGAGCTAATATTATAGAAGGGTCTAATCGAGTAGTAATACGTAGATCTAATTAATTAGACGTAAGTAAGGTTTATTATCTTATAAACGCTTTTAGGTCGTTCTATAGGTTAACGTCTTAGTCTTAGCGTATTAACGTGTCTGTTTTCTCGTTCTACTTACTAGATCGAAACGTAATTATAAAATAGAACTCTAATAGAAACTCTACCTATCTTACTTACTACTGGTTTAAGGTTTTAGAGGTTATAAAGTACTCTAAAGCCTTATAATCGGTGAAGACCTTAATCTAGGAGCTAGTCTAAGTAAGATCCGCTTACTATTATCTAAAAGAGCGTATAATAGCTAACATCTCCTTATCGTAGATTTAGTAGTTTAGCTTAGCAAGGTTTATCGTCTTCGAGAAGTAGTCTATAGGTCTCTATAGTTCAGTTTCGGATATACGTTATAATATTACAGCTATAACTACTCTATTAGAAGCGTTAGTCTTAACTATAGTCTCTAAATCGGCTATAAAGTGGTGTAAGAGAGAGGCGGTAACTAAGGCTTCTTTTAATATATTAAAAGCCTTCTTATATTCTAAGTCGAACTTAAATAGTACTTCCTTTCTTATAAGATAGTTTAATAGATAAGTAATCCGTCTATAATCTCGAATAAAACGTCGGTAGAAGTTATAAAAACCTAGGAAGGACTAGATACTCTTAATAGTACTAGGATATTTCTAGGAAACGATTACTAAGATCTTCTTTAGGTCGACTTCGATTCTGTTTATAGAGATAATAAAACTAAGGTACTTTATATAAGTAACGTAGAACTCTGTCTTCTTAATATCTACTTATAGTCTAGCTTTATAGAGCCGTTCTAAGACCTTATAAACGTGTTTAACATGTTCGAGCTTATTATTAGAGTATATAAGAATGTTATTAAGGTAAGCTATATAAAAGTTATCGAGATATTCTATAAGAACGCTATTTATATACCTCTAGTACGTAGTAGGACCGTTAGTTAAGCTGAAAGGTAATACCTTGTATTTAAATATACTATAATAGGTCTAAAAGATTATAAGTTCTTCTAACTCTAGATCTATACGTATATAGTTAAAAGCTTAACGAATATCGAGCTTTATAAGGATTTTAGTACTAGTGATTCGTATAAGAGTTTCGTTGATTAGTAGAAGAGGGTGCTGGTTCTTACGAGTAAGGTTATTAAGTTTCTAGTAGTTAATATAGAGCTGTAAGCTTCTGTTAGGCTTTTTTATAAATAGTACTAGAGAGGCGAAAGAGGCGTGGCTAGGAATAATAAACCTTTTATTAAGGTTATTAAAGATATACTGTTTTATAGCTAGAAGTTCCTTAGTCGTTATCCTATATAATAGGCTATATAATAGGGTATTTAAACCTATAAGTTCGATCTAGTAGTCGACTTGGTTTCGTAGTAGAGGAAGCTCGTCTAAAGCTCTCTTTAAAAAGACATTTTTAAAGTCTATATATTCCTAGTAAACGTTCTATTCTACTAGTTGTTCGTCTAAAGCGTAATCTACTAAAGAGAGCTCTATACGTAACCTGTCTATAAGAGTATAGTCGATCTCTTATAAGCTAGTAGAGAAGACTTCGTTATCGTACTTTTAAAGGTTAAGTTTAAAAGCAGTAGCTCTAATATAATAGATATTAATAGCGAAGTCTTTTATAGGTTTACAGATGTCTATAAGCGAGCTTATAGCTGCTTTATAGTCTATAACTAAACGTTTTCCTAAGAAGGATCGACGACGTTGTTAGTAGTTAGGAATAAGGACTTATATTCTATTCTAGACAGAGACGAGGTCTTACTAAAAGCTTTCGTCTAGAATTTCCTTAAGAGTAACTAGTAGCGGGGTTTAGCGCTAGCTTCGAGGTAGTATTGAATAGATTAATATAGGTTCCTCCGTAGTATTCTAGTAGAGGTCGCGGTTCTCTATATCCTTCTAAGCCTAGAGGTCTAGTAAGGAGATAGTTATTAATTCCCTAGTAATAGGTACTAAGTAATTAAATCGATAAACCGAGGGAAGGGATTCTAGCTACTTAATCTTACAGCTATAGACTACTAACTTTACGTTTATGTCTATAAGCTATTAACAGCTGATAATAATATCGTATCTACTAATATTAGTAATTAGGAAGAGTGTATTAGTAAACTGTCGTCTGTCGATACTTAGTATTAAGTAAATAACATAAGTAATCGCTAGTCTCTTATATCTATTAAACCTTATAATTGATATTACGTATAACAGCTTTTCTATAGCTTATCTATAATATTAACTTAACTAGTTAGCTAAAGCTGTATTAATAAATAGCTATTTATTCGCTCTAGTATTAATAAGTCTAGTAGTATTAAAAGCATATCTATTCTTAATTAAAGTATATATAGTTGTAAAAGCCTTTCTGCCTATTATATAACTTAGATTAAGAGGTTAAGATCTAAGTTTGTTTTACTCTAAAGAGGAGACTTACTTTAGAACTGTTCTTTTCCTAAGTCCTTATAGATGAGTTCCTCGTTAGTCGATTCTTCTTCAGACGCTTATAGTCTGTAGGAGTCCGTAAGCGAGTCTTCAGCGTCTTCTAATAGCTTAATAGCTATAGAGGGTTTTCAAGGGAGAGAGTATTTACTAGCGTAGTGTCTAGGTTTATTATAATTATAATAGATAACGTCTACTATATCCTAGACAGGAGTTATACTCTTATAAGTAAGCAAAGGAGTCTTATAGTCTATAACTAGAGAGTAATAGACCGGGCTTTGGGTTAGCGGATAACTAATAGTAGTATATAGAGCCGGAAGTTGGTAAGTTAATCCGTAGCCGGTAGGGAAACCTCTTATAAGTAGGCGGCGGTTATAGCAAGCTATAAGGCGTTCTTTGATAGTTACCCTATCTTAATAGATAGAGTAACAGCGGTTATATAACTAGTTAAAGGTTGCTAGGGTGATTCAGACTAGCGAGATACTTACTTAGAGAGCTGGTATAAGCTTCTGGTATAAATCTTCGGACTACTTACTTAATAAGATATAAGCCTTAGTTATAAGGCTTAAGAAGGTTGCTTTAAATATAGTAAAAGTCTCGTTCTCTTATATTAAGAGTTTATAGAAGACCTTACAGGCCTCTACAGCTTTATTACTATCTATAAACAAGGTATCTAGATATGTAAGTATATCTATAACGTCTATAAATAAGGTAGAGGAACTGAAATCTATCTATGGTTCTAGATGCTCTTATACTACGCCGGAAGTAGCTATAAAGACGAAGGTAAGTTTGTCTTATTTATTCTTAAAGAGGTTCTTTCTTATTTTACTAGCTAGGATAATCTACTAGGCCTTATATAACAGGGAGATGCCGTTCTTAAGTTTCTTACTATTTTAGAACTTATAAGTAGAATTGTTAGAACTAAATCGGGAACGGGAGGAGTCGGTAGTAGCCTCTTAGAGGGCTTATGTATACTCGCGGCTTAGGAGAGGGTTATTAGGGTGGTTTATAAGCAACGGGGTTTAGTAGAGTTGTATATATAAAGAGAGGATTTTAGCCTATAAACGAACGTTTTTGTCTATAAGAGGCTCGCTTATCGTAGGGGAGGCAGGCGAGGGAGGGGCGACTCTAGGAGTATTATCTAGTTATTAAGGCTCGGTTCGAGACGAGCTAGTAGGTGTCTTCTCTTTTCCGCTATAACTACTTTAAGTGTCAGCTATTATATTATTAGAAAAGAAGGAGGAGAAAGTAAGAAGAGGTTATAAAAAAGGTTATATAGGCTATTATAGGCATGTCTTTCGAGGAGATAAGTCGTTATAGACGTAGAGATGCTTAAGAGATCTGTTTATAAGAAGAGGGGCTATTATAAGCAGAGAAGGAGGGTCGTAATTATACTATTATAAGTGTAAGATCTTCTAGCTATTATAAGCATAGAATCTAGTCGATATTATAATCTTTTATAGAGAGTAAAAAGAGTTAAGCTTTAAATAATGTTATAATCTATATCTAAAGGCAAAGGTATAAGAGTATATATATATATATTCGAGAATTTAAAGCTATAGTTCTAAGAACAAGGGAATACGGAATATATACCCTACGAAAAAGAGGTATTCCTACTAACTATAAAGAGCCTTTAATCTCGTTATAAATCCGTCCAAGCGTTACGGCTCTGACGGTCACGTGTAGGACCGAGAATCACGTGTTACGGACCAGCGCCGTAACATCAGAGGTGTTATTCGGTTGTTAAGGCTCGGTTTGAGACAAGCTAGTAGGTGTCTTCTCTTTTCCGCTATAATATAACGAAACTCAAACGAACTTAACAAAGGTGACTAAGTCTCGAAGGTTAGTATATAGTAAGAAGTATAAATACGCCGGGTTGTTTACTTAGAAGTAAACTCGTTACTTATATTAAAGATGTTAAATAAGATAATAAGATTAATAACTAAAGTTAAGCACGAAGCTTCTATCTAGATAGTAGATATCTAGTATATATAGAAGCTTCCTTCCTTATACTAGCTTGCTAGCTTAGTTGCTCCGTCGCTGCTAGACTGCTAGACCTGTCGCCCCGTCTAGCGAACTCTTATCACGTGATTATAACTAAAGGAAATCCCTGGATTGCTTAGCTAACCTAACTAATCCCTATCTACTATAAGAGTATTCCGATAGTACTTAACCTATTAGGACGCTGCCTAGTCTTTACTTATTACGTATATACGTGATTTGTAATACTATCCCCTTCTTAGCTTAGCGTGTCCCTACGCTTAAGTACGACCTAAGAAATATTATTAGAGGGCTAGCGGCCTTCTTTTCTTTCTAATATAAATGCCCCCTGTTCTCTACGACGAACTAACTACGAAGCTCTTAGTAGAGTAATTAATTTATCTAGTAAGAAAATAGCTCTATATACCTGTTATAAAAACGCTAATAAGGAACACGAGTGTTTTAGTCCTAGAGACTAAAAGCTATTACAGTGTAGTCGCTATACTACTATAAACAAGTCTTACGATATTCGTATTATTAATCGAATGCCTATAGTAAACAAGTAGAAGAGCGTCGACTCCTAGATCGAGTAGCTAGATAATAAAGAGGAGAAGAGTTATATAATCATAGCCGAGGCTATGGCTCGTATTCGTCGACTAAAGAAGTAAAAACGCTAACTCTACGAGAAGCGTTAAAGGATAATAGCTGCTAGTCTTAACTCGCTTAACGAGTTAGATACTGCTAAAGATTTAGAAAGAAAGAAAAAAGAGAAGAAGAAAGAAAAGAAGCGAATAGAAGAAGAGGCTACTAGGCTGGCCGCCCTCCCTACGCCTAATATTTCCGACTCTGCCTTCGTTCTAGGCCTCGACCTAGTCTTTCTTAAGTCCTTTCTTACTAACTATACGATATAGATAGACTTAGGTTTCGACAGTGGAACTCCTAAAGTTCCTCCGAGTACTAGCTGATGTTTTTTCTAGGTTCCTAAGTGTTTTCTAAATATAAGTAATCTAACTATTTTATTAAATATCTAACCTATCCTCTAATAAGTCTATAGTTAAGAATCCTCTTAACTTTATACTTAGTATTTAGATTTACTAGTTAAATTTCTATAAGTAGGGCTAGTAGTACTCTTAGTAGTACTAGTTCGAGTAGAGATATATAGAATACTAGGTAGATGTTTATTATCCTTAGTAGTACTAATTTATAATTTAAAAGTCCTCTAACGTGTTTGATTTTAAATAGTCTAAGTTTTTTATAATCTAGTTTATTACTTAGTCTTTTTATATCGATATTTTCCTATACTAAGTAGACTTTATCTCCCTCTTTTAGTATTAGCTCTTAACTACGTCGTTTGTTATAGTAGTACGCGTTTCTTTCTACTATAAATTACAGGTCCTTTATAAGTTCCTTATATAGACTCTTAATTTTTAAGACCTGAATATAAGTAAGTTAGTTATTAATAGTTGTAGATAGTAGTTCTTAATATACTATTAATTTATACTTAAAATTAGTATAGAATAGTATAATAAGTATTGTTTCTATTACTAAACTATTATAAGCGAACTGTACTAAGGGCAGCAGTTTTACCTAGTTATCTTACTAGTAGTTTATATAATAATAAAGGTATGTTTTAACTATTTAATTTATCTGTTTATTTCCTTTATTTATTTAAGAGTAGAAAGCTATAAATAGCTTTCTCTTCGTACCTAATCGCTCTATAAGAGCGATCTAGAATTTTAAGGTAAAGAGTTTATCTCTATCTAAGAGTATTTCTTTAAGTAGTCTATGTCTTAAGACTACTTCTCTAAGGAACGTAAATGCTAATTCCTTAGTTATACTTAATTCTATATATACTATTAGAATTATATACTTTATAAGACGTTCTATAATAACTAGGATTATGTTATATTTAACTCCTATTATTAGATCTTTAGATTTTAGTAATTTAATAATAAAATCTATAGATATTAATTTCTAAGGTATCTATAGTATTAGAGTAGTGTTTATCTATTTATAAGGAGTATAGTAGGAAGCCTTATTTCTAGTATAGGTATTATATTCTACTATTACTTCCTTAACTATTATAGATAACCGATTAATATAGTAGTATTATCTTATCCTCTAGAAGGTTCTACGAATTCCTTAGTAACTATAAGCAAGCATAGTATAGTATTCTTATATAAACTCTTTTATATACAAGCTAGGAACCTATAGTTTCTCTTTTATATACTAATTATAACCTTTATATATATTCTAAATTTTATCTATCTAGATGTCTTTTATCGCTACTATTTTATATATAGTAGGTACTAAGTCTCTATTCTTAAGAGTTTTTAAGATTATAATCTTTTTATACTCTTTATCTTTTTTATATCTAGGTTTCTAACTAAGAGTATTAGCTTAAGTATTTAATATTTCTTTTATATATTAAATAATAATATTAAATCCTTCTAATATCTTTAACTATCTAGCTAATTATCTTATTATAAGTTCCTTAGTTATTATAAATGTTCTAAGATTCTTATAGTTAGATAAAACTATAACTAGGTGTTTTACTAACTATAAATAGATTCTCTAGTATTCTAAAGCTAATACTATAGTAAGTAATTTCTTATTAAAGATGCTATAGTTTTATTATACTAGGTTAAATATCTTAGAATAATATATAATAGGTATAAGTTTTCCTTTATTATTTAGCTATAAGTAAACTATACCTACTACTATGTCTAAGGCGTTTATTTCAATTATACTAGGCTTATCTATATTAAAATCGTATAAAATAGGTTTTTCTATAAACTTTACTTTGATTTTCTAAAAAGCATCCTCTGTCTATTTATCTTATATAAATTTAATAGCTTTTTTAACTAGTCCTAACATTAGTTTAGTAATCTTTATATAGTCTTAAATAAATAGATAGTAAAAGTTTATAAATCTAAGGAAGGACTATATATCTTTTATATTCTCTAGTAATTTCTAGTTTAAGACGTTCTAGATCTTTACTAGATCTATTTCTATTTTCTCTAGGCTGAATACCTATCTTAAGAAAAGGGTTCGAGTTATTCTAAACTTGTATTTTAAGAGTTTTAACTAAGAGTTTACTCTTATAAGTTATTATAAAACTTCTTTAATATATTCCTTATATTCTTCTTCTTTTTCTAAGAAGATTAATATATTATCTAGGTAATAGATTACTATTACTCTTAGAAGATCTTCTAAAATATTATTATTTTATCTCTAATATATAGCTAGTATGTTATAAAGTCTAAATAGTATAACTATATATTTATAAAAGCTTGATAGTAAGGTAAATACTATCTTTTATTCGTCTTTAACTTTTATTTATATAAGTCTATAAGCGTTTTATTAATCTAGTTTCGTAAATCGTACTACCTTATTTAACTTATCTTATAAGTACTAGCTAGGTAGTAGTAGATAAGCGTTCTTAATTATAGTATAATTTACTTCTTAGTAATTAATATATACTCTTCTATCTAGATCGTCTTTTTTCTTAATAATAAGTATATTTAAGGTAATTAGTAACTTAGATCTTCTAATATATCCCTTTTTAATACCTTCCTTTATATAACTTTCTATTCTCTATAGGCTTTTCTAGTTATATAACCGAAGTTTCTACTTTAAGAGATAATAACCCTCTTTTAGTTTAATCTTATAATCCTATAAGTAATGTTCTAGTAAAGCTTATAAGTCTTCTAGGTTCTTAAATAAAGCCTTAAATTCTCTATACTATATAGGTATTTCGTTATCAGCTGTCCTACTAATCTGTAGAAGACTCTAGACAAGGTGTCCTAGCGTCTTAGAAGTGGCGCTAACCTTATTCTAGCCTTAAAGTTATAATTATAATCCTATGTAATTATATTAACTAAAGGTTATTATTTAAGCCTTCTAATTAATATCTAGATTATGTTCTTTAATCTATAATATACTAAGTATCGCTTCCTTACTTTCTATTTTAATAATATTAAATTATATATTTAAGTAGTATCTTTCAATAGTAATATTTATTAGAATAGTTTACTAGTTGATAATTCTATTCTAGTATATAACGTCTGTTCTATTAACTACTCTTAAGTAGTATAGCCTTATATCTTTGATTAGGACGTTTAGCTTCTTCTAAGCTATTAGAGAAAGGAAATTGCCTATTACTTCTAAATTAATTAAGACTTAGAGTTCCTTCTCTCTTATCTTCGCTATTACTATAAGTTGATTTTCTTTAGAGGTAGTGTTTAATTCTCTAATTGTTAATTAGTAGAGTTCTCTTTATACTAACTCTGTTTCTTAATCTATATTATATTTGTTTATCTCTTAGAAGATTATATTAAATAATTTTCTACTTCTTAGTTTCTAAAATATTACCTCGACTTTTCTGATTTAAGCAACTATAGTATACTAGCCTCCTATTTCTAGTATAGCTTCCTTGCTATTAGGTAGTATATCTAAAAAACTAGGTTTAAAGCGTCTTATAAAGTCGTTAGAACTCTACTATTACTATAAGCTAGTTTCTTCTTATATATCTATAACTATCTAAATATCTCCTATCTTAGATGTGTTAGATAGCTTACTAGATACTGCTTATTTTAGTCTAGGTTCTTTAAATTCGATAGTTTCCCTTCTAGTAATAAGGCTTACTAAAGTTATTCTATTCTATTTATTCTAAACTATTTTATAGATAGTTAAAATAGTAGAGTTAATTCTTTAAGTAGAATATAAGCTTTAGAAATTAGGTTTCTAGTTTTCTATATATACTTATCTATTCCCTCTTTTAAAAGTTCTAATAAATACTTATATTTTACTTTATTTAGGCTTATATATTCCTAGATCTACTTCTAATAAGTCAGATATTAATTCTAATAACTCTAATAAACTTGTTAATAGTAGTAATTTATATTCTACTTAAAGAGGCGATTTATAATCTATTTCCAACTATATATTATAATATTCTTTAAGTAATAGATCTCTATTATTATTAGTATCTTATACCTTACTAACTTATAACTTGATTCCTTTGCTTAGCTATAAGTATATAGCGCCTGCTGTTATATTTATAGCGTCTATTTTAATTTACGTGCTATAACCTTTAGCCTCGAGTTCTTCGTCTGTAAGTTTGATTTTTTCTAGTAAAGCTACTTCTTTTTAGATAGTAGCGTTAGCTTGTTTCTCTTTAGAGTCTTTCTTCTTACTATACTTATTTACTCTATAGCTAAGAAGACTATAGTTATAATATAAGTTCTGCTTACGTTGACGATTTCGCTCTTTCTAGGATAGTCTTCCTCTTTAGGAGTTTTCTTTCTTAGATTCCTTCTCTAGAACCTATAATTTCTAGGTAGTATCGATTTTTATAAGGTTTTTATAATTTTTTCGTCTACTCTTTCTATGTTAGTAACTATAACTTCCTTTCTTCTCTAGATTCCTTTTATAAATATAGTTATTAATATTAATTATATTATTTATTAATTTATTTAATATATCTAGAAAATCCTCTTATATAAGTTTATTCTTTACGTTATCTTTAAGTCTATAATAGAATTGTTTATATAATACTTCGTTGTTCTATCTTATCTATATAGAGTACTATTAAAATTATAAGGTATATTTAGCAGCTAATCCCTTTTATCTAAGTATATATAAAGCTTTAACTACCTTCTTTTTTATATTAATATTCTTAAAAGCTTAGTTAATTCTATCTTTAAACTCTTAAATATTTTTAAATAAATCCCTTGTCTTCTTAGACATTTAAAAAGAGACTTTTCCTTTAGCTATTTTATTTACTTAGTAATCCTCTAAGTATAGTTCTAACTAGTTATAAGCTGCCCTTTTAAGATAGGTAGACAACTATATAACCTAGTTAGTTTTATTTTTAAACTAAGTATAATAAAAGTTTAAGTAGAGAGAAGCTTTTATTAAGAACTCGGCTAGTTTCTTAGGTAAGCTATTAAACAGCTTCGGAAGAGGAAGTTTCACTTCCTCTCAAAGAGTAGTAACTAGTGTAACTAGGGGGTCTATAGCTAGCTTTAGTAGAGTAGTTCTCAGAGTAGAAGAGGTTACTAACATAGTAGCGATCTTACTTCTAAGTAGGTACTTAAAGTATAACGAAACTTAAACGAACTTAATAAAGGTAACTAAGTCTCGAAGGTTAGTATATAGTAAGAAGTATAAATGCGCTGGGTTGTTTACTTAGAAGTAAACTCGTTACTTATATCAAAGATATTAAATAAGATAATAAGATTAATAACTAAAGTTAAGCACGAAGCTCCTATCTAGATAGTAGACGTGCTAGTATATATAGAAGCTTCCTTCCTCGTACTAGCTTACTAGCTTGGTCGCTCCGTCGCTGCTAGACTGCTAGACCTGTCGCCCCGTCTAGCGAACTCTCATCACGTGATTATAACCAAAGGAAATCCCTAGATCGCTTAGCTAACCTAACCGATCCCTATCTGCTATAAGAGTATTCCGATAGTGCTTAACCTGTTAGGACGCCGCCTGGTCTTCACTTATCACGTGTGCACGTGATTCGTGACACATAACCACTTCGAGTATCGGCTATTATATTGTCGGAAAGGAAGGAGGAGAAGGTAGGGAGAGGTTGTAAAAAAGGTTGTATAGGCCGTTATAGGCGTGTCTTTTAAGGAGATGAGTCGTTATAGACGTAGAGATGCTTAAGGGATCTGTTTATAGGAAGAGAGGCTGTTATAAGCGGAGGAGGAGGGTCGTAATCACACTATTACGAATGTGAGATCTTCTAGCTATTACGAGCGTAGAATCTAGTTGATATTATAATCCTTTGTAGGGAGTAAAAAGGGTTGAGCTTTAAATAATATTATAATCTATATCTAAAGGTAAAGGTATAAGAGTATATATATATATATTCGAGAATTTAAAGTTACAGTTCTAAGAACGAGGGAATACGGAATATATACTCTACGAAAAAGGGGTATTCCTACTAACTATAAAGAGCCTTTAATCTCGTTATAAATCCGTCCAAGCGTTACGGCTCTGACGGTCACGTGTAGGACCGAGAATCACGTGTTACGGACCAGCGCCGTAACAGGGGCAACCGTCTAGACGACACTATAGAACCTATGGAAAAGCTGGTTACAACGTACAAACTTGTTAAGAAGCTGTAGATATATCTAGTATATCAGACTCCGATTATGAAGAGTCAATTTAATATGTTATAGTTAAGTTATTTAAGTTCAAAGTTATATGCCAAGGAAAATTAATCAGGGTCCTGATATGACCGGGGTCCTGATAAACCACGTTATACTAAATTAAGATTTATATAATAACTTTTTAATATAATAAAGTATATTTTAAATAGTAAATATAAGTTATATAATATTTATTTAGTACTATAAAGCATTAGTATTAAAACTCTGATATTTATTGATTATTGTTACTTTTTTGACAATATTGTATTAGATAAGAATTTAGGATATTTATCGTATAATATATATCGCGATAATCCGATATAATATTGTATCGCCGCCTAAGTCTAGATGCTTGTTTGATGGTTATTTGGCTGTGGTCTATTTTGAAGTCGCTTTCTTGTATGACTGTTTGTTTGTGGTTTTGGATGTGACAGGCTTTTGAAATTCGAAAATGGGGCGAGTAAAGTATTCATAGGAGAGATCTAGACTTTCGGTGACTAGGCCAAATCAATGAGAGGGTAAAAATCGTATTCGCAAAACTTAATAAAGTTAGGGAAACTTGGTTCTTGGTTATTCTAAGAAATTTAAATGTAATCGCTATAATTATTCAAGAAAGTAAGGAGCCTGCAAAGCAATGAAGGAAGCTCTGACATTCACTTCATCGTAGGCCGCTATCTTATATAAAAAGTTCAACTAATGCCTTCACATAAACAAATACCAGAAATAAAATACCACGAGAGCTACATCAAGTTAGTTCTACCAAAAGATGAAGCAAGCCAAGGAGATTTTAAAGAAAGCCGTTCCCGGTCCCCATGGCGGTTACAGAGAAAGTAGAATGATCGCGCCATGGCTCTACGCTGATGTCTCTCCCAAAGTCCGAAAGCTAAAGGATAACGGTAAGAAATAACTCTGGACATACGTTCTATCGAATCATTGCTGAAATATGTTCAATAGAATTAATCGAGGGAAAGTTTGACCGATCTTTACCTATCACAGTATGGGACCCAAATACAGGACGATTGACAAGATCTTTGGAAATAGAGCATCTCGGTAAGCAAATCCGAGCTCATATCCAGCCATTACCTAACACAATTTGAACAGAAAAAGGAATACACTCAATCCACGCCTTTGACCGATACAAACTCTACGATTTCCCATATGAGGCGGATCATGTGAGTCTCCGTATTGACGTCGCTACTTTGCGCTTTCCTTCTTTCGAAAGGGATGAAGAACACCCAAACTGTGTCCTCTGTGATATAAATGTCCAGTCACCTTGGATTTATAGGGATAAACAATATCGTTATCTGTATATTGTGAAGCCAATGGTTCAGGGAGTTGACATGGGAAGGTATTCAAGATGCGGGCTCCCAAGATACTACTATCCACTTCGGGAAGATAACATCGCACTTCAGTTTAGGAACTCTAGAGCTTTTGCAAACTCCAGAGCTCAAATCTTGATGGAACCCAGGAGGGATGAGCAATTACCGGCGTATTCACCCGAGGCGGACTATTCAGAATGATTGTTTGACTTGGTTATTGGGTTGGGTGACTCGAATCATAAAATCAACAACACTTTACTCATATTTCTCTTGTATGATTCAACTCGGTGATATGACACAATAGTAAATAAATTCTATTGAATAATTAGGTCTCAAGTCAAGTCACAAACTCCCAAGTGGAACATATATTTAAGTCTCTATCTCCGTTCTCTTCTCTCTATCTCCATCACCATTTCTAAAAACCTAACTAAGGCTTCGAGTTCAAACAACACTCGAAAGCCAAACACCTCACCACAAGTTACAACATCTCAAAATGAGCGCCAACCAAACACCCCTTGATGAAGAAGTTGTCGTTTGGGACCTACTTGACCAAGAATTTAAAATCCTCCCCTACCGTGAAATTAGTATGTCATCCTCCTCCAGCAACTTGAAGATAATCTGTTAACACAAAGTCCCAGCGGACCCCATGGGTTTCTATCGATTGGAACTTCCAGCAAACGCAAGCCAATTTGAAAGCATCGAAATCTACAGCGATAAGAATCGAGGCACTTACACCCTCAACAAGGGTGACGAACTCGTTACCACGTTGGGTATGGAGGTGTTGAGGGAAAATTATAGATTTCTGTTCATGCCAAGATTCAGCTGGGAATAGTTAGAAGTGCTTCCAAGTCGTCGGCCAAGTCGTCGGTCAAGTCGTCGGTCAAGTCGTCGGTCAAGTCGTCGGCCAAGTCGTCGGTCACGTCGCCGGTCACGTCGCCGGTCTTGTCGCCGGTCTTGTCGTCGGTCTTGTCGTCGGTCTTGTCGCCGGTCACGTCGCCGGTCACGTCGCCGGTCTTGTCGCCGGTCATGTCGCCGGTCAAGTCGTCGGTCAAGTCGTCGTCGGGCAAGTCGTGGGGTTCTGGATGTTGTGTGCTTCAATAGACACCCAATGATACTCATAATTTCTGTAGAAGATAATTGAACTCATAAAACCCAAGTAACTTCTCAACTCGCTAAGGCTCGTCTACTGCACACCTGACCATACCTCACTTTTATGCAGTTTGTAACATCTCACGTCCAAATGTTGATTATTATTCATCTCACTTATACACCACAACAGTACATAATCGTAGGCGTGGCGCTGCTGGCCCTTCGCAAGCTCAGGGAGTAGGTGCATTTAGTTAGCATATGTGGCTTACGTCTCAGGCTCACACGCAAGCCATATTTGAATAGAGACGCTAAGCTAAAAGTTTGATGTGGCCTTAGCTCCCTATTATTTTTAATATAATATGCTACTTAAATGCACCTACTCCCTGAGCTTGCGAAGGGCCAGCAGCGCCACCCCCACGATTATGAGTTAATGAGTGCTCCATATGAACGACTGGATACCGATGGTCTGCGAAATCCCCAGGCCAATGAGAGTGTCAATCCTGAGGCTAGAGGTGTATTCACTTGAAGGTGAACTCGGGATATTCGCCAAAGTACAACCGCCCCACCTGGGCCCACAAAACAAAACAAACACAAAATGTAGAAAGCCTCAAATAAGGCACGTCCTGTCAGTCAATTGTAAAGAAGCCTGTATGGCCTAATGGTTATACAGGCAACACCCATACGTAGGTGCCTGCGCATTAACGTGTAAACTAGTGTAGGATTGACGGCCTAAAATACAACCCAGGTAATGCTGTGTTTGACTTGGCCGGCTCGCAAGAGTACGCAGTTTTTTTGCCATTTTTTTTCTTGGTCATTGTATTGTTCTTGAAGCGTGTTGTTTTTTACAGGACTTGTGCGCCAATCAAGTTTTTTTTAAGGGAGAGTGACCAACTTGGTGCCCTCGCTTATCAAATGGGTCGTGGTGAATTGAGCAATCATTCTCATATTTGAAATATCTTGTACTCAGAAGCTATCGATTTTTACTCTTCGGAATAATCAGATGAGCCACAACAAGAGTATGTCGCGTTAAATTTACCCAAGACTGTCTGGTACATCTAAGCGAAACCATACTATTATCCCAAAGGCCTTTATTGATTCTTTGCAGAATCTAACATAGACCGACAAGCTCATCTTGCCCCACAAAACATCAAAATATCAACTATTGAAAAGGAATGGCTTGGGTCAAAGTGATGTTCTTGAGGGCATCGATGCGCATAAGATATGACTAACTCGACAATACGACTCGAAGCCGCAAAGGTTTACAAACTCAGTTCGTCCGGTCTTATCCCGTGACCGCCCCTTGAGGGTGGTGGCTAGCTTTGCCATTTTTTCCCTAGGCTTGAATGAAACCTTTTCAACATTGTGCTATTCTTTGTTACTGTTGGACACGCCGTGGTGGTATGAACTTGGTGAGTACACTCAAACTCAATTGAAACAACCTCCATATTACGGAGTCTTTCACTCGCGCTTCACCACCTCCTTTCTGTGGCATTAGATGGATGAATCCAATTTATTTCCTTTCCCAACTCCCTTCTTTTTCCGTCAGTTCAGGTTCTTTCTGTCATGAAAACAAATACGTCCTCTCCAAATCAAAACAACCTTAAATATTCAAATTTAAAGTGAATCTCCTAGCGATAATAGCCTAACTATGCTAGGCTATCCACTGTCAAGCCTTCATTTGGTTATAAATATTCAAGCACTTGTCCTAAGAGCAGCTTGGGAATACAAACAACTTTCCACTCATCAATACATCCCTCAACAGCAAAAATCAACCATCATGAGCGAAAGTACGACACAACCTGAAGGAGCCAAAGGCAAAGCCCGTTGCCATGAAACGATCACTTCTCCTCCCCAAAATCCTCTCAGCAATCCTTCTTGGTCTAGAATTCCAAGACATCCTCACCAACTGTTTCCGTGTGAGCCATTTCTGGAAATCAACAATCGAAACCTCCCCAGAAATCCAGAAGAAGCTTCATTTTATGCCCGAAACAAAGCTGGCCTCAAATGGCACAGAGCTATCACATCCAATGAGAAAATTGCCATATCGCTATGGTCCACAATCTTGGGGTTATGTTCGAAGATTTGAGTTTTGCTTCACAAACGTGGGAGAGAAATCAGAAGAGGGGCGAGAGGACTGCTGCTTCACTGTTCTCAGCTTCAAAGACTTAAACGAGAAAGAGAAAAATGAAGAGAAGGAGGAGGGGCCTGGCATGGAGTCTCCCAGATTTCGGTTCAATCTGAAAACACAGAGATTATATTAAATCAACCTAAGCTAGAACAAAACAATGTTTTTCCAAGAGTGAACTTAGGAAGACACTAGATAGTCGCTATAGAATCGGAATATTTTACAACCGAAAGCTGAGCTCTTACAAAACAAAAGTGATACTCGTTTGATACTTCCAAGAGAACAGAAAAGCAATATGAACTCAAGGATTGAATAAGGCGAGTTCCGGAAAGCCATAGGAAAAGTCGTAACGCAAAAATTGAAGACCCTCGCAGCCACCTGAAGCTTTGCTGCTGGTTTAAGAGCCAAAAAGACAAACAATGCGTTTTCAATCATGCTACTTTCGTTCCATATCTCCATTTCCGTTGCCTAGTTTTATTTTAAACTCCCCCAATCCGTACATCCAGTGAAATCGCAACTAAGACCCAACAACAACCCCATACTTCGCATAAGGAAAGTCCTCCAAAGTAATCCTCTGCTCAGCCCATCCATCTCCAACAGTTCCTTTAACCCCATCCCCCTCTCCCTCCGCAAGGCCCGCTAAAACCTCATCCTCCTTCCCCTGTAACTCCCCAGCAAGTCCAAGATGAGGAACCCAAACAACCCTCATCCCAGCCCTTCTTCCCGCCACAACCCCCGGAACCCCATCCTCAAAAACCAAACATTCCTCGGGTGTAATCTTCCGCTCTCCCTCTGGTAAACCATCATTCAAAGTCTTCAAAGCAACAAGATAAATATCAGGATTCGGCTTCCCTCTACCCCTAGGAATTCTAGGATTATCACCCAACACCCTATTTTCCTTTGCAAAAACAGAGAATAGGTCTTCTAAATGCGCGGTTTTGATGTCAAAATGGTGTTTCTGAGAACTAGTAGCAAGAGCAATCTTCGTTCCACCCTTCTTCAAATCTTCCAGAAGTTTTGGGACACCAGGTAAAGCAACGCTTTTGCGGAATTCTTGTTCTTGTACCACGTGAAGTTTTTCCGTGTACTCAGCGGCGGAGATTTTGTCAGTGAGATTAAAGTATGAGAGGAGGAGATCGATGGCTTGATGGGCTGGTCGACCTTGGAGTTGCATTTTAATGGGCCATATCATGGGACCCGCATCGAGGGTTTTGAGGATGATGTTGTGGGCTAGGGTGTATATGTCTTCGGTGTTTCTGGGGGAAGTCAGTTCTTGCCTCTTCAACCCATTCGCTCAATTATGAGATCTCAAACTGAGTTATGGAAATGATTGTTGGAGCAAATGGTAAATTAGAGCGCAGCGAAAACAATACAGCCTCCACGGCAGTGGCCCTCGGAGACCCAGCGGAGGGTCATTAGACTGAAGGTTGAAGGGGGGTAGGTGACGCTGCGCTGGCTGAGATTGTTGGAGGGGTACCGGTACACTCGTAAACTTGTGTACGAGTAAAAGGATAGGCGAAACTTACATAAGAAGTCCATCCATATCAAAGAGACAGGCTCGAATCGGGGGGAAGCTTTAAATGACGTTAGCGGGGTAAAATGGAGAGGCAATCGGGACACATACTCTGTTTTTGGGGTCGCTGTCGCCATGATAGACGGTTTTCCGTGTGTTCTCGTATGATCGGAATCTAAATGAGCTTGTTGGTAGTTGAGTATTTTGGTTCAAGTTCGTGGTTTGAGGGAAGGATCGAATTAAATGTTTCTGCGGGCGGTACCGGCCAAGATTTGAAGACCAATCGGTGAGTGAGTGACTCAACGCTCTTGATAATAGATTTGGATTTCTAGTGATACAACGAAAAACAATTGAGAGACTTTACTGTCGATTCTCCCAAATTTCGCTGTCCTAAATATTCTTGTAATATGTATCCTTATTAAAATAGATGTCCGCAGGGAAGACTGCGTTCGCTAAACGTAGAGAACTGGCCATCGAGAACGACAGAGATTAGTCTCCAGATAGATCAAATCTCCAATCTTGCGGCAAGGTAAGAACCATGAGAATTTACCAAGATTCAATTCAAGTTCTTCTCTCCAAAAAAAAAGGGGGGTATCTTTTTCATAGCAAGGTTCTTCAATATACACGACTTATCTTGCCATGCTCTTCATTCACATCGACTCAGCACCATGCATTCCATCTAACACTTCCTCGCCCACACCCCCCTTCTCAAGTACCTTCCCAATCATCTCTTTGATCAACTTCCTCTTCGCCCCCCCCCTAGGCGGACACCAAACTCCCTCCTCCCCAACCCCATTCCCTTCCTCCAAATTCCCCTTTTTCGCAGTCCCTCCCGTCGCGGTATTGGCTTTATTCGCAACACCTCTATGCGTTAACCTACTAGGAGGATCTATCGTCCTCACAGCCAACAACCGTAAATTCCTCTTTCTCGACTCGGAATCGATATCCATGTCACTCGAGGGAACACTTTTTTCGGAAAGAGCAACTGCAAGCACGACATCTGCGATTGCTAGTTCTTCTTTTGAGGGATCGAAGATTATGCTGTCTTTTACGGCCATGACGAGGAGTGTGACGGGTGGTCGACCGGAATGGAGAGATGAGGGTTCGTAGAGAAAGACGCTTGCGTCCCAGTCGTCGTCGAACATTGGGTCTTCGTCTTTTTCGGATATGAGTTTGGGGAGTCGGGTGTTGAGGAGGGCGAGGTGGGTGGTGAGTGATAGTAATGGGAGGGGGTATGATAATGGCGGAGAGAGCAGAAGCACCTATTTCATCAATTAGCTCAAATCCATAAAAGTTAGAACGGGGAAACAAACATCCAAATACAACCTCCAATGAAACTTCCTATTAATCCACAACCTCTCCACAAACCCCCCATCCGCAAGCAACGCCTCCCCCAACATCGCCGCCAAAAATACAGGATTCGAATCATCATCCCTCACCCCCGGAATATCAACACTAATCTCCACCCACTCATTTCTTCCCCTCTTTAACCCTCCTTCCTCCTCTTCATCATCGACTTTATCCTCTCTAGAATATCCTGTCGATTTCTCAACCTCAGCCTTCACACCAACAATAGCTTCTGTTCCGTCTGCGAAACAGATACGCGCGCTCCCATTCGTGCCAGGTAATATATCACTCTCCGCAACTAAAGGTCTGAATTGTGTTGCTACGCGACCGTCGGGACGAATTGGTGGTGTGGAGGAGAGGGAGGTGTGGAGGTATGAGAGTTCGGCGGGGGAGAGAAGGACTTGCTGGAGTCCTGAGGGGGCCATCTTTTTGTTTCGCCCTCGTGGGGTATTGATGAATGAGGAGAGGATGCGCAATCGCTGTCGAGGGTATTTCCGCGCGATTATGGTGAGTGTGATTAGGTGTGTGAGCTTGTTGGGAGCTTGACATTTATTTTGCTTCAAAGCAGGATGCAGGGATTAGGGCGAGGCTGACGATATTTTGACAAGGCTGAGAATCGGCTCGAAGTTCATCCCCCCTTTCGTATAGAACGAGCAATTGAAATTTTAGAATAGGAAACCGGTCAATTTTACACCAGCAGTGTGCTTCAAGCTATTCCTAAATGGTACTTGAAAGCTTACTTCCAGATCTATTGATTTCAAATCCTCCATGGCGTCTGCGGGTTAAGTTCCTCCGTTTATGTCTCCGAAAACCCACAAGGATACACGAAGCCTGATTACGGGCACAAAGTAGCAGCTAAGTCCTTTTACAAAAGGGAGTATTTATACCTATTGCCATTCCCCTTTACTTAGCTCAGTCTCTCAATTCATCAACCTCAATCACTAAGCTCTCGTCTTCCGAAAAACCAACTCCATCATCCACACCTCTCACTTCCAAAACCAGCAAAAATGGTCAACCCTATAGCCCTGATTTACCGCAACAAGTTTGCCCTCCCCCCTCTCCCACCACCCAATTCCTTCAGCAAGAAATCCATCCTCATAACAGGAGGAACCTCAGGCCTCGGTCTCGCAGTAGCAATCCACTACATAAACCTCGGTGCCTCCTCCGTAACAATAACAGGCCGTAACCTCTCCAAAGCCCTGACAGCAAAAGCCCAAATCGAAGAAGCAACAAACACAGGAGGAAAAGATATTGTCAAAGTACGGGAATTGGACATGAGTACTCTCGCCGGCACAAAAGCATTCGCCTCGAAATTGATACAAGAGGAAGGAAGGATGGATGTAGTACTCTTGAATGCAGGCTGGATCAGTGCGAAATATATGGAAGGAAAGGAAGGATTCGAAGAAACTATACAAACCAATGTCTTGAGCACGGCGCTTTTGGCATTGTTATTACTACCATGGTTGAAGAAGGTTGGTGGAGGGAAAGCTCATATGGGGTTTGTGACGAGTGGGGTGCATAGAAGTGTGCAAATCAAGGAGCCAAAATGGCCACAGCAACAAATACCGCAGTACTTCAGTCAGGAAAAGAACTGGCCCAGTGGGAATCCGGATATGTATGCGGTGAGTAAGTTGTTGGAACAATACATCGTGCGAGAAATTGAGAAATTGGCTCTTGGAAAGGATGGAAGGTATGTTGGTTTCTCGTTTGAAGATAGAAATGTACTGATTCCCGGTTCTGTAGCCCGGAAGTCATCGTCAATTCAATTTGCCCAGGTAAGAAGAAATACTTACCTAACTAAAGGCTGTCGAAGTCCATGTTGGTTCCTAGGCTTGGGCTCAAGGCACTACCGAGTACAGGTAGCTGGTACCAGGTCTACAATTGTACGAACAAGTTCGGAGAATCGAAAGAATATATTATTCCTTCTCCGGATTTGCCTCGCACAATCATAAAAGCTGTGCGCTTCATGGCCAGTTTCGTGCCTAACATGGACTCCAACACCCTCTGGTATCCTGACTGCATTCCAATTGCAAGTATTAACAAGAAAAGGACCAACCAAATCCGACCTCGCCCGAAACTACAAAACAAACATCGTATTTTCAACCTTAATCGACATCCTAATGACCCTTGCCATGAAAACAACGGAAGGTGGAGCTCGCACACTGGCACAAGCAGGATTGACAACACCTAAAGAAAATGGATTTCATCTTGCTGATTACCAGAGCCAGGAGGACTATAGAAAGTAATAAGTTTCCCAAACAAAACAAGTCAGAGTATGAACCTAATTGTATCGCAGAGAAGTAGTACATAACATTTTAGGACCCGAAGGACAAAAAATGCAGGAACAGGTGTGGAAGGATGTTTTGGCTATTTTGGAGAAAAGTGCGCCAGAAGTAATGGCAATTGCTCACCCTGTTTGATAACCTCGAATATCCGGCGTTTGGGACTTTTCGGTAGATGATTTTATTGCTGATGCTTGCTGTCTCGATATGACTTCAAAGATGTTCTTCCCCCTACTCTTTGCGTGTATATTCCTCTATATCATGAGCTCAGCCGAAAGTAATGGTCATTTCCTTCGTGGCTTTAGGTCCAACTGCAGAGACGAGTTCAGCGATAATTCCTTTGAGGCAGTGCGGGTTTTCGAGATCATCGCTGTCCCAATTGATCAAATCGCAAGTCTCCGCTTGCTGTCCTCTAATTTTCAACTTGACGTGATCGAGGTCGACATCTGTCAACAGTTGGTCCTTGTTGAGAAGGCCAGGCATAGATCGTGAAAATAGAGGGAGGTCGGGATCCGGGACAGGCGCATCCTCGTCGTCCGACTCACTGTCCTCGCCTGTTTTCTCTTCGGCTGTTGTCGTGGTTGTGACTTCGGCCTCTGGCTGGGCATCTTCTGGTTCGTCTGGCATTTGCGATAAACTCAAGAACTTTCTTTTGTCCAACTTCTTTCTCAAGTCGTCGTCCAGCAGATCCCAGCTGTATGAAACCGGGTCAAGCATATATTGTGGTGTATAATCGCCCTTATACTTCATCTTCACACAGTTGTGAATATAAAAGCCAGCATACCACCACTTGTAGCCATCTTCTTTCGCAAGTGCAATCTCTCTCAGAGCGCCCAGTTTGCCAAAGCCAAATTTGTGAACCGATTCGTGGTACATGAAATAGACGGCACTGACGCAAGTTGGTAGGAGGTCGAGAACGCCAACAGCAATTAGCTCTCCGTCGACTCGATAGCATTGGTGGTAAGATCCTAGCTTGCGTTCACGTCCATCGACGATCATGCTACTTTTCGAAAGAGGCGAAGAGCATAAGAAGTTTTTGAAGCCGGATTTACTGATTCGACTTGGTGGTTCATTGTGAACGATCCGCTGATAATTTTCAAACACGGCATATTTCTCGGCCGTGAGGTTGTCAGACTCAAGAGTAATTGTCAGAGCGTGGGCAGGATCAAGTGGGGTTTTTAATAAGTGCTTCTCGCTTTCGTGGACTCGTTCTACCAAGTTAAATTCGGTGTTACGTTTTTTGGCTTGCTCGCGTGACAAAGGATAGAGCTTTGCAGCCTCTTTGATGTAATAATCTCCGAGGATATGCTTGTTGAACCGGTTCCAGGTTTGTCGTTGATCTTTTGAAGGTTGGAAGGATTCTGAATCGAGACGGATCGTATATTGGGGGCAACACGAAGCACGTTGGTCTGGCTTGTAGAGAAGTGTTCCCGATCGCCGCCATCCACGATCAAGGAGATCTTGATATAACGCGGGAGTCAACGAACTCGCTGATGCATAATATGAAAAGCCTGTAAACCAAAAGTAAATAAGATACTGACTGATTGGGAAGGCGGAAGAGTTCTCGTCAAGGCTTAGTGCTAAGAAGACAATTGTAGAACCGGGTTTTAGGAGGCTTCCATATTATGTGACTTGATGACAAAGAGGAGGAAAGAATTACGTTTTTGAGACCTACTTCCAGATTTATTATGACAATAACCACAACTACTGTTTCGATACCCTATAGGCGATGTTAGCAATTATGTTCCGTCAGCAGCTTCCATCAACAGCTGTATGCAAGCTGTGCTGTACAGAATGTCACTTTAGTGCGGGGTCGCAATTGATTTTGACTCCAAAATGTGATTATTAGGTTGCATAGGGCTCCTGACTCGCGAACGGAGGGTGGGGTGAAAATGATAGCAATGGGGGAGATTCTGATACATATCGGAGTACGAGGCAGCATTGCCATGGTACGCCCAGCTCTAAATCAACGTCGTCGAGCCGTTTGCACACGGGTGTGATTCATTGGCGAATAGGTCAAGGTAAGGAAGAAGAGGGAAATCTGAGTTTTCTCAGGTACTGACCTATGGGAGTAAGAAGCGAATCAGGGGTCGACATGGCGGGGTCCACGAAAAGGGGGACCGGCGAGGAGGACGAGGGTGAGAAGTCGGGCGATTGCACCGCAGAGCAGAAGCCTTTCTGGACTTCTGACCGAGTTCCTAACTGCGTCCTAGGCACGACAGCTGCAAGATGAAGATGTTATCTAGGCTTTTTGGGTGTAACGATTGATGATTCTGATTCCGGTTTGTTGGACGAGGACCTGTGGTCCCGGTGCCGGGAGGGATGAAAATAACGGGAGTTGAAGCGGTTTTGGTGGCCCCCGAACGGTGTCGCAGGCTCTCACGATAGGTAGCTGACGTGGTAACTGGGAGGAGGCCGTTGTGTAGCCAGTGATAGGTAGTGGTAAGCTAAGTGTGCTGCTAATGCAGTAGTGTCACAGAAGCGGCTCTCTTTTGGGTTGGGATCCAGCTGCAGTGTGAGTTTGGTGAGGACCCAAAGCGAGCAAAAAGACACGGCAGTAAGGATTCAGCTTCTGGAATATGAGTCTGAGTCTGCGTCTGAGTCTGCGTCTGAGTCTGAGTCTCTCTTGTCAGACGGAGGCGTCCGAGACCAAGTACCTGGCAATTTGGCACCTCTGTTGTTCTTCGTGTTCATCGCTTGCAATTGGGCGAGGGAGACGACAAGGCCGGAGACAACGGTAGGGTGACCGGACAGGCCACTCACCCACTACCTTGCCATAAGCATCAAGAGAGGGTGGGAGAATGCAAGAGAGTGGCATGGTGAACATGCCTATGGGAATCCAGACATCACTTCGAGAGAAATGACGGCGATGGCTTCATGTACCACCCACGCCGTCCGCCTCTCAAAGGGGCAATTTGCTGTCATGATGGTCTAGTCTAGCGAAGCTCCCCCGCAACGCAACGCAACCACCAGCTTGAACCTGAGCAGCAGTGTAACGGTGTTGACCTATAGATAGATGGGAATATTGCACTTGCAGCATAGCTCTTGATGCAGGACACAGCATCGTACCTCTCAATTCGATATATATTTTCAATATCCAAAACGGCCACACCGGCCAACTTTGATCGAGCTCCGAAGTGCACAAGAACCAGAACCCCCACCCCACCATTTGCGCAACCTTTGAGACCCTGTGCTGTTGTGCCTACTGACCGGTTACACCTGCACCCACCACCTCAGAAAGGCGTTTTGCAGTTCACCTTCTTCTGGTTTGCAACGCATCTCATCTCTGACACAAGTCCAATCTCCAGACCGGTGTGAATTGCTGCAAGCCAGGAGAAAAAGATCGGCCTGCACATGCACGGCAGGCCTCTTCGCTGTGGCGAGGGATTGACGAGACAAGGTGCCTTGGCTCTTCAACAAACAGGAGAAACGGAAGTGGACGTGGGAGAAGCTCTCCTGGGAAGCGCTCTTCAAACGCTCCTCAAGTCATTTTTAAGCCACGGCACATTCTGACCCATCAATGCATCGTGGGGACTAGCATCTGGCTAACACTACTCTACTTGCTACTTCTCTCTACCTCTCTACCTCTCTACCTCCTTCTACTTACTTTTGCTCTCTTCAACAACTACAACTTCTTGCCACTATCGGCCTCTCCCACTGCCGAATTATTGAACACGACACAAGCGAAAGCCCTATGCATCAAAATCCCATCCTTCGATTCTAAATCAGTCCCAAGAACCGGCCCTTTTCTCACCTTCTTTCTCTGACTGTTGTCTCCCGGCTCTCTGTGCTTCCCATTTCCACTTCGACTCAAGCGGCTTGCTGGCCTCTGCCCGCTCCTACATCGCCCTGCCGCTACACAAATATTTGCAACTGCAACCTGCCTGGGTTGTCGAAACGGCGTCACAGCTAACAAAGGGTGACTCTGGCGTGGTCTGTTCTGGCCAATTTGCCTTTAAATTATTCAGAAAGGCTACCAGAATCCCATTCACCTCCCAGCGGTTCCGGCGCACCCCACCAAAATTCATGACGGAGGTTTGAGCAACTCCCCGCCGACTACTTATTTTCGCGAACCCCTCCCTCCAACAAAGGATCTCTCCAACTCTCAACTCATTGTGCAACGACCACCTCTGCACAAGGTGCACCGCTGCAGCCGCAGCGCCCATTCATCATGACGAGTCACTCTATGGAGTCGCGCGTGGGAAGAGCGAAGCAGCGTGAGTGATCCTCGGACTTAATGTGGAAAGACGAAGGAATACCAAGAGACAGGCTACCTGCCGGCTCAAACAGCACCGCTGACCTTTCCGCATTTTTAGGCTATAACGAGACTGGAGAAAGACTGGTGGCCGGTGTGGTACCTCTCAATGCCTCGAAATCACACGTCCTCCTAATTCAATCGACTCGACGATCGGGCTGGGTCCTGCCAAAAGGTGGATGGGAATCGGACGAGACTTGCGAAGAGGCGGCAAAACGCGAGGCATGGGAAGAGGCTGGAATTTCTTGCGAAACCATCTACGACTTGGGAACGATTCCTGAAACCAGGACTCCAAAACAACTGTCCAAAGACGCTCCGAAAGCGCTTTACCAATTCTACGAAGTCAAGGTCACAGTCGAACACGCAGATTGGCCAGAAAAACACAAGAGGGATAGATCATGGGCAACATATGCTGAAGCTCGTCAAGCCATGGTAGGCCGACCTGAACTTTTAACAGCTCTCGAACGCTCGACCATTCAGCGGTAGTCTCGCGAGCCCGGCGTTCAGTCCCATTCAAAAAAAAAGCGATGCGCAGAAGTCTCAGCGATACATTAATTTCAGAAATACGAGACTGGCAGAGCAAGCCATTTTGGGTGCGAGTTATGGATTCCGGGTTCCTCAAAAAGAAAAAAATGAATACGCGGTGAATTTGGCCAGTCATGGATTCTAGTTTCGTTACAGGCAGAGTCAGTCTGGGGGCTCACGGGCTTTACTGGTCTTCTGCCTGGATATTGTTGCTTGTTCAACTGCATTAGAGAGTCAATCAAGCCGATCTGTCGCCATGCTCTTGAATGACTATTGGCTTCGTTGTTGATTCGAAAGTATTTCAACAAAAATATCCCCCCTAATAGCTGCATCCCAGAAGCGATTAACTTTTCAACGGCCATCAAAAAACAGGCCATTTTACTTCCCCACGCAAATTGTATCTGGGCCGGCGTTTAATGGATTTCGGTTACGCATATAAAGAAGGCTGCTGCTACATTGGATGATTTTACTATTCCTTGGAGAAGACTTGTGCAAAACGTAATGTCCAGTCTCATATATTTGAATGGAATAGAGGGGTTTATTGAGGTACTCAAACATTGAACCCAAAACCCAACAAACTTCGTCTGCATGAAAATTAGATTTGCGGTGTGGTGAATACCTTGGTGTATAATGATTGTATCACATAGATTAGATTTCCATATATAGTTTATGTCACTTTTAGAGATGTTATGTGTCATTTAATGTGTGTGTTTGAGCTTTCAAGAGCGATGTTACGTTTGCAACTGCCTCTCTAATCTTCACGTGCCTCTATCAAAATCCAACGTCGTCATATTATCCAGCCTCAACTTCACTGTGCCGAACATCGCGCCTTCGATAGACACCAACCACGCTGGCAAACATAAACCACACGTAATGGATTGGCGCACTCAATCCTCATTCCGATAGCGACAACACCTTCGTGAAACCAACGAATACCCTAAAGATGGAGAATCTAACCATTGACGATGCGCCTCCTCAACAGGGAGGACAACCTCAAGGAGGGGCGCAAATGCCAGGACCTGGAGGCATGTTGCCGCCGCCCAACCAGCAATTGCCTCCCCAGATGTTTACTACCGCTGCGCAATTATTGGATATGACTGACAGTAAGCTTCACCTTGGAGAGCTTGTGGAGGATGTGCCTGTTTACGTTGGGACTTGGAGACTCGGATTAGAGACATGTAAGAGTTTGTTTGCTAACCTTGGGATTGTTTCTCTTTGCACAGAAAAACTTATGGTTGCTCTACGTGATGGAAGGAAGTTAATCGGTGTCTTACGAAGTTGGGATCAATTTGGTATTTCCCCCCTTCCAATCACTTCTTTGTACCCTCATCTTCACTGCTAATGCACAAATAGCAAACCTGGTCCTTCAATCAACAATAGAACGCATCTTTGTTCCTCCTTCTACACCTAGCAAATCTTCCCCTTCTACGCCGCCTACCCCTGGACTCTACGCCGATGTGAATAGAGGAATCTTCCTTGTGCGAGGTGAAAATGTGCTGTTGCTTGGGGAGATTGATCTTGATAAAGATGATGATGCGCCGCCTGGATATGAGAAAGCGGAGATTGAGGTGGTGCATAGACTGCAGAGAGAGAGAAAGGCGAGGGAGGCTAGGAGGGAGAATATTGTGAAGAGGAAATTGGGAGAGTTGGGCTTTGAAGGGGAGAATATGGGAGAGGCATTACTTTGAGAGTTCAAAAGGGGAGTGGATATAATGGATGAGAGAATGTGCAAAAAGGGACAGCGGAGGATGGGATGGTGAAAATTAAAAGAAATGGTACTTATGCAGAATATTGTGAAATGCTTATAAGTACCAGAGGGTGGTTGCGAAAGGAATGGATGGAATTTTTTTACAGCTTCAATTTGGTGGTTTTTTACTCCAAATACGTTAGCCTCGCAGAAATATCATGGCATACTGCTTTGTCTTGCAGTAAGACCAACTAAGCTTTTTCGGTTTGGGGGTGTGAGAGGTTGTGAAAAGTGGCCAGACGATAGCTGAACTAGGTCACTAATCTGGGATTAAAGCGGTGCAAAGTCAAGCAAACGTTTGTGAAGCTCTTCTGGTTCTTTTTTATCAAGTTTCGGTTACTCCTTATATCCCTTCCACCATCTCTTGGGAGTTTCTTAACAGTCTCTCCAGCCCCTTGAATCCACAACTCAATGACAAAAGAAAATCGGCCACCAAGTACCACCGGGTATATAATATATTAAAACAGAACCAACAAAGCAAGAACAAACCACCTTCCTTCCATCTCGACCTCTGGCCTCCATCGCTGCTCTGACTAGGTTCGAAGCAACTTCGAAGACAAGGAAAAGAATAAATAATAAGTTGTTGTTTTTTTTTCGTGGAAGGGTCGTTGTCTGTCGTTTGATTTCGTTGATATCGTTCCGGGTGTGATTCGGCTTTACAGTTGCTCTCTGTATATCTCTTCCGGGCTCTCTCCCTTCTGGCTCTCTCTTCTCCATCTCTTTCGCTCGTCTCTCCCAATCGACTCGCTCCCCTCCTTTCTTTAGTGATTAAATTACAAGAATTGCTAAGACTCAAAACCAAAAAAAAAAAACAGAAAACCGCCAGGTGGTTGACAAAAAGAAATTGACAGTAAAGGAAAGCGACTGTTGTCGAGTGAGTTGTGAAGTAAAAACCAAGAAAACGCCAAAACCAGAACTCAAAAGAAAACACTTCAAAAAAAGTTACCTCACCCATCTCTCAACAAAACTCACACCTCAAACGACAGCAGTAACAGGCACAGCCCCCTCTTCCGCGGGAGCAGCCTCTTCCTCCCCACCTTCCCCAGCTTCTGCTTCTGCCTCTTCAGCAGCCTTCTCCTCCTCCTCCCTCTTAACTCTCTCCTCCTCCTCCTTAATAGCCTTCTCCTCCTTCCTCTTCTTCAACTTCTCCGCCCGTTCAGCCCTCTCCTTCTCCCGTTTTTCTTGAAGCTGAACCTTCTTCTCCCTCATAACAGCAGGCATCAATCGCACCGCCGTACCTAGAGCCGCAACACCGGCTCTGAATTGCTTGCTTGCCTCGCCCAAGTGAGTTTTAGCCGCTCTCACATCCTGACGCGCGATGGTTGCTTGGCGACGGGCGCGGTATTCCTGTTCGGCTTTTTGGGCGGCCAGGAAGGTTTTGGAGGCTTCCATTCTGTTGGTTCGGAGTCCTAGTCTGCGGGTGAGAGAGGGAGGGGTTAGTTTGTTGTTCTCTCTCTCATATAGACTTCCACAGCTCCAATGAAAAAGATAAGAAAACATACTCAGTCCCACTAGTCCCCGGCCTCTTCGTAGTAACAATAGGTGTCCCCGGCAACGGCTTCTGCAAATTCCTCTTCCTAGCAACCGGTTTCGCCTTAGGCGTCTCCTTCTTCGCACCACCTCCCGTAAAATAAGCAAGCATCTTCAATCGTTGAGTAGTAGGATGACTCTTCAGAAGTTCCGAGAGAGAGGAAGAAGTAAGTGCGGTAAGTGGCTCGATCTTTTGACTTGATCGAGAGGGTGATATGGACATGTATCGGGAAAGAGAAAAGACTGTGAGATGTTTTGATTATATATGAATATTTAGGACAGAAGAAAAAATGACCGAATAGGAAAGAGAGGGGGAGAGGGAGAGGGGATATAAGAGTGTGAGTAATTGGTATGGGAGGAACCCCACTTGTACTGAGCTGGCTTTGCGTTTTTCTTGAAGGGAAGGAGCGAACGCGGTGCGCGTATACGAATGGGATGATGGAGTGTTTTGAAAACAAATACAAGCATGTTCTGGCGATTGGGCTGGAAAAGAGCTGGGATGAGGGGTGATAAGTCAATGCATGCACAACATCTCAGGCTCCTACTCGAATATGAGACTTCTGATTGGAAGGAGAATGTCAACAAAAACCCCAGAGTGTCGGCATAAAGGGCAATTTCCACGGAAGGAGGGGTCGATTGTGCCGGGGCACAATCGTTCTGGAAGGAATCGTGCTGTGACTAACGGGGAAGATCGGTGCAGAAAGTTTGTGTGACTCATAGATACCACGACTTGAGTCCATGAACAACAAGTTGTGTTGTTTGATGAGGAGTGGATGGAAGAGCGATATATGCGCTTTTATAGATATGGGGTTGATGAGGGGCGGAACAGGGAGACCCTAGTTCCTTGATGGAGTCATATCTCCGACAACACTTTAGCAGACAATGTCTTTGGAAAAATTGAAATATTGACAAAATGGGAAGTTTAGAGGACGGGAATGCCCTCAGATATGCACTTGTTGCGAACAATTGATGTCCAAGAAATAGTGAAGTTATGAAATATACAAGTGGGTACGGAGGCAGCATCATTTTATTCGCTTAGCAAAGGGGTATCGAGTTTCAATTACCTCTCTTTGGTTTTAAGCCTCGATCAATTCATAAATTCATTATGATGATCTTATACCTAGTAACCAGTGGCACATAAACATGCGCTTTACTCAAGCTACCGATATCATCCCGTTCGAGCTTTTACCTTTATCGACTGTTAGTCTTGGCATTTGTCTGTTCTTTCATATGTTGAGCTTCTGCTAAAGCTATCGTGGTCGAGTTCGCTTTGAGCTTGTTGATTGTTTCGATGTATTCGTCGTAAGGATCCGAGTCGAAAACGATTCCTCCGCCTGAGAAGTGTAAGCTTTGAGATCAACTGGGGATTGGATGGGGTCAAACAGACCAGCCTGCAAATATGCAATTCCATCCTTCACAAGCATTGTTCGTAATGCGATGCAAGTATCCATCTCTCCCTCAAATTCAGTGCCCTCTTTATCAACACTCCCATATCCAAAGTATCCGACAGCTCCTGCATAGACACCTCGTTTCTCTCTCTCTAGCTCCGCAATAAGCTCCATGGCTTTAACTTTTGGAGCACCTGAGACAGTACCAGCAGGAAATATAGATCTGAATGCATCAAACCGCGTCTTGCCTTCCCGGAGAACCCCAGATACTTGCGAAACCAGATGCTGCACGTGACTGAATTTCTCTACAACCATCAGGCGGTCGACTTTCACCGTAGTAGGATCACACACCCGATTGACATCATTTCTTGCAAGATCCACAAGCATGACATGTTCGGCTCTATCCTTTAAAGAGCTTGATAATTCGTCTGCGAGTTTGGCGTCGAGGATTGGATCACCAGGTGCTCGTTTTACTGTTCCAGCGATGGGATGGGTGATGATTCGCCCATTTTCGCGCTTAACGAGAAGCTCAGGAGAAGCACCAACTATTTGAAAGTCCTTGCAGTTGATGTAAAATAAATATGGTGAGGGATTGACGTTTCGTAGTTTACGGTAAATATTAAATGGGTGTAGAGAGGTTGGTCGTGCGAAACGCTGGGAGGGAACGGCTTGAATAATATCTCCGGCAATGATGTGCTCCTTGAGAGTTGTGACATGCTTTTCATAACCTTCTTTGCCAATATTTGAGACAGCTTCTTGGTTCGGTTCAATCGGTTGTTGGTGGGGTAGCGGGGTATGCTCGGAGTGTAGAACATCGACGAGCTCATTGATCGTCCGTCGAGCATCTTCGTACGCTGATTCAAGGTCTTTGGGGTCTTCTGGGACATGGACATATGTGATAACCTTTATGATATCGTAGAACCGATCAAAGGCAACAATTGTGTCGAAGAGCATAAAAAGTGATTCCGGGACCTTTAACACATCTTCCATGGGTCTTTTCGTCTTGGGCTCAAAATATCGGACGCAGTCATATCCAACATATCCAATTGCCCCTCCCGTCAGTGGTGGTAACGCCAATCCTGGTACTTGTGCAACTCGACTTCTCGACAGCTCCTCCTCCAATGCTGGCAGGGGATCTACTTCTGGGCCATGACCTTCTCCCGTCTTCAGTATTTTCCGAGGGCCTGCTCCCACAAAACTATATCTTCCAACCTTTTCCGTATTTGCGCTCTCGAATAGGAAGGAAAAGTCGGATTTGGAGTGGTTTGATATCTTGAGGTATGCGCCGGATGGAGTGAGGACTTCGGAGGAGATTTGGGCATAGATTGGAACCAGATTTGGGGCATTTGGCTTCCCAGCTGATTGTGATATAACTTCCCGGACGGTCTCCAGTGTTGGGAAAAGATCTTCCTGTACAATTGTCAGCAATTGGTCTCTTTGTACTGAGGAGTCATAATCAACCTACACCAACCGCCATTGTGCGGGATTTATCAGGATATATTATGAATTATTTCTTGCTTTGGAAATCTAGCCGCCTGAGGTATACAGGCTTTCAGCTTTGAAAAGTCTAGAAAGTAGGAAGAAGCGTTACGCGGGTGATTGGGATGTAGGTGGTTAGAGCCACAAGTCAAATAAATTGACTCCGAAGGGCGGAAGTTCGGCTTACCGCCTTTGTTTTGCCAGCAAGGAAAACAGGGGTCGATTCAACCATTCATACTTGTATATCTACTCCATACGCAATCTTTTTGTCAAACACTTTTCATTTTGACTATTAAGACGAGGACTCTTTTTCATCCAAGAGAATAAATTTATATCGTACTTCTACTATCCTTCTAAGCTGATTAAACTTGGATTTTCAATAAAGCTACCCCGCCAATATCCAATACTTTTGCTTGGGATTGAAACAAAAAGCTTCCATGTAGTCGAACCGATGTGCATTTACTTGACAGGACTTTGCTGAGTTGCTGAAAACCTGTGGTGAGATTCAGATTGGAATTTTGTTATTGTTTTTCAAACTTTCATCTGTCGTTTTCACCCAAATGGCTACATTACCTCAGGTTCGTTCGTACCTGCCTACCTAGCCTTCGTTATTCTAACTTTCTAGGGCAATTCGGGTAAATTATCCTAAAGACTTGGAATAATCTAAAACTATTAACAACAAGTGTTTTGGAACAGTCGTGAAATGTTGAATTTTATTCTGCCAACACCCCTGTATTTATTTTGACAGATTGACCCCACTTTCCCAGCCTTGTCATCACGCCCGTCAAGGTGGTACCACCAAGAGTCGAACAACACCAGTTCAACTACATACAACTTGAACTTGATGACATTACAACACACCTGTATGGAAACCCTGTGTTTTCGAAAATGTCATACAACCAAAATCTCGGCATAACTCGACAACTCTCCTCCCAGTTCTCCTCACCAACTTCGCCTCGTTTTCCACAATCTCCAACCACGAATCCTACCTCTCTGGTATCTCCTCATGACGATATCACGGAAGACAACAAGTCAATACTGATCGAAAGACTCAACGATCTTGTGCAAAGGCTCAGTCAAGATAACTCAATCGACAATGATACTGTAACGAAAATTCATAGGGATGTGGACTATATCGAGAGAGTGGTTAATACGGCAGCAAACCACTCACGACCTCCGAGCGTGGGACTGGGGATTGATGATATGATTGATGGAGGAAGAAATGCGAATCAAGAAGCTGTTTGGGCGCCAAAGAAGGCCATCCAGTTACAGATGCCGAAGAGGAGGCAGCGAGAGAAAAGGGAGGAGGGTATGAGTTCCGATGCAGCTTCTCGAATTGCCCAAGAAGCAGAGGATCTGGCTGTTCAATTATCCAACAGTGTCGCAGAATTGCAGAAGAGAAAGGAGGAAAGTGATGTGAGTTCCCCAACTCCATGTCACAAAAATATCTAACAACCCACCAGCGCATCCATGACATTCTCCTCTGCCGGCTCGAAAACTCCAAGGAACGAATTCTTTTCCTCGAATATCGAGTAGAAGAAATGGAACACGATTTCGACGCCAACCAAAGCGAGCTTCAGTTCCTTCGAATCCAGCAAAAAGCCATCGAAGTACAATACCCTCTAGAATGCGACGATGAGGACTTGACGCAGAGTATACAGAATTGGAAGATTGATTGGGAGGAGATTGATCGGAAAAGTAAAGCCAGGAGGAAAAAATTCCGGATGAGTGTTACGAGACCTGGTGAAGAAACACCTCCAGGTTCGGTTGTGAAGACTTCTTGATGTGTATATTGGCGGTAGGATATCTGTATAAAGTGTGGCGTTGGGAAGGATTTGGATTGGGGAGCTGGTGCTTCTTTGGGCACATATGCGTATTCTCGAATAGGGAATCGGGTGTGATTAGGGAAGTTTGCATCTGAATAATGCCTTGTATTTATTTTCGTGCTACCAACATTGCTTGTATGGGCATTTGGTGGCGGGAATCATGAGTTATGACTTGCTAATGAGAGCGTGGCCTTGAATCAGTAATGAATTATGTATATGGAAATCCCAATGGGAATGGGTTTTCCTGAAAGGGGATTGTCACAGTAAGGCAAGTTTGCGAACACCCCATTTCTGATTATCCGAGAGATTTTAGGAGAATCAACGAACCAAGATTCTCATTCTCCTAGATCTTCTAGAGCAATGCTTTTAATTAGCAAGAGTAATGCTTACTTCTCTTAATTTCAAATTTCAAAAGATGAACATTCTGCCTTTTCCCTCCTATTCCTTCCTTTTTACCTAGAAAATGTTTATAGTTTCTGAACTTCTCTCATAAAACTATATCCAGTTGATATAAGTAGATTTCAGGCAGCGTGAACACAAACTACTCAACTACTCACTACTACTTGAGTAGTACTCTTAAATAGTAGAGTAGAGTAGTGACTCAAGACTACTCGAGTAGTCCTGAATAGTCTTAGTAACATCGGCAGTAATATTTATCTATTTGCATTTATAAGGCTTATGAAGCTTATTATTAGTAATTCTGGTAGTTATATATAATAAAAACTTCTTTTTATAATTATATCATTAATAGCTAATCTATTAAGACTATTGTTAAAGAAGGTACGTAGTAGACAGAGTAGAGTAGTACTTAAAATCCCTTGAGTAGAGTAGAGTAGTAGTCACTACTCTACTCTACTCTACTCATTGCTCACACTGACTTCAGGTCTACTTACATCACGAACTACACTACGGAGTGCTTAGTAATTATTTTACAAGTGACATAGTATTGAATTATTCTGTTGAGTCTCAATAATACTTCCTATCAATATATACTCAATTCCTACATCAAGAACAGCAAAAGATAGTATTTAAGACGACTTTCAGCAGTTTCTGGTATGAAATCGCAGTTTGCCATGCGGAAACTTATGCTCAAGTACTGTATCCCTCAGGCATTCTATTAAAAGAGAGTACTGGAAGAAACAAAGATACCACTCTAAAAGCATGCCATCATAAATACGCCTTCTTGTCTACTTCAATCTTATTTATCGTCTTTAGTAGTTAAATCGAGATTCAAAAATCGAGATTCGAAACTCCTACCAACATCACCCTCTCATTCATCCCCTTCTAAGTTCTAGAGAAAAGGAAAAGAAAAGACTTTAACTCTAAAGCCACCTCGCTTATCTCTTCCCTTAATATCCATATATCCATATATCCTTCCCCCTTCACGCTGACACCCACTCAATTAGAGGAATTCTACCACCCCTTCAACCACCCTGTAAACGAACATTATAAAAAAATTAGAACATACCAAAAATAAACCCAAGTCTTTGCAAAGTCTAAAGTCTAAAGCCCAAGATGAAATCTCAAGTACAAATGTGTAGGTAAATCTTTTAAACATTTTAAAAAAAACATGCTATCCCCTCCCCATCCAGAGTTCAGATGGAAACAACCTCCTACCACCATGGTTGAGAAGGGGAAGAGCACGACTAGACTCTCCATCTCCCATCCCTTCTGCATCTAACCCTCGGGTTTTCCTTCCTTGGCTCGATTCAACTATACCTAGAAGAAGAAGAAAAAAATACAAAGGTCACTCCTTCCTCGTGCACCAATGACGAGAGAAGAGATTTTTTCGATGGTTAATTAAGGAAGGCACGACCCCATTTCACATTCGGCTAACTTACCTCCTAGGGCACTTTTAGTCTAGGATTTAGAAGTCGTCGCTTCCCTTGGCTTGACCAAGTCGACCAATGGGGGGGATAGGTCCCCAGGTCGCTCCATCCCACAATCCTGAACTTTATGTCCTTCGACCATGACGAGAGAGAGAAAGGCAGGCACAACTGATTCAATCCTAAACCCCGCCATCGTAGCCTCGGTTCCCTAGGTTTGTCACTGGGAGGTTTCAAAATAACTTGACAGATTTTCCCAAATCGCATAAACATATCAAGGTTAGAAAAAGTCTGCCATTTGATTCCGTGTATTCTCATTTGCCCCATGCAGTGTATGTACCATTTCCATTTCACAACGCCCAACATACAAAAAAAGGAGGCAGGCCAAGCCCCAAGGAAAAAAATAACGGGAGGGAGAAAAAGAGAGAACACACACAATAAGAACAGGATGTAGGTAGGTAGGCCGCAATCGTTGTATCCGACCCCGTTTTGTGTTCACCCCTCTCCCATCCACCCAGGATCGCTCGTCGTGTCCCAATACCATCAAGTAAAAGAGGCGATGTCACATTGAGCTACCCGCCCCCGCCATCATCCAGGAAAACAACCCTCGGTAATTTTTTGTGTGTGCTCATCATCACGCATAACCCTCTAAAGAACAGCCAAACCAGTAGGAAGCAATGTTCTATTCAACTCAATGACCATTCGTAAATTGATCTTGGTCCATCAAGGTATCAACTGACTGGGGGTCCGTAGACTGCCCATCCTCGCCAATGTGGTGATAGTCAAGAATTTCGGAATACCTGCAATGAAAACAAAAACCAGTCAGTCAGACTTTTCTTTCTCCCAAGCGCATTAACACCACCCGATCGTCCCCCGCCGATCTCGAAAGCTTTAGTGTACCGTAAAAAAAGACAAGGAGGAAGAACAACACACTACGGCTTTCAAGATTCGGCGGCTTGTTCTCGTTGGTATTCGTAAAGTTGCTCGTACATCATGATTTTCCATGTGTCCACCGGTAGGTCCGCATCATTAAATGACCAATCAAACTTCTCTTCTGCGGCCGGTTCGTCGGTGGGATCGTGATATGGCGAGAGGTATTCGTGTGCAAGAGCATCGGCAGCCTTGACTCGCTTTCGAGGGTCGAATACTAGCATATCCTCTAGGAGATCGATTGCTGGGGAAAATTAGCATTGCAGATTGATCAAAGTTTCCAACTTACCTGAGGGATCGGCGTTTCTGAATTTGTCCTTCAGAGGTTGTCTTTCCCGCTTTGGAAGTGATTGAACGAATCTCAAAGTCTAAGAATTCGTCAGTATGCCACCATCATTTAGCTATTACCAAATCTTACGTTCTCGCTGGCAATGGATTGGATAACATCATCTGGTGGAGTACCCAACAATTCAGTAATGATGGAAAATTGGTTGACGTGATCCTTTCCTGGGAACAAAGGCTTGCCCTCCAACATCTCCGCAAAGATGCATCCGGCACTCCAGATATCAACCTCGACGTCGTATTTTTGCCAGGTAAGCATAATCTCGGGGGCTCTGTAGTATCTCGTAGAAACGTATCCGGTCATTTGAGGATCCTGTAAACGAGCGAGACCGAAATCGCAAATTTTGAGGTCGCAATTCTCATTGACGAGGATATTGCTGGGTTTGAGATCACGGTGGACAACACCTGCAGAGTGAACATATTTCAGACCACGCTGGATTGATCAATTAGCATTGACAGCCTGGATATGTGTGCGGGGTAATTACCAGGATTTGGTAGAGAAAGTATTGGATGAACTGCTTCTCGAGAGGTCTAGATGTCAAGAGACGGTGCAAATCGGTACCCAAGAGCTCGGTGACAAAGTAACTATAGAGTGTGTGAGCAAAAATTCGCAAGCATGGGATATTTTGGGCCGTACATATCCTCAAGAGGCGAGATGAAAATGTCACTGAGCGAAATAACCTGCACCAAATCAGCATCCCGAGCATTCAGCCTTTCCAACAGTTATACGCACATTCTCATGCTTCAAATGCTTCAACAACTTCAACTCGCGGTATGTTCGTTTCGACAAGACGGGAGTACTGAAAGGCTTCATGATCTTCTTGACCGCGACATTTTGACCGGTGAGGTTGTCTTTGGCAGAGCTACAAATGGCACCAGAGTTAGCTCCGACGGCGCACAGCAGAATTAAGATCATCAAAAAGACAGAAGGGATGCTCACCAAACCAGACCAAACGCGCCCATTCCTACGGGTTGGAGATCGGAATACCTGTGCGACTCGATATCAGTTCTGTTGCCTCATCCTAAATGGCGCGCTCTCCGCAGAGGGGTAAGGGGACCCCGCGTACCTTGAAGTGATCTCAAAGGTGGTCCCGAAGATCTGGGCTCTTACGAATTCCGCCATGGTCGCGGTGGAGGAAGGAAGAGGGAGAGGGAGAAGGCAAGGATAGAAGCTTCTCGGGAGACAATTTCGTAGGTGTTGAGAGATGGTTTGTGGTGTTAGGAGGAGGTTAGAGGATGGTCGCGGAATTAGGTGGGATGGGAATCGGTTAGCCTGGTGGCCTTGACGAATCGGAGCTCTGGAATGGAATCGAGTTGTTCGGATGTCGATATGCCTTGCTGGCTTGAGGTACTACGGGGCGACAGCCTAGCCACTGCAGAAGTAGAAGGCGAAAACGTTGAAGGGTGGATTTTCTTTGCTTGTGAAGAGGCCAAAAGGTCGTATTTTTCGGGGATTCTAGAGCTAGCCTAGACGGTGTAGGTGTATAAGGTATTTCGATTTTGGGGGACAAGCACAACGAATGATGGTATGGCCTCCTGCCCTGTTGCTTGGTGGGAGGAGAGAATAATTCGTGATTGTGCGTGTATTGTATCGTGCTGTGGGCGGTGAAGTAGGCTAGCTACCTAGGTAAGCTCTTCTTGACGTCGTAGATTCTTCTAGGGCAGCTTCAGGGCTGGGTGGAGTTGGAGTTGGAGTTGGGCAGAGGGATGTTTAAGTAGCGCGGTAGCTGCCCTTCCACAATTCTCCATTCAATTGGATTGGCTGTATGAGTACTGAGATGTCCAAAGTTATCCCTCTGTAAAACAGGACCTGGCCAGCTACAAGTACAGGGGCGTCTCTCGTCTCTCGTCTTTTGGCTGAAGCAGGGCCGCTGCTTCAACCCCTTCCCTTCCAAATTGGGATTATTTCTAGAAATGCACTCCCCTCCCCCCTCCACCCAAGAGTCCGTCCCTAACCTGTCCCTAACTTCTTCCCTCTTTGGCAATGATCTCCTGCTCTATTTCTGCGCCTTTCTTCTATATACTTACTCCTTTTCCTCTTTCCCTTCAAGACTAAACCAACAGCTCAAATCAAACTTCAACTCTTTCCGCAACACCACAACCCAACATCGTCCCCTTATAAAAACCCCGCATTATAAAGCAGCGTGCGTCACCGTGAAATGACGTCAGGGCAGCTATCTCCAAATGGTCCCCTCCTCTTCCTTGCAAAACAAAGGCGCATGCACGCAATGAATGGCCCTGACAGTCTCGGCCCTCAGATTTGCCAGATTCACCAGATTCGCCAGACTCGCCAGACTCGCCAGATTCGCTGCACTGCTGGGGTCTACACGATCGTGAGAAAGTCATTTTTCGGAATGCTCTGCTCATCGGAGAGCGTCCCGTCGCCAATCCTACTGTATTCATACTTTTCGCGGTGGATATCTCTCCCTTCTATAACCTTCTAGGATTATTAAGGCTTGCGATTTCTTCCTGCTTCAGCTTTTTTCGCCAGGTGAAAACTGTATCTCGTTGCAACAAAAATAGATGTTATCAAAGCACGAAGGATGTAGGTAAATATTGCTCTGAATGGTAGGTATTTAAGATCACCATCGCATCTCCCAAATCTCGATAGCTATTACAACTCCCTCTTATCTTTATCTACACGCTCGGCCCATGGAAACAAAAAAATGATTATCCTCCCTCGTCATGATCTTCTGAAAATCCAGGTTGAAGACCCTGTTTTCTCACCAACAAACCTTAAAAGAAGGACCCCTAAAACTCTCTTCGTAATAGAGAAAACAAAGTGATTAATACAAATTATTAGACTAGAAGTAGAAGATGGGCGACACATCTGCTCTTTCACTTTTCACTCCTGTCAGTGTCGATAGGACAGGTACCCAACACCTGACTTGTACGGAGATACCTAGCCCAAGCTTGCAAGTGCAAGTGCAGTGCAAGTGCAGTGCAAGTGCAAGTGAAGCCAACAAATCAAATTACATCATCCCAATCTCAACCCACTTCCACCCAGCCCAGTCCAGTTGTCACTTTGCAATCGCAGCCAGTCAACAGCCAGTACAAGTATGCGCAATATGTGATGATACTGTAGCAATTGCTAGTACCAGGCTTCAAAAGTCCATGTTCCACTACCACTACCACTCTATACCACTACCACTACCACTACCATTACCACCACCAGTGTTCCACCTGAACCGACTTTCCATTGTCAACCAAGCCATCTTTTTCCCTTGGTGCTTTGCCTTTCTTCCTCCTCTCTCTCCTCTTTTCCTGAGGCTCCTTCCATTGTCTTGCGCCTTTTTAACTTTCCAATCGAACCTTTTCCCACCTTAGCTCCCGCAATCGCGCCCCTCATCCTGGGCTGGGCTTCCAAGCAATCACCATGGCGCAGAAATTCTCAGACCAAGGCCTGACGGAGTCCCCACGGCCCATCCTTCCAGCTAGTCAGGCCTCGATCCACCCGGCCCTTCACCCCTCAGTGACGAACGTGCCAGTTACCCCGGGCATCGAAGCTGGAGAGTACACTTCAGGATCAAGCAGCGGTGTGGCAGAAGATTCATACTTCACTCGCGATATTCACAGACTCAGAATGGCACAATCCCCCAGCGAGGCAGCTTCCGGTGCGAAGTCAAACCAAGAGATTTTGCGTCGTATGAGCTTTGCCGGCCCCAGGGAAAGAAGAGAGTCATTGTCAGATGTCGACCCCCGAGCGGCGCACCCATCCTTGGGACTAAGCGGGGGATTGATTTCAGCAACCTTTTGTATCCCCCATTCATTGCGCTTTAGAAAGGGCGCAGACTGGGTAACTACTCTTCTCCAATTGATTCTTTAATTCAAAGCTAACCTGTAATTTAGGGTCTCAACTCCCGTCGTGGGACCTCTGCCTTATTCGATTCCTTTACCCACCTCTCCTCTGATAAAACACCATGGAATCACACACTGGTTGGCTGGACGGGGGAAATTCTACCTGCGGATGATCTGACTCCTCCGGATACACCACCCGCCACCACCACGGCCTCGAAAATCCCCCCTCTCAACAAAAGCTCGGCTCCAATTCCTGTCGATGCATTCGCCAAACCAATCGAGCCAGCACACCCCGAAGCTATCAAGGTCAGCAAAGAGGATAGAGCTCGATTGGAGTGGCAATTGGCACACGAGAAGGGTAGCAAGACAGTCCCGGTTTGGCTCTCAGATGATCCGGATGGTGATGCAGAGGGAAATTTACAGCTTACGGATCAATCACGGTGGAGACGATATGCTGAGTCGGAGCTGTATACCCTCTTTCACTACAAGCAGCATGAGCCCAACGATGGTCGAGGAGAACGGCAAGCCTGGGCAGATTACTATCGGATGAACCAGAAGTTCGCCAACCGGATTCTCGAAATTTACAAACCCGGCGATGTTGTTATGATTCACGACTACCATCTACTCTTGCTCCCTAGCATGCTCCGACAGCGAATCCCACACATCTACATTTCCTTCTTTTTACATGTTCCATTTCCCAGCAGCGAGTTTCTCCGATGTTTACCAAGAAGAAAGGATGTTTTAGAGGGTGTGTTGGGCGCGAATCTGGTCGGCTTTCAGTCTTACAGCTATTCCCGTCACTTTGTATCCTGCTGCACAAGAATTCTTGGTTTTCCTTCAGATATTGCAGGTGTGGACGCATATGGCGCGAAAGTTAGCGTGGGTGTATTCCCAATTGGAATCGATGCTGCTGCCGTTGAGCGGTTAGCCTTCAAAGACCCGGCAATTGACGATAAGGTGGCTGCCCTCCGAAAGATGTACAAAGGAAAGAAGTTGATTGTGGGACGTGACCGTCTAGACACTGTCCGAGGTGTTGCTCAGAAGCTCATGGCTTTCGAAACGTTCCTAGAACGGTACCCAGAATGGAATCAAAAAGTCGTTCTGATCCAAGTCACCAGCCCAACGAGTGTCGAAGAGGAAAAGGAAGACTCCAGCAACAAGATTGCCAACAAAGTTGCCGAGCTCGTAGCCAACATCAATGGCACATATGGCTCTCTCAGTTTCACGCCAGTTCAACATTATCCTCAATATCTCTCTCAAGAGGAATATCTGGCACTTCTCCGAGCAGCAGATATCGGTCTTATCACGAGTGTTCGTGATGGTATGAACACCACTAGTCTCGAGTACGTGGTATGCCAGCGTGACGATCATGGACCTCTCATAATATCCGAATTTTCTGGCACCGCTGGAAGTCTAAAGGACGCCATACATATCAATCCTTGGGATCTTACTGGGGTTGCGGAAGCGATCGAAAAGTCGTTGACTATGAGTGAAGATATGAAGGGTGCAATGCACAACAGTCTTTATCATCATGTAACCACAAGGAATGTCCAGGTCTGGTCTTCTAGTTATATCAAACGTCTTCTGACAGTTCTCGGAGCTCATAACAACGCCATTTCAACACCATTGCTGGACAAGGCAGCATTGGTCACACAATACAGAGCAGCTAAGAAACGTCTTTTCATGTTCGACTACGACGGAACCCTCACCCCGATAGTCAGGGACCCAGCAGCTGCCATCCCCTCCGAAAGACTCATCCGTACTCTCAAGGCATTGGCATCAGACAGTCGGAATGCTGTTTGGATAATTAGTGGCCGAGATCAAGAGTTTCTCAGTCAACATCTTGGTCACATCCCCGAGTTGGGATTTAGTGCTGAGCATGGTAGCTTTATGCGTCACCCTGGTAGTCAGGAATGGGAAAACCTTGCGGAGACGTTTGATATGGGCTGGCAAAAAGAGGTCATGGAGTGTTTCCAGAAATACACCGAAAAAACTCCTGGTAAGCATCAATCAACAGTCAATACTAGTATCCCCTGCTAACATCATCAGGCTCTTTTATTGAGCGTAAGCGCTGCGCCCTCACATGGCATTACCGACCATCGGATCCCGAACTTGGGGCTCATAACGCCCGCGAATGCCAAAAGGAGCTGGAGAAGACTGTGGGTAAGGCTTGGGATGTTGAGGTAATGACGGGCAAGGCCAATCTTGAAGTTCGCCCTACTTTTATCAACAAGGGAGAGATTGCTAAGCGACTCGTCGCATCATATGGCCAAGAGGTTGGCGAGCCACCGGAATTTACGCTCTGCTTGGGTGACGATTTCACCGACGAGGACATGTTCCGCGCATTGAATGGCAGTGATCTTCCGGCCGGCCACGTTTTCACCGTCACCGTTGGAGCAAGCTCGAAGATGACCCTGGCAAACTGGCATCTCTTGGAACCAGTTGACGTTATCAGTAGCATAGCTTTACTGAATGGTGGTGATTCAGACTTGGCGGATTTGGGAGCTCTCGCTGTGGTAGAAGGAAGGATTCCGGATCATATGCCTGGAGTGAAGATTCCGGATGAGTTGCCAGGAGGGATGCTTTGATTTGCGGACCACGGTGCCTTCTTATGAATGATGTTTCTCCTTGATACTGGATAGGCATTTTCCGAAATCCTAGACGTCGGACGGGGGCAAAAATCTTTGGTCATGAATGGTGGTAGATTGTATGTTCACTGGTGGTACGAAATATATTGAAACAGATACCCACAAGATGGTACAAAAGTATACGAAAGAGCTTTGAGAGATTTCCGTGCCAAACCCTCAGATGATCTTTAGTCCCCGCGCTATGAATGCGGGGTCGTCCCACTGCCCGAGAACGTGGCTCCTGTTTAGTACCGTTCTGGACAAGCGTTCCTGGGTTTATGAGAAGTTTAAAGAAAGTCTACTACCTAGGTTTCGCTAAATCTACAAAGTTCTGTGGCGAGACGCAAACGAATCTCTGAGAGAGAGGGAGCGAATAGTGTTACAGAATTGGAGTTTTTGGTTAAGTTTGTAGAGGAGTAGTCTCCTTGGATGATGAGAGCCCAGACCTAGGAATGCGAAACATGAATAGCAATTCCTGACAGATGGAGCACAAGTGTGCTCGCTCGAGTGTTGTTTTTCTCGCGTTTGTTGTCGTGGGGGTTCGGGGGTTTCTTTGTTCTTGAAAATGCATCTCAGATCTGGTGGACCACAACTTCAAAACTTCAGCTCTTGCTGCGTGGAACAATCCCAGCTTTCAGGCATTACTCTCTACTTATGTAGCACTAATTTATTGAGTTTCCCTTTTTTTTCCCTTGTTGGCAGCTCCTCACACTACTGCAGCTACGCAAAACACCCGCACTTAGCCACTCTGACTAAACTTTCGCTGTTCGTTCTGCCAAGCGGCAACCGTTACCCATTTCTTTGTGCGTTTGCGTACGGAGCAATCGGATTCAAGACATCGACCTCATCACGACATTCACATGGACTTCCCACCATCCAGGTTTGCTTAAGATCTTTTTCTTCCCCGTAAAATGCTTGGAATGTGCTGGGCGCTCGGATTTACGGGAGTGAGCTGATGTGAATGGATTGGGGAATTGTCTTTAAATCTATGACGAGCCCACCCTTTTTTCAGCTTGAGGCTGTAGGATAGATACAGTTCTGAGATTTATTTTTTTGATAGTGGGAGATTTTAACGTCACATACGGATTTGATAGGAAACTTTTGACAAGATGCAGTTTAAGAATTTACTCCCTTTGGTGGCCATTGGCTCTCTCGCTTCGGCTCAGAATCTCACTGAAGTCCTTGCTGCCAACAACAACAGTTTAAGCGCACTCAATGGTATTTTCATTCCCATTGCTCTATTTCTTTCCTCTCCTCTACTCACCAAATACATACTCACACAATCCGAGGCATCCTCGCGACACAACCAGAACTCGTCGCAAGCTTAGCAAACATGACAAACATTACCCTCCTCGCACCCAGCAATGCAGCACTCCAAAGCTTCCTCTCCACCCCAGCCGGCATGTCCGCTGGAGGTACTCCCGATATCATCACCGCCCTTCTCCAATACCATGTTTTGAACGGGACTTATCACGCTCTCAATTTCACTTCGAGACCTCGGTTCCTTCCTACGATGTTGAGTAATGCTAGTTATGCGAATGTGACGGGGGGTCAACGGGTTGAGGCTGTGAGGAATGGAACGAATGTTACTATTACCAGTGGATTGGTCTCGAAATCTTCTGTGGTTACGCCTGTATGTTTTCTTTTCTCTGAAGTATGTTTGGATTGGTGCTTATTGGTTGTCATAGAATTTAAACTTCACAGGTGGAACGGTTCATATTATTGATCGTGTTCTTACCCTCCCTGAATCCGACTCCAGTACCGCGGTCGCTGCGAATCTCACCTCATTCGTTGGTGCTCTCAGCCAAGCGAATCTCGTTAATACCGTCAATTCTCTCCGAGATGTTACCATCTTTGCTCCTGCGAACAGCGCTTTCTCAGCTATCGGATCGATCATTGGTACTCTTACCACGGAGCAATTGAGCAGTATCTTGTCCTATCACGTTATCAATGGAACTGTTGGCTACAGCAGTGCCTTTACAAACTCGACTCTCAGAACACTTGGAGGAGGAGAACTCACTGTCAGAATCGAGAATGGAAGTGTATTCGTCAACTCAGCACGAGTCTTGGTTCCAGATGTTTTGGTTGCTAATGGTGTTGTTCACGTCATCGACAAGTTTATTCCCCCTCTCCCTTCCATCCAATTTCCCCTCCTTCTACGTTCAATGCTAACAAGAATTCAGCGTCCTCAACCCAAACAACACGTCCGCAGCACCAGTTCCAACAGCAAGCACCCAATCCATCGCCTTCTCGGGTGCCTCCTCGGCTACCACTCCTATCCTTACATCTGGTGTTCCCACACAAACTGCGGTTATCTCGAATGCGCCAACTGGTGCTGGAGGTGCGGTTAGTACTAGTTCTAGTAGCGCGGGTGCTATGGGTGCTATGCAGACTGGAGCTGTTGGTATGGGAGCTCTTTTCGGAGGAATGGGGTTCTTAATGAATTTGTAAGGGGTCTCTGGAGCAACGGCCGATGAAGCGAGCTTGAGCTAGTGGGATGAAGATGGTCGCTTCCGATGGATTCAATTTGCTTCGGTCAGGCTTTTTGTATTCATCTTATTTGGTTTACGGCGCGAGGACCATTTGGTAAAGTTGTCCACGTGGGAGCTTAAGTAGTGGAGCTAATACAATACTATCTTATCCATTGCTCTAAAATTCGAAGTGGGTGAGTCATGTGGTGAGTCTTTCTCTTCTGATTCATTAGCATTACTGACCTTGCCAAATAATCCTTCGATTCGGCTCTCAGGACTACCTAAACACTCGGTACGCATGTCGAGGCATCATTATCGCATGTAAGAAGCCACTCTTTCCAATTGAATAATGTTTAAGCGAAGCTATCCAAAAGAAGAAAGGAAACAACCAAGATCCTAAACCAAAAATACACCCGCCGCCACCTCCCCCTCCCTCAACTCCTGACCCCCAAGCTCTCTTCCTCGCGCCAAAAATCTAAACAACAAAACTCATCTCCATAACCTCTCTCTTCTTCAAAGTCTTAGCAGTCAACTGCGTAATACAATGGAAGATTTGAACCCCCTGACCAACATCAAGCGGTGGATCGCAGGGTCCCCAAATATCGGCTCCCTCAAGGGGTGTACGATCACAGCATCATCGTTGTCAGGTCTGTCGAGCCAGCCTGAGTTTGGAGTTGTACAGGTGGTGGGAGAGGAGTTGAAGAGAATAATCCCATCGGATTCCTCTTCGGTGTAGTAGATACTTGATGTGAAGGTTGACGCGTGTTTGGAAGACGAGAGGGAAAAGAAGAGAGGGAAGCGGAAGGCAAGATTGAAGAGGGAGGTGTTATATGGCTTACTCGAAATCCCCTGCTACGAGTCTGAGGGGGGAGAGAAGGATCAAGGAAATGTTTAGAGATCTCATTTCGGAGAGAGGATTTGAAGTAACTAAAGCTTGATACTTTTATTCAAAGAGGGAATAAAGAGTATAAGTAAAGATTTGAAGAGTGTCGAGAGGTGTATGTTGAAGTGTATTGAATTGTGTTTGTGTTTGTTGACTGGGATTCTTAAGAGTCTATATTCATATATTACAGCGGGGGTTCGCAGATATTCGTACGCTCTCTTTTTTACACCTAAAATCACTGAAATTCACCCTGTTTAAAACACTATTATAAAATAAACTCTAATTATTTCTTGAAAGTTTTTAAACTTATCTTTAGAAAAGTAAGATATCTTTACTTTATACTCTTAGTTTTTCTTCTAAGCTAAGCCGATCCTGCTTTATTTAGGTTATAGTAAGAGGTATCTAGAAAGTTACTAAATTTCACCCGATTTTAGTATAATCCGGTGTTTTCTCGACTCTTTCTGCCTTTATACTATTATAACTTAAGACCTAGTACATATTTAGTATATTTATCTTTGAAGACTACTATTTAAATACTCGAAATAATCTTAGTTCTCAATCTTAGATATCACTTACATATAAAGATAAATATATAAAACGTCTTTTTTAAGATGACTTTTGGTGTAAAAAGGGGGCCGTACGAATATCTGCGAACCCCCACTGTATTAAGAATTATTTTTTTAAGAGTAGAGGGCTTTAATTTATAGATAGATGAGAAGTTAAAGATGCTATTACATAATGGTAGGAAGAGAGCAGAGTATCGTTATAAGAGAAGAGCTATCAAGGATAACAAAAGACCAGTCAGGGACTTACAACCTTATTGTCGTCATAAAAAACTTAAAGAAGAAAATGACCCTTAAGAACATGTGCTAGCGTCATACACGTGGGTTTTGATATAGTGAATATCTTATCCGGGGTCAACAGTTTTGCAAATTAAGCGAGTCTCGTTTATTATGGCATATTTAGGGCTTTTCCTTTAGTACTTCGTATTTATAGGGAATTTAGTGAATAGACGGAGAATCACATCTAGGTGGGCAAGAACTTCCAAAATTAGCAAGACAAAGGAGCAGTTCCTTCAAGGTACCTGCCAATCAACGAACATAGTATATTCCAGTCTAAACATGGGAGGCTTTGAGGGGGCCTGAAAGGGTCGCTTAAGAAGAAAGCCTACAGGAGCATGTTTCACAGTACCGAATCCCCACTTATTACTGATCGTACTCAGTATGAAAACAACCTGCAAGTCATATTTGCCTTTAACAGGACCACGGAATTATGTTTCTTATCCAGAGATCAAAGTTTTGGTTTAAGTAAAAGAAAAGAATGGAGGGTCAAAACCTAGAGGTTCCCTAACTGTTTCTAGACGAAAACCACGTAGATTCTAGTACTAGTTATTTCAAAGCGCCTCGAAGAAGAAAAGTAGTACAAAGAAAAACCGGTGCCCCTTCCTGTCCTCTGACCTTATTGACACAATTACAGAAGGACAGAATTCCCTGTTGTGTATGAGCCAGAACACAATGATTTAAGAACACCAGAAAGTATAGATTTCTTGACTAGATGTAATAATTCCAAGGTATCGAACTACCGTGTACATTGGCAAAATAATGAGTGTCGCAGAGGCAAAAGCTAAACGGATCACCGATTCAGAATGGAGAATACTGTCTGGGGTCCAGTTACACTGCATGCGTACTTATCACCCGTGCTAGCACAACTTAGAAAGGTGCAAACGATACATCTTGATACTATTAGAGTTGGGCTCTACTGAACTTGCATTACTACACACCTCTGTGGACAGTTTCATGGAGTCCGCTCATCTGTTTCAAATGTCAGGAGAATTTAATCGAACAGAGAGAATTCAATTCGATATTTTGGTGGTGATTTACGAATCGGAACTGCCAGCAAAACAGGCCCCAAATCACGCATGGAAGAGTCTCTCAAACTCAAGCCAAAGGTTCAAAGGTAGAAGACTTTTATCAATGTACAAAACCACGGTTATAGTTTAGCAAGAGTACCAAGAAGATAAGAATAAAATGGATAGAGAGCTCGTTGTGACTCTCTGTGAATTAGCGGGGGAAGATTGGTAGAGCTATTCGGGGAAATTTGTTGACACGTCATCGTCGCATAGGGATGTATTCCTCTCCGGTTGATCAATTTGTGGTTGTTGTGGTCTTGCAGCATAAGATTGGATGGTACTGGGATATATTATGCGTTGAAGGCAAGTCTGAGGGGCGATTTTCAAAGTTGCGTGGACAATCTGCTGCGGTGCCACCAGTGGCAGTAGGGTGGAAACTTGTCGCGAAAGAGGTAGCAAGTAAATGGCTAAATTGATGGATTTTGGTGGTTTCAAGGTACTGAGAAGGCATATTCTGCGACTGTGGCGGTCGAATTCTATGCGACAAGCGAGTTTTCGAATGACAACTTCAGATATGGTAAATGAATGCAGGAACAATGGTGCATGAGAAGATGTGGATTACGTCGTCGTAAGATATTGAAGCGGATGCAGCGCTTGCTTTCCACTGTCGATCATTGCTAGGTCCACTTGAACCAGAACACTTCTCGATCGAGGATGATCTCGTGTGCTGTCCTTCTTTGTAAGGCGAAACAACTGCAGGGAACGTGTTCAAGACTTCAGCCACCCAAACTCTCAGGATTGAGGAGAGAAGAAGATCTTGAGGGCGAGACCAAGACGATCATATCAATCAAGTCATGGCAACTGCCAAGTCTTCCCTCTTGGGCCCAACGATGGACCACTTCAACCCACCTTGATCGTGAAGTCCCAGGAGGATGGGCGAGGCCATGCAACATGTTTGGATACTTGTAAGGCTAGACGAAGATGGGCGTAGCCGCTGCCAAGTGTGGTACCTTTTACTTGCTGGCCCCCACTTGAACCGAACTATTGAGAGGGCATTCCGCAACGCGAGAAGAAAATGGCAAGATCGTATGCACGGCGGGTAGGTGCAAATTTTCTCTCCTCTCTGTCCCGTGAAATGGGTAAGTTGGGTATTGAAACCTCAATTGGGATTTGAGAATATTTTACTATTTACGAGTTGTCAATTGCTTTCTCCTGTGCCACTGGCTGAGTGTAGCCATGCCATGTCTGCCTCGTTGCCTCCGATAAAGGAGATGATTTTAAAAAGTGATGAAGCGGCGTTGGTCCCAGGAAAGGAAGAACCGAGTTTTCGTCTCTTTACAAGTCATGGCAGTTCCCGAAGGTTTGACCAGGGCCAGTCCATGCTGGTCGCACTTCCTCTCGTAATAAGACCCGCAGCTGGGCCGAGAGTATACGTGAATGGTCAATTGAAGAGGTGTCCAACAATGTTGGTGGGTGAAGGGGATTGAAGGGGGTTAATCTTTCCATCTGATAAGATTGATCAGGTCACAATCGATCAATCTGATTAGACAAGGAAACAGAGTTTTCATCAAAAAGGCGCTAAAATGAGACGCCATGCCGTAAGTGGCAGTCGCCCCGCAAAGTGGGGGACAGCGTTCGCTTAGACTTCCAATGAAAGGATAATTCAGCTAATTCACCCCACCATAACCCTGGAGAGTTGTCGCAACTACACCCGCAAGCTCCCTCTGCTTTCCGAGGACGGCGCGATGATTTTGGTGGCATTTCAGGTCGATTTTCCACGGGGTTGCGCATGGCAATATGCTACCCCATAGAAACACCAATTATAGAGCATGCACAGCAATGGAGAGCTATAGACACTTCACCCTCCTTATCCACCAGGAGGGGCAGGTCACAACAGGTCCGCAGAGCTCGAGGGCTGCCCTGCAATAAATCCCGGGAGGATGCACGAGATGCACGAAAACCTTGTTCGGTGCTACCCGTCCACGGAAACTCGCATTCCTATAAACACTCGCCCATGTCCCAGGTTTGCTATCCCCTCGATAGTGTTCCCAAGCTCGCCTTCCTCGTGGTCAACAAGGATAATTCGAATCACAGCAGTGGGATAGTGATACTCGTGATACTTCAATACCGACGACCGAGTTTGATTCATCAACAGCTTCACAATGGCCCACCAAGGAAACCCCGAGGTGGTTAACGAGAAGGTCAACCACAACACCGCCGTCCCCGACCACACCTCTAATGATCTCCCCGTCGAGAACAAGGAGACACTGGCAAATCAGCAAGATGTCAGCAGCACAAGCAGCAATGAGGATATCAGCCCCGACGCGCAGGAGGGTGTAAAGGATGTCGAGGCCCTTACTTTGACTTGGAGCAGAACCCATTTGATCCTAGCCTATCTCTTGTAAGTAAAAGCTTGAAAATCTTCGAACCAGGAAGCTAATAGTCGGAACAGCATCTGGATCATCTACTTTGTCGACGCTATGAACCAAACTGTCACCGGATCCCTCACTCCTTATGTGACCAGTTCGTTCCAATATCACTCTTTGACAGCGACCACTTCCATCATGAGCAGCATTATTGGCGGTCTTTGGAAGCTACCCCTCGCCAAGATCTTGGATCTTTGGGGCAGACCACAAGGTTTCCTGATGATGTCTATTGTTTTGACTCTTGGTCTCGTCATGATGGCTGCATGCCAGAACGTCCAAACCTACGCTGCTGCCCAAGTCTTTTACTGGATGGGGTATTTATTCCATACTCTCTTCATCTCGGTAGCAAAACTAATATGTCAATAGATATAATGGACTCACCTACACCATGTCAATCTTCATCGCCGATACATCCGCCCTCAAGAGTCGAGCATTCGCTTTCGCTTTCGTCTCTTCCCCATATATTGCTACAGTCTGGGTGGGAGGTCCAATTGCCCAGAGGTTCTTGTCGGGCGCCGGATTCCGATGGGGATTTGGAACTTTCGCAATTGTTACGCCAATCATGACTTTACCCCTATTCTTCCTCCTTTGGTGGAATCAGCACAAGGCCAAGAAGAATGGTTTGATCCAACCAAGAAACAGTGGCAGAACCATGTTCCAGTCGATTAAGCACTACGCCATTGAGTTCGATGTCTTCGGTGTTCTCCTCCTCTGTGGTGGTCTTGCGCTCTTCCTCCTCCCATTCAACCTGTACTCTTACCAAACTCTTGGCTGGAAATCCCCTATGATCATCTGCATGATCGTTTTCGGTGTCGTGCTCTTGGCTCTCTTTGCCGTTTACGAGAAATACTTTGCACCAGTTGCTTACATCGAATACTCTCTTCTTACCGACCGCACTGTCTTTGGAGGATGTCTTCTTGGTGCTGTTCTCTTCGTCGAATTCTACATCTGGGACAGTTACTTCACCTCCTTCCTCCAAGTCGTCAACGGACTTAATGTCACTCAAACAAGTTATATTGCCAACATCTACAGTATCGGATCTTGCTTCTTCTCCCTCGTCGTCGGTGTCTACATTAGATGGTCTGGTCACTTCAAGGGGCTCGCTCTTTACTTCGGTGTTCCTCTCACCATCCTCGGTGTTGGTCTCATGATCCAATTTCGTCAACCAAACGTCAACATTGGATACATCATCATGTGCCAAATCTTCATCGCTTTCTCCGGGGGAACCCTTGTCATCTGTGAGCAAATGGCTGCCATGGCCGCTGCCTCCCATCAACAGGTTGCCACTGTCCTCGCTGTCGAGGGTATGTTCGCTTCCATCGGCGGAGCTATCGGTTCTACCGTCGCTGCTGCCATCTGGACTGGTGTCTTCCCTAAGCAACTCGCCAAGCACCTCCCAGTCGAGGATTTACCACAATTGGATACCATCTATGAGAGTTTGGTTGTTCAACTGAGCTACCCAATTGGCAATGCCACCCGAACCGCAATCATCACTTCTTATGGTGAGGCACAAAAATTGATGTTGATTGCCAGTACCGTGGTTTTGGTCATTGCAATTGGGGCCGTGGTCATGTGGAGAGATATCAACGTAAAGAACATCAAGCAAGTTAAGGGAATGGTTTTCTAGATGATGGGGAGATCTGAATTTTTTTATTCTATGTGAATATGAGTGTGAGGGTTGGGATCTGGGATCGGTGGATAAATGGGGGGGGGGGGGGTTCTTCTCATTATGTTGTTGCTATGATACCTTGATTTTAATGGGCATGGAATGGGGAGCTTGGAACACTTGATTGTGTTACTGCTTTTGACAAAAATTAGAAAATGTGGGGAGAGTGGATGCCTCGTAATAGATGTGGGGAAACAGATTCTGATAATCTTACAAAAATACATATCTGAATCACCTCGCTTGCTCTTTTCTACTTCTTCGGTGTTGACCATGTTGTTACGGCGTTCTGTGGTTGTACTTTTCCAATAACCCTAGGAGTAAAAACTCTATGCTTGCGAATGCCACTTATATAAGACGTGGCATATGAAAATCCACGAGAAGTGTAGTTTCCACAACAGGCAACATTGCGACGTAATTTCTCCCTCTTTTTGTTCTTAAAAAGCCTGTTTCTCTCTTCGATTCTTCCTCCTCCTTGATCTGAGTATTTGTCGTTTCAGGTGAATGCTACTTTGTAGCTAGTTCACGTGACCTGGAAAGGGCTATATAAGGACCCACGTAGCTACTTTGATAAGACAAGACATGAATAATACACCACTTTGAGCACCAGTTTAGGTACCAGTTTTATGACCTCAAGTCATACCAACAGTATTAAAACAAAGTAGATTAATTAAGTTAATTCCAGTATTATTTAATTATCGAAATGACATTTATTTAATATAAATACTCGACAAAGTTTCGAACAATTAAGTTTGTTGGCAGGGATAAAGCCTTTTTTAAGAAGCATATTATATTGGATTATGTTCACAGAGAGAAAGAGAGAAAGAGAGTTGCGACACATCTTCTTTGGATTTTATAATTTTTCTTCCCGTTCTGCCAAAATCATCACGTCTGCCCGCCACAATTCCCAAGTTCCACCTTCTCAGTATCCCCTAGGTTGCCTTTAAGTTTTGTCCCTGAGATTTCCAAGTTCACGAATAGTCTCATCAAGAACCATCGCTGACTGAGCCTTGAGCTCGCTCTTCATATTTTTGGATGAGGGCATCTTTCTGCTGAAGCGCGCTGGCTGACACTTTAGCACACTCCTCATATTCCGTCTTAACCATGCTCAATTCCTGGATGATGGCATTTTTTCCCCGAGCCTTCTTCTCGAAAAGATCCTTATATCCCTCTCTGTGAAAATGCTCTCAACAAATATTCCTGTTAATTCTTCCACAAGACTAGTATGGTTCATGTCATTTGGGACTATCTTGGTACCCTCGATTTGCGATAGGAGGGGGAACTTGTCTTAGAATAAGAACCTGGGTGTCAGATTGCCAAAAATCGAGTTGATGCCGAGTCGAGCAAAAGAGAGGTCTGGTTCGTCACCTGGTGGTGGGGGTGGAAGAGGAAGCGGAGTAATGTTTTTTGGTTGCTCTTACTCGGCCATATTGAGGATGAGTTTTTTTAATTGCTGTTGGTTCTGAGGGAGGGGAGATGTGTGTATTTATAAAAGAAAGCGAGCAACAGAAGTATATTCGAGAAGTTTCGTGAAGGAGAGTAGTTGTTTGGGTTTTTTATTCAAAGCCCAAGAACCGATTTAGCTGGTGATAGAAGGCAAGAAGTTACGGAAAAAGGTTTCAATAGTCTCACAAAAATATTCATTCTTCTCGCTTAAAATTATTCTTCTACAATTTTCCATGAGAAATGATATCAGAGGAACACTGGATTGCCACCAAATGGAGATCAGTGTATAATAATTGTCATAAAGTTTAATGAATGCTACTTGAATCCTCGCGAATCCCCGGCACTGTCTCCAGAAATCCCCCGACTCGGAGTTTAAGTATCAAGTTCGTCGCTTTGGTATTTCTCCTCGATCTCAAGCTTACGCTTAAGCTTTTCGATAGTACATTGCTTACGAGCAAGTTCCTCAGCATCATCTTTCGGTTTTTCAAGTGCGTCTTTGATCTCTTTAATGAAGTCAGTATGTTGGTTGTCTTCAGGGATCTTGTTTGTTTCAAGGATTTGTGATAGTAGTGGGAATTTGTCTGGGAGTTTCTGCTCAGTGGAATCGAGGATGGGCTCGTTAAAGGTGGGCTTATTGCTGCTCAGTTCGTTGTTGTTCTGTGGGTCTCGAACCATCGCCCATCCACTAGCTCTAGAAGGTGGTCGCTGGGGACAAGATGAAGCTGCATTGGAGGACTTTTGGTCTGCCATTTTAGATATTCTCGATATGTTTTTTGGGACTTTGACGTTTGGGGGTTTGTGATGATGGAGTGATTTGAGAAAGAAGTGTTTGCTTTTTGAAACAACTAGGAATAAAGACAGGTGGAAAGCTATTTATACTTTTGTGCTGCAGTTGTTATTCACACCACCCACTCATGACATGCACCATTCACGATTTATATTATTCATAGAGTTAGTTGAACCTTCTAGGATATCATAATCTAATATATTTATTGGACATGGTATGAAAGGAAGAGTTTTGATATGAGTCACCCACAACTCGGACTCGGTTATTCGGGCCACGTGCTCTGGGCTTATTTTGTGTTTGACTTACCTTCTTCTAGTTCTACTGTAGGTCTCTACTCACTTGATATCAAAGTCCCGACTGCAGTAATTAGTTATGAGTTTCCGCTTCCTTGAACCATATTTTCCTCTATTTTTACAGCCCATTTTTGCCCAACCTGGAAACGTGACGAAATTCCGTCTCCTTGATCAGAGTCTAGTTTCTGGTCTTCAAGGAACCGAGGGAAGAAACCTGTAGATCAAGCCAAGTATCTTGAATTATATGAATAGTGGTATTTGATTTTCCATCACTTTTCTCCAAGAGCGGAGAGAGACCTCTTGCCTCTGTCCCGAGCCACCAGTTTGTTGGACTGTCTCGCGATGAACATTAGAAGTAGCAGTAAATACATTAGGCTCGTACCTGCCTACCTAGTCCTCGTTGTTCCAACTTCCCAGGGTAATTCAACTAAATTCCCTTACGTGCTAAGAACAATTAGAGACTATTAACCTTGGTGTTTAGAACAATTAAGTTCTAAAAATAGTACTAGAAAGCTCGAATAACAGGCAATTTATTTACTACCGCTTTTAAAGTCCACCGTTGAGGGAGGGGGGGGTGGGGGGGAGACATATTTAGAAATTATTACAAAGGCACATAGATGCTTGTCTGTAGCACCCCACTTCTTTCTTGAAACACTTCTATAATATTAATATATTATTGAACCTGGAGGGAATCAAAGTATTATTCATAAAGCTTTATTAATGCTACTAGCAATTTGTCTCCATAATCCACCAGAATCAGTCTGTAGCACCTGAATTGCTAGAAAGAAGTTTGATCTGATGCTCAAGACCACTGATCGTTTGTTTTTTATGCTCGATTTCTTGCTTCAAATTTTTGATCTCGTTGGCATTCGCCTGCAATAGTTCAATTGCCTTTGTTATTTGCTTGATCAGAACTTTTTGGGTGCCGTGAATTCGTTGAGTTTCCCGGATCTCCAATAGCTTCCCGAAATCTATCTCGAAATAAAGATCTTGGAAAAGACTTGTAGGTGTTTTGCTGCTGGGTTCTTTACTGTTTGGCGTATCGATGATGCTAAAGCGCACTTTCTTGCTTTGCTGGGATCCAGATGCATTGCCTGGCTTTTCGTCCGCCATTTTGGTTGATATCTTGACTTGGCAAAATTCTGGTGATGAAGAGAAATAAATTCAAATGAGGATAAAAGTGTGTGTTGAGAAGTGTTGAGAAGTTAGTTGGGTGTTGGACAAACTCAAGAACAAAGAATTGCGGAAAGCTATTTATACTTCTTGTGCCCCAGTTGTCATTCACATCTCCCACTCATTCACAGAGCCTTCTATTCTGTTGTGATTGGTTCTTATTCACTCCCCTTTTTTAGTATTTGGTTACACTGGCCACGTGTTTGGGGGGACTTGCCCTACCTAGGTACAGTTACTGCCACCCATATTAATTACTTCACTTTGGCTATTAGGTAAGGCAGGCCGTCTCACTTCTCCAAATCTGGCTACTTTTAGGATTTTTATGATCTCATCCTCTCAATAGTAAGAAGGCACACTTCAAGTTCTAGCTCGTTATCTTCTTAAAAAGGGCAGTGGTGGATAATCTACGAGCCACGAAAGGGTGACTACGTTCGGAACTGTGTATTTGATTGAAACTATAGGATAGCGAACGGAAAGAGTGGGTTCGTGAAAGGTGATGAAAGGTGGGAGGTGAAAGGAAGGTAGAAATGAGGCACTGGCAAAATAGATGCGGCATGTGTTGGCCTCGGAAGTGGAGGGGAAGAAAGCAAAAGAACCGTAACCGATCGTTTGCAACTCTTCGCCACTTCGGAAAAACTTTGAAACATTTCAGAAAAACGGTAAAAATACTCATAATTTCTGACAACATAACCATACCCCCATCAAACTCCAAAGCCAACATATCACAACATCATCCATTCTTTGCTTCAAGCCCACGGCCCGTCTCCACAAAGTTGAACTCAAGGCTTCCACCTGAAGGCAGGATGCTTCCAATCCAAATCTTGAATCTGCTCCTCACTGAGCCCTGCCAACTCCCCATCAACATCCCTCTTTTCCCTCTTATGATTATCCATCTTCATCCAGAACAAAAGTCCAATAGAACAAAGTAACACAGTAGTGGCAGTAGCAAGATTCAATCCATTCCCAATATGATAATTCGGTGCATCGTTAGGGAGGAAAGACCAGGTGGATATAAGACCACCAATGTTTCCCATCATTACGTTTGTGCCAATCGCGGAACTGCGGGCTGTATCTGAGACGACGTTGGCAGATACTTGGGCGTTGCAGAGGGCACCAAAGGCGTATGCACCCGAAGCTATTAGGACTGTTGGGAGTGGTTAGTGGTTTTGTTTTTAGGAGGGGAGGAGGAGAGGTAACTCAAGGAAGAATTGGAACTTACAAGTAGCTCCATATCTCGTCATGGGGAGTTCACTCGCCAAAAACATAATGTAACCAATCATCATCAAAGGCGCACTAACAATAAAAAAGATATTCCTCTTATCCATCCTCGAACTCAAGAACGGAAACAGTAAAGTGAAGAAAGCCCCAGTAACATAAGGAGGAACAGTATGAAGTTGTTGCGAAACAACACTATTCTTGGGATAAATAGTTTTCACAATCGTCGGGGCAAAGAATGCAAGCCCTTGGACGGTAATATTGTTTAAGAGGAAGATCAAAGCTGTAGCCATGGTGACTGGAGAGAAGATTCCTTTGAGAACTTTGGCGCGGTCGAATTTGTCGAGGACGACTGTTGTTCCTACTCGTTCAATCTTTATGCGTGCTATTGCCATGTCTTTTTCGGATTGTGAGAGCCAACGGGCTGTTGCGGGTCGGTCGGTGAGTGTGAAGAAGGAGATGATTGATAGCCCGCAGGTGATGATTCCTTCGATGGCGAAGAGCATTCTCCATGTTTTCAGGCCGCCGAAGTGAGAGAGTTTGAAAATTCCGGATGCTAGAAGACCACCAAAAGCGCCGGCAAGGGGTGCCATGACCACCTGAAACATATTAGCACATGTGTTTTCATTGCAAAAACAGCCAAGAAGAGCTGGAAGGACGAAACCTCTCGATAATTATATTTTGGAGGTTCAGAGGTGAACAAATGTAAAAGTTGCTTACATATAAGGAGAGTCTGAAGCCCAATTCGCTTCTTGTATACCATCTCGACATGTAGTATGCGATTCCGGGTAGCATACCTGCCTCGAATATACCGAGAAGAAAACGCACTCCAGAGATGGCGTGGATGTTGTGAACGAAAGCGGTGCAGATCGAACAGATGCCGAACCCAAGAGATATCGAGGGAATGTACCACCCAGGTCCAATCCATTTGCATGCCATGTTCGAAGGGATTTCGAAGATGATGTAAGAAATGTAAAAGACGGAGAGAACTTTGTTGTAATCATAGCCTTTCAAATTCAAATCCTTTTCAAGATTATTGAGCTTGGCATTACCTGTTGGTCTGTCAGAAACTAGAGGGGGAGTGAGGAGTAATTCTACTCACCAATATTCGCTCGATCGATGAAGCAAAAGAGATATAGTAAGGCGACTGTAGGAATGATGTAGAAATCAATCTTTCGTCGAAGTTTAGCTTCAGCTACTGGATCAATATGGACGAGGGCAACTCCATATCTGTATAAAAAAGGTCAAATTTTCATCCGGTATTTGAGGAGCTCAAGGGAACAAACCTATCAGTAGCCGCGTGCCCTCTTTCTGCTGCATCGTGAGCAGTTTGTTCCGCTTGCTTTTCGAGATGGAGGACGCCATTATCGCTCTTATCGGAGTGTTGAACAATGCTTTCTGCTGCCTTCTCCTCACCGCCATAATCAAGGCTTGCCATTTTTTGGAGATTTTATCAGGCAAATACGATATAACTTCTCAAAGAATACACACACACTCTCTTCTTGCACTTAAGGAGGGAGAAACAACCACTTTAAGAAGATCAATCGCAAGTTAGGGGGTGGATCTCTTGAAATTTGTGGAGTAATAATCAAGCCGCCTCCACTGGTCCCGTCTGAGGGTTTTCATGGAGAAATGCGGGGGAAGGGCGCCAATATTTTGGAGGCGCAACGGCTCTCTCCTACGGCTCTTCCCAAACCACCATCCCCAGCCTTATCAACCGCCTCCTTGTTCTTGACAAGCTCCCCGAACCAATAATACATCGTAGATTAGATAGGATGCAAGGGGAGGCGTACAGATGCCAATTTTGTTTTTCGGATTATTGGTCACACCCAGTGTGTATGGCTGTCACTGCATGGTTGGATCCAATTCGGTACATACGGGCGTCCCACATCTTTCTTGTCACCCCCGCGATTAGAACTAACTTGAGTCGTGCAGTTGAAGATTCGTCCACTTGAGGTGTGTTTCAATGTCCGCTCCTGAAGTGTAGAAGTGGACAACAAAATTGATCTTCAAAGCGTCAAAGTGTCCGGGGTCTACATCCTCGGCAGAGTTTCGAGCGAGTAGGGTTATATCCCGTGATCTGCCCCCTTGTCTTTACAAGGAAGCTGGATAGTTCGGCCAAGAGATCCAAGTTGAAAAGGAGCCGAGCATCCCTTCAACTGCATGCTGCAGCTGCAAACATACATGAAGCAAAAGGGTCAATGGGCCAGTAAGAGACCAAAGAAATCATTCTCATTACACCCACTCTAAGATAATGGTAACTTTGCCGAGTTGCTTTACTCTGAAGAATCAAGAAGTTCCTATTCTCCATACACTTTGTGGATGACAAGAACAACTAAGGTTGTATCCGAACATCTTCAAAGTGATAAGACAGAAGGTTACATCGGAATATATGTGGGACGCTGTGATAGCATGTGGAAGTGTCCGCTCTCAACAAAAACCAGGACAAAAACAAGATGTTTGTCAATTATTAATATGGAAACAAAGTTAAGGAAGACATCTCAAAAGTCATTCTTCGTCGGAAATCATTATTCTTAACATGAGAATGATTTTAAGCGAATGAACTGACGAGACTCAAAAATTGTTGTCGTTAAAAACTCATTTCCTACTTATATTCTTCCGGAAAGCTGGAAGATTTAATCAAAGTTGAGAAAGAATTGCTAGTCGTGAACTCTTGTTAGTAAGCATACTCTTCGAAATATCTCGGAGAATAATGTTACTTCAACGATTTTACAGACCCCAAGTCAAGATATAAACAAATGATTGAACTATATACGAGTTTCTCACCAAATGTGAAGAGAAAAAGATTCATGAACAGCTGACCATGCGAGCAGCCCCGGGGGGAAAATGCAAAATCAAAAGATCCCCACCAAATGCCAGGAACTGAAAAGAAGAAGAGAAGCCACTACCACCAGAGTATACACAACATCCCATAATCATCATCATCATCCCTCCATACACCAGAGAGAACTCTCTACGAGATCTCGAGAAGAACCTTTCCGTTTCCTTCCTTGGGAGTTGGGTCAGGATGAGCCTGATCCCCGCACAAAGCGCCACATCCAACCAACTTGTTGACCGGAACATTGAATGAAAAATCCAGGAAACCACGCACGTATCTCCCCTTGACATTCTTTTGGCTTCGTTGGACATCTACAAAATCGACAGTTAGCAAAGATATTTTTAGAAAAAGCGCATATAAAAAGGAGAAAAAAGAGATCGGGAACTTACTCGCGAGTTTTCCCGCACCATTGTATAGACGTGCAATATATCCATAAACCCTGGTATTTCACTGAGCAGCCGACACAGAGTGACACTTGCCATCATCGAATCTACACTGGGCTGATCCAGAATCAGTCGTACAAGTTTGCGTTCCCGTCATCGCACTCTTTTTGAACGAGTACTTTGGGTTCGTTCCTAGTGTAAACTTGGGCTTGGTACCCCCAGCTGGAGTAGTAAACTCAATTTTCGCCTCGAGACCCTGTTCGAAGCAGTTGTCGTAAGTGGTGGAACGGGAGGTACATGACTGTTGAAGCTCAACGGTTGTGGAAGAGCAGGTAGATGTTTTGGCGCAGTCAATTGCGAATCCGGTGTTTCCCAATTGTCAAAGACGGTTTCGCTCTCTGCCCACCACTGCTCAGACCTAGATAGAATTCTGGAAGAGAAATCGTATGGGGGCTAGGGAGGAAACCATACCAATAATGATTATCGTTCGTTCCCTGCGGTGCAAAGATTATCATTGCCCTTCTTCGCAACCTTTATTCCCTGATCGACACCGTATTTACTTTCTTTTTTGACGTAACTCGGATCTTGTGCACACTAGGGAATCTGGTTGGTGGGTAATGTTCCGACTTTTGTGAGAGCAGCGGGGACGTTCGCGCCGGTAGCTTTTCGTTCGAGAGCAGAGAATTGTTCTACTGTCCGAGCTGAGAGAACACTGGAGTCGAAAGTTACGCCTGGTTGCTCGAGAGTTCTTGCGATTTGAGCAGCATATTCGTCACTGACAGTTTCCCGAACAGCGAGGTTTGGTACTGCAACGACCAATAATGGTGAGGAAAGAAGCGCAATGAGTGCTAGATAAGTGAAATGCATGTTAGATAGTAAATGTAGAAATATGAAGTCAATAAAGATACAATAAGATTGAAGTGAGTGTATATTAGAAAGTAAAGTGAGAGATGATGATTGTGATGATGATTGTAATGATGATTGAAAACTATTTGGAATAGCAACAACTTAAGTACTCATCTTCTGATGCCTTGAGATTTTAATTCTCCAGCATAGAAAGGTCAACACCGTACAAACACTCAATACAATCAAGATTACCGCCAACATTCAGACTATCAACATCAGCCATGCCTGTGAGAATCCTGAAGGAGTTCGTCCAAGCCCTACAAACATAGCTGGACCATGAATATCTTCAAAATAATGGCTTAGAAGCGAAACCTAGGTGTGTAAGGTTGGCCTCGAGAAGTACTATCGCAAAATCTAACTTCATTTATGAGGTCCCACAACTGTACTATGGGAAGAAGGATAAAATACCAACAGCCCAGAACCTAGATAAGCTAGGAATTTTGTGGATAAGCTTAATCGTTCATAATGATGGTTCTTCAAAAGTGGGTATTTCATACCTGCTGGCGCTGTCTAACCCCTAAGCCAAGCAAGTCAACAGAAGGATCACTAACGCCAGGTCTATGCGCCAGCCAACAAAATCTCCCTATCGTACCACAAGGTGCTTTTGAAAACATGCAACAGAGTAATTGAACAAGAACGCGCCATATGGCCCAAATGCTCCTTCAACCCTTATCCCCCCACAGTGCCACCGATGGGATCTCGCGTTGAATAAGGTTTTGAAGATCGGTGTACTTCCAATTATTTGGACGGACCCCCAATCATCGTGGGCGGCTCAGTCAATTCTAGAATAGGTTTCGACTAGAACGTTTGTAGTAAGAGACCGCCGTGCTTTCTCTCAGTGCACCTGCTTGTATAAGTGATATGCGAAAGGGTCTCGGACAATATATCTGCTGTCCGAGAAGGTGTAGAAGAACTGGGAAACTAACTTCTCAATTCCTCTAAATACTCCCGTGCAATGCTTTGCCAATAATTTGTGAGGTAACAGAAGAACGGGGGGTGGAACGCAGAGTAAAGCTCACGTTTAAGGAAACCCCACTTTTGAGTTCGCATAGCAGAGTTGAGAGTTGACCCTCAACTCCTGTTGTTGTATGCGATGAAAGGAACCAAATGGCTCAATCCAACAATAGATTAGATTAAACGAAATTGACAGAAGCATTTTTTTTTGGAAATCGAACAGTTGAAACCCCATAAAAGCAAAATACACGTATTGTTAGAACATTCGCTCAGCAACCGACATATGCGATGCAGTAATGATAACCCCGAAATAACCATTGGCCCATTCCACTGTAGTCGAGTACGAGTTAGCCAATAAATAATGAGGTAGATTTAAATTACCGCAATAAGACAAGTGATTGATTCCCAGCACGATGGGAAGAAAGGGAAATAAATACCCAGCCGCACAATCGTGATCCGATCCGATTTACGATTGGCAGGAGTCTGTCGCCAATCGAGTCATGCTACACAATCTTTCACTCCACAACGTGGAGTAGATGGGAGGGTCATCGAGTCAATGGGATGAAAAGGCTTGTGACTCGACTCCTATTGGGGACCTTACTAGGATAACTTGAAGGCGGATGCTGTGATTTTCTCAATGCCCTCCTGAAGTCCTGATACTTTCTTTGACAAGGGTTGAGCGAACTACACCCACATTCTTAACAAGACGAACTAAAATCATGTTGCGACGGGCAATGAAGTAGGTAAAATTGAACCATCTCATAATTCATGAAAGACAAATAATCTATACAGGATCATCAGTGTACGCAGGTGGTGCGTCATCATCTACCAATCGAGGGACTTGATCAAGTAACTTCTTCTGCTCCTCAAGCTTCACAACCCAGAGTGCCGAACCGCACGCTGAAGTCAAGAGGAAGAACATTGAAAAGACAGGAACAAGCTGAAGAAGTAAAGCCATTGTTCCAAACCTAAATTTTTGTCAGCACTTCCCCTTATACAGTGTTCAGAAAGCAGGACGTACCAAGTATATTTCCATCTCCGTTTCGCTATATCGTTATTCCTCTCCTTCTTGGTCAATCCCCTCAACTTGAACCACCTCCAATGATGTAGAGGGCCTGCTCTCGCGCCCGTAAGCACCAGAAAGAAAGGTACACCAATCACAGGTATCAAATTGAGTGGGAGGAAGAGTATAAATTCCGCGATCTGGCGGAAAGAGAAGGGCGAGTAGACGGCAGAAGTGGTAGGTTTCCCAAGCATCTTCACGGCCGTGGGTGCATCGTTATGGAGGATTCGGGAGGGAGACACAAGGGAGATTTGACCTTCTCTGATCAAGGTTGCCTGTACCACCAAATCAGAAAGTTCCAAACCAAAGGTATATGCTGAGAGTGGCAGATATCCCATGGAAGGGTAGAGAAGAGGGTGTGACAAACATCAAAAACATCCACCAAAGTCTCGTCAACCAGAAATCCTTCAAATAACAATGCGATGATTATTTGCCCCTCCCCCAGAACGAGGAATACCGCGCTGATCCATGCCGTTGGACCATGGAAGATGAGTAAAAAGGCAGCTTGAGGCAAGTATGCGAAGGTAAATAAGAGGGCGAGAACGACGACGGAGAGAATGGTTAGAGGTATTAATCGACGACCAAAGAGTGGCCAATATTCCCGGTGAGCGCAAAAGTACAATATTCCCTTGAAGGGATAGAGAAAGGAGGCGCTGACGACATTCCTAATTGGTTCGAGAGCTGCTGCAGCGTTTATGTTTCTTGAAGGCATCGGGAAGTACCATCTATGAGGAATTTTGGTCGTGCTGAGGATAGATAAGTAGCTGAGATGATTTGCAGGTGGTGTTGAGGGGGGAGCCAGGCAATTGCGTCACTGTACACAATAGGCCCTAGGCTTCCGGACTCAAGCCGAGAAGCCTAAAACCCGACGACCTAGAATAACCTCCTTTTCTCAACACATCACATTCATCAATGGCCATCCCTATGACCCGAAACTTTTAGATGCATTCATGTAGTTATCCTGGCTATCAACTCATAACCGGATCACACGCTCATTCTCACTTCCCTACATAGGTGAGCCTTCCCGGTGTCGAGATAAATCAACGATGAATGATTTCCTCTTCGACGAATCCCCCCATAAACGCGAATCGAATGGGACTCCTACTTGGTGAAGTGTGTCCTGGTCACGGCAGTGTGAGCGCAAAATTGAATATTTCGTATTAGATACCACCAGGTAGGTAGTCGACTCTAAGTAGGATGAAGGAAACCCTCATCCGCCTCCTTGCTCTACGTTTTGGCTGCGGTCTAATAAGACAACGCCCCTGCTTTTCAAACGAAATCAGGGTTTTGAATTGTTGATTCATCCGAGCACCATGGTTGGTTGTTCTAGACTGATTCGTAGAAAAATAGAGCTTTGGGTTCTAGCGAACTTACGACGAAAGGACTCTCCCATTCTTCATATTACCACTTGGGCAAACAGCCTATTCATTTTGGAACATAACTGACAATATGAAACAGGAGAAAATCTCGAAAACTTCTTGTCCTTTTAAAGCTTAGCAAATACTTTGAAATTGAAGGACAACTCCACTCGGAACTTATGATAGCCATATAGCTAGGCATTCATCTGCCAGGGCAGTCTTCTCTTGGAAAGGGAGAGAATAACAAAATAACTTGATTTTGGAAAGTAGGCCAAGTCACGAGTGCTACACCATCTTCGTACTCTGCTGTCTCCCCAAAACGGGGTGTGAACAACCGTCATTTCCCCGTCGTCACATATCATTCCACATGTACTCGTCCGTCCAAACTGCCAAACTAGTCTTTAGTACCTGAGCTGAAACGCAAAAGTGGCGGGAGGGAAGTACGAGAGTACCTGGTATGCGGGCATCCGGGGAAAGTTCGATCTTTCCAGGGCGAAGCCCAAAATTCGAACCTCCTTTTGCTGTGGGCAATTGTGTTCAGTGCTACAGAGATGGCAGTGCCTGGGGGAGATGTTCAACAGTAAGCAGATGAGAGAGACGTTGCGTTGCGGTTCAGAGTACAATTGCTCCTTCATCTCTACTTCCTGTTTTCGACTTGTCAAGTGGTACAAACCTCCTGCCCGCCTGTTGGAGAAATGGAAGACCAGCCTAATAATGAGGTTGTGAAGAGGGGGCTCAGATGAAGACGCTGCGCTTGCCTTGACCTTCTTCAAGCACCATCCGGGTGCCGGAGTGAGTTTTGTTGGCGGTGCAGATAGGTGGTTGGTTGTTGAGCTGTGGTTGGTGAGGTGAGGGTCGCTCCTTCTGTTTTGTCGCGAGGCTCGCTTCCACTTTCACTGCAAGTCTTCGAGGGGTGACGTCGCGTCAACAAACGGTGTCGACGTCCAAGTGCAATCTCCCGTCCCTCTCTCCCATCTCATCTCTTTACAAAAACCAACCTCGCCCTTCTCTCCCCTCAACCACCTGAATACCTTCCGACACCACCCTTGTTTCTTTCTTTTCCTCTTCCACGCTCATTTATTTCAATCCCATACAACCTTTTCTACAAACATCTCCTGCCCGTTTCCCTTGACCACATTCGTTAAGATCCCCCAACTTGAAGATCGAAGCACTTTCTTTCTCCAAAGAGACGTGCTTCATCATGCGCGTTACGGCCTTCGCAGTTGCGGGCATCGTTGCCCACGCAGCTGCCGTTCCTGTTTTGTCATCGTGAGTCCCCATCTGCATCAATTGGCTTCGAGATCTGACAGTATTCAGCGTTGATGCTACAGATTGTGCTGCTGCTCCCAGCGTCACCACGATCTACTTGTCGTCGGAGCCGTCGACCATCACCGTACACGACGCGCCAACCAGCACAGTTTATATTGGTCCCCAAGAGCCATCTGCCTCGGAGCACCACGAACATCAACCTTCCTATGCTGGACCCTCCTCGACTGCTGCAACAAACCTAGAAGATGTTACAGTCACCTACTATGTCACCGGCGGGTCTACCGTCTACTTGAACAGTCAAACACCAGCTGCCACCGAACCTGTTACCTATTTGACCAGTGCGGTGACCTTGACTCTCGAGCCGGTTCCCCTTACTTCTACAGACCCCCAAGGACATACAGTTGTCACTGCCGGCGACACCACCGTCTATATCACTCAACACGTCACTGTCACAGGTACCCTCTCCGCTCCAAATTCCGCCCCCTTGACCGCAACTGCTCCAATCTTTACATTGACTGGACCGGGAGGATGGAATGGAACTGCTGCGCCCTACAACCCTGGACCTACCGCTTCATCTGGTGCTCTCCTTTATTCTACCTTGACGGCGAAACTTGCCACTTCATCCGGCCTCGCTGCCCAGTCTGGGTTCGGTGGTGCTTCGGGTGATGCTAGCATTGCGACAAGTGATCCAACTCTTAACGTGTACTCTAGTTTCCCAATCATTCCATTATCGACAATGTTTGCACAGTCCGGATTCAATACCTATACCACCTCAAGTGCGCTCTACCCAAACGCCACTTCTACTGATTCCCAAGAGACTACTTCGGTCAGCGGGCATGCGTACTCGACAGGCTCATCAGCTTTAGATACCGCCACATCAAGACCCTCGCAAACTTTCCCTCAATCGAACACGACTACTGTACTTCCAAGCGGAGGTTCCTTCGTGACCAGTGTCTCAAGCTCAGGCACAATCAGCCAACTCAACTCGACGGCAACAACACCTGGCTCTGGTTCTGGTTCCTCGAACTTCACCAGTGCAGCACCTACGATCATTCCCACCTCTGTTCCACAGCTCAACCGAACTTCTACATCGGCATCCACTGCTCCATCTTCATCTGCCACTGCTTGTGGTGAGATTGGCGACTTTGGCTTGAATGTAAGTTCATTCAATATATACATTGTCAAATAAATGCTAATATTTCCTAGTTCGATGACATTCCACCCCTCTCTGTTGGAGACCAAGACCCAAACACGGTCACTCCACAGCCTGTATTCAGTCCGTATCACCAATTCGACTGGTCCAATGGATTTGAGGTTGCACCTCCTCCAACCGACCCATATCTCCCATCTTCTCCACCACAGCTCACAATGTTTGTACCAAACTTCACTCTCAATTTTTCAAATCCAAACTCAGGTCCAAACTCGGCTGATATGGGGTTCGCTGGCGATATTGCGAATGGTGACCACGGTCGAACTGGGTGTTTTCAATTCAACTTTTACGGAGCTTCTGTGGGTTGCGACTCTCGAGGTCCTGACTGTGTTTTCAAGTTTACTGGTTTGCGCTACGACCCCACCACAGGAAACAATACTGAAGTTGCCCGCCATATCCATAGCGTGGCTGCCTGCCCAGGTCTTGATAACTGTTCGCTAATCCCAATCACTCTTGTTGATACGTTCAAGGATCTTACTGTCCTCCGCATCAGCGCTACCGTTGCAGGCCAACCTAAGATCTGGTTCATGGATGATCTTGCAATGGGCTGGTATGATAACTCCTGCGAGAAGGGTATGTGCCGCCGCGATGCCCATATCCGCAAGCGCCAATTGGCCCAAAATTGAGGGATGCGATCCTGGAAATTCTGTGTTTAGACGCTACCACGGATATGCTTCACAATGTACCGATATAGGATTTTGGCCTCGGTCGGCACCTTTGCTGGTTCGAGAGCTGTAGCATTTGATGATTGCGAATTCTGGTGGAGAAGGGGTTATGTTTTCGATTCTTTTTGATTTGCCTTTGATTTTCTAAATACAACAGAATCAAACGGGCTGGCCGTTTTCACGACTCTATAATGGAGACATGGGTTCGATGACCGGGATGGAGATGATGCAAGCTTATGGTTCATACCTAAATACGAATTGTAGATGAAATTGAAACCTCGATTATATCATGGAAGTACGTGTTGGTACTTATGCACTTCATAGTAGACAATTGACGTGATTTGCATGCTCTACCATAGTCCTTGAATTCTTCCAAGCTTATAACAAATTCGAGGCGTTTTCGTTGCTTCGGTGGCCTAGGAAATGATTCTCTCGAAGTGTGAGGAAGAGATTACTCCCCACTCATTATTGCTCTAGATAATAATAAGTTAGACAGCGACTTATTACTCAAGAGTTAATCAGAGCAATATTCTACCCCATTCTCATCATTGCTTGGACTGTAGAGTTCTCGCTATCGCTGTCTTTCTCACCTCGGATAATGAAGTCTTCGATTTCAACCTGTCTACAAAGCCTTTTCAAGAACTAGGTGTGAATTTTTCAGCGTTTTTAGCTAAAGAGCTAGTGTCTTTAGTGTTATTTGTTTCAATTGGAGTAAATTTTGGGTCTGAGTATGATGGGGCTTTTATTGTTAGAAGAAAAGACTTGGCGTTATTTTGTATATTCAAAGAATAAAAACTCGCTTGGAAATAATTTTATACGTACACTGAAATCTCTTCTCTCTAAAATAGATAACACAACGTTGATCTGGATGCTGGTAGCCGTGAGAAGCCTCTAGTTACAGTCTCTTGAACATAATTTTAGATAATATTTAGGAGATCTGTGTATAAATTATCATGTAGTGACTTTGACTAAAAGTAAGTTACCCCATGACTTGAGTATGAGTAACGCCGCTGATGACTCGCAACAACAAGCGGGGCCATAAGTTGTAATTTGTCAAAAGGGGCTTCCAATTCCCAGAGAAACCTAAAAACACACCAGTAAATAACCTGAACCCAAGTAACCAGCCAGACTCGCGATGGACATCAAAAGCGGCAGTAAATAAATCAGGTTCGCACTTTTCATGTCTACCTAGCTCTCGTTCTTCCAGATTTTTAGGGTAATGGGAAGTAAATATTCTAAACACTTGGGACAATTCAAATATTTACCACCCAAGTCAAATATTGCTAAAGCATTTAGTAATTGAAGCTAGAACAACGACCTATTTACTGCTACTTTTAATGTCCACTGGAAGCCAGAGACCACTGGGATTGGAAATCTTCGGAACAATCTGACGAACGAGTTTACTCGTATTTCGCTGGTTACACACACAAATTCAAAATGCCATGATCTAAAAATAGTAATACAGATTACCGAGAAGAAAAGAGATTGCCGGTCCGGTTCCAACTTCCAACTTCCAACCCTTCTTTCTTCATTCCCTCGTTCTTCAAAACCAACCAACAAACTCTCCAATCAGCTCCACATCCCCACATCTCCCCGGAAAGTGTCAAGTATCCGCCGACTCCCGCTCGGTCAGCTCCAAGGGTTTGAGGACCCGAGTGACACACATGACGCATCTCCCCGTTTGGCCCCCAACAAAAAAGTTGCCTTTCATTTGCCTTGCTTCCCCTGCCAGGCACTGTAGATCAGATCAAAATCTTTTCTTTTGTTGCATACCGCAATTTTGAGGCTGTGAGTGGGGTTCTTCCTTTGTGGCTTTTTTGGGGGTTTTTGGGATGCTGGGCTGGGGTCTGGGGTTCGGTGAGAGGAAACGCGACGATTCGGGGAGGGGAAGGGGTAAGCGCGCGGTTGATGGCTTGGTGTTACAATTTTCTTCTTCTTTTTTTGGTAAGGCTGGGTAACAATTTTTTATACTTATTTTACTTTTTCATAACAAATAAATAGGGGGGCTTTCTTGTGGTTGAAATTAGGGCATCGCGATAATTTTCGCTGTTGTTGAATTGGTGTTGAAGTCACCAGGATCGAAACATTTTCGTCCCTTCTTTTGTTTTCAAACCCAAGTGGAAACCAGTGCGATGCACAACAATCATATCAGGTTTCTACGGAGTGGTAAAAAACGACCCGCCTTTCATGGATTGAATTCGGATAGGAGACAAAAGACTAGGTCGCTGGTTTGGTGAGTTGACCTGCAACAGAAGGTTGACTACTGGAAGCGTTCCTTCCCTGAACGCCGGGAGACTCTCGAAGTCGCTCTTTCCCTCAGAAGGTCGACGTTGGTCTAGACCCTTGACCCACCTCGACCACAACGAAAAGGGAAGGCACGACTCTGTCCATGCCCTCTCGCCGTCTCCATATATACGCTTTCTTGTCATCGAAAAACAATCGCGGGGGTGACAGCCGCGGCCTCAGCCCGACCAAGAACCAGGACAGCCTGAAGCTCACTCTAACTATTCTCCAGCTTCTCCCCTCTGCGCATCGCATCGCATCATCTCTGTTTTTGTTGACAATAAGCAGCTGGTGCTCACTAGGGACGATTCGAATGACATGGGAAAGAAGTTCCCGATATGCATCACGCGTAAATCCATATTCTTCTGGAATTTGAGGGCTGACGCTCCGGAGAGGGGGTCCTGATTCGGACAGGAGAATGTTCCGAACTGCTTGAGGATGGGGACCTTGGAACTCGTCCAGATTCTCTCGAGGCAGGGCCGATTTCTTCGGCATTTTCTTGGACCCATTCTTGCTCAACCTCTTCTCTATCTTCATACAAACTTTCACTTCTCCGTGGCGCTTCGAAGCCTGGAACCATTCCAATACCATCAATTACCATGAGTTCATCTAACAAAGCGAGTCTAGAATTAAGAACGTGGCCATTGCTCTCTCCCGCCGATACGGCGATTTTGAACAGTGAAGTCAGGGTGTGTGGTAATTCGCCCATGTAGCAGATTTCTTTAGCATCTCGAGTTGTACAATTATTTTCTCCCCATTTCTTGCCGCAGGTTGTCAAGATGGGTCAACGAATCACAGGCTTGAAAGGAATCTAATCAAAAATATTTGGACCCATTGCGATGCAGGATCTCAATGCTCGTCAAATGGGGCTCCGCGATCCACTTGGTAACCACGAGATTGTCTCATCTCAAAATAATCATTGGTGAAGACTCGTTGAGCATCCAATGTTCTAGTGAAAAGAAGTTTCAGCTGGTATCTAAACAATATCTGAAAAAATTATATTATCCCGGAAGATCTGAGACAATGAGTTTAATTCACTTAAAAGTATTCCATCTCAAGTCTTCTTGTAAATAATTTTACTAGATTCAATTGTCCCAGCCTCCTCGAAGAATTTTCATGAGTTACTATACATACGCTAAACAATCGACGTCCTCATTACCGTCCCAACCAAGTAATTAGCGAGTTTTTCTAGCTAAACTCTTCCGCCACCTGTGAGGGAAGAATGAAATGTATACATGTCAACAACAATTCGTAAATCCCATTTGTAAACCTCGCTTCTAAATAAACTTGCGACGGTGCGTTCAAGGCTGTTCATTCAACTCTGAAGTTCAGGTTGCTTTTGACGAGTTGGGTATTTGCGAAGTATCAATAACTTTCACTTACTGCTTCTAGAAACCAAATAGACTATAGGATCCAATTGGTGTACAGGTAAGCGTGAGTTGAGATAGAAGTAGATTTTCCACTAGGAAAACGAGAGAGTGAGAAAGCACGATTGTGCAATACCAAGTATTCTCTTTAACCCATGGTGGGCTAATCCAGACATGATTCCCTTGTATTTTCGAAAGCCCCTTACAAGAATATCACGAAGATAAAATGAAAAGGAGGGAGAAACAGGGACAGAAAGCCATATGATTTGGATTTTGGAAGGGCAATTCGGTGAGAACATTCCGAGACTCGGCTCAATACATTGCATCACGAACATCGAAGCTCCGTACGGAAAAGAATATATTGCTCAACAGATAGCTCGGTGCATTTCACTAAAAAGCAAGCTCGGATGTGTTTGAAGTGGTGGAATCGTGGATGCTCAAATTATGTACTCTATGCTCCACCGATCCATAAAGTCGGCGTCCTTCCCGAAAACCCATCCCAGCGAAGACATCATCTCACAAATTGCCCCTCGTCAAATCGTCATTTGCCACAACCCCAAACAGAAGTCATCTTCAGTGCCCAGCATACCCTCAAATAATCCGAAACCTCGTATTCCCCACGGGACCAAAACCCATCTTGGTGTTTGGGAACTCTTCTTGCTACCGATGAGGTTTTCGTAGCTCCGGGTAATCCTTCACCAGCTCTCCATCCATGATCCCGTGAACATAACATGCTCCGATAAGCTTGTACACATCCACGCCATTTCTCGCCTCTTTTCCCATGCTCTTTCTATGATAGAAATTTTCCACGATTGTTCTCGTCAATGGTCTCAAAACAACTGGAACGTTGCAACCCCAAAGTAGACAGATTCTATCGTTGCGTCTGGCTTCTCCCGGAACGATACCCATCCTGCCATCGTAGGTGAACATGAAGCGACGATTCCAGGTTACTGCTTGAAGTCGATCGATAAATTCGCGATCATCTTTCTTTCCCCTCATCACAGCAAGCTGCTTCACCTCATCGGTGAACACTTTCCCTCGCCGCCCCCGATGGTTTCCGAATCTTCCTCTGAAATGGGTTTTGCACAATTTTCGATACCAAGCGGGCGCAGGTCGTCCTTCTGGATCTCTGTCCCCAACTAGCGTTCTCCACTAGAGTATAACATTAGCCTCGACAAATAGAGTGGAATGTGAAATCAGTAAACTGGAAATTCATCTTACAAATGCATCTGAAATATAGGGGAGACCATGGGAGTCCCTCCCTCGACCATCTCGAGCTTGCCATGCTAGACTTGGATGAGGAAGTGTCTCCAAGCCCCATGCGGACTCGATGTCTTCGTCTTCTCCAACCTCTCTCGTAGGCCCTACGGCTTCATCGTGTTCCCATGCCATATGAAGCCACTCGAATGGTATGTTGCCTTTCTCGCAGATATCGCCCAGCTCAGCGATGCCGGAGATTTGAAAGCCATCAACAATCAACGAGCGAGGTTTTGAATCAAGCTTTGGTTGGCAAAACAGCAGCTGCTCCAGCCCAGTGGCACAATAAACGCTGCCGTCCAGTTTTCCAATCAAGCAATCCGCATTGACTCTCTTGTACATCCCATCGCCCGCCAGTTGCTTGAAAGGACGTTTTTTTCTTGACCCAATCCAGGAAGGCATGTTTTTCTTGTCACGATCGTATTTGTTCAGCTCCGGGGCCCATGGTACACATATAATGTCCAACGAGGCTGACTCGCTAATTACATACCTGACAAACTTTCCGTAGACTTCGAAAGTATACGTCGTGTAGAGCCAGTTGTCCGGCCTGGCTGGTTTATCCGGATCGACTGGTTCATCTTTGTAGTCTGGCTTGAGCAATTTTAGATTCCCATTGAATGTATCTCTGCCCAAGCGCAAAATAGCGTATATTGCGTCTCGAGATTGCGTAACATCATACGCGACCAACGCGGAAACAAGAGTGCCGATGGTTGCAAGTCTTTCAAGCTCACCGTTTGGGAGTTTCTTGACGAGATGGCCCAAAACTTCGAGCAGGCTTTGAGCACCATAAGCCCGGATGTTAATATCGTCCCAACGGGCGGCATTCACCCTGCCCCTCCGATGCTCGGTCAGTAAGCGAACAACATCATCTTCCCGTTGGATTGTCAACCAAACGGCCCTGACAAATTGGTCCCAACCGATCAAATGACGACCGAAGTATAATGTTGCTTTCTTGGCAAAAGCTATCTCTTGGACAACCCTAGATGACCGTTGCATTAATTCGAGTATTTCATTGCAAGAAGTGGTAGGCATTCAGCAAAGGAGGATCCACTGCTCTACGTTGGCATATGAAAGAAAAACTTACCATCGTCGAGTAAACCATTTCCGACGCATCAACGCAGCGAATGCGTTCCATCTTCGAACCCTGTCGGCAGCTTGCCTATGGTTGGCCGGCGTGTCAAAAAGACTGTTGAAGTTGTGTTGTAAAAAATGTGGAACAATGTCACTGTCGTTTTCCTCAGGGCCGAGATACACGCACACATGCTCTGCTGTTTGATATATCTTGGCTATAAGCTTTAATTGTTGTTCTCTCTCGACATGGTCCGTTTGATTGATGCAGATTTTGTCGATCCACAAAAACCGACTCCTGTCCTTATACCTCAGTGTCTTTAGCACATTATGCAAAGTTCCGCCGATTGTGAGATACGTTCGCTGGCCATTCGCGTTCAGTAATGATATGCTTTGGTATTTTTCCTTCTTATCTCCCCAACACCACGAAAGTGCTTCATACTTCGTAAAACGTTCGACATCTTGCATGAGAAGTTTTCCCTCAAGAGGCGCTCTGGCGGCGTTTGGCCTTGGAAGACCAATTCTTGGGTCGTCGGTTTGTAAGGCGTGTCTTGAATTATCCCGAAAACCTGGCATCTCGGGTGCCAGGTTTGGCGGGCGAAATGTGAAAGGTGCAACTGGGACTCTTACCCCCCAGGGCTTGAGCTCAAGAACTCGAAATTTCCGTGTGGCATCTCCGAGCGGTTCGTACTTGTATGGCCGGTCCATATTGACTGAGCAGGATATCAATCGATGACCTTGCTGAAGTTCCGTTCGTGGCAGGTATGCAGTAGATAACAGCGAGGAAGTGAAAATCCCACCAAGGGTAGTAATATACCAATTATGACAAAGACAATACAGCTCTTTCCTTCACACTCGTAGCAAAACTCATCTATTCCATTTTCCACTATTCGGAAGAATTTCCTGCTAACTTTCTGTATCCAGAAAGCGAATTCTTTCTTCGAGAGGGATGGAAGAGGTTCATTCATTGATTTCTGTACATCCATTCTACTAGCATTGTTGTTGAGGATAATTATTCGAGAACAGTTTAGAAATTGGTGCGCAAAAGCCAATGATTTGAACCTAGAAAGAAAAAAAGATAAGAGGGCTTGCTGAAAGAAAATAACTCGAGAAAATAGTGCGAACATTCGCCCTCGTGGAAATAGCAATCATGGAATGGCAAACAAAAAGAGCAATCTCGACTTCGAACTCAAGCTGCCATCATCACTGGAAGGCGCCACTGAGAACTGAACATGGGCTGTGAGATGCTCCTTTGCGCCATGTATGCTCCAGTCACCTTGGTCTGTTGAAGAAGACTTGCATACGGATTGTGGAGAGTCACATGAAGCTTCCAACAATTCGATGAGGATGTTTGGTTGATAAAGAAGGAAGGATGAAGGAGTGAGACGCTCTTGCCGCGGGTGATGAGGTAAAACGGACCTGTCACAAGAACAACACCTATTTTACGTCACGTGGAAATAAATATATCCTCTCCTTAAAAGACAAACTCGTAATACTGGACACCTTGAAGTAATTTCATAAATTCAGAAACCCAAGAACACAACATAAAACCATGTAAGCGCCCATACCAAGACACAAAACCCCCAACCCCCACGCTCAACATCCATCTCCCCTTTCCAACTTCCAACTTCCAAAAAGAAAATGTCTCAAACATTCCCGAGTCCCCGACCAAAAACGAGAAACCAGGTGTAGAAACAGCTTTGTCTCAGCCTCTACAAGCCTCCACGCGGAATTCTCCATGTTTCTGTTTCTCCCCCCAATAAAACCTGCCACTCAAAAGCAAAGAAAAGAAGGGGGTAGGAAAGCTTGTCTGTGACACAAATGCTTATCAGCCCTTTCTTCGACCTATATGGTTATGTTTCAGGAAGATACGAGGAAGAAAGCTCGAGTGCGGGAAACAAATGTCTCAGGCACTGCTGATGAGAAAGTGGTGTTTTTGATGCTGTGATGGAGAACATAACACTGAATATGAGTTTCAAAGATTGTGATGGTGCTTCTCTGCGATGGGAAACTTGCATGGGAGTTGCTGGAAGCCGTTGTTGAGCTTTGTACGAGTGTCTTGTCCATAAATTTTGCTCATGGCGACCTCGGAGTTCTTCCAGGCGAGGCGAGATGAGGGTGAATAGAAGGCACGCGGGATGAGAAAGCTGGGGAAATATTAAGAAGGTACTATTACAAGGTGGACTACCAAAGTGACTTATACTACATCATGAGAAAGTGCGAGAAGGACTGGTATTCATTTCCTGCTGCTCATAAAAATCTCAGCCAAAGAATTGTATCCGGAAAGTTCGTCACTAAAGCAATCATCCCTCTCCTAGTGCAACCCATTGTCCAACCCTTTCTCACAGAACAAAGTTTCTTCCCCTCGAAAATAAATCCCATAGATCAATTCCTGATCATCCATCTATAAAAACTCCTCAATGAAAGCAAGACGTCATAAAAGTGTTTGCACTACCACTCAATAGCCGCCAATCCACGAGATTGTTGATCCCACTCTCCTTCCACGATAATCGTTCTGTGCAGATTGTAACGGCACATCCGCGCCAAGGTTCGACAAGTATCTCCCTCGTTGTCGTAGCGTGGCATCCCCCTCCTGGAAACGTACAGAAAAATCGCTTAAAGGGACCATCCGCAGAAAAAGGGGCGGTTGATCCAGAATCAAGATGACAAATGAAAAGTGTTTTTGGTTGTTGTTACCAGATGAAAGATCGTGTGGTTGACATGCATATGTTGAGGATCAATATAAATCTGCACGTGTAATATAACCTGCATGTATTATGCAGTGATGCCGGTTCCCCCAGACCTGCAGGGAAAGATCAAGTCATTAGAGAAAAGAAGGGATCTCAGAATCCACCACACCCCACTGCTTCCATCCTGTAGCTGGCCGAATGTCGCGTCTCTCTGGCATGTTCCGTTCGTGGGGGTACTTTTTTCGTGATTCCGAGACTGAAAGAATCAGGATGCAATAGCACTGTTTCTTTTGCCCATCAGACTCCATCGCTGCTTCTTTTGTTTAGGCTCCTGTACGGCTGGGCTCGAAGCTACGACTGGTGCTTTGATCTGTCCTGCGGGAGAGATGGGTGCCTCCCCGAGCTTCCTCGTGGTACTTGTGTGCAGACGGTCAAAAATGTCTTTCTCGGCGTATACAATGGCCTGTGGTCGGATCGAGCCGCGGTGTGAGCCCGAGTTGGGTCTCTCAAAGGCAGGTCTCTGTGGCATGGGAGTTGAATGTGTTGTGTGCTTAATTTCCAGATTGTCGGAAGAGTTTGATGTCGTACTGTTACCAGAGCTTTCTGCGGCAGAGACTTCTACTATGAGTGTTAGCGGTTTTATGGTCCAACGTTACGATTGATCCATGGAATTTTCTTGAGAATAGAAGAAAGACTTGAAATACCTTCGCTGTGAATATTCGAGGCCAGAGGCGAAGGTCCAATACTAGCGCCAAGACCAGAATCATTGTACGAATGTCCTCGGGCCTTTTGTGGTCGTCGTTGTGCAGAATCATGTGGGTGTGAGTGATAGACATCCCCTCCTCGGTCAAACCATGTTGGGTTGTAGCTATTGTAACTACTATTTCGTGGCAGTGCAGGCATTGAAGTTGAACTTGAACTGGGACCGGCGGCTGCGTTGGCGAATGAGGTTGTAGAAAGAGTGCTTGGGGGTCGACTCAAAGCCATCTGACTTCTCCTTTGATGCTGTTGCTTGATCTTGGACCGATCTTCATGCTTCCAACTCGAGGGAGCACCACTGAGTGCGTCAACGGCAGCATGCTTTGGGATGTGCTTGTAGGGGACTTTGACGGGCTCATTTTCTTTTCCCTTCTCCGCCGTCTTTGCCTTGTGCTCTTTTGCGGCTTTCCTGCTCTGCTTGATTTTTGAGAAGACGGACATTTTGACGAAGGTGTTTTGGAGAGATCGAGGGTGTTATGAACCACGCAATTGCACGGGACTTGGAGAAGGCGTGACCGCGGGGTCGGCTTCTAGATAAAAGAAATATGAGGCCGGAGAGACGACGAGTTGAAAGGTCGTGAAGAATCTGATTACGAGGCTTTTGGTGAGAACAAGGCTTATAGTACAAATTTGGTGAAAAAGATCGAGGTTGCTGTGCAGCAAACGAGAGACGGGAGGTAGCCTCGGATAGCGCGGATCGTATATAAGGTCGAGTAGGTACTGAGGAATGGTCTTAGTTATTGCCCTGACGGAAAAATACGAGTGATATATACCTTAGACGGAAAAGTAGTTGGTTTGGAGAAAGAAGGTGAAAGGCTGGAAGGTGAGGGGGATGGCCCCAGATATAAGCCTATCAAGGAAGCGGCAGCACGGGGGCGGGAGAGGTTGGCAAGGAAAAAGGAGCGAGTTCCAAGGTTCAATGCAGATGCAAGATGGACATGGAATTTGAATCAAGTATGTATGGTGATGTAGGTAGACGGCGGGTTTCGCGGAGAGTAGGAGAGTAGGAGAGTAGGAGATCGATACCTAAAGGAGCCCTCGCAGGTTGAGCGTGTACGAGTGGAGGGGCGAAGTTGCGAACGGTGGTGGTGTTGCTCTTGTAATAAAATAAATCCCCTACCTGTCTAGCCTACCTACCTACCTACCTACCCACCCTGCCTTTTAGGTTCCCGTCCAGTTCCAGTTCCAGTTCCAGCGACCAGCTCCCTCCACCACACTGCTGCATGCGCGTGGGGCGTTCAGCTTCGCGGGACGGCGCTCGGTTTGATCCAGATTGGCAGCCTCAAGGCCAGCAAGCCAGAAAAAGGAAACAAATATTGCTTTATGCAGCTTAGCAGCAGAAGCCCCCCCAGGAGGCCTGTTCTGTCGTCTCTCGGGGTCCTCGGCGTCGGTGCCTCCTTGGCGGCATTTGGAGCGAGGAGTCAACCCAATGTTGCCTGAACCTGTCAACACCAACTCCCTCTGTCCAGCCCTGTACCACCCCCAAAACTCCAGACCAAACATCCTCTTGATGGCACACCAGAGGCGGTGATGGTGATGTTCGGAATTCGGAAGACAAACGTGGGAGCAATCTACTTCCTGGCGAATATCCCACGTCCACGGATGAATTGGTTGGCGTTTCTTGTGTGGCCGGGAGAGACCAAGACTCCAGAGCCATGCCACCATGTTGCAATGCTGGTGTGTCCGTATTTCCCATGCCTTTCTTGCCATGCAGGCCGAACCACACAAGCACTTTGGTCTGCCAAACAGAGAGGCGAAATCCCACTCAACCGGGGCTGGTTCAGGGGGCTGGTTCAGGGGGCCTTGAGAAATCAGGCCTTCTGGCTGGTTGGTAAGCGACAGACCGGTTCTCGATGGAACGCCCTGCGAGGATTCTCGTACTTAGGTATGCGCTTGCTGCTTCCTCGATCTGATCAATCTATTTCAGGGCTTCTTTCCGAATAGTCGCTTTCTTGCAGTATTGAAAGTTCTAGGCTAATTGAATATCATAAAAGAGACATGAAATCCCTCTCCACATCGAGAAGCTATCGCCAACTTCCATCAGTTAACGAAAAAGTTATAAAGTAAAGAGTCTGCTTTCAAAACAGTCTGAACGAAAACTGGGACTGTTCTTCTCGGCACAACTATCCCACATCCCGGCCCAGAACGTCGGAAGCCAGTGCTTGGACTAGAGATGACACTACTGTCAGCGAGCAACCATAGCGAAAGATAGACAATCCAAAACTTGATTCCCAAAAGTGGAACAACCACACTGCAGCCACCCTGAGAGTCTTAGTTCTCGATAACTACAAGCCATGACAGAGGCTGACAGCTCCATCACTCAACCCACTCGGCTACGCTCAGACAGCTTGCCAATTGTGTTACCGGTCTCGATCCTATCATCGTCGTACCGCCCATCAATGAAAACATTCTTTGAAATCCCGAGCCGCCTTCTGGCGAAATGAAGACCCAGTTCTCTTATCCTCAACAATATCAAGTATGCGTTGTCAAACACGGCTTACATGCAGCTGTGATTGTGCGGCTGTCCTCACCATTCGGTCCATGACAAGCGTGTTGGACTATTGACTTTTGGATGGATCCAATTTGTACGTACCAACAAGTTATATCTGTGGGAAATATACAACGGGCCATACTCGTGGCATAGGCACTGAATGGAGAATTGCGGAGAATAGGGACGATAAACATGCATAGTGAATACGGAAACCGTATTGGTAGAATGGCTTGCTAACGGCATATGCAACTCAAGTTGGTGGGCTCAGCTCAGCCAGAACCGACCCCAAATACGCCAAAATACAACTCATAATCTTCAACGAGAATATCTGGCGGAAATTGGCCGGTGTTTATACGACTGTACAACAACAGGCCTCTGCCAATTCAGTTCACTGCATGTGAGTGAGATATTATATTGTTAGAAAGCGACCCCCGCGCCTCAATCCACTTGCCTGCCACCTGGGCTCCCTTACTTACCATTGCAGCGGAAAATATTTCTTGGACTTGTCGATCACCTTGATCATATGATACTGATCAAAATCCCGAATAAAATAGTACAGATCTTTCAGTGTTCCTCTAATTTTGTCGGTTTTCGTCGTGTTCCTGACTATCTTCGGAATTCCTTATCGATGTCTCTCAGCAACCCGGCCATGTTTCATAAAAGCTCTCAATGCTGTCATATACCAATATTACCCCCTTGTCAATTGATGGATTACCCCAGGGATCAATTATTATCAAGTGCATCGCCGCATCGGAGACGATTGCAATGTAACCCAGCTTCTCCAATCTTGGGTCCGTCTGATCATTAGGCCCCACACAGGCGTTTGTTTGGTTTGTGTTTACGAAGAGCCGGTCGTATGAGATACCACAGGAATATTTTTGGTGACTGATTTTTGTGAGTGCCTCGAGGGTGCCTTTCGGAGGGGCTGAGCCTGCTGTCAGTCATCCAAGCATTTCTCCAGGTACGGTTTCACAGATATCTGAACACCATTGCCTTCGCCTCAAACTCCAAAAAATAGCAACGCCCTAAAATTTAGAACCGGAGCACGACGCTTTTTCAGCCCAAGGTTTTGTGTCTTGTTGCCTATCAACCCAATCGTCCTCGAGAATCTTTTGATACCTGGAAGATATGCATGCATAATCTTATGCACGGTTACCTTGTCTTGATTTTGATACGTGGGCAAGAGGAAAGCTGCAGCAGTTTTCTTTTTACTGGGAAATACCTGGCCTCGGCTTGAATTTCTTCGTCGGATGTCATCCCAGTTGGTATCATGGGAGTCTGCGTTGTAATCGCGTACGGGGAGAATATCACATCACATCTTTGTTTTCTTCGTCATCCCTCATCGGGTCTTTAGAAGGCTCTACGAAGTATATCCGCAACTCCCTCAACGGGCATTGTGCCGTCACCCATCATACAGACCGTATCTGTACCTGTAAGCCCTCAATTGCGGCTTGAAGCGGTGAGACCAAACCCAGTTGAAAATTGGTTGGTTACAACAGCGACGAGAATTGATAGATAAGAAGCTGTTGGAATTCGTTGGCCTCAAATATTGTCGGTTGGACAATGACCTGCAGAGTCTGGATGACAGCGTCAATGAATTGAGAAAAGCGAAAACGGGATACGGACGAGGATCTTCCTTGAGATATCCTATCTCGCTCGATGCTGGCCTCGGGAGTTTGTGGGAGAAAACAAGAGTTGGTCTCCCGCCATAAGTAACAAGGACAGCCCTCTCCTGCAACTCCTAAACATAGTCTAAAATATTATATATTAAGCCAGAGAAGAACACGTGGGGTTTTTAGAGTTGACATTAGAGCCGCAAAGAAGTGATGGCAGGTGGGGCAGAGTTTATACTCCCTCCTCTCTTCCCCATCGAGCTTAAGAAGTCGTCCGCCGATGGACATTAAAGGTGGCAGTAACTACATCAGGTTCGTACCTGCCCACCTAGTCCTCGTTGTTCAAACTTTTTAGAGTAATTCAAGTAAATTATCCTACGCACTTAAGCGTATTAACCTAGGTGTTTTGGAACAATCAAGTGCCAAAATACTGGAAAGTTCGAACGACAGGCAATGTATTTATTTACTGCCGCCTTGGAAGTCCACCGCGAGGTCGTCGTTCCTTCCCTGGCTTGAATGACAGAAAATTAGGTTGGTCTGGGCCTTCGCGACACGAGCTCAAAGTCCTCTTTCCAAAGTGTCGTAGGGAAGGCACGACCCGGCCAAATCCAAGTAGAAATTCGTGACCTAAGCCTTGCTCTTCTACACTTCTCCCAACTCCTTTTAAAGAATAAAGGCAATATAAATTTCTTATTCGAGCCTTTTAGGACAATGGAATTGATTTTATAAGTCTTGGGTCGAATATCTAAGGTCATAGAGTGAAGCGTAGAGAGCCAAAAGGTATTCTACTCTCGACGAGTTTTACGAATACCTAGTGCCTCTCTCTTATAAAAGAACCAACTCCAGAATTCTAGGTTGTCATCGCAAGATTTCGTGAGATATATTTTGGTTTGTGAAATAAATTTGGAAATACGGACGTGAAAAGGGGGTTCAAACATCGGATGGTGTTGACATCGTAACACAAATTGTTGATAGCGGGGTGATCGCTATCTAGCTAGCCAGGCCGGACGAAAAAATCTTCGTGTCTTTAAAACGATGAGAATTATACGCGTAGAGAAATAAAAATAAGAAATTGTTTATGGATAAATAAAATAATATAAAGATGAGGGCATACAGATATCGAGTTTTGGTGGGTGGGTTGAAAAGTCGAAAGTCAACAACAAATATTTTGAAAAGAGTCGCGTCTCGACGTGATATTTTTAACTCTCGAGGGACCTTCCTGAAACCTCATGACGCTATCGAGCGGCTCCGCCTATATTTAGACAGCTATCACCTCAGCTCAGATAGGCGCACTCAAAACGTGACGATGCTGGAACGGTGCGCAAAGCAAAGCCTGGAGAAGTCTCCCAGTCGATTCCCTCGAGAGAAGACAAAAGGTTATCGGTCATTTATTCAAATTATCTCAACCCTACTGTACAATTAATTGCAATTAATGAACCAACGTGGTCCGTTTAAAGTCCGTCGTTGACAGCTAGGGTCAGCTACCCGAGAAGTTCGGCATATCACGCTGGCGCGGCGAGCCTCTCTTCCCGTCTGGTCGCAACTTCACAACCACACGAACCACCCATCCCGCCGAATACCCAACGACGCCTTCTTAGGTCCTTCCCCCGCACGCGATCCACGACACGATACACCTACCTTTGACGCGATATTTATACATGACAACCGGCTTCACCTGAGTTGCTCGTTGCCTCGCGCCCTCGCGCCTTCCATCTCACCATCCACCCCCAAATCTGCGCAAAGTGGCGCTCACGGCCATCGCCACCAGCCAGGTTCCGCTGTCTCTTCAACAACACGCAGACATTGCGAGCAGTTCTGTAGAAGAGCTGGAAGGGGAACTACAACCTTTGATGATGGCACAGCCGGTGCCTGATCCTCCGAGCAACAAGAAGAGGGTGAAAGTCTATGAGCTGCGCAACAGCGATTGGTTTGATAGAGGCACTGGATTCTGCACCGCAGAATTAATACTGGTATGTGATGTGCCATTCAGAGTTTCTACCCTGAACTGTCTATCATCACGTCTTTCGAGTGTAGACCTTGTCGCGCATTTCTAAATGCTCATTGCTAACTTGGGCGCGTTCCAGAACGATGCCAACGGCCATGAGGAACCGCGGGTGGTGGTACAATCGGAGGACCACCCAGAGCGCATATTATTAGAGACACGCATTGTGAAGGAGGATTTGTTCCAGAAACAACAAGGTGGGTTGCGTAGCAAAATCGGCAGAAAGCCATGTTGGCTAACAATGGTCAACAGAAACCCTGATAGTATGGACGGAACCTTCAACTAATGTTGACATGGCCCTTAGTTTTCAGGAAGCCGAGGGCTGTACCCAAATATGGTCAGTACCGCTGCCAACACCAACATGTGAAATCGTGGTGAACGAATACTGACTTGGAAACGCTGTATAGGAAATTCGTGAGCAATATCCAAGAAACGTTTTCACAAATGAGTGGAACAGGTAGGCGGCCATCCTGTATATAATCCCCTTATTCCGTCCCTCTTTCCTGTGTCTGAGGCCATTCTTCAGCTTAAAGAACCCGCTAACTCTCGCAGATGATGCTCTTGACGACGATATGCCCCTCGACCATGCTTATTCCAACCAAATAACACTACCCGTCCCTTCACTTGGGAACTTGCCAGAGGTGGAATCCCAAGTTCGAACCCTCAACAATACCAATCCTGGACGCGATGCCATGGCCAAATTCATCATTTCCGACGACTATATAAAGCAGATAGTACCTTTGTTGGAGATGGCCGAAGACATGGAAGACTTGAACAGCCTGCATAAGCTCTGCAGCATAATGAAGACTTTTATACTCCTCAACGACAATTCAATCATGGAACTTGTGGTTAGGGAGGATCTGTATCTTGGCGCTATGGGTGCACTCGAGTACGACCCAGATTTTCCAAGCCACAAGGCAAACCACCGACAATGGCTTAGTAAGGAGGGAAGATATAAGGAAGTTGTGCGAATTCAGGACGAAGATATTCGGAAAAAGATTCACACGGTTTATCGATTGCAGTATCTCAAAGATGTCGTCCTTGCCCGCATCCTGGATGATCCTACCTTTTCTGTGCTAAATAGCCTTATTTTTTTCGCGCAAGTGGACATTGTCCAACATATCCAGTCGAATCCACCATTCTTAAAGGAGCTGTTCGGTATATTTAGCCCACAGGAAACAAATCAGGAGCGCAAGAAGGAGGCGGTTCTTTTTATTCAGCAGTGTTGCGCAATCGCAAAAAATCTTCAGCCTCAACCAAGAAACGCACTCTTGAACAACTTTCTAGCGCATGGGCTTCTGTCGGTGATCACTTTTGCACTGCGCCACAGTGATGTTGCTGTTCGAGTAGGTGCCACAGATGTACTGGTCTCGATGATTGACCATGATCCTCAAATGATTCGACAGACTATCTTCAGGCAGATTAGCGAAAGGCAGGTACCATTAACGGATTCGCTGATAGACCTCCTCCTTGTGGAGGCGGATCTTGGCGTCAAGGCACAGATTGCCGATGCAATCAAGGTCTTGTTGGACCCAGGCCAACAACAACAAAATGTTCCTCAAGATCCCTCTAGAGCAGGTGGTGAATTTGGACAGAGGGTATTAAGACCGCAGGTCGATCCACAACAGGCTGAATTCGTGAAGGATTTCTATGACGACTCGGCAAAAAAGCTCTTCAAACCCTTGGTTGACCTCAAGGATAGAACGGACATGAATTTCACCGTCCAGCAAGTCTCGCTGTTTATATATCTGATTGAAATACTCTGCTTTTTCGTTCGACAACATACGCATCACAGCAAGTATTTTGTGCTTTCGGAGCACCTAGGTGAACGCATTGCTCAGCTTTTGTCGAGCCCAGAAAAGTACTTGAAGCTTAGTAAGTTTTCTTCCACTGTTTTGAAATGACTGTACTTACCATCCCCTAGCTGCCTTGAAATTCTTCCGCAATCTAATAGGACTCCAAGATGAGTTTTACAATCAGCACATGACCGGTGGGAATCTCTTCAAGCCAATCCTGGACTTGATCATTGAAAGTATGCCTCGAGACAACCTGTTGAATTCAGCCTGTCTCGAGTTTTTCGAATACATCAGAAGTACCCAGACCAGGAGCCTAGTCAGTCATCTCGTCGAAAACCATCGGGCCCTGCTAGAACAAATCACTTACGTGGATTTATTCCAAGTCTTTATCAATAGATACGACAACGCTGCTACATTTGATCCAACGACCTTGGACAGTTCTTTCTTAGATACTGAAGGAGGGGATACACCAAAGCGACCTGAGACAGGCAGAGGACGGTTTGAAAATGAAAGCGGGATTAGGGACCTTGATCCAGCAGAAGAGGAATACTTTAACACATCTGATGACGACGAAGATGACAAAAAGGAGAGTCATGCTGCAGAGGGAACTCAATCCAACACGAACGGCGCCTCCCCACCATCCAAACCTTTGGTGGATTACCCGTCAGACGAAGAAAACGAAAATGTGGAACCGGGAATGAATAGTGGCTTGACGAAGCCCGATGTTGATCACGACCTTCCTCGCAGCAAGGTAGTCGGTAGAGTCCAACTTGGCCCAAATATTTTCTCAAGCGCTGGCCCGCCTCCACCAGAAAGACTGTCGGAAAAGCGGAGGCGAGAAGATGAAGATGACAATGATGAATTGTCGAAGCTATTGTCTTCCAAGCGCCGGAATTCGAGTAGTTCGGTTGGATCGGTGGGATCGGTGGGATCCAATGCCAGCAACACTCTGAGAAGGAAAAAGAGCTTCACGTCGCACGGTGGTAGTTCTGCTGCAAAGCCGAACAAGATAGCTATCAGCGTGTCATCGGCAATCAAGACGGGAGATAGCGGCGGGGCAGCAGATAGCGGAAGTTGAAGTTGAAAGGAGAAAAAACAGATATTAGGTTCAGTCAGAAGAGACGCAGCTAAGGCACTTCATTTGGGCACAAGGTGTATGGAGTCTTTGGAGGAAGGGCGAGGTTGTTTTTACAGATAAACCTGCATAGCTGGCTGTTGCCTCGCTTCGCGGGGAGACATATTTGCACCAGAAGAGCATTTGATGATATTGAGACACGACTTGCTGGGATTGTTGTTTGTTGCGAAAACCCTTGTATTATATCACGCGGGTTGGGTCAGGGAGAAGATGCATGAGACCGGTCTTCATAGCACGAGCTCGACTCAATGACAACATTCGAGAATGTTGTTTAATTTGCTACTTCCTGGTACATGTGGTTTTGCACCGTGTTTTTAATTATCATCGAAGATCAGCTTGTAATATACCCGGGATCTTAATAGACCATAAGAGGTCAATAAAAAAACAGGTGTTTTACAAGCACAATCTTTACTTAAACGGAGACCCGACGAAACGATGGCTCCAAAAATAGGGGGAAGCTTCGGTTCACCCGGCTGATCCTAGTAAAGCTCCAAGTGAATGAATGGTCTTTGGGCTAGACAGAATTAGTTGCTAAACGAATGTCGGTCAGCAATTGATGACTTCTTTGGTAGGGTGTTCGTCAGGCACTGAATCACTGCAAAATTCAGATATCTCATTTGAAATAATTGAGGATAAATACCCAATTCATTCAGCCTTGTCCGTCAAAGTTCTAGAGCGACAGCCTCGTAAGCCACACCCCTGACATGGGCTTACTCAGTGCCGTTACCCCTGTTTTGTATCCACTACCCGCGCCTTGTGTCGACCGTGTTCAATGCGTTCAGCTTGCGCCTCCAAGACCACGACAACCGATGCGTACCACAACCACTCTCTAGAATTCTTTTTTTACTTGAACTATTTTGCAGATTCCTTTTTCCCCAGATCATGTACGATTAGAGCCTCACACGTCAATTGACTTTTCGCATGCGCTTGGCGCAACTTCAATCGATGTCCAAATCATCTTATTCACCTTTGCCTTTTCTTCAGCTACTACTTTTTGTTCTCGAACTTGAGAGAAATACAACTTGTTCTACTTTGCAGATTGGGAATTGAAGATAGACTTCAATATGGCGAATGTCGTGGAACTGGCGCAGGGTTACTTGGGGAACTTGCGGGAGATGGCGCAACAGACACCCTCACATATTCTGTTTTTATTCTGTCTCTCCACAATTCTCTCTTCCTTGGTTTTTGTAGGTCCTCCGACTTGCCTTTCAAGGACTGCAGCTAACGATCTATAGCTTTATGGTCTTGTCTTTCTGCTTGCGCCTACACCAAGAGCCCCGCACCCCTCGGAGAAAACATACATCACCACAACCTCCGCCGGTCCCGTACGCTCGCAGACCCTCCCATGTTGGCACGATGACTGGCTAGCACATAGACACGACGCTGCGACTGGAAAGGGCGATTCGAAACATACTGGGAGTATCGAGGGCCCTGAAGTAATGATGAGCGTCGTGGTTCCAGCATACAACGAGGAGGAAAGAATGGAGATCATGCTTGAAGAAGCAATTGAATTCCTCGACGCGGAATACGGGAGAACACCAATATCAGGGACCCCAGAAAAGAGCGAAAAGGCAATAAATCGGGGAATTGGGGGATATGAGATCTTGATTGTGAATGATGGGAGCACGGATAAGACTATCGACGTTGCGCTGGAATTCTCGAGGAAGAATCAACTTCATGATATTCTGAGGGTCTGTACTCTGCAGCAGAATCGAGGGAAGGGAGGCGCGGTCACACATGGATTCCGACATGTACGTGGTGCGTACACTGTTTTCGCCGACGCAGATGGAGCAAGCAAGTTCGGGGACTTGAGGAAACTCGTAAAAGGATGCCAGGAAGTGGAAGATAAACCAGGGAGAGGCATCGCAGTAGGAAGTAGAGCCCACATGGTAGGAACCGAAGCCGTCGTAAAAGTATGTACCCCTCCCTCCCTTTCCCGCGAACTCACTAACAAAACCCCCGCAGAGATCAGCCCTAAGAAACGCCCTAATGCACTCCTTCCATCTCCTCCTACGACTCCTCACACCCCCTGCCACCTCACGTATTCGCGACACCCAATGCGGATTCAAACTCTTTTCTCGCGCGGCATTACCCCATATCGTTCCTTATATGCACGCCGAAGGCTGGATTTTTGATGTGGAAATGTTGATGTTGGCGGAGAGTGCACCGGAGGGGATCAATGTTGCGGAGGTGCAGATTGGGTGGCAGGAGGTTGGGGGGAGTAAGTTAAATGTTGTGTGGGATAGTTTGGCTATGGCGTGGGGTTTGGCGATTTTGAGGGCGAGTTGGATGGTGGGTGTTTATCGAAGGAGATAAACCTCGCATGGATGGGAAATGGAAGAGGTGCCATGTTAAGGGCGCGAGAAGGATTGATTTGGGTGTATGTATATATGTATATATTCGGAATAAATGCACCTAGAGTCATTCAAATTTTACACAATACAGTATAGTCCCCTTTTCTGGGTTTCTAATTTCTTTCTCTCGCTCTCGCTTTCTCTCTCTCCCCCACATTCTAAGGAATACTCTGTCTTCAGATCAAATAATAAAAGTATTTTTTTTCAAGCTGGCCTCTCTCACACTAGCATGGCTTGTTGAGCATTCATAACTACGATTCTGGATAGTCCCTTCACTATCCGTGGACAAACAGTTACTGTTGAGAATGATTGAGCTGCCTTAGCAATAAACAGTAATCCAAACTAGAAGTTCCACAGATTTGAAATCAACGTGGGGTTTATTAACCACTGCAGAGTGCAGATACGACAGTAGATGCTCTATCGAAACTAATGGGAGAAGTATCACACACCCTCAAAACTCCCTCGGCCCCAAAAGAATCGCAGAATATTTCCTGCTGCCCTTGAAAATTGGTAACGTCACTTGCCGTATATTTTATGCCAAGGGTTGTCAGCGTCCGGACTACCGATGGGAGGGGAAATATGGCGAATGTTGATGTCAATGTGATTGCCTAATTGTTACTTGGAGGAACGAGATTAATATTATATATGCGGAGAGGAAGAGGTTAGCTGGATGAGGATGTTCCCTTCTTCCCCGTTGTTGAATTCGGCCTGTATTGTCTTTCGGAATTTCACTTTAAAAACTTGTTGGCAGAGAATCAGATAACCGGGCAGTATTTTCTTCTTCTTCAAATTATTCCAAAGTGTTTAGAATAATTACTTTGAATTGCCCTGAAAATCTAGAACAACGAGGGCTAGGTAGGTAGGTTGGGCAGGAGGTGCGTATTTAGTGCCACTTTTGATGTCCATCGCGAGGGGAGTTCATGCATCAACATTGCTCTTTTCTTTCGGGGGGATATGTTAGCATTCTCTAATCTCTCTTCGGCTTATTTTGTGGGCATTTTGATTCCGGACAATATAAGTGCGAGAACTGGGAAATAGTTACTGAAAACAATCTAAAGCGTTCAAGATGTACATCTCTGACATATTTTTATATCAGGGAGGTGGTCTTTAACTTGAATGAACATCTCAGTAATATTCAAACCGGGGGAATTGTCTTACTAGGAGAAATTTCTCCTTTTCAGATATCTTGTACATTTCTAAGCGAGCAAAATTGGAAATAGGGTCTATCACAACCAGTTCTTAATAACTGTTCCGGTTACTACACTACTCTAAAATTAACAGTGAATCTGACTGTGTCTCCAACCCTTCGAGTCCTAGTTATTATACCCAGTCGGGGCATTTTGAGGGGTTTAAAGATACCTACCAGGCAACTTTGAGCCACCCATTGAGACCTCAGATGCCACTCTGAGTGTCAACAGTTTTGAATTTGGAAAATCACTGCTACGGCAGTATGTGTCTGTGGTCCTTCTTCGTATCCGTAGTTTTCAGATCTTAAAGCAAAATAGTGAAAGTTGGACTGTATATCGACAGTGGCATGGGAAACGGCAGTAGAATTTTGGAAAGACTTATATAAATAAAAAAAAGTTAGTTTGACCTTTGTCCATTCCTGGGAAATCAAGTTTCCGAATACAAATAGCCTCCATGATAACCCGGTAAGACAGTTTTGTGGGTCAACACGTCCATAATAGAGGTGTAGTATGTTTGTCGAAATGGGAATTTCAGATATCTGAATTTCCAAATCCTTATCAAAAGTTTGAGCGGAAGGAAACTCGTTTCGTTAGAAAGCTCCCATATATATCAAATCAGGAATGGCTTACCCAAAGTCGAATTTCATTAGGACGGTTTCTCGGCACAGTCCACTTCAAAACTCCAACGCTCGTAGCATATATTTAGTAGGGGATTCAATTTAGCCACCTATTTTCAGAATTCCGTTTTCCGTTCCCCTCCCCCGTCTTTTTGATCTGCTCTTTTCCTGATTTACAAATGAGCTTCTCAAATACTATGAAAAGCACTTTTTGACTCTATAGCCAAAGCTTGGAGCAATTTTAGGTTATGTTTTGGTTTCTGTGGCTGTCTGGCTCAATTGTCCTGTATCATAACTCAAAGGACTCAGGAGCAGTTTAGGATACCTGAAAAATACGGTAGAGATCATTGCTAGCGAGTATAGGTTAGATTCATTATCGACTGTATCATTATAAACGACAGTATCATTATAAACGACAGTAACATTATAAACGACAGTAACATTATAAACGACAGTAGATTGACTAAAAAGACATGGGAAGAGGTAAGAGAACCTAAATTCTAAGAACCTTTCCCATCACCCTATTCCCATTTATCACTTGTATCTTATCTACTAGTTCATGATGTTAAGCTGCAAACATCTCACCACCAAACCAGTACTCACGAGCCATTGTCACTGATTAATGTTTTATTAAACCCCACAACCAGCTTCTTTATAACTAAAAGGTCACCTACATTTGATGTTCAGACTAGGTTTCAAAATGAAGTAACTGAGTATGTTCACTAGAAAAAGTGGAAGAAGGTTCTAGAACTTTGAAAGCCCCTCGAAGTGAAAACTCTCCCACTCGTATCTTTTAACACAAGAGTCTTGATCACCATTTTGGAACAATCAACTCCATTGTTCTAGGATAAATGGGATAACATGGAGTAAAAAAAGTCATTTTTCCTACACAGTTCGTATAACAGAGAAATCAATTGTTTAAACCATTTAGCATAATATAATTTTACTTAAGTTTACCTAGAACCTCGCAAAGTTTCCATCTTTCGCGACAGTGCAGAGAGGGGGTGAAAGATTATCAGGTCGCAGAAACCCCGGAAAAGGGAGTGTTATTGGCAATTATTAGAAAATACGCAAAAACGTATGGAAGATGCTAAAATATACCACTACAAGCTTAAGACCCTGTATAATTAGAGGTTCCCGAATCCAAACATCACCAGGTATTCAAATGACCTACTGCTGACCAGTTGGAAGTTTCATAACCTAGCTACGGCAAAGACTATGTACGACGCATTGTGTGGTTATAAGAGTTTAAGATGGCCTTTGGTATTGGTAACACGAAGAAAATTTCCTGCCGCGCTTTTCTTTTTTTCTGAAACCCCGACGAAGAAAACCAGGTAGGAAGATACGTAGGTGTTACGTGCATGAATCAAGCCTTGATATCGACAGCGAAATAAGAAACGATAGTGGAAGAGAAGACATCAAAAAGTTGAGTGGATCTTAATTTATCGCCTCTTAAAATACAGAAAGAAAACTTGTTTCCACAATGAAGGGGCCAAATGAGAAAGGGGGCTGGTTCTCGAACCGAAAGCATGACAATCGACACTGTTGTTGACTTTTTTTTCGTGGCTAATCACACTGAAAGGTTCCCTGGAAGCATTTTATAGAAACCTCTCAGAACTGACATCCGAGGAGAGAAAAGAAGAGGGAAAGGATCACCAGAAAAACCTCCCAAGACAAAAATGTGAATATTAAGTTAATATTATTACTAATTATACTTTAATTCAACCCAGAACTAGAAAAGCCAGAGGCACAAGAACTCCAATCCCAATGCCCATGCTCGCTATCAAAAGGGAATATATTACAAGAAGAAAAAGCGCACACCATAAAAGGCAGGCCATCCGCCAAAATGCATCATCTTCTCTACCCCACCCATATTTACAGAACCCTCTATACACAGACAACCCCTCAACTCCTCAGTTCACTGAAGATAAAAGGAAAAATTACAACGCACGCCTTCCAAAGGATCAACACGCTCTTTTCAAGCGCCAGTGGGATTTTCCAGAACTCTAAGATAGAACCAATAGTATCTTGTATCACAAGCCAGATAGAAAGTAATGCCACAGCAAAGAAATGGTAGACGAGAACAAGAGGTTGACGGATGATACCAGCCAGTAAACCAGATGGTCCATCGACACAATTGCCTCCTCGCTTGAAATAGGCGAAACATCCTTTTTGCAAAGCTTTCAATTGGCTATCATCCGCTGCAAAAAGGGAGTATAATGCCATAGCGAGAATATTGATGATTGATGAAAGTCCCTTTCTTTTCCAGTGGAACTCCTTCATTGCGGCCTGGATTTTATCGGTATCTCCCAGATTTGGAACACGCTCTGGAGAGAGGAGATCGGCGAGAAGGACTACGTCGTTGAAAGCTACCGTCATGCCGCCTCCTGTGAGTGGATGCCGCATGTTCATTGCGTCCCCTAAAACTACTACTCCTTTCTGTAATTGGGTACTGGGTGGGAGGTAGCTGTTTGGCATGCTCTTGGGCAGTTTGCCATCCGCAAGAGCTGCTTTGACACTGGGCTGGACTGATATTGGCAGAGTGGGGAGAATAACGTTCTGGATATGTGCTCGTACACCGCCTACTTTTGGAGAGGCTGAGGGTGTGTTTTCTGGAAGATCGAAGAGAGCTCTTGTCTCGTGTGTACCGATTTGATAAAGGAGAACGGGTGGTGCGTCGCTGAGAATGACGGTGCCATGATTTGGTGCGGGTAGTTGGCAGTCTATCAACTCGAGAGCGTAGAATTTACTCTTGACAATTGGAGTCTTCCCAATCAATTGTTTTCGGAATTTCGAGGCGTAACCGTCGGCGATAATAGTGAGTTGACCAAAATAAAAGTCAGCCTCTTTTTTCCCCCTCTCTGTATTCTTTGTCATTGTTTCCACCCCGAGGATCTGTGAGCTGAATGTGCTGGTGATGGTGTCTGTGACTTCGGTCTCGACGATGGTAATATTTGGTTGACTCGCACATGCTCTCCGTAATTGCGAGATAAACTTCCCATGGTGAAAGGCTTTTCCCTCTGGTCTTCTCCCCTTCTCAATCTGCGAAGCCTTTGTACCATCTATACCCATATTTGCTGGATATGGAATCAACACTTCCGTGCCATGGTATATAACGTTATAGCCCTTGACCGTTACAGCATCAATTCCGTCCAAGCAATGCCCCAGACCGAGTTTATTCAATGCTGAGATTCCTCCGGGTTGTAAAAGTTCGCCGACGATCCGAACAGGTTCTTGCATCCATCGTTCAAGAAGCAATACGCTGCGACCTTGCTTTGCGAGCGCAAACGCGACCGCGCAGCCAAAAATTCCAGCACCAACCACTACCACATCTGCCTCATGATGGAGGCGCCTCCGCTGTTCGTTCGTGGCTTCGAGGGTATGCGTATACGTCGACATCGTTGAGGATGGGGATCGATGGGAGTTGAGGAAATTCGTGGGGGCTTTGAAAGTTAATGAGGCGAGGGGACTTTTCAAAGCATGTGAATGCGCGAGCTGATCCTTGTATCGAATTGAGTTGCGCAAACAGACTTCTTATTCTCGAACCATATCAGATGAACAGGACTTGAATGAGCTGAGGGTGGGCTAAGTTGAGCGAAAGATTTCGAACAATGACATGTGTAAATAGGTTATGATCCGATTTCCCGGTGTTACGATTCTCCCCTTGAATCGGCTCAGGGACAATTTTATTAATTTCCCCGCCAAGCCAGATGTCTGTTGGGATTAGCAGGCATCATCACCAGGTACACCGCCTTCTCTTTGGCCTTTTGACACAGTCACTAAATGTGCTAAATATTAGCTTGACATGAGGCTACTCTTGATACAAGCCAAAGTTCAGAAAACGTTGGCTCCATATTGTGACTAACAGCAGCTCATCCAGAGAGCGCAGTAATGGCAGGGTGTGTGGTTAAAATCACGGCGAAATAGCGTATCACATGACCGTCAACAAGAACCTATAGGTCCACCCTATAGTTTACCCAAATCGCACCTCGACCTTTTCCCCTCAACCAGGTGCCGTCATACAGACACCAGAAACAACCATCCCCCCCACCATGAGACCCCCCTTCCTACCTAAGCGCATTCATACACAATCAATTCATCAAATCTGTCGTGGAACAATCACACCAACCTGTGCTCTCAAAATTTCCACATGCACTAGCACCCCCAAACCCCAGTTCTCATCCTCATACACTGAAGAGCAAGGAACCAAAGACCTCTTACCACTATTACAAACTTCTGGGGAAGGAGGAAGGTGGAGTTTGATAGAAAATGGAAAGGGCATTGAGAGGAAATTCAAGTTTAAAGGATTTAAGAAGTGTTGGGTTAGTTTCTCCCCGATATCCGTAGTCACTTTTAGTAGAGACGAGAGTGAGGAATTTTATATTGAAGAATTCTGTATAGGAATTTATGAACACAGTAGCACCAGAATGCACAGTTCAAAAGCATCATCCTGAGTGGTCTAATGTAACTTCCCTATGCCCTCATAACATATCCATCTAATAGAAGCAGGTTTATAACACAACTTTTATCCGCTGGACAACTCATTCTCCGCCGGGATTATCACCAAAGGATATTGTGATGGCCAAGTTTTGTGATGAAGCTGCTCTGAAATTTGGAGAGGTGGTTGAAGAAGTTGAGGAAGCAGGAGGGCTGGGAAAGGATTTGGTTGATAGGGTTGCTGTTGAAGCTGGAGATTGCTGCGTGCCTAAGACGAAGTGATTGTTTCGTTTCTGGTTGGTGATGGAAAATCTCATTGTGTAAGGGTCACTCATGATGTAAAAAAAGCTGGATGAACCAATTTGTATTAAGTATTATTAGGGCTATAACGATGAAACGTCCTCTTAGCTTTGAGTGATGACTAGTTTACCTCCCTTTGCGCCTGACAAACAGAAACCATCTAAAATCAGAGGCACCTCCCAACTCGATGTAGACAATCGTCCTTCAACAATCGAATCGGCTTCAGACAGGGATTGAATTCCGCCCCTCGTTCTCTTCCAAACCCTAACCCCATCTGATATGTCTCTCCAGTATCGTGTACAGCCTGAAAAGAATCCACCTCAACGAGACCTCTTTCCAGGGCACTTCTATATATACAACCACTTCTCCGACTCTCCGCATATTTACTGGGCCTTCTTAGCCTCCTTTGCGAGCTTACGTTCGCGTCTTGCCTTTGCTGCCTCTGGTCCAGACTCAGTATCCATAACATAATCCCACCATCTAAAGCTGCTAGCATAGTTTCCAATAAAACGTTCGTGGTGGACATCGTGATGTTCGGCTCCAGCCCAAAATGGGAGGAAGTGGTGTAGGGACCAAGGGAATTCGTAACCGCTGTGAGCATCAATTGCTTGGAAAAGTCGGCATACGATCCAGAGGTACATGGTGAGGATGTGAAGGTTGCCAGTGATCAAAACCCAAAGTATTGGAACACCAACGGTTCCGAAACCGAGAACCATGGTTTCGATAGGAGAAGCGTACTCAGCGGCGAGACCGAAAGGAGCGGAATATTGGTGGTGGATCTTGTGAATGTTTTTGTATAGAGGACCCCAGTGCATCGCGCGATGCATCCAGTAATGCCATGCATCCTCGACGACGAAGAAGACTGCGATTTGTAATGCGATGGTTGTCCAGGCTGGAAAGGGAACACCGGTTTCCATACCGCACATCTTTGCCATTGGGTGGAAGAGCCAGATTTGAGGTAATTCGACAGTAAGGTGACTGAGGAGGACGAGTCGTGTGCAGGCCCATTGTTCGGCGGCGGTGGGGATTTTTTGCCCCTGGATCTTCCATTTGTTGAAGTAAGAAATTTGATCCATTATCACCCAAGGAAGACTTCGACCAAAGTATACGACTTCGTGCATGACGAAGCTCATGATTCCGGTTGCGAGGACGTCGTTTTGCATGTATTGGTACCAGCTCTACACCAAAACATTAGCAAAGGTAGCTAAAGTGACAAGCCGGGCGCGATCAACATACGGCCCAGAGACGCTCAAAGATGTTGAGGTGCACATTGTACTTGGACAACTCGCTGTAGATGCCCATATAGGTTTCTGGAGCAGTCGCATTAGACATGAGGGTATCCATGGCGGGCGATTGAAGGAGTGTGTGTAGGCAACTTGTCGATGTCAAAGTAAATTGAAATTGTTGAGTCCTGAGGAGAGGTCAAGACTTTATTTGTCTGCCAGTCCCAAGCGACATTGGACCGATCGTCGAACCACAACCCCTTGGTCGGAAGTGAGATTGCCGCCACGCTAGGGATCTTCCGAGCCTGGATAATTTCACCTGCCCCCACCTGCAATGCTAGCAGGGTCACGTGCTCAGAGTAAATACCTCTCTGCGCAGAAACTGGTGCGGGCTCTGGCGAGGAACACGCCGACACGCCATTTCATCATCTTCGCAACTTTGGCATCCGAAAGCAGTGGAACGGGTTGATTGTTCAGTCAAATACACAAAATCAGATCAGAAAAGGCATGACCTGCGTGTTCGTGTTCGTGTCCGGGATGCTGCGGTCACTTACATACGTTTCTATTCGCCACTAAATTCCCCAATCAATTCGCTCCAAGATAGAATCAAATCGCTGACCAAAAATCTCAAAGAAACCACCAGCCATACAGTACAGTAACCAAAAAGTCGGGATTTGCTCATACCCCGGATTATTCGGAACGGAAAGACCTGCCATCGGGATTCTCTCGGATTGCTTAAATCGTTCGATATTGCGTGTGTTTACTCCAGTTTAGTGGGCTTCGTCATGTCCATCGATTTCTCCTTCAAGGCCTTGAATATTCTTGGGAGTTTTTGAGGTTTTCCAACTACAAAAATTATTGTTTCTTCATCTTTCACCCATATATCCGCGTACTTTGCTTTCATTTTCCTTTTGCTTAAGGCCGCCAAAACTGTGGTTCTTGTCATCTATTGATTTTTCGTTTGCGATTTTGTTCCACCAGAGGGTGTAGGAATTCGTAATTAACCAAGAGTGGAATTCCTCTGCTCTTCGTGCCCAATTGTTTGACTAAGACTGGGGAAATGAATCTTATTGTCTTAAATGACTAGAACAATTATATTTATATTTACTTTATTCTCCTAGAATTTTTGGGACAACTGTAGAAGGGAAAGCACGAATCCCTGCAGCCGCTGGTTCCACCAGTAGACGACCCAGTATAGACACCAAACCAGTGGTTAGCTGTTGAATATTCTTGTAAACCTGGTTATTGTTTTTTAATGTTGTTTATTTTTTACCTCAAATCCCCGAAGAAGGATTACAAACTTTTCTAAATTTCACCACCGGGTGGCTTTTACAATTAGTTAGAGTTGGGTCAAGGAGTCCCTGAAAGTGTATGTCAAAATCTATTTTCAAAGATCGAACGCGCGTGATTGTGAGGGTGGTATCTAAAACATAACTTATAGATTCTTAAAAGCAAGTCTTGTTTTTGTGGATCAGATCATTATTGCTGTGTCTCCAAATCTACAACAGCGGGTGTGTATTACAACCGGAGCAAGTTAAGTAGGCTGCCTTAGAGACCAAACATTCCAAGTATTAGAAATACACAACCGCTCCAGTTGTACAAACGCTTTTGCCTATCACAGGCCAATTGTCGGATTCTCAACGGCTGTCATGTTGTCGCTTGGTGCCCATAGACCGGCCACTACTGCAAGCGAAGATATCATAGGGGTCCAAGTACACTGCTTCGAAGTACGAGTACGAAAATGATTTGAAGGTGGTGTTTCCATTGCCCGACCAATGCGATGGAGTTGCGTAAATTTTTGCTTTCTGTTTAAATAAACTGTTCATCGCATTTATAGGGGACTGCTGGGATATTCGCTGTGTGATCAGACAACACACAGTCCATTTCCGTTCGCGCTTACCACATTCTTCAAGTCATGCGAGTCTCGCATCGCAACTCTCCACGTCCATGTTGCATTGCGTCATTGTCTTCTTTTGATGTATTTGACTACACAAGGGTCCCGTGCTATGTTCTATCTCAACATAGCTTGGCTGAGTAGATTTATATATGTGCTTACTGCCCCCACATCTCTATGACATGTTCAATTCAGAAATCAAACAATTCACAGTCCTGGTTTTTAATTTTAACTCTTACTGTCTCAAATTCTTTATTAAATATACATCATCAAGGATTGTGAGGCAAGATGTCTGAAAAATATGAAGATGAGGATCCTGAGAAAGTTCACCGTAAGTGTTCTCCGAATTATCTCTTTTACTTCATGGTCTTTTGGAGGGGGGTTGAGATATTTCCTCCTCAGAAAGTCCTCCCTACTCCTGTATACACCAGAGGGTGTTGATATACGTGGCGGATCTTGATATTTGATTATACGAACGATTTGGAAGAATGACAAAGTCTAAATACTGATCATTCGAGGCTAACTCGCACAATATCTCATGTTGTGCGAAGTGGTTTGGAATAATCACGAATGGATGAACCCACTAGATATGTCTGGGATCGAATAATTGTTGGGAATGGCAAGACTGACTCCAAAATCTTCTACAGTCAACAAGGCATTATCGTTCCCAGTTCGCGCCGGACTTCATCACACTTTGTTGAAGTTTCAATATGGCTCAAAGGGATTCTTTCACATCAAGCGAAAAATCGACCCCGCCCACATCAAGCCAACACTCAAGAAACGCTATCCAATACGTCCTAAGCTCAGACATCGCATATTCTACCCACCAGCAGAGAAGATGGGCATGCACCCTCCACCATTATATTTAGATATCCACGGTGGTGCTTGGATTCTGTGCGAGCCATCTTTCGACGACACCTCCAACTCTGATATGGCGCATAATTGGGGCTGTATGGTGATAAGTCTGGATTACACGAAAGCGCCAGGAGCAATGTTTCCAACGCCTATCTACGAACTCGTCGATTGCATCCTGGCCATCCTTAACGATCCAACCCTTAATTTTGATCAATCGCGTGTAGTCCTGGGGGGCTATTCAGCTGGTGGGAATTTGGCTTTGGGGGTTGCGCAGGATAAACGATTGAGGGGGTTGATAAAGGGTCTTGTTCCTTTTTATCCTCTTTGCGACTGGAGTTTGGATGTGAAGACGAGAGCCAGTACGAGGGAATATATCAAACCAACCGATACCGACCTGTTACTCAAAGGAGGACCGCTTATAGGCACGTTCTTCAATCATGTTTATTGTGAAGGAGGGGCGGATCTTCGAAATCCTCAGTTGAGTCCTGCTTGGGCCGATCGACAGGACATGCCAGAGTGGATCTTTTGCATCGCGGCTCAGTTTGATATTTTGGGGAATGAAAGCGGTGCTATGATGGGGAGATTTGCTGGTATTCCACTGGGGAAAGTTGGAGGCGAGTATAAAGGACACAAAACGGGGAAGGCTGATGGTTTGGTGGGTCCAGAGAAATTTGGGTTCGAAGCTGAGGATGGAAGATTGAGATTTCAGATGATTGAGGGTATTAAACATGGATAGACACATACTTTGCCAAAGGAAGTTGGAGCAGCAGAGGTTCTGAGAGAGAAGAGGGCGAAGGAGACTTTTGAGAGCGTTGGTAGGTGGTTGTTCAATGGACCTTGGAAAGAGGATCAGTTGGCTATTTTACCGTCTTGAAAAATTCACAAAGAATCATATGTTAACTTAGTTTTCAGATAGTATTGAGGAGTCTGGCATGTAAAAGATTATATACAAGTCTCAACCCAGGTGACTTGGATATTTGGTAATATTAGGCTATGCTCGGACCTTATGTGGGCACTTGCATGAAACCTCTCAGGCTCAAACCACATCTTCATTTCTCCAACATATGTGCCTCTTACACACCTCTCCTCCTGCATGCAAAGATGCCTGTTCGCCACTTCCAATGCTCCCTTCCTTCGAGTGACGGGAGATGAACTCTTGGGCTATTTGGATCGTCGTCGATTCCGAGGCTTCAAGGCTACGGAGTCCTACATATGAAGGAGTCAAGTACAGCTCGTTCAAGTCAGTGGACGCGGGACATAGTTTAAGGAAGTTCTTCAAAAGCTCCCCGTGTTTGTTTGGACGAACAGCGAGCAGCTAGCCTGTGTAACTAAGTTAGTTGCGTGGCCGTACCTACAAGCAATTACTCGTTAGAGTCCTCATTTTCCTCAAGGCAAGGAAACAAAATCCGAAGCCAATCACGGAATACCCGGGGCACATTACTTATCATATACTGTCAGGAAGGAATCTCACGCGTCAGATTGGCTTTGTTATCGGCAGAAAACCTGGCTCTTCTGCTGTTGATCTGTCTCGAGGCTCCAGAGAAAGCCTTTTGACAGGTCTCCGTGTGGTACAAAGCGGCGCAGGCACAAGTGGTGTTGTGGCGTATGCATGATCCTTCAGTGCTGTCGTGCAGGAGGGCCTACTCCACCTGCTCAAACAAGCGGCTTGCAAACAACCTGGAATTTCCGGAGGCACTACTGCAGTTTGTCCGCAATTGCATTGTTGGTCGGCTTAGAGTCACGGTGCAAAACTTTGCTTTGGATGTGTAAAGCCAGGCAGTAAGTACTGTGACTAGAAGAACCGCCCACATCATGTACGCAAACTCATCGCTGCTAGACAGGGTTGTACCTCCAACTAGACTATCATTCAGTCAGCAATAAGATCACTTGGGGTCTTCCCAACTTTCATCTCTCTTCTGTTTCTTTTCTCCCGTTTTGCAACTTTTGGGGACCATTGCACAGGTCTCTAGTTGTGCTCTACTACCAAGGAGAATGTCAGGCTTGTCGCCCTCAATTGAGAGAATAATCCTCAATGGGCCTGCCATGCCCCCTCCGCCTGGGGTCGTGTCAAATTTTGATCATCCTGATACCCTTTCAGTTTATGTTGTACCCACCATAACGTTGGCCATAACTTTTTCAACTTTGGCTTTGTTGATGCGACTGTATACCCAGCGAGCGATAGGGAAACCATTATATTGGGAGGATCGTAAGAAATATGGTAGTTTCTCAAATATTGCGCCTGCTAATTCAGAAAATAGACACTGCAGTTTTGGCATGGGTAAGAATCGCACATCGATTTTGGTCTTCCAACTGCTCATAATTTTAGGCAATGTTCATTGGTTTTACAAGTCCAAATTTCATTGCGGCACGTCATGCAGGAGCTCATCAGTGGGACACTCGACTGGAGGAATTTTTCATGATGCTTTATGTACAACTTCTCCCGAATATGTTATGGAAAAGACGCTAATGTTCCTCCAGTGGTCAAATCTCGTTCAAATTTTATATGGCCCCGTCATATTTGTGGTCAAACTCTCGATTCTTCTACAATATCTTCGCATATTCGTGCCAACACGACGGGGTAATCTGGGAATGTACATTGGACTGTGTGTTGTATTCGGTTCTCACCTTGCATTCTACATTGTTGTTACATTCTTTCAAATATTTTCTTGTAGTCCGAGAGAAGCCACATGGAACAAGCTTATTGCACATAAACATTGCTTCGATCTCCCAGCAATGTTTGTCGCATCAGGGGTAGTCAATGTTGTATCGGATTTGGTCATTCTTGCCCTCCCGATATACTCGATATGGAAGTTACAAATCTCCACAAGACAGAAGATTCAGGTTTCTGCCGCTTTTGCTACCGGTTTTCTGGTATGTTTAGCTTTCAGTTTCCCCTTTTAGATGAGTTAGAGCTAATAATAGGATTTTTTTGGTTTACAGGTATGCATTGCCTCAATTGGCAGATGTGTTTATATAGTCAAACTCTTCGAAACGCAAGACCAGACACGAGCTATCATCGCACCAGGTCTCTGCGGAATAGCAGAAATCTCACTCGGGATAATATGCAGCTGTCTTCCAACGTTACCCATGTTCTGCCACGTCGTCAATTCACAGCTTTCGCACATCTCCTGTTTCGGATACAAACCGTTCAAAGGCTCAGGAACCGACCCAAGGACCCCATTCAATTCGACCGCCTCTGCTCTCCGTAGCAAAAACCCCTCACAATGGAACGACGAGAGCGGAAATAACAACCAGTTTTCAAAGGATTATCATGAATTGGAGGATTTGCAGTTGGCACCTAGAGGGAATGAACTTAGGGTTTCTATCACTAGCCCGGGAAGGGGAAGATCGGATTCAGAAATCGAGATGGAAGAGGGGAGGATTGTCCAGACGACGATTGTAGAGGTTGAGGAGAAGACTGTTCCACCACCGAGTGATATCAGAGGGAAGAGCTATTATGATGATACTTAGATTTCGTGGATATACCCCAAAACAATAATACAGATATCAAAGCTTGGCCATGGAGTACAGAGATACCTCTAACTGGACACCGGATCTCATCTCGATGTCTTGCAGGAATAATGGGCGATGAGATTCCTTGCATTCTCAAAGACGCTAAGAAATCCGGACGAGCTTCCCGTTTAGGTGATAAATTTGCCCTAGGTGATGGTCGTAAATTTAAGATCTTACCTAGATATTTCAAGGACGATGACGATCCGAAACATCTCGGTCAGAGCTAGCAACTCCTTCCAGCCCCTTCAACAAGGAATTGGGAGAGGGGAACAGACCTTGGGAAAGATAACAAATTGTTTTGCCACGAGTGAGCCATGTGCTGTCTGTGCCTTATCTGTATATCAATAAATGTAGTAAGCATGGTGATGCTTCACACACACTGCATGACCCGTTCGCGATATCTCGGAGCGATCTTCACGCTGAATGGAGAGGCGTGCTTTCTGCAGCGAGTTGATTGGTTGGCTCGGTTAGCTGTTCATTTGTTGTATGCACCAATATTTGGTGTGTTAAATGTTTCGTGATCTGGAGGAATAGAGAGTCCCATGAAGTTGTACTTGGGAAATACTTAGAAAGGTTGCGGGGAACTCTGGTGCGACTCGTTACAGGAGGAGTCGCTTGTTATTCAGCCGTCAGCCAAGTAAGCTGGCTCGAGATAGACATTAAAAGTGGCAGTAAAGACTTCGTTTCGTACCTGCCTACCTAACCCTTGTTGTTCTAACTTTCTAGAGCAATTCATGTAAATTATCCTAGAAAGTTAGAACAGCGAGGAGTATCGAATGTTTTTACTGCCGCTTTTATTTTCCATCGCGAGGCTGGTTTGGCAGAACTGAGCTAAGCATTATTGGACAACATCGTTTAAAGCGTTATCGGGTTAACTTTTTTATAATTCAATGTTGGCCCCCAGCGTTAAACCCTTTGAATTTATATTTGTACAACCGTTAGTTCTCATAAAGTGTTGCTTCCCCTTTAATTCTTTCGGACTATCTGTTGAGCTAAACAAGCCCCCGATGGATGTTCAAGAATCTTGTTGCGCTGCTATGGAGTTTGGGAGACTTTTCAATATGCGAAGCGAATAGGAATAGACAATAGATATGAGAGGAAAAGTGAGGATTTGGCGAAGTATTTTCAGTAAATGCATTTGGGAGAAAACTATTCTATTCAGCGGTTTGCATAACGATAACCTCCATTTCGCGGTTTTCTTGGTTTCGTACTTGTACTTGGCTCGATAATAATTATTCTCTGCCATTCATTACGTGCCTTTCAATACTTAAAGTATAGGAGTGGGCAAAACTAACCGAAAACGATATATTTGGTATTCTTCGCAAGAGCAAGGTTGATATCAGCTAGCCCATATTCTTCTACCCCTCTCAAATAAGAGTACCCTTCGTCATTTTAGCCCACTCTTCATACCCTTCAAGCATGTCCGGCTCTATACCCATTCTAGCTCCATTAATTGCCTTTAAGAAATCCTCCATCTGCACTTGCAATTCCTTCCCCTCCGCCTCACATCTTTCCAACACCTCATCACAAGCCGCCTGACATATTCCCACAATTTCCGCTCCCGAGTGGCCTTCGGTTCGCCGAGCTAATTCAGCAATATCAACATCAGGTGACATATCCATCTTTCGCTGTTTGACACGGAAAATAGCCTTACGACCCGTGAGATCGGGAGGTGGGACGTAGATAAGTTGATCGAAACGGCCAGGACGAATAAGTGCGAGGTCGAGAACTTGAGGTTGATTGGTTGCTGCGAGAACTGTGACCCCTTTCAATGTTTCGATACCATCCATTTCGTTGAGAAGAGTTGTTAGTACGTTGACCCCGCTGTTACGTCCTCCTTCTCGCTTACTTCCGATACTTTCTATCTCGTCGAAGAAGATTACGCTGGGGCTAGCAGCTCGAGCTCGCGCGAAGACATCACGAACTGCTCGCTCAGATTCTCCCACGTACATGTTGAGAAGCTCGGCACCTTTCACTGCGAAAAAATTGAAGCCTGACTCGGTAGCCATTGCCTGAGCTGACAGAGTCTTGGAGCAACCAGGTGGTCCATAAAGTAGGAGACCCTTCTTGGCTGCTGCACCGAGACGAGCCATACGTTCGGGATGCTAAGTCGGATGTTAGATTGAAATTTTGAAAAGCTGGGCAAGTCCAAAAAGAAGAGTAACTTACAAGTAGAGGAGTCTCGACGGCACGACGAAGCGCTTTCTTTGTAGTTTCCTGGCCACCTATTTCGTCCCATCGAACGCTTGGCGGACGCAGTGTGACATCATGCATTGCCGTGGGTCGGATAAGGTGTAGTGCTTGTTCGATGTCTTCTTCTGCCAGATAGTAATTCTCTTTGGGGGCTTCAGTCTCCTCTTTCTCTGCCTTCTCGTCTCCATTTGCTTTCTCATCTCCATTTGCCCTCTCCTCTCCATCCGTTTTCTCTCCTCCATCTACATTCTCCTTTTCATTTGCCTCCTCTCTGCTTGCCTTCTCGTCTCTATCTGCCCTCTCCTCAGCGATCTCACCTGCCGTATCCATAAGCGAAAGAAGATCCTCCGCTGTGTAAGCATGAGTTTTGTCTCCTATCCGTTCAAGGGTCTCATCATGCTTGTCTGGGTGAATTGGAAATGAGAGGGACTTGAGAATTGCCTTTCGAGCTGCAGCATCAGGAACTGGCAACGGAATATCAATTCTGAACCGGCCTCTTTTCCGTAAAGAAATCGGTATTGTTCCGATGTCAAGAGTAGCTGCAATAACAATAACCCTAGGTAAAGAGTTTGAGTGACCACTGACAAGCTTGTCCATTTCGTCGCATAGAACTGCGGTGACATCCTCGGATACGGAATCCTCTTTCGAAACCAACTTTTCGAGCTCATCAATTACGATGATGGATGGCTGGGTGGATGTCGCTTCTTTAAATGTATTTCGAATTGCCGCAACCTTGGTACTCCTTTCAATTCGGTGGACTTTACCCCAATCCGTAGCAATAACTTTATTGATCAGAAAAGTCTTCCCAGTCCCATGGCCTCCGTGCAGAACAACAGAGCATGATCTTTGAACGTAGGTAAGCCTGAACTGGCGATCGAAGTTTTTGAGAAAGTGGTTGAGTTTCTCCAATGCTTGGTCAATGCCAGCGACATTGGCGATTTGGAGTAGAACCCCTGGTCCGGCATTCTTTGCCTCAATATTGGTGCCTAACGCGCTTGCAATCTTGACCAAGGATGAGGTTTCGCTATAGGTTCCTTGGCCAGTCGGGCAGTCATTGACAAAATCAATGATGAAAGTGCGCTTGAAACCTCTAAACTGAATATCCTTGAGAATCATGCCCGCAAAGACAATCTCGGCACGGTCTAGACACCATCAGCTTTTGCACTTCAATAGAAGTAAAAAGGTGGGTCTGCCCAAAACTTGCATTTTTGGTACTACAAAAAAGAAATTCAATAGAAGAGGAAATTCACCTACATAAGTATTCTCTTAAATGCCACACCCAATTTGCCTTGTCTTCTGCCCTCAACTCCATAACCGTATCAATCTCCTTGGGGGTAATGTCTCGCAAGACGACAGATTCTGCTATCCGCAATGGTCCGGCAGCACAGATATGACAATCGTCAGCCAAATTGAAGCCGCAGACCTCCTGGAAAGTCCTGGTCATCTGCAAAGCTTTCTTTCCCAGTGTCTTCTCCGAAGCAAGCCAGGCAATAGCCTCTCTCTTCTGGTTCCCCGACGTTCCTTTTTTCCACAAATAGCAAGGTTGTCCTGATTCCAACTTTAGATCAAATAGAGCTTCTTTGGAGAGATGTACACGTGATACTCCTTTCTGATCTGCTCGCTCTTGGCTATTGTGGTTGGAAAACGGACGAATTTTGACTTCCAAGATTTTGTGCACATCTTTGCTGTGCGACATTGCAAGATGGTGATCTTTCAGAGTCGACATGGCGACGGCGATGAGGTGGTACGGTAAAGTTGATTTTCGATTGGTTGTAGGTGTTTGCTACTTTTTATGCAAATTTATTTCGAAGTACTTGAGCCTAGGTATCTAGTTCCGATTAGACGCCGATTGAGGGCCGATTTCGGCTGTTCGGACTGTCGGCTCCCGACTAAAAGCTGAGCTGGAGCTGGAGCTGGACGGTAATAATTTATTTTGAAGCACATCCATCGCCCACCATCATCCCATCCACCACTCCACCAATGCTTTTCCAATTGAGCAACATTAATGCTGACGCAATCGCTGCCTCCGCTGTTCTTGTTGCCAGCATGGAGCGCCCAACGACTGCGACTGCTTGCCATTGTACAACAACAGAGGGCAACACATCACCATAGCGAGGCAAGCCCCATACCCGAGAGAGGGAATACACACAATGGCCCAGCACCCGTCGAGGAGTCGACGAGAGGGACGGAACAAACAAATGAGGCATCTCGTGGCTACGAAGAGGTACGATCAGAGCCTTCATCGCCAGCCACATCCAATCCACTGCAAGGAGAAAAGACAGCAGAGAACATGCGGGCAGGACGTCTAGTCGCAGAAAGGGGAAGCAGGCATGGGCCGATAAGGCGTATACGCACAGAACTTGTCAATAAAAGAAAGGTTCCGTCGTGGTACCCCTTAGGACCATTACCGGACTCTCCATTCTTACGGAGAGTGAGAGCGAGGAGCACGAAGCGTCCAAAAGTAGACCGTTTACGAGTGACGCGAATCATTTTAAAGGCACCTCCAGATGCAACACCTCCCAGAGTACGAATCATTAGCTCAACGAAGTCTGCAGGAGTAGTATACGAAGGAATCCGACGCATACCACTTGCAACACAAAAATCCCCAGAAGTAGTCCATCCCCTAGTCCGAATCAAACGCATTGGCATAAGGAAATCTTCAGGAGTAGAATACATAGGAGCAAAACGACGCAAAGAACTTGCAACAACGAAATCCTCAGAAGGAGTCCGTCCCCGAGTTCTACCAACTCCAATCCATCAAAATGCAACTCCCAACCAGTCCGGTAACCCTTCCACGAAGTCACCAAGCAAAAATAAGCGTGAAGAGAAAATACGGGCTCATTTGGAAGACTATGATCTACGTTTGTTACACGCTATCAAACGTTTAGGCGCAAACAAAGTCAAGAAATTATTGCTGGAGGACTCGGGGAAGTCGGATCTTGAATTTCTGGAAGGGAATAGACTGAAAAACATGGAACCGGGCAACCTTAGCTTGCAAGATAAATTGCGACTAATGGGTGGTGCTCCAGTGGAATCAATTCAAACACAGATGTCTCAACCAGTCACAGAGTCCAGTTCCACACATGAAGAAGATTCGGAACGTGTCCCAGAGAGACTGCCACTTACTCCGACAGAACCAGTCCAGCCAACCCAACCAGTCTCTGAGGTCACTTCTAGCCCCTTAGAAGCAAATCTTGACACCATTAAACCGATCCTGACGAAGCCAGCTGAACCGCCCAAAGCAGCCCCCGAATGGAAATTCAGTTCAAGGTCAGACTCGAAAAAGACTAGCAACTTGTTCAGCGAAATATTCCCCGAAGAGAAAAGCACCCAGAGCCAACGGATGAAGTCAAAGAAGAAGCTCGACAAATTGCCTGTATTTAGTTGGATGGAGGATTTCAAGGAACAAGAAATGAGCAACGAAAACGGAGGAAAATGGAATCAGACGCAGCCTCTCTCTACGGTGACTGGAACCCGGACTTCGATTCGAGATGTAGCTTCTCAGAGCGTATTGGTTTTAAATTGCGCCTTGCACTCTCTTGAAGAGAGTGACTTTTTCCGATTGAGTCCCAAGGGCGAGCACATCGAAGGATGGACGAGTGGAATTGTCAAGGTTATACCTGGTCGAGACAACCGAACATTGGAACCCCTTGATCACTATTTCATTCTCTTCTCTAACGAATATACCGCCCGAGCATATTTGGACAACATATTCCGACTACATCGCCTAGCAGAGACCAGTACTCGCGACCAAATGTCACTTGGGAACATTGCCTTGCCACCCGGATTTCTGAAGGATGGGGAAGACGTGCAAGCAATCATCAAGAACTTCTCGCTCGCCCCAGCACACACCAAACTTTCGATGCGATTTATCGAGAAGCCATACAAGCCAGGCATGCTTCGATTACTCAGTGATGGCGGACCAGCCGCCATTGCGAGTAATAAAAGCAAAGCGGAGAACATGGTGTTATTCTATACCGATTATGGTCGAGTTTCCTCCATTGACATCATGGAAGCAATCTACGATGATGGCCGGTCAAGGAATTTGATGTGGAAACTCGTCACTGGGACAGGAGAGCGTGAAATCGTAGCTTTGGAAGACAGCAAGACTTCTGAATTAAACAACGATGTTATTATGATGAGACAGCCAAAGAGATATGTCATATCCTTCACAGATCGACATGAAGCACGGAGGTTTGTAAGGGAATGGCATCGTCGTCCCTTTCCCACATCAAGGAAGACTATAAAGCCTCTAAATAGCGAAGAACCAGCTCCCACGATCAATGCCGAGATCTTGTGGTGAAGGCTTGTGTATTAATTTTGGCTAGCCCACTGTATCTATGTTAATATATATTGTAGAATCAAATTGGTCTTAATCTCTACTGTTCGTGATGTTCTCAAATAATAGTTTCGGTGCCTAAAGTTAATTTCCGTAGTCGTTACAACGAAACTTTGTTACAAAACGAGAAAGGTAGAGTGGACTAGAACATTGCTGGGTATCTTAAGTTCCGAATCGAGTCCGCTTCACGAATTGCCGTTCCATTCAAAGCATCACCATAGCATAATATCTGCAAACCATCAATGTCAAAGTAATCGGCAAAAGGCATGCCTTGAATTTGTAATACCTCGTGATATGACCAAACTCCGCCCATAATCTGCTCTTAAACAAACAAAACGAAAAAAAGGCAAACCGCTCCATCCACGAACCGAATTATTTAGCAGCACTTGCCCCCTAAACCACTTCCACTTCCCTGTGCTCCAACGTCCACACCGGTAGATGCTGCCTGGTCTGTTTTCGCCGTGTCGATAATTCTCTTCTTGATGTCGGCCGCCAGACTGTAGAATGCCTTTTCAACGTTGATATTGCTCTTCGCCGAGACCTCGAGGAACGGTATGCCGAGCTCGTCCGCCAATTGTTGACCTCTCTCTGTCGACACCACACGCTTATCTTCCCAATCACATTTGTTTCCGATCAGAATCTTGTTTACACCCTCGGTGGCATGCTGTTCGACGTTTGAGAACCATGTTCGGATATCTAAAGGCGGTGGGTTAGCAGTGGGTCCTGGGTCATGGATCTAGAAGCCAACTAGGTAGGTGGCCTATTATTGGCAATGACATACTGTTAAATGAACGCTCATCGGTAACATCATATACCAATAATATTCCCATGGCGCCTCTGTAATATGCGGTGGTGATGGTCCGGAATCTTTCCTGACCCGCGGTATCCCATATCTGTAGCTTTACTCTCTTGCCGTCCAACTCGATCGTCCTGATCTTGAAGTCGATGCCAATGGTTGTGATGAAGGACGGGGTGAAGGAATCCTCAGAGAATCGTAGGAGACAGCATGACTTTCCAACGCCCGAATCGCCGATTAATAGCAGCTTGATCTGTGGTGCTGGTTAGCACTTGTTGGGTTCTGGATCTCTTGAGAGAGAGGTTAGGCAGGGAGGTTGATTTACCAAGAAGTCGTAATTGCGCGTTCCTGCCATCTTGAAGGTGGGAGATCAACCGCACAGGATGATGACAATGGTGGTGTGTGGTGAAGCTCAGTCCAGAGTAAGCTCTCAGAACCCTCTAAGCTCTCTAGGCGCAAGGTGAGACGTCGTGAAGGCTGTTACCGTGGGGTGCAGGCGGGTGGGGAAGATTACTGTAGGGTAGCGGTAGCGGTAGCGGTAGCGTAGTGTAGTGTAGTGTAGTGGAAAGGCGGTGGGAGTCTGTAGCGTGATGGGAGGTTTGGGGTGGTCGCGAATGCGCTGCGACGACTCTTGGATAGATGGAAATCAGCGAGGCGAATGGAGATCCGTCTGTTGTTTTGGGCGTTTGTATCTGCGGGAGAGTAGAGTGTTGTGTTGCGGTGGCGGATGCCTCCAGCGACCGGCTGTTCTTTTGTCGAGGTTCCGCCTCGCCAAACCAAACCCAACCCAACCTTGAGGGCAGGTACGGTAGAGTACATTCATGGGTCTCAATAGGTAGCCACCGATAGCCACAACACATTGTCTTGATTGATTTAGTATGAGTCTAGGCCCCAAAAGAGGGACCCGAATTGTTGGATAGACCAAGAGTGTTATTGTCATTGTCCAACGAGCAGGGAGGCAGGCACAATAACAGCTCGTGGTATTCAATAGTTAAAGCTATTAATCATGCGAGCGATAAGCCACTTCACGTCACATGTTTATGGGAAGCTGGGTAATATATGTATGGTAAAAGTGCTTTGTCCTGAGACGTATATTTTATTGTTGTACACTCGTCTCATCCATTCTTCATGAAGCCCAAGTAGCCCCACCGTATGCGGTCTAGAACCTTGAGCTGTTGCTGAATGCCACTGTTGATATTACACAAATCATTCACATCTTCGAGGAACTCTCTCTCAATCTCGCCAGGAAAAAGCTTGCTCGCGCGTTGCCGTAAGATGTGAACCTCACACAAAAGCAGCCCGTGGTCCTTGTATGATAGAATGTTGTTTTGTGTCGGCGTCGCTAGCGTCAGAATCCGGTCAATATTTCGAAGAACTCGGACAGCTTGACCTGCTTTCCGGCCTTGTTTCGATCCTCGTCTACTCCCAAATACACCGCCCAGGTATCGGAAGACTGCAAAACCTACCAATACACCCGGTGTCAATCCGACGAAGCCAAAGACCAACTCTTGGCTCTTGAGGAGTGAGTCTATACCGCTCAAGGCAAACTGCACATCGACCTTGGTCTTTTGAACCTGTATCAAGAGTGTTCGGATAAGATCACCACGGACTGTGCCTTTGAATGGCTGTCGAAGATCTTTCTCATAGGCTCGCAACACCGGCGTAAGATCTCCCTCTTTGACCTTTGCCCGGATATCCATAATCTGTGCTTCGCTCAACGGCCCAGCTGTGTCGGCCGAGGTTTGGGGATTGTCAATTGCGAATTCAACAACCATACGCTCAAGGCTCTCCCTGTCGCCCTTCAGGCTTTCCTTGCTCATAATAGCAATATCGCTATCTTTATCATGTCGTATAGTGCCGATAACATTTTTCGTTGGCGCAACAATCCAGTTTGACCAGAAGTCCTGTACTGTGGTGCCAAAATCACGAACCCAAGTAACAATTTCAGCGTTCTTGCTTACCAAGATTCGGAGAATTGTAGTCGAAGAGAGAAGTAGTACACCAGCAGGTAACCAGTACCTTATGAGTTTGGATGGTCGCCCGTACTTCGAAGCGAGTTTCTGGGAGGTGGAAATATGTTTTGGTACATGTGTTTGAAGAATATGTTGAAGTCGGCGAGATAACTTTGCCGGTCTGATAGATGCAGTGTCGTCCATTCCACGGGAAGAAATCTCAGGGTCATCCTCGACACTCGCAAAGACCGTATCTTCAAAGTCAGATACACCGGACTCGAGAGTTGTCACGTTTTTCAAAACGTTATCCATGAGCGCTATACTCCTCTCTACAACAATCTTCCACTCATGACTGTCGCCCTCATCGACCTTTGAAAGCTCGCTGCTCTCATCGTTGATGCCAAAATTTAAACCTTCATCCATGAGTACCCCCAAACCACTTGCACCCATTTCTCGTAATAGCCTCAGTCGTGCCTGGTTATGCCTAGCTTCTGAGCGGCAGAGAGCAATTGGGGAGAGAACCCTTCGTTGAATATCGGCCACCGATCGTTCCCGTATGCTGTCCCGTACCAATCCATAGAATTGTTTCCATTGATCTGTCAAACTCGTTCCAATATCCCTGGCAGAGATGCCTTCTTCCGGAAATTGTCGAAGTTGCACAACTCTACTCCTCGTATCCCTGTATATGTCTTTTGACCAAGCAAAAAACCTCAACGGAGATGTTTGAACAGTGTAGAGACTTGAATATGGGTATGAGCCCAAGACCTCGTCCCAATACCATATATCATCATTTAGTGGTATTGTCTGCTCCAAGAGGGTGTTGAGAAGCAAACCATAGGTCTGGACCGTCGCTTTACTGACGAGAAGCCATTCCAACTCGGATTCATATACACTTGTGGGCTCGTCTTCCTCCCGCTCTGCCTCGAAGTCCGAAAGAGCTGCCTGCTGCAGTAGTGTTGAAATTCGCCAGGGTGAAAGAAGGGGACTGGATGATGAGGTCGTAGATAGAGCCTTCACTATCAGTTGTAGTTCAGCGATTCGTGGGGAGGAGGAGAGTTTGTGGCTTTCCGTTGTAAAGTCGCCGTCGTGTGCTGTACGTGGGACCAAATGCACGCGGTCAAGTTGGCCGTCAACGCGACGTACTTGGCTGTAAGGATTGTTAGCAGGGCAGACAGGTCTTTTCGTGGTATATAAAGTTATACTAAAAGGGGCTTACTCTGCAACAATAGACATTAGGGAGGAGCTGGTGACATTTGGGAGCAGTCTTGTCAAAGGTCGACCTGCATACTTTGAGAAGAGCTGTGGATTAAAAGTTGGCAGGCGTTCCGGTGCAAAGCGGCACAAAGCGGCACAAAGCGGCGCTCCTTCTTTACCTCACAGTATCACATGATTCCGATTTACAAGTAATCCATAACGTTCCATTATCAATTTGCCTTCTAATCAACTTGCACTTTATTCAAATTCTAAAGACCTGTTTGAACCAGTTTTGGTATATGACCAAGATAAAAAAAACATCGAAAGTTACAATAAAGTACATTTTAGCTTAGTGCCAATCCACCTTCTTCATGACTGTCAGAATTCATCAAACTGTGGGATGTGATTTTGTACCGGTCATTAGCAGAAGGGCGATGCTGCTTTCTCTCAAGAAGAGGTACAAATCGCTTAGGTAACTCTTTGGGTACAGGATTTGCAGAAGCAATCTCACCACTGCCAGCATCTGCTCTGGGATCTTTTGCAAGATCTGCTTGGCTTGCTAAAAATCGTTCTCGCCCGATTTTTCTCCGCCTCGCCAAGTTTCCAGGGCGTTTCTGTAGTCGCCTCGGTTTTCGTTTGTACTTCGTTCCAGAGACAGCTTCCGCAGTCCTAAGAACGGTAGATTTGAACCTTCTCTTTTCCTCTAGATCGTGGGCTCTAATGAGCAGAACCCGGAGTCGAAGACGATTCAGTTCGTACAAGAGCCTAGAGCCCTCCCAACGATCTGGGTTGAAAAGTGCCATGTCGTTGATGTGACGGTTCACCGTATTAAGAAATCTCCTGTTAGGTACAATCCCGGTTCTGTCCAGAAGATTTCGAATCCAGGAGATGCCCTGTGGACTCTGGCTCTTGATGTACGCATGCATGAGAGTCGTGAGTGTTGGAGTCTCAATACGCGATTGCGGTATGCGGAGGCGGGGGGAGTAATTGTTCCAGAAGTCTATGGCCAGTTGAGCTTTGCCTCTTCTCACAAGCATAGTCATGGTCCCAGCCAGCAACCCTTGATCAATTCTTGTCCCCGACTCTTCCAAGGACGCAATGGTATTCTCAACCAAATCCAAGAGCTGAAAGGGAGACCGGTTTTTAACATGCATGACATGCCATGTAAGACAGTTGGCAATCGCATGTGAGATATCATCTCCACGATCTTGAGCCTCTTTGATCATCATCATGGCGTTTTCGCGGCCCTGCGTTTTTATACATGCCAGTGCAGCCATCGCCAACGTCCCGGGCCGTATCTCAATGTTATCAGCACGCGCCATCGTGTATATTTTGAAAGTAGCAAGCGGATCCTTGTTCTTATGTGTTGCGGAGATGGCACGATGAACACCGAGGGTATCCCAAGTCTGCTCCTGTTTACCCAAGACCGACAAAGGAAGAAGTCGTTCAGCAAGTCGTTCAGGATTCGGAGAATCACCGCGAGCAAGTTGGGCAAGGTAATCCAAGTTCTCTTTACCGGTAAAGAGCCCCTGGACTCCGCCGCAAGCACAAATCTTTTGATACAGAACTTGAACCTCTTGAAATGAAAACCTCCACGTGGTGTAAGAATGATGCAGAATGATGTTTACAGACACGGTATCAATCGGACATCGGACCGAGGACATGAGTTCTATCCACCGAAAGAGAGCATCCATCTCTTTGGCCTTGCAGTAAATGTCTATCATTATGTTGGAAAGGAAGGGCGAAAACTTCAACAGACCTGCACGAACGAAAAAGCCAATGAACTCTTCAGTTTCTTGAATAGAATGAGCTTTGACAAAAAGCTTCAGTATTGGCGCTAACGAAGCACCGAATTTTTCCGAAAGAATTGGGTCTGTCGAAGATATTTGAATCAAGTCTTCTTTCACCCCAATCCAGTCATTCCTGAGAGCCTTTGCATAAGCAAACTGGCCGTAAATGCTCTGATCTTCCGAAGTAGGTGCATACGCTCGTCGTAACTGGGCATAGTATGAAAGGGCAACATCCTCGCGATTTGCGTCAATGCATACTTGAATGATAGCCTGATAGATCGCCTGCGGATGTCTGAAGGAAGAAGCACGAGGAACAAAACGGTCAACTAAATCCGTGACCTTCTGAAGATCCCTAGAGTAATTCCACGTGCGTGTGATGACTCTCAGGAGTGGAGTGGTGGGAACCGGCAATCCACTGGCTTTACCCATCTTGACAGCAACAAACAGTATGTACTCTGCATCGCCCAATCGGTCCAGTTTCACTGCGGAGTAAGTGACTCGGCTGATAACCATGTCAAACTCGTCTACAGTCGCTGATACTTTTGAATAGATTTGTTTGAAATATCTTATGGCATCTTTGTGTCGACCCAGGCGATAATTGGCGTTGATGAAGTGGCCGATAGCTGGGGGAGTAGCGGTTCTCGCTCCTTTGGAGCAGTAGTATACAAGACACTGATATATATCACACGTAAAATCATACAATCCATAACGGCTCGTTGCCTCGCAGAGTCCTTCTCCGTTAGAAATTGGCAATTCCCACTCCATGTCGGCCGGTTCGTTGTTATTGGCAGTTTTGAGATAAATGGAGGAGAGTTTTTTAAGCTTCCATTTGGGTTGCTTTTTCGTCTGCTCCTTTTCTCGAAAGTCGTCGAGTGAGTGTTTTATGACAGTGTGTGGTGAAAATAGGAGAAACTGAGCCGCGTCCATGGACTCTGAGTAGGGCAAGACTGTGTCCAGGATCTTGGTCAAGTATTCTATGTTTTCTCGATCCTTGCATGCTTTCGAAAGCTGAAATGCAGCATCGAGCAGTTCCGGAACCAGGCCTGAATCGGAGGTAGCAAGATACCCTTCTTCAAAAGCTTCGAGGAAACGCAGCGCGGCTGCATCCAGATCAGTCGAGTCTTCAACACACCCAAGGAGCTTAATGACGTCGGAAGCGACCCTTTTCTGACGATCTTGTAACTGGGTTTCTGGTGTCTCGTCTACTTTTACATTGCTTTCCAGGATTGGGGACAAAGTCGGGATTGATAGAGGCTCCAAAATGTCCATTCGAGGTTTTGGTATCGGGAGAATATTTGTAGATATATGGTTCTGATGGACACTGATCATGGATTTCTTTTGTGCTGGTTCGTCTTGATTTCCCACATTGGGAATGGCATCGGAGACTTGATCAGCGATGTTGTCTGGGTGACCTTCGCCTGCAGATTTAGACGGCGGCAAGCAGTGGGAAGTTTTGTTCGGCACCTGCCCAAGGTCTTTTGTCGGATTCTCCTCCTCCTCTAACTCTAGCCATAAACCCTGCCCTCCCTCTACGATATTTGCGTCGGCGCCGTCCATCAAACTTTGATTGGTCTCTTTTGTCAACTTCCTCATCATCGAATCGCTCTTGAACACAATGGCAGGATCGTTGGCGACATCTTGCAAATCGGTGGCAAGGCCATGATAATTCTTCGCTTCCTTTAACTTCCGGCAGTTTTTGTGTACAACTCGTGCAGTATGTATCCTCCGTCGACGATCTTCCGTTAGCAGCCCAGCGCTGAGTGCGAGTGTACAAGTGGTTCCCAAGGCGAGATGTCGAAGAGTTCGAAGCGCCCCTTTGGAGGGCACAGGGAGTTTCGCAGGCATTGCGGATTTGTTATGGCCATTGCGAAAGCGTCATTACGAATCTAAGCTCTGGGATGCCTTCTCGGGGGTTCGAATGATCGTTGGGGATATGAAGAAGTGGGAGAGATTGTCAAAACATCGAGATTGAGTTGATAACATCCGATTCTCGATTTATTCCAGATTGCACAAGCCGGGTTATGCAGGATGTGCAGGGTGAGACAGCGAGTGGGGTGCTGCGCTTAGTAGCGCTTAATTAATTGGAAGCTTTGTTGAGAGGTTGAGTACTGCTGAGAACAAAAATGCTCAATAATTTATCCAAAAATGTCAACAGCAAAGTAACTGTATTTTGACCTTGTTGTAAAGGTAAGTTGAAAGTGAAGATCTATATTGTCTAACCCGCATGCTATGCACGCATCCAACGCCGCCCATATGCTCTCCTAGATGTACATTTATGTTACAGCCCACGCCCTGATATCCATCCCAAAACTGTCATACAATTCCTCAAACCGGGTGATGCAATGTGTATTAAACAACACCCTCCACGTTTTCGGAAGCAAAATGGACCCCTAATTGTCGCAATATTGACTGGTACAAGAACAACATACACCCACTTTGAACACTGGTCCACACAAATCTGGGCCCCACACCGCGAAACCACCCAGCTATCCCCTCAGTCTCTCTGATAACATTCAATCCGGTTAAAACAGAGGAGGTATCCAAATTGATTGATCCTGGTCGAGGGGTATGTGTTGAAGGGGATGATGTTGATATCCTTCTAATCTGCTTCTGAATCGTAGAAACTGACCCGGTAATGCCGTTTGGTTTCGCGGGTCTCTGAACATTCGTCTGGTTTACAACTGGCTCTGGTTGGTTGACTTGGGTTTGAATTCTCGTCTTCACAACATCGAGAGGGCAGGTTATAACTCCGGCCAAACCCCCAGCAGCTGCTCCTGTGAGAAGTTCTAAAGGTAGTCCAATTTCTCTGCTTTGCTTCCACTGTCTTGCCCAAGTTTGCCCCTGCTCGTAAAATGTGAATTGTAGGGCGGAAAACGGAAGATCTCTAAATATAGTAGCTTTGTATCCATAGAAAAGGGCGGAGAAGCCCTCTTGTCGGTATATCGTTCTTGCAGCATGAGAAAATCCCTTATAATTGTATCCAGACTGGAAAAAAGGATTGTTGTATCGGCCTTGCAATTGCAATCGAGTTTTGAGAACCTCTGAAGGGACGTATATAAAAGATGCTGCCCCGTCGGCAATAAATCCTGTCATGATATAAGTATTTGCTACTTCCACAAGTCCGCGAGAACCACATACCACTTGCGAGATAAGCAAGCTGGGGATTGATCCCATAGTCAATCATATTCCTCTTGCTATATTCGTAGGTGCCGAAAAATATAATGGTTCCTGGGAATGATCCCAGCATAGCCGGCAGCCACCCCCCATACAGACCCCGTCTGATGCCCTCCTGGCGAAAAATGGTGGAATACGAGGATGCCATCGTTGTATATTTTGGCGGGATGTGCGGATCTCCTTGCTGGCGCGTCTTGACCGTATCTAATGAATGCATCAAAAGATCTCCTGTTGTGCCACCAAGTCCTCCAGCAATCATACACTATTGAAGGTTAGACCTGCATAGGTTAAAGGTATTCCCATCTTACATGTAAGTAAGGCGGCCTTGCCTCCTCCTCGATCTCTTTCGGTGCCATATTTCCAGATCGCACAGCCGTCCTTCCCAACTTGATATCTGCAAAGGTCTCGCGGCCTGCCGGCACTCCATCGTCAACAAGTTCGAATTCGTTGCGATTCTGCGTTCTGCCTGGTGTTCTTGGGGAGAAAAAATTGAAAATGGAGGTCAGGGACATGGCCCTCCCTCAGTTCTGCGTAGAGTCCCCGTGGGGTGCGTGAGCGAGTGTCTGAAGGAAAGTTGTTGGATGGTTGAGTAGCAATCGCGCAATGTTGTGGTACTGTACTGTTGCCGTTGGGTGGTATGAGATGGACTTTTTTGATTTCTGCCAAGGCAAGCTGGCTGCCGTACAGGTAGCCGCCTCCACGAGGCTACGCTTCTGGGTGGAATAGAGAGAATTGGAATTTCAGTTCCCAATATGGTTCAGATTATTTACAGATTTTGTTCATATAATGTGCATACAATACCCTAATAACAAATCCCTTTAAGCCCATTGAGGTGCATCTTCTCTTCTCCCCTTCACCACTTTGGTCTTCCCCTTGAACTCCCACCACCTGATCGGCCCAGAGCTTGCCCAAGGCCACAAAATATTTGTCACCTTTCCTTGAACCAAGTTGATGGGAATAGGCCCGTAGTAATTGCTGTCCAAAGATTTCATTCCATCTCGGTTGTCCCCTTCCACCCATACATGACCCGCCGGAATTTCAGCAATAGGAGCTGGGTAAGGTGCACGAGGATACACCACATCTCCCTCCACGGCTATGATTCTCTTGATGGCGAGCACCTCTGGATTAACTGGACTCCTATTGCTTCCAGTTAGTAGCATCATTTGAGTGAGAGTAAGTAAACATACCAAAATGACACGAGCATCCCCCGCTGTAAATTTTGCCCGGGATTCCATTTGTTGACCCAACATAAATCTTTCGACAGACTTTCATCGTAGCTGGTATTGAGATAGGGATACATCGAGACCCCGGTAATCTTGTGTACCTCTCCGACATTTTCGTTGAAGAAGACTACGGCTGGGATCCAAGATGCAAAAATGAGTAGGCTGTATCCAGAATGGCGGAGGAAAGGCTTGGATTGTGACACGCGCTGAAGAAGCGAATTGAGACGACTCATGGCCGTAACGGCCAAAGGCCCAGTGTAAAAGTGTTTAGAATTTCAGTTGTCTGGTGGGATTTTGTGTAGGTTTGGACGAGGTTATTCTGCTCTATTTCTAAGGTTGTCGAGCTATACGCCAAGGCTCACAGCCTTGCTTGTGCGTAGAAAACAATAGCCTTGCCATTTAGCTAAATACTTTGCGCCTGGGTTACAATTCTTTATTTTTTTGAAACTAGGTTGAATTATCATAAAAGGTTAGAACAACAAGCTAGGTACCGAGGTATGTACGACCCAAAGTTATTGCCGTGAGATCGTCTTCCAAGTACAGATTTTCATTATTTCATTCAACCTGGAGAGGTAATAGCTAGTTGCCTGCATTCGTGAGCTTCATGGCCCCTCTATGCGCCTGCAATGCAAATATTTCACCAGAATGCTTTTTAGAATATCCCCCACACTTAAATGAGTGCATTTACACAACCTCTACCGCATTCTCATCCGAGTCGGACATGCTTTCATCTCCACTGACTTCAGCATTCTCTCTCTCCCGCTTCTCCATCAAAGCCTGCAGCTCAGCGTCATCGTTCTCAGTAACCGCCTTTGGTTCCATCTTAACAATGCAATTTCCCCCAGCCCCCTCGATGTTTTTTCGGATATCAATAATCGCAGCCTCCAAAGTCTCAATGCCAACAGCCTTCTCCAAACACGTACTTGTGAGAACGTATAATGGTGGCGAGACAAGCTTGACTTTGACTTGATTATCCGGGGTGTTTCTGGCCTCTGCGGTTCGAAGAGCAGTCTTAACAGCATCAATGCCCTCATATCCAAAGCATGTAACTTCGACATCCGCTCGCACCTTCGTTGGCTGTGGTGTAAGACGCTTTCCGATGTAGGATTTAAATTCGTCAGCGACGGTATCGTTAGGAAATGAGATATCCTGCCAGACATCGGGGTTTCTATGACTTGTTAGTCGAGACCTCAAACATTATACCAACAGCCCTTACGTGATTGACAGCTTAAAAGCATCTACAGCATGTCCGTATTTCTTGTTCAGCGGCCAACCGATGCGCTCGTACAGATCTTCGATAGGATGCTGGGTCTTTTCTGCTACATGTCGCATGATTGAGTGCACCATTTTGCCCTTGTTGTATCTCTCTTCACACTTGATGATATCCTCAGGCGAGACTCTTCGTTTCGAAAGATCGATATATCCTATTTCCCCCGGCATTAGCATTTACTCGCTATCAAGGGTTGATAGCGGGGTCAAAACTCCACCTTTCTCCTTGTCTACTCTCAAAACCACCACAACCTCATTTCGTCCCACTCGAATGAGTTTCTGGATACTTCTGATACGTCGCCTCGACAATTCGGAGAGTAAGATCATGCCATCGATGTTGTCGTATTCGAGAAGTTTGACATAGGCTCCCATTTCCGCGATCTGTGTATTTTATGAGCATCCTGCTTTTCTTCTCTACGGAGAAATCGCCAGTGTCGTACCTGCTTCACGTTCACCATGACGAAGCTGTCAATCTCTGGGAACTTCTCCTCGTAGAATCGGCAATTTGTCAAAGACATCTTTGCGGTTATTGCGCAGCGGGGCGCGAGCTAATTAGGGAGTATTCGAGGGGCGCTTCGTTGCTGAGGGTGTAGGGGTTCTGGCGAGAAGGAGTTCCGGCGCTGCTCGTGGGCGCTTTTTAAATGTAGAATGGGCAAGGTTGAGAGAGTGGTGGTTGTCTGCGGGCGTTGGGTAAGGTAGAGTCACCAAGTTGACCCCAACTCGCAGCTCAAAATCTCAGTGTGGCATGTGCGGATTCGGTTAGCGCGGGTCGGCCTTGGCCCGGGAGTCTCCCCGGAGCTGGCTGGAGCTCTCGAGCAATGTGACAGAAGGGAATCTCTAGTAAGGTTGAATTCCAATAGAAGCTCGAGTCTCAAACACGCACCAGGCGAGCAGATGATCGCGAACCCTTGAGCTACCCTACCCTCTACCCTACCTCCTTACCCACTTCTCCAAATGCGAAGCTCTCCTATCAACAGCTGAGCTGCCTCCACGGTGGACTCACCATCGTCAACATGTCGTTCTCGGAATCGCTTTCCAGTGCTCAGAGCTTCACAAGCACGAGCTTGTCCAACAGCATGGGAGCAACCACCACAGCATCATTGGCTTTAGCCACCGCAAAGGCAGTGACAGACCCTCCTCCAGCATCATCATGGCTGTGGATTTTTGGTCGAATGATCGTTTCTACAATCCAATTTGTACCGGGTGTTCTGTACTGGTTGATCACCTTTACCACTATTACCATGCCCTCTTTTCTCTTTACCCTCTTTTCAACAAGTCTCACCGTTACCATGAACGCGACCACCTTGTATGTATATTTTCTTTTCTTATCTGTATATATACTTGTTGTCTAGTGGCTAATATCTGCAGGATGTTAATTATGGTCGCATTCATGTCAACTATAAGTTGGTTCGTTCGGTATAGATTTCTAAACATGTATGCCCGTTTACCTCCAGAACCCCAACGAAAGGAGCCGCAGGTAGATCTGTATCCGGATACGCAGGAGGAGGGTTCCAAGTCGGGATTTTCCAATTACCTGGACGAATTCCTGAGCGCCATCAAGGTGTTTGGATACATGGAGAGACCCGTCTTCCACGAACTTACGCGGAGCATGCAAACAAGGAAACTTATAGCAGGAGAAACGCTGAATCTAGAGGAGGAAAAGGGGTTCTGCTTGGTGGTTGATGGTCTCGTGGAAATCTTTGTCAAGTCCGCGAGAGAAGGCCGTGAATCTGATTCTGAGACGCTCTTCAACCAGAATGATTCGGACAGTGGTGATGACAACAATATGGGCAGCGGGCATCAAGGTTATCAATTATTAACCGAAGTGAAGAACGGTGCCCCGATGTCTTCTCTGTTCTCCATTTTGTCTCTCTTTACTGAGGATGTTAAACTGAGACACACTGAAGATGATAACATGGAATCAAGCGCTTCAAGTGCTAGTTTCCGTCATCAACGATTTCCGTCAAGTGCTGGGTTCGAGTACGACCACCGTCACCACGACACACCCCCCTCGCTTCCAACCAGTCCCATATACGGTGCTCCTCCCAATGAACCAAGTTCTGCAAGTCGGAGAGATCGTAGGTCTTCAACCATGGTGGGCTCCACGCCTGGTGGTAGTGGTACCACTCTCCCAAGAGTTCCACCTCTGTCACTCGATGCTGCAGGAGACCAGAAGCCAAGACCAAAGGCAAGAAGGAGTAATACTCATTCTGCGCATCCTGACATAGTGGCCAGAGCCACAGTTGATACCACCATTGCCATCATTCCAGCAAGTGCATTCCGTCGATTGACAAGAGTATATCCTAAAGCTACTGCACATATTGTCCAGGTCATTTTGACGAGATTGCAGAGGGTCACTCTTGCTACGAGCCATTCGTACCTTGGACTGACCAGCGAAGTTCTTAGAACAGAGAAGCATATGAACAAGTATACAACTTATGAGTTGCCCAACTTTCTCCGTGGTAACGCGTTGGAACGGCTCAAGGAGAAATTCACCCGCGAGAGGGAAAGAATTGGTCCTGAAGAGGGCAGCAAGGGAATCGCATTGCACAATTCCGGCGCTGGTCGAAGACGTCGATCGAGCAACAGCCTTCGAAAAGAAGCGACTGTTCATGCATCTTCTACCAAGGGAGCTGCATCTTTGAACGATAATACTTTTGATGGGCCCTCCTCGCGCGATGCGAGCACAAATCCAAGCCCGGGTGATTTACTCACCAATATTCAAATGTCACGCTCTGGAGGCCGACGAATTAATGGAAATACTAGTCAAGGAACCCCCCTATCTAAAGGACAAGCTCCAGAAGTTTGGCATCACGATAGTCAAAGTCCACTTGCGCAACGAAGTTTCAATCCTTTCGCACAAACTTTAAAACCACGCACAACATTACATCGTCAGGAGTCTATTGATGAAGACAGCATGTTTCGTGGATCGATTTTAGAATGTATCTTCAAAGCCATTGGACTCACAAACACAAAAAATGCTTTGAAAATGGCGGACTCTGTTGAAGCTTCACCAAGACTTGTATCTTATGATCAGAGAAAACAGAAGGCGGTGTTCAGCAGCAATGCTTTCGGATTCATAGATCCCTATGAGGCCTCTATCGATGCGGACACTGAATCGGTGGCGTCCAGTGGATTAAGTGTGGGAGGTTTCCCCAGTACACAAGGATTGGCCCAAGAGTTGAAAGACGAAGTGGAAATCGTATACTTTCCCAAGGGGTCCGTTCTCGTGGAACAAGGAGAACGCAACCCGGGGCTGTACTATGTTATAGATGGTTTCCTCGACGTCAGCGTTCCTGTGGATGAGAAGTCCGAGTCTACTGTCCTTGGGTCATCACATCGAACCTCCACCAAACCTGGTGAAGAGCCGCTTTCTCGGATCAAAACGGGCTCTTCACGAACATCTCTACCAGGCACTGCAAACAATAATGACGGAAAGAAGCGCAAATCAAAGGGACGCAAAACTCTTTCTCTCATCAAACCCGGTGGAATTGCTGGGTATATCGGTACCATTTCAGCCTATCGCTCTTTCATCGATGTCGTCGCCAAAACGGATGTCTACGTTGGTTTCTTGCCACGCTCATCATTGGAAAGGATCGTTGAGAAATATCCCGTCGTTTTGCTGACAATGGCGAAACGTTTAACGAGCCTTTTGCCCAGACTCATCCTACATATTGATTTCGCACTCGAGTGGGTTCAAGTCAGCGCCGGACAAGTCATCTACCATCAAGGCGATGACAGTGATGCTATTTATATTGTCTTGAACGGCCGTCTGCGGCTGGTTCTGAACAATGATGAAGCTGAAATGAAAGTTGTTGGCGAATACGGCCAAGGTGAAAGTGTGGGCGAATTGGAAGTCATGACAGAGTCCACTCGGCCAGCAACACTGCACGCTATTCGTGACACAGAACTCGCGAAATTTCCAAAGACTCTGTTCAACAGTCTTGCACAAGAGCACCCAGGGATCACCATCAAAATATCTCAAATCATAGCATCCCGTATGCGAGCGTTGATTGAGGATCCAATTTTTGACCAAGGCAAAGAAAAGGTGACGGGAGCAAAAAGTAACAAAGTCTCTTCCACTGTTAATCTCAGAACAGTGGCTATTCTTCCTGTCACTGCTGGTGTGCCAGTTGTTGAGTTTGGCAGCCGTTTGATGAACGCACTATCCCAGATAGGGGCAGCGAATGGCGTCACGTCACTTAATCAAGCTGCAATTCTCAATCATCTCGGTAGGCATGCCTTTAGTCGTATGGGCAAATTAAAACTGTCACAATACCTCGCTGACCTGGAAGAAAAATATGGTCTTGTCTTATACGTTGCAGGTAAGTTTCGACTTTCTTCAGCCTCTTTTCCCTCTGTGATTTTCCCTCTGCGAGATGTTTTATGGACTTTATACATCATCATGCTAATATGGACAACAGACACCAACGTGAACTCCCCTTGGACGCAAACATGTATAAGTCAGGCTGATTGCATATTGCTCGTTGGTCTGGCCGAAGGTTCTCCAGCAATCGGGGAATACGAGCGCTTCCTCTTGGGGATGAAAACGACAGCAAGAAAAGAATTGGTTCTCTTGCACGCAGATAGATTTGTCCCTCAAGGAGTGACTAGAGCCTGGCTACGCAACCGAGTGTGGATCAATGGTGGTCATCACCACGTACAGATGGCTTTCAGAACAAGCTCTGTTCCAGTTCATCCCCAAACGAGGAGATTTGGATCCACGCTCAAACAGCGAGTCCAGGTCCTTCAAGCAGAGATACAAAAATACACCTCTCGCCGAGTTCGACAAACTCCACTCTACTCAGCAGACACCCCTTTCAAAGGAGATTTCCATAGAATTGCTCGGCGACTTTGTGGCAAGTCAATCGGCCTTGTTCTTGGAGGCGGTGGTGCTAGAGGTATTACGCAGGTTGGGATTATCAGGGCGCTTGAAGAAGCTGGTATTCCCATCGACATTATCGGAGGCACTTCAATTGGCTCCTTCATCGGAGCCTTGTACGCTCGTGATGCTGATGTTGTTCCCATGTATGGTCGGGCGAAGAAATTCTCAGGACGCATGGCTAGCATGTGGCGTTTTGCCTTGGATCTGACATACCCTTCCGCATCTTATACCACTGGGCATGAGTTCAACCGTGGCATCTTCAAAACCTTCGGGAACACCCAAATTGAGGATTTCTGGCTAGAGTTCTACTGCAACACAACCAACATTAGCAAAAGTCGCTCGGAAATCCATACAAGTGGTTATGCGTGGCGTTACGTGCGGGCATCCATGTCACTTGCTGGTTTGCTTCCTCCACTTTGCGATGAAGGAAGCATGTTGCTCGATGGAGGTTATGTGGACAATCTTACGGTTACACATATGAAGTCTCTTGGAGCGGATGTTATATTCGCTATTGATGTAGGAAGTCTTGACGACGATACTCCACAAACCTTTGGAGACTCGTTGTCTGGATTTTGGGCTTTTACCAATCGATGGAACCCCTTTTCGTCGTACCCCAATCCACCTACATTGGCAGAAATCCAAGCACGACTTGCATACGTTTCGAGTGTGGATGCCTTAGAGCGAGCCAAGAATACACCCGGCTGTCTCTACATGAGGCCACCAATAGACGACTATGGCACTTTGGACTTTGGGAAGTTTGATGAGATATATCAGGTCGGTTACAAGTATGGACAGGCGTTCTTAGCGCAGATGAGAGAGCAGGGAGTCCTGCCATTACTGGACGAGACGGAAGAGAAGAAGGCTCTGCGGAGGACTATGGCCCCTCGTAGAGCAAGTATATAGGCGAGATGCATTGTCTGGTGTTCTGGTGGTACATTTTTAGGGCGCTTTGGGATACCCGATTCATTGCATTAGAATAGGTAGGTAGATATTAGCGCACAAGTGGCATCCTGCTTTGACTTGCAACTTTCGATTGTTCAATGTCTACCAAATACCGCGGAAACTTGACAATTTGTTCTTCAGAATAACCGATCAGAAGAAGTAAAACAATAAGTTCAAGATAATAACTGGCTCGGCTAGGTGCTTCGGCAATAGGCGGTCTCCGAGGTCTCCTGCCGCTAGGCCCACCCGTCTTTCCTAAAGAAGCTAGTTCGTACCTCCTTTCAAACGTCATTGGACAATTGTCACCTCTCAAATCACTATTTCACAAACTTCACTTTTCATCCAAATAATACCCAAGTATCAATGAAGTTAATATAAGTAGCCGGCATCCTTCGCTCTCTTTGCTTCGCCTCACAGCACGACTGATCATACACTGATCTTCTTAAGAAAATATTGATAAGTATTTTAATTTTGCTTATCTTTAAACGATGTCTGGAAAATGTGTCTTCTTGGGGGATTTTGTGCATTGCAAGGACTTGGATAATCTAGAGACACTGGAGAAAACCGCAGTTTTTGTGGATGAAAATGGGGTTATCGTGGCAATTGAAGCGGGGTGTGATCTGAAGAAAGCTGAGGAGGTCAGCATTCCCCGATTGGGATGGGAGAAGAGAGATGTCACAGTCCGAGTCGCAAAGAAGGGACAGTTCTTCTTTCCTGGATTCATAGGTATGTCTTCTTTCTCAATAACCAGAGACTGGCGTAAAAGTGAGATGCTGATTGTTTGGAAGATACACATATTCACGCACCCCAATTTCCAAACGCTGGTATCTTTGGGAAGTCAACTCTTTTGGATTGGTTGACTACATATACATTTCCCATGGAAAGTAGTCTCAAAGATCTTGCCAGAGCGAAAACAGTCTATACCAGATGCATCAAAAGGACTCTCTCTCATGGGACTACCACTGCTGCTTACTATGCGACTATTCATGTTCCTGCCACCAATCTACTTTCCGACCTTTGCCTCGCTAATGGCCAACGTGCTTTTGTTGGGAGATGCTGTCTAGATACCTTATCGCCAGAGTGGTACAAGGACGAATCACCAGCAGACGCAATCGAAGCAACAAAGCAAACCATTGCCCACATTGCAGAAATCGATCCCTCGAATAAACTTATCACACCTATTCTCACACCAAGATTCGCGCCAGGTTGCACAACAGAACTCATGACTCAACTTGGAGCTCTACACAAGGAAACCAATCTCCCAATTCAAACCCACATTTCGGAAAACAAGGGAGAACTCGATCTGGTCAAAGAACTTTTCCCAGATTCTCCAAATTATACTTCCGTCTACGATTCTCACGGACTTCTAACTCCGAAAACTATCCTCGCTCACGCTATTCATCTTGATGAATCAGAGGTAGATCTCATTCTCGAAAGAAAATCCAAGGTTTCTCATTGTCCATGCTCGAACTCTAGTATCACATCTGGAACCTGCAAAGTCCGGTGGTTACTGGAGAAGGGTGTTGAGGTTGGTTTGGGAACGGATATGAGCGGTGGGTATAGTCCTTCGATTCTGGAGGCTGTGAGACAGGCTAGTCTTGTTAGTAGACATGTGGCTATGAGTGGAGATGATAAGGCGAAATTATCTATTGAAGAGGTTCTTTATCTAGCGACGAGAGGGGGTGCTAGTGTTGTGGGATTTGGGGAGAAGATTGGAGGCTTTGAAGTTGGGATGGAGTGGGATGCTCAGTTGATTGGTCTTGGACCTAATTATTGGGCTGAGGATGAGGGGAATCCGGAGTGTGTTAAGGCGACAGGAAGTGTGGAGGAGAGTCCGGTCGATATGTTTGGGTGGGAGAATTGGGAGGAAAGGATCGCAAAGTGGGTGTTTAACGGGGACGATCGGAATACTCTTGCTGTTTGGGTTAAAGGTCGTTTGGTGCATGAGGTTAAGAAGTGAACACCATCTTTCTTTATCCAAGGCTGGGAATTTCGTTGAGTTTTGTGGTTATGGATGTTTACTTTGAGGAATTGGATAGTGGTGGGCTTGGAATGTTTCTTCTGGGTACCTTTGGTTGGAAAATTTAAAGGATGGCGATGGATCTTTAGGATAATGAATCACGGCCGATAAAAGTCAGATAGATGGAATGCGATGAGTTCACACTACTTGGGGGAATGAGTCCGGACTCTTCTCGAGGTCCAAGTTGAGCCATGGTCGAGGGTGTCGAGGAGATCGAGGTTGCTTCTTTCCCTGACAATAACTCAACACTCAACTGGCAACCACCCGCGACCCCGCTCCGACGAGTCAGTCATCGTTGCAATCGAAAAGGGAAGACACGATGTGTCCCCATCCAGAGTATGCCCCCCCCCTCCCTTCCCCATCCATATATACAATTTCAAGTCGTCGAAAAGTACTCGCGGGGGGTGAGCGGCTGAGGACCTCAGCGCACTTTAAGTTCGTCGACTTCTTTATTCAGTCATCAAGACCTCGACCTGGTAGACCTCGTCGAGAAATATTTCCTTGATAAACCTAGGGGAGCTGTTCCCAAGCAAGTGGAATCGTTCAGCTTCCAATCTTGCCATTACCCAAGCCTTCTCTTGCCTTTGTCCTATTTTTCCCCTCTCGCCCACTTAATTCTTACTCTTCGAGGCGCAAGTGGTGGACATCACCATATCCTTGCCTTCATTTCCTTGCTATAGGTCTAAATGCTCTCTTTCCACTATGCAATTCAAGTGACAAGTTTCCACTTGTACTAAAATCCGCCTTCCTACCGCACTGCTATGAGATGGAAATAGAGAATCAGAAATTGTAAATTTTGAAAGCGGTACACAAAGCAACGACCAAAAACCCTGTGATTATTAGGTCCTCGGGACATACTTAATTCTCACAGGCAATTAACGAGTGCTTCCTATTGACTTCTTGGGGTTTTTAAGCCTCCTGATATGACAGCTAGAACTTTTTCATTTTTCAAATAAGAAGTTTATGGATAGGCAGAGCAATGAATAAAGCTTTAAGCTTCTACCTATCTTGCATTTCACATCTAGAACTATTTCAAACAACTCCAACTTGGGAATCAACCAAAGGTTCAATAACTCTCCTTTCAACCTGAGAGTCTTCCAAAATACTCTGCTGTTCTTGAGTATATACTATTTGGACTCTACTTCTTCTAAGACATGTGAGTAAGAAGCCTGGGCTTGGCTCTACGTACACCCCTCTCTCTATTGTCTTAGAAATTCTAGGACAATTAAATTACATTCATTCTCCGAGAATTTCGGAAAGAATTTCAACTGAAGTCCTAGGTTGTTCTAAATGTTCTTTGAGAATAAACAAAACTGTCTAAAATAATTTTCGCGCATTACTTGCAAAGGGCAGGTGTACCCAGATGTAAGCTCGTCTCTCTTACTCAAACACCACATTCTAGATCTCAATTAGGGTACTAAACTTATGAGGGCCATCATAAGTGTAAATAAATTGATAACTTTATTTGAATGCCTTTCACAAGCCAGTCGTATTCCTCCCTATTTCCCTTGTTCCAAAGTCTTAACTTGAAAACACCCTCTCCAAGAGTGTGAACCGCATCCTGTCACGCACAACAAGTACAACAAACAGAGCTCAGTTAAAGCAAAGAAAAACTCCCCAGTTTTGACCACCCAAAAAGCCAAAACCAAATCAACAAATTCACACCCCCTCAAAAACCAAGACCTCAAACCCACTCAACACAGCCAAAGTGGAACCCTCTCCCCAAATCCTCCACCAAACCCAATCCATCCAAAGAAACCCCCACATCTCCATCCAGCCATCTCAAAAAAGACACATAACCAAGAATCCCACCAAACAAAGTGACAAAAGGCATGATGGTGTAACGGTAGCATGGTTTGTCTGCAAACAAACAGATGAGGGTTCGATTCCTTCTCAAGCTCTTCCTTTCTTTCCAGGCCGCGAGTTCCTACGCAGCCTGGAAAGGAAGTGACTTCGTTTTTTTTTTGCTTGGAGGAGGGGTCGTTCAGTACTTTTTTCCCTATTTGATTTTTGATGGGGCTGGGAAATATAAGAGGGGGTTGGGTTCGACTTCTTCTTCGACTAAACAAAAAATATTGTGATGAAAATGAAATTCACTTCCTCCATTTTCTATCATCCTGACGACCTCATTGGATCAAGTCACCTCTTCTCCCCTTTATACCACCCCTAAATCTAAATGAGTAATATTGTAAGAGCTTGATTCAAAAGGCCACTCGCAAGTGAAATCCGAAGAGCAAGCTTTCCTACGTATGAAAGTATAATCATTTATCAACCCACAAGTTCAAAATGAAGTCAAACAAAGGTTCATCTATTTCATATCTATACTACTGGTATCATCACTCTCAAAACGCCATATTCCCAATGCCGCTAAAAAAAACAAAGCACAAGAAAAAAAAATATAAGAAAACGACCGTCTCCCGATGCAATGCAAAACAAAACACCCAAAGTTCTGTATGTACCCAAGAAAATAAAACTATGTTCAACTGCAATCCCTCTCTCAACTGGGATGAGAGGAGGGAGAACAAAAATCTACAAATTGATGATGTCAATCTCCGAGAAATCCGGTGGATTCTTCCCATACACCACTCGAGCCTTTCCATCCAAAGCCGCTCCCACGTTGCTGATCCAAATGTTGCCTCCGGCGTAGTCTCTCGTTCGCTTAATCTCATCGTCACTCACTCCCGTGTCGTCTCGGGGAATCCACACGATCGGCCGCCGGGCTCGGAGAGCATAATGCTGGAAGGCGTGGCGCACAAGGATATCTCTCTCCTCGGGTGTCAGATCCTCAATATCGTCATTGATGCCCCCGTACAATGCGTCGGCAATCTTTGCTTGAGCTTCCGCGTCCTTGTGTCTGCGCCTTCGAAGTCTAGGCTCGTTGGCATCGTGATGACCAAAGGTCTTGGACTTGATATCTCGACCCGACTTCAATGCCCAACTACCAGCTCCCGTCACAATGTTGACAGGATTCAGCTTGGAGAACTTGTTGTCGTGAGACGGTTTGTTGAGTCTTGACATTTCTATACCATTAATCTCCGTTGCGCCAACCTCGACATCTTCTTCCTCTACGAGTCCAAGACGACGAGCTTGCGCACGCTCGAAAGCCGCATCTCGCAAAACAGCCTCATCTTCGAAAGTAATGGGCAAGTGTTGAAACAGAGGCCCAAACGACCTGTTGAGGAGAAATTGGTAGATGACTGTAAGAAATGTGGCCACAATCATGATGATAGCTTGGACGAAACAGGCCGTTTTCCCGTTTTCGTCCCGAACCAGAAAGAACAAACCAATCATGCAGATCTCCATGACATACAAACCGGTGAAGGTTTGATTGATGGCTCGGGGATAAAGCAATCCACCAGTATCTAATGCGAACCGAGTGACGTAGAGCATGTTGTATCTGTGGGCAATCCACAGAAGACTGAACGTGATGAGGGCAAATATTATAATGATTGGTGCAACAACGCTGTAGATGATTGCAATACAAGCAAAGTTGGTGTAGACAGGGAAAAGTGTTCCCCATGTTACATTTGGAAGCGTTGTGTTTCGAATCCACTTTTGACGAGCGGTATTGTCGAAAAGTTTCGGAAGTAAATACCAAAGCACGAGGGTAAATACCTGCAGGAGCGTACCAGAAGCCGTAGATAAGGCTTGTAGAATCATGTAAGAGAAGAAGTAGTTTGCAGCCTTTGGGAGTTGAGTTGCTAGAGTCCCTGGAATGGAGGTGATGTCCTTGGCAGATGCCGAGATTGTGGCGCTAACACCCCCAGAGATGGAGACGATGAGGAAGACTTGAACGAATAGAAAGGCAAAGTAATAATTCTGAACAGACCGTTGCTTTTCTCTCCCTGTTTGAGCACCTTGAAGTTGAGCTAGATAGCCCAAAATCATCGGGACGATGGCTAGCAAGATCGCAAGAACTATGGCGGGTAACACACCAGCAATAGCCTGGAGGACCTTTCTGTTTATTCTGTTGAGCCAGTTCAACCATGTATATTCGTTCGCCAATGAAGTGATTTGAGAAAGTGTGGCAGTCCAAGCAACAGGAATGGCCCAGAGCACAATCATGCCTGCCACAATAACAGTAACGGCCCCAGTTCTTACCCAGGCCTCCCACCAGCTAATGGACATATTGTCCCAAAGAACGTCGTTGGGTGAGATTTCGACAGTCCTCGGGGCCATCTGCTTGGGAACGTGGTGGGTAACAGCCTGGCATGCCATGTGGGCAGCAACTTGGTGGTTGAATTGGATAAAGGCGGATGTCATTAGGGGAAACCTCTCTGGTTGCTTCTGGTCCAATTCGATTTCCAAGTTCAATCGCGCCAATTCCCCACGACACCAGTAGATTGTATCAACCCTTTTGTGGATGAGGGGCAGTGTAAAAAACCAGCCGGGCGTCCATTTGAAGAGCGCAAGCCTATGGGTTGGGCGGTCTTTTTCCTTGAGGAACTTCTGCCAAACTGCGCCGGGTGCGTTCTCCTCGTAAGCTTCGTTATACGCAATAGGGTACTCGATAGGTTTAACTTTTTCGCTTCTGAGAGGATCGAAAATACTCATGAATTTTGCAAACAAGCCTGTGCGCTTTTCCGAATATTCTTGGTCATGAGCCCCGTCCGTCTGAGTAAGTGGAAACTCATCACCGTCTTCATAACCGGTAGGAAGAGGAGATGCAAAGCCTCCAGATGGACCTTGCCAGAACTTCCACCAACCAGTACCTGTTTCGTTGTCATTTGCGCCGTCTCCGCCGAAATTAGTACCAGCGTCTCGGGTGGTATTTCCAGGAAGCCTCATACCCTGGGATTTTCTACCATCTTGGGTTGATTCAACAGATGGTCGATCGACTCGTGGTTTCTCACTATCATCCTCAACTCCTGCACCGTAGGGTTGTGGCACCATGGCAGGGCGATAGCGACCGTACTGATCATAGGCTTCGTCCTCTTGGATAGGCGATGAATCGATGTGGGTGAAGCCATTCGTGGTCTCAATTTTGTTATCGAAGTCTTTACCAACGTTACGAGCTCCACCAATGACGGTATTCCCTGCAACACCAAATCCTTTTCCTATTCCTTGTCCGAGAGCGCCGAGGCCATGTCCAACAGCTGCCAAACCATTACCAATGATGGGTATTGGAGGTTTCACTCCTTCAGATTGTTCTTCATTTGCGGATCGTTCAAGTTCCTCATCTATAGCATCGTCGACAGTGTGAGGTACTTGATTGGGGTCGCCCGTGGTCGTTCCACCGCTTTGCGCTAATCTTTCAGCAGCCTGGTTCTCAGCCTTCAGTCTCCTTTCTTTCTCTTCCTTGGTTGGAGCTTTGCCCTTTAGGTCACGAGCAGCCATCTTCTCTTCCTTCTCCAATTGTTTCTTCTGAGCCTTTTTTGCTTTTCGCACAAGCTCGGTCTCGGCGTTTTCTAATTGCCTAAAAATCTCATCTCGTTGATGAATTTTATCCAGCAGCTCATCAAAATTTCTGTTGATCCAAATGTTTCGTATTCCGCCAGGAAAGACATCGTACAGACCGGCGAGCGCGTCCTTTGTGAGCCATTTTCGAGGAATAGAGCTTACCAGTACCGTTGTGGCAGATGCCCTGAGTCGATGTTCCGCGGATGTGAGGTAATCCTGGCGGACTTTGATGTAGACTCGCAATTCATTGAAGAAGACGGCGCAGACCCAGAAAATGACCAACAAAGCCAGAATGCAATGTGCCCAATACCTTCGCGTATGTGTTGGTCGGACATTGCCCCAGGCGACCTGATCCAATCCTGTGACATTTGCAAAAGTCGAGTCGGTCGAATTACCATTTTCCAAAGCATACTTTCCCCCTCTGCCACCCATATAATTCAGAGGGACTAGGATGGGGATCAAAATAACTCCTAGTGGTATAAAAATGAATACGAGGGTTTGTAAATATCGGAGGAAAAAGTAGGCATCGAGGCCGCACTTGTTGATAATCTCGCGGTCTCGAAATCGAAAGATGGCAAAGAGCCAACCCCAAGGCGTTCTGGGAGGAGCTTCGGTTCGTTCTCGCTCGGGTACTAGATAGGTTTTTGGTTTGCTAGTTTATATTAGCAAAAAAGTCCGGAGAGTCATCAGATGATATTAGCATAGGCAAACTCACAAAATGCGGGCAAGCTTATTTTTCAGGAGAATGAACAATAGCATCTGAATGCCAAAAATAGTCAACGACGAGACCAAGGCCGTCACAAAGGCGACTAGACTGATTCCTTGAGAGCCCTGGGCAGAGCCAGAAACACCCAGAGTGGCTGTAGGAGCCGCAACGGTCTCGGTTGCCGATGCTGTTGCCGACATAGTCGCATTGGAGGACATGGAAATGGTGGAATTCGACATGATGGGGGTGCTGTATAGAAAAATGCCTTTGAAGATATCTCGACCCAATCACGATAGCAGCTCGCGCCTCTTGCGCTCTTTCCCCTCTCGTCTTTATGACCAGCGCACCAAGCTATTATTATTGTCGCGTGGTTCGTCTGTGTAAGGTTGGGATAGGGTGTGGTGTGCGTGCGAATGGGATGAGGATTAGGTGGAGGTCGTTATTCCAAACAGAGCAGAAGTTTGGAAGATGGGACTGGGAGATGGTAAGAATAAAAGTATGCGAATGTACAAGTATCTATCCGAAGTGAAGTGAATGGAAGTGAATGTTTATTGATGTAAGTGGAAGTTAGCGAATGAGTGGGGGATGTAGATATGATTCAATCATATCAAACGACGATCCCGATCGGCCAGATGGCAATGGCAATGGCAGGTGAATGTGAATGGTAATTAGAGAAGAGGGTTGCTAGTGAAGCTAGTGTCCAGGTCCAGCCTGGGAAATCAGTGGAGGGAATCGGTGGGTTTTCCAGGGTTCCTTCCCGCCTAGCTCCAATACTGTACTCGGGTACCAATACTCTCCTTCCTTGGTCGATAACAGCGCCAGGCCAGTAACAGGTTTCGCTCGTGGGGGGGAAAGGTCTGAAGGAGCGCGGGCTGCAGTTTCCTGTTTTAAGTGCTGCTCGCTCTCTTTCTCTCTTTGGCTGAATCTCCCACTGCAGATGACCCCTGCTCGTGACGCCAGTGGCGTTGATTGGTGGCTGTTAGGCCCGCTTTTCTACTCCTCGCGCTTGTTGAGTGACTCGATTGTTCTTTCATTCGTCTTGTTGACCAAATAACCGCTTCTTCGTGACGCCCATTTTCTTTCTCCAACGGCCTCCCTTCTTTTGTTACTATTCATGGAACAAAAATAGAGTTATTGTGCGCGATTGGTTGAGACAATGCCATCCGTACCTTTCCCGCGCCTAGTGTTACAGCTTAGATCCGACAAAGATTCTCCGAACGCCACGACGCCGGGATTCAAAGAGTCGAAGCGCCCGCTCTTCTAGAACATTTTATCGTCTCACCTCAGGGCGATTTTTATAGAAGATGATATTGCGCCTTTATTTCATACTTGGCCGCGGGTTGAAAAATAACAACAATATGAAGTAGAGTGCCATATCAATAGTTTCTATAACTCTCATCAACACAACGGCAATACCTCGCGATCCACCCGTCTTTTGAAAGTGTTTCGCCCAAAGTCAAACTATTCCCGGTAATTCGCCTCCTGCACATATCAAAATAAACGAGAACGAGATACGAGGAGAGAATAAAACCTACATACAGGTAGCTTTACTCCTAACCAAAGACGAAATCTAGATGTAGTGTTTTCATGATATGTGAAACCCACGACCTTCGTTGTGAAAATGGGGCCTTCGAGCAATTGAAATGGGGGTGGTGGTCAATTGTCAGAGGAAGGGAAGGGTTTAGTTGAGCTGTGTATGGGTGAGAATCAAAGTGAGCGGATTGAGAGAATTTGCTTCGTACCACTGACCAGACAAGGTTTAACTCAAGCATCTCTTTCTCTCTCATTCACTATGATGTATATCAAGAGAAGGGAAGAAGAGGCACATTTGACAGGGTACTCGTATGTGGCGGTGCAACTTTGCTGTGTGGCAGTATATTAATGTTACTTACTCTATTGATCTAAATTCTTCTAAATAGCTAGTACAATTGAAATTCAATCCAATGATATCAGACGATGAGAAACCAAGCTCCTTTCTATATTGTTGTTACCTTATTGAGTTATTTAAATTGGTTTAAAGACATTAAAGACCGAAATTTAATAAGATATTTATCGCCTAATCATAAGAATATAACAAAAATACAAGTATATACGCAAGACTCTAATTTACACTTAAAGTAGGCTTTGGAAGTTTTTATCTTATTACCGATTTTGGCTACTTCTCATCGTGAGCGCCGTACATATAAATATATTATTTATCAAACCATCGAGTAATATTTGGATGCTGTTCCCCATTTTCTCTAGCCATACTTTTCTCTCTATAAGTGGTTTCGGTTGACTCAAATCCCGCAAGTGTCTCAACTGACTTGTTATCCTTCCCATTACTTCATGAATCGTAACTTCATGACCCAGGACCTATAAAAACCCCACCAAAAAGCGGAAACCCAGCCTCCAAAGCCTCCATGTTCCCCGCACTCTCGTAATTCTCCCAGAGCAAAATCTCATCCCAATATAACTTCCCCCCGCAAGCAAAATGCAAGTCCCTAATCGTCAAAAGCACATTCTCCCTATGCCGAGACCCCATCCTCTTCAAAGTCTCCATCCCCACGATCCTAACCACCCTCTCATACCCACAATCCCCACTACCTCTCAACGCTTCCAGAAAAGCATCAAACCAAGCTCTATGTCTATCCCCCTCTTGAATATGGCTCAAACATACAAAATCTCTATAATCCCACACCAGTTCTAGTTTCCTCAATGCCCCATGCCTTGCCCTGCTTCTTATAGTCTGCAGAACCCTGGGGAAGGAAGTGGTGACTGCATATTCGTAATCGGGCATTTGTATTCGAATATGCCGGATTAAACGCGACGAGGTTTGACCCATGCCTTTGAAGGTATCTGTCACCCCAGGGATCAATAAAGTCATGGACAAGTACGAGGGGAAGTAGAAGATTGCATTTTCCCAAAAAAGGTGGCCGATTTCGGCCTGGATTTGGCGGTTTACTCGGAGAAGGGAGAGGGTGAAGTAGATCGGGGTCGAGGTTGATTCTGGCGTTTGCCCATATGGCGCGTTAAGTGTGGGGTCGAGTTGGAGTCGGAAGGTTTGTTTGGTGGGTGGTGCGGGTTGGTAAGGTTTGACTTGGGTAGATGATTTGGAGACTTTTCTCGATTTCGACGATTTAGTGTTGAGCGCTTGAAGACGGGGCTTTCGTTCTACTTGGATATAGTAGGGTGAGCGCGGTAGGAGGTGGGCATAACTGTAAATTTGATCGCGTAGTTCACGGGGGAGGCCAAGGAAATCGAATGGCATAATGTGCCTTGCGCAGGATGCAATTGATTTCCTACAATTGGGTTCGAAATCTGGGGAAGCTCAACCTTGAAGGAACCAGGGAGCGGTGATCGGCATATCTCCGGTTGAAAATGATAATTGTGGAGGACCATTTTGATAGATGAAGTTTCCAAGTTAAGTCTGAATTTAGCAAAAGAGTCATCATGTTTGTTTTGAAATATTTTAGGCACACAGCGACAAGTACGATATGCGCTTAATGCATTGTCGAAATATTAGGGGTTGAAAGGAACTTGTTTACTTCTCCGTATCGGTTTCGTGCCAGCGAACGCCAGGAGAAGGAACAGACTATGGATTCCATGAACCTATGATAAAGATAATATTTCTTCCCTTTCTCTCTTGCGAGATGTGACATCCAAACCCGATGTTTCGTATGTATCATATCTCATCTAACCCAGTACTCCCTAAGCAGTTCCTCGTGCTTAAATAAAAGGTATGTTTGCCCAGCTCACAACCATTAAACCCATTTGCAAAAATCAGTTATCCTTCAGCCTCCCGAACGCCGGTTCGATGCTTACAACGCCATCATTGTCAATAATCTTCCCTCTATCCCATTCCCTGCTTTCCCCACGCTTTGCCCATTTAACATCTTCTTCTGTCTTCTCACCTCCCTTCTCCCATTTACGAATCTCCTCATCTGTGAATCCTGCTGCTCTCAACCGATCAGCACCTTGCTTTTTCCATTTTTGTCTGTCGCGGAGTGCCTCTAATGCCTGGTCCCAATCGTTTTCCTCATCGGGATCAAGTTGAACGTCGGCGGTGGGATCGTAATCAGCTGAGAAGCGAGAGTCAATACCTGAACCATGTGAGAACGCTCCTCGACCTCGGGAGCGAACTTCAGGGACTGGAGGTGGAGGAGGACCAATTATTGAAGAAAGGGGATCGGAATCATATTCTTCTTCTTTCTGATGGGTTATTCTTTTTTCGTGCCTGGACGATACTTTCTCCACGGAGGGAGAACGACGAGATTTGCGATGTGATTCTCGACGTGATTCCGGTGATCGTGAACGCTTTCGGCGAGGGGATCTTGAACGGTGCGAGTCTCTATGTCTGTGTTTGTGCGGTGACCGTGATCTTGATTTTGATCGTGGCCGGTGTCGTCTCCTTTTCTTCGCCTCCGCATCCTTGCCGTCTCGTGAAGTACTCCTGTCTCTACGATGCCTTCTATGGCGTCTTTCGTCATCGTCATCCTCCGAGTAATCTTCTCTGCTTCTCCTTTTTCTTCTTCCGTCATCTCTACTATCACTCCTCGTATCCTCATCCAAGCTACCTCTTCGCGTTCTGGAATCCTTCGTATTCGATTTCGATTCGGTTTTGCGATCGTCATCGTGATGTCTTCGTCTCTCCCTTGAGCTGCTCCTATTTCTTCGATGTCGCCTTGGGCTTCTTGAACGATCGCTCAGGTCATCGTCCTCATTCCTACTTCGCCTCTCCCTTGCTTTCTCTTTCTCGTCACTCGGTCGTTGAATCACCTCACTAGAATTAATTCTTCTTCTTTGGGGTCGTTCCTCTTCCGTATTATCCCTCTCCACAGTATCTCTCTTCCTTTTCGCGCCCCCTCGTCCACCTAGAATCGCTGCAATATCCCCTAGCTGCCTCTTCCTAACATCAAGTGGGGCAGCGGGTTTCCTCTGGCTCTCCTTAATATCTCGCCCTTCATTCACAAGCCCCTTCAACCGTGCTCTAGATTCGGCTGCTTCTTTGGCAAGTAGGGCTGTATTATGAGAGTCGGTGTCTTTTATGATATTGCGGAGGAAACGGGTATTTGGTTTGGGCTTATGCGCCGGTCTAAGATATGTTAGCATAGGAGCATGCATAGTCAAAACAGAGATTACCTACTTCAATGGTGAGCTGCTCGAAGCACTATACAGGCTTCCGGCATTTTTGGCATCCTGTGCCAAAAGAGCGGCGACGTAGCCGTCGTCCAGGTAATCGTCGTTCCCCATGCCCTTGATTCGTAGAGAAGCCTTCAAAGCGGCCTAAAAATGATGTGGCACGAGAAGAAATCGGTGACGAGCGTATTCAAGAAAAGGAAGTCGATCGAGCCATGAAAGAACAATGGGTTTATGGATGTCGGGGAAGTTGAAGCAAGCAACTTTGGTGAATTCGGAAAGTTGTAGCTTACCTTCAGGTACGAAGTAAAATACCGCCAAGTTACGTAGCAAGGGTTGGGGACTGTCTCTTATTGGCTTGTTTCAAAAGCGGTGAATGTGGCAGAATATTTGATAAGTAAACAAAAGACCGCGTCGGTACGTCACTCTGTCGCAAACACGATTGTACGAGGAATTTCAAGAAAACAAATCGCATTCTACGTCTATCAATATTGAAGTAAGAACGGCATACCTCAATAAGAAGCGCAATCCTTGTAGCGCTACCAAATTCCACCAAGGCCGAATATTGAACACCTCTCATTTATTTCAATCAACCCCTCCACGAGGGTATCATACAGTTTCTTGCGCCAGCATGGCGAAATTACCCGAGCAGGTTCTGGAAGATGTTCTAGAGGCCCAAAAATCACAAGAACTTTCCATCATCAAATTGAGCGAGCCACTCTCAGCACCGCTCAAGATCAAATCTGGGGAAAGGATATCTGATGTATCAACAGATGTGTTCGACAACCCAACCCCAGCAAGCCTTGAGGCCGATTTAGAACATTACAAAGTAAGATAATCCTGAAGTGCACCTAGACAACTGCTGAATGTTTCACAGGAACTGTTCTCGAAACTCCGCTTTTCGTACCTCGAACAAGTCACGAAAGAAAAGTTCATACGCGCAATTGTTGGAGATCCACCTCTCGTAGTCGAACACCAAGAGAATGTTGAATTGGAGGAATCGCTGGCCATCTCAAAAGCATCTCTAAAAGCACAGAAGATAGAGGTTGCGGAGTTGGTTGAGCAATTGGAGGAGAAGGGTCGACAATTGTCTCGCAAATACGAAAATGTTCAACTACAGACAGCGCAGCTGCAAGAATTACCGGGGAAAATCGAAGTGTTACAGGCTAGTATTATGGAGTTGAAGGCTACACAAGCACCAGGATCAAGTCCGACATTGAATATGCCTTTGGAGAAAACTTTGGATCTTGTTGAGGAGAAGCAAAAAGAAAGGTCGGAGTTGGATAGGCAATTGGAACAACTCCAGTCCATGGTTCCTAGGAAGACCCGGGAGTTGGAACGGCTAAATGCGGAATTGCAACCCCTGGAGGTTAAAAGACTTGGGAGTACAGCTGCTGCACGAGATGCCAAGAGGAGAAAAGAGGAAGCCCTGGGTGGAGTTGGTGATGACCTCGAAGAACGTGGTAGATGGTGGAGAGGTGTTGAGGGTGGACTGAAGAGTATGTTGGATGTATGATAAGTAATATCTTTTTGGCGTTGGGGACTGCTTTACGGGAATACCAGAGGGAGCTAGATTGCGGCGTTTTGGCTGTGATGGTAACAATACATACTTTGCAATAAATACTTTTCGACTATACACTGGCAAAGACTGTTCTTTTAGTGAAGCCTATCCCTACAGAGTATCCCTAAAGTAGATCTTGACCACCCATTTGTTAACCAAAGGTAGATTTCTAATGGCTTTTTGAACCTCTGTAAACACAAGTAAAAATCATTCCAAGTGGAGATGGTCAAGTCGAGGCGGTGGACAGAAAAAGCGGTAGTAAATAGCAATTTCTAGTATCATCCAACTTGAGATAGCTGCAAGGCAGACCTGTATATTTACTGCCGCTTTTACACTGCAAGGCGGGTCACGTGTGGTGGGACAAAAATTCGCTAGTTTGGCGCTAAGGACGGATTGGGGATGGATCGAGTTGCGGCACACTGATCAATATTTCGAAATCATCACGAAAAAAGACAACGACAATCTCGACAACACCAACGAGGTAAGTGCTCGTGACTTTGGGACCCAGCATTGATTTTGTAATGTCCCGTTGCTAACAACCCTTTTTTTCTAGTTCCTAATCCAAAATGAGTACGTTCCGACAATCGATGTTGATCGCGATACGACAGGACTGACAATTTATACAGCGAAGGGAACCGCCAGTTTCGGAAAGCGCCACAACAAGACGCACACATTGTGCAGACGTTGCGGTCAGTAGAACGATCCCCGGGCTTGGTTGGAATGGAAGCGGAGGAAACACTAGGCAATTTATGCGAATTGGGACTGACAAGTACGATACTCAGGTCGCCGATCTCTCCACATCCAAAAGCACACCTGCTCCTCATGCGGATACCCAGCAGCTAAGATTCGACAATGTACGTTATACCGAACCTGAGGGATTTGTAGAATCCAGGGCGATTGGCACAGGACAGGAAGAGGGGTTGACTAACATGGAATTGCAGACAACTGGGGCGAGAAGGCCAAGCGCAGAAAGACCACTGGTACAGGACGCATGCGCCACATGAAGGGTGTTCCACGACGATTCAAGAACGGCTTCCAGACTGGTGTACCAAAGGACGCGAGGGGACCAACCAAGGCCGAATAAAGGAATCATATGGGAGTTGAATGAATTGGGAATTGGACGCGGGTTGCTCATGATGTCTCGGGGGCTACGATTACGCTAGCAAATACCATCAATTGCACACGGAAAAAATGTATCGATGCAGAAGTGATGCGTTTGGGATTTGGGTTGCTTTCGTCTGGAGGTTGGGAATGTAGCTACCTGGAATTTCTCATGGAGTTCGGAAAGTGTCAATAAGCTCTCCTAGCCAGTATCAAACGTCAAAAACACCGCTATTGTCCTCTCTCGAATACTTTGACCCCTCCATCTCCACCTACAAAATACAACAATTCTCGTTCCTCAATCCGCTTTTGCAAATCATCAATCTCAGAGCCTTGGTCTCCAATGCTAACTCGAATCACCCCGCTAACATCTCTAGCCGTTCCACTGTCTAGCAACCTCAAACTCATGGTGAAATCAGCTTGGTGAGCGGTACTTAGCAAGAAGACGGCGTGATCTGTTTCCAAGATTGTTTGTTGTGCTAATACCAATGGTTGATCGGCCGAGAGTGTTACAACGAGGGAATGGCTCTCCTAATAAAAATTTAGCAAGGGATATCGATTTGTTGACAACTATGACATACCTCTCTTAATCCTAACAGCATATCTCCCAGATTTGTAGGTCCAATGTCGCCAACTGTAGCCAATAGTAAATCCGGTTGGTCAACAATCAACAGAACCTTTTCCCCTGAACCTGGAGAAGCCTTCAAACTCTGAATGGAATTCGATATCAGGCCCAAGACAGCTGAGAGACCAGGGTTGGTAAGAACTTTTTCTGTTGTCTTCACAGATGCCTTCTGCTGAGCTGGCAGGAAAAGTCCAGTCAAGCCATCCACAAATGAAAACCTCTTTTTTGCAGCATGTTTCTCAAGATCGAGACCCTAGGAAATAAATACTTAGCTTGACATTCCGCAACATAAAATGGACCCTGCCAAGAGAACTGCAAAAAACTTTGACATCAAATGAACTCGACCTACCAATCTCTTCGCATTCTCTTTCCAGAAAGCAAAATCTCTCATAAAGCTCACCAAGACGACCTTGGTTTGCTCATCTTGTGGAAGATCAGATGAAGCATCTGTGTTGATCAAAGCGCTATGCAGAAATCTTAAGACGAGCCAGTTTGTGCTTGCGCCTAGGACACTGGTTAAAAGGACTAGAGATGCTTCAGGTGGGAGCGAGAGGTAGGGCTCAAGGAGAGGGGGTATCTTGGAAGACATTATCGAAGTGTTCGTATGGGAAGTCAGAGTTGTTCAGAATTTGAGTCCTTATCCTCTGCCTAGCTTTGCTTTGCGAGGTTGGAAAAGCGGCACTGACTCATCGGAGAGTACCGCTCCCACCTGGACTAACATCACCTAGAATTAACAGGAAGGAACTTCTTGACAAGTTGACTACAACTTCAATCTTACTCAACATCCATAGACTTATTTCAACTTCTTTCGAAACAGCCATACAGAGGTGGCTTGGTGCCGCTTTCCTTCCCCAAAGTAGGTTTTCGTTTTCGGTACAAGGATGTCCAACCCCCCAACCAAAATCTCGCAACATTTCACAGCAGCATGTTGCACTTTCCGTTTCCACCAAAGGTAAAAGTCCTCACATATGATTCGTGTCTTTCGAGTTCGTCTGTTTGTAAGGTTGTTTGTTTTCATTCCCATGTTTGCAACGTCTTTTCTCTTTCTCTTCCACAGATACGATAAATATAGAAAATCATCCCACGGAATTCTCGGGTGATCCGGCATTGCTGCGTCTTGTCCTCACTAGCTGGTTGGGACAATCTACGAACTTTTTCAACCCCAAGAATCACTTGGTGTGATTTTAGACCTTTGCCTCCAAAGTTCCTAACTTCTTGTTTCTGTCATCAATCCCTACTATCTCTCATCATGGAAACACACAGCCAAGTCGTCTCTCTTATCTCCACGGATATTGGACGCTTCTACGCTCAAAAAGAACCATTCCGGATATATCATGGTTCAACAAACAGCACACGAAAATCTCAATATGAGATAGATCGCATGATCAACACGTCCAAACTTTCCCACGTCCTACATATCGATACCGAAACGAGAACCGCTTTGGTAGAACCAAATGTACCTATGGATGCCCTCGTTACGGCCACCCTACAACATGGACTCATTCCTCCAGTTGTCATGGAATTTCCGGGGATTACTGTCGGCGGTGGCTTTGCTGGAACAGCTGGAGAGAGCAGTTCTTTTCGATACGGATTCTTTGACCGGACGATCAATTGGATTGAAATGGTTCTTGCCAATGGCGAAGTAGTCAAGGCTTCCAAGTCAGAGAATAGGGACTTATTCTTTGGAGCTGCCTCTTCATTCGGTACTCTTGGTGTCACTACACTTCTTGAGATTCAATTGATTGAAGCCAAGAGTCATGTGAAGTTGACTTACTTCCCTGTGAGAAGTTTACCAGAGGCACAGAATGTCATTGAGAAGGTTACCAATGATGCTTCATTTGAATATCTCGATGGAATCATGTTCTCGAAAGCCTCTGGGGTTATCTGTGCAGGAGAAATGACAAACAATGTTGGAAACTTGAGGGTCCAAGGTTTCCTGAGACCCAGCGAGCCATGGTTCTACCTCTATGTTCAAGCACTCATGAAAAATGAGAGAAACCAGGTCACAGAAGCCATTCCGCTTGTCGATTATCTCTTCCGTTATGACCGTGGTGGATTTTGGGTTGCAAGATACGCCTTCAAGTACTTTCTGACGCCTTTCAATCGGGTCACACGTTTTATCCTCGATTACTTTATGCATACCCGAGTACTATATCGTGCTTTGCATCAAAGTGGACTTGCGTCTTCTCATATTGTTCAAGACGTCGCTATTCCATATCCACGAACAGATGAATTCATGTCATATCTCAACGCCAACTTCAATCAATATCCGATCTGGCTTTGTCCACTCAAGCAAAGTGGCAAGGACATAGCTTCCACGCACAGTCTCCAAGCGGGTAAAACGAACCAAAAGATGCCGGAAATGATGCTGAACTTTGTAAGTTATGTCTCGATAAGAATTTTCAGGCCCCCCTTGAATTACAAAGAGGGAATTTCACTTCGCTCAAACAACAACACGGTAAATAACAAACACTAACTTTCTCAGGGTGTATGGGGACCCGGCTCAACAGACCGCAGAGAATTCGTTTACTGGAACCGAGAATTCGAGAAGAAAGTTCACGAGCTCGGCGGCCAAAAATGGCTTTACGCTCAAACCTACTACGCAGAAGAAGAGTTCTACGAGATCTACAATAGAAAAGAATACGACGCCTTACGAAAGAAATATCATGCTGAGTATCTACCTAGTGTTTATGATAAGGTGAAAGTTGATGTGGAGAGCGAGGAGAAGGCTAAGAGGGAGAGTTGGACGATTTGGTTGCTGGCCTTGTTTTGGAGTATTTGGCCACTTGCTGGCTTGTATGGTGTTTTCAAGGCGATTGTTGGGGGAGATTATTTGTTGCCTAAGAAGGGGAGACGGAAGATGAGTTAAGGAATCTGGGGTATGGCTTTTTGGAATTGGGGGTTTTCATTAGATCAATTAGAACTCGTCTGCGGCGTTAAAATTGCTCGTATAAGAGCCATTGATGCTCTCAAAGTCGGGGTTTCCTTTATACTGTTGGCTTGTTTTGGAGTTTGAACTTAAATAGCAACACCTCCACCGAAGCCGGAAGCTACAAGTATAGAGCAATCGTTTTATTTAAGCGTTTGTATGAATACCAAATTATCAGAATAAAGATATCAGAGTTTAAAATAGAACTGGATTATTATCTAAAGGAAATTACTTAAGAGAATTTAAGACAATAGAGTTGATTAAATTAAGTAAACTAAAATTCCTAAATTATATAACGTGGTTTATCATCGAGTCGCCTATATCATCGAGTCGCCCACTTTTCCCCACATTCTACCCTACTAACTTTGACACGCGTTTTCTCAACTACTACAAATGGAAGTTTAAACTAAAGAAGCTCGAATCATTCTAGCTATTAATGCTATTCGTTCATCTAAGACAATAAATACTCGGACTGCAGCAAAACTGTATAGGGTCCCTAGAACTACACTTAGGGACAGAATGGCTGGCCGAACTCCTCGCGACGAAACACGACCTAATCGTCATAAATTAACTATACTAGAAGAGGAGGTGATTTCTCGGAATATACTTGAGCTAGATCCTAGAGGGTTTGCACCACGGCTTGCTGGTGTGGAAGATATAGCCAATTTTATCCTGGAATCAAGGGGGGGAGGACGCGTTGGCAAGCTCTGGGCTTATCGATTTGTATAACGATAACCAGCTCTTAAGACGTGTTTTAATCGCGTTTACGATTTTTAAAGGGCCTTATGCGAAGATCCTAAGCTGTGATTTCAAAGCTTGACGTAAAGTTACGGACTCCAACACCCTCTAGACCCTCTACTGCCAATACCAACCCTTGGGTCTCCCAGACCCCTTCTAATCCAGCTGAAGCTCTTTCATAAACAACCCTTGTTCGAAATCGAATTGCCCGTCACTAAGGAAGCTCGCCAACTCCACTTTTCGAGACGGTTGCTACGTTGGCAAAGGGTATAGAGAGAATGGCCTATGAAATGACCCTTTTGTCTACGGAGGTACGTACACTTCGAGCAGCAAACGAAGCCCTAAGCAAGCGTCGTAGAGCTAAAAAGGCTCGTATACGTCAAGGTGGTGCACTTACTATAGAGGATACATAGGATGTTATATCACAAAAGGACGTAGATAAGCAGGTACGACGCGACGTACGTGCGGCGGGGGGGAGTCGTAAGGAGGGGCAATCGTCTAAGCAGCACTATAGGATTTATAGAAAAGCTGGTTATAATACGCGAACTTGTTAAGAAGCTGTAGATGTATCTAGTTTATCAGATTCCAATTAGTTTTAGTTAATTTAATATGTTGTAGTTGATTTATTAATGTTTAAAGTTTAATGCCAAGGAAAAGTGGGCGACTCGATGATATAGGCGACTCGATGATAAACCACGTTATTTTCAATATAATTGTTTGAGAAACTTGAAGAAACCAAGAAAATCAAGAGAAGCCTTAAGCTATGAGTTGAATTGGAGTGCTTTGAAATTAAAACAGGAGAAGCCACGCGATCATCAGTGCTACCATTCATTTTGTCAACCGCTATGTGTGGTCCATTCTTTTTTGATAGTATTTCAATTTGGTGGTGACAGTCTAATCCCAAAACCCGTCTTCCGACGCCAATAACACCCTTAACGCCAATAACCTTACAAGCCTAGGTTCGCAGAAAAAGTCCCCCTTCATGTCGTAAAAGTCTATAGTCTATGTCTATTCCTGCAACAAAATGCTATGTTGATCTTTATGATTCACAAACACGTACTCGACGCATCGTGGATCCGTTTTTCCACTCGCCAAAGTAACAGCCAGGAGATTGATCTCCAACCAAGTAGGACGCATTCCAAACCCCTCCAGTCTCTCCCACCAAGCCAAAAACCTCTCGAAATTGATGACCTTATCATCAACAAGATGAAGTTCAATCAAGATCTGTCCAATAGGCATAACTCCGCCATTCACTTTATCACACCAATCCATAAACCCATCGAAAGCCTGGTACTCAGCGCCCTCAACGTCGATTTTCAGGATATCCATATAAGTATGTTTGTTCTCCATCATCAACGTCTGCAGACTGAAGAATTGAGGAGAGCGATTCATCTCATCGTACCAACTCAATCCAACTTGTCGGAAATGTGCTCGAGCGCTGAAAGAGGCCGGGAGTTGAGGTCCAAAGGATGTAACTGAGTAATCGAAAGCGAATATTTGGGCAGAAGGGATGCGTGCCAACATCTCCGCTTCGAAAGTAGATTCATCGTTTACTCCAAAACTGTAGATAATCGTACTGGGATTATTTGAAGTTCCCGCTCGAGAAACTGCTGGAGCGGGTTTGTTTTCGAATAATGACATTCCGCAGACCCATTTTCCGCCATCTCCTAGACGACCGACTCTTTGGATGTCGTGGGGACAGGTGTAAGTCGCTGGGAAGAAATCCCAGATTGTATAAGGGTATTTTCCGAAGTCGTCGAGCTTTTGGGCTGGGAAGAGAGGAACTTGTGGATATCCCGGGTGTTTGGCTGCCATTTCGTGGCGAAGAGATACGCTGGATTGCCATGATTTTTCGGCGCGTAGCATGCGTTGGTGGGTGGTTAATCCTTTGCTTTTAATGGCTATCGGCGAACTGTTGATTGGGGGAGTTTTCTGGGAGCTGATGGCGCTTGGGAGAAGGGCTTGTGATTGGTGGAGAACGACGAAAACGAAGAACATAAAGGCTACCCAAAACCAGAGTCCGCATACTGGTGAATTGTTAGACTGCGAATTTTGAAAGAAATTGGGGAAGTTGTGATATACCTTGAATTACTCGGATCGCCATTGTCGTTCGAAGTTAGTTATGAATACTGGATAGGTCTTGGAAATTGATTTGGTTGACGTTTGAGTCGTGGTTGTTTCGAGGTTGGTAATGTTTTGATCTCCCATAGAAACGATTTTTCCTATTCAACTCGAAGGTGTATTAAGCACTCCGTCCGTGAATGGGTAGATGGTAGATATGCTGTGTTGAAGAGCAGCTTTGTGATTAACGAAGGAGTGACTCCAATAATGCACTTATCGAAACAATAATAATTGTAAAAAGGAGGGATCAAGCTCGACAGTGCCAGCTGGTATGAATGTAAAAGAAGAGAAAAGAGAATGAATTGGAATACCGAAGAGAGATACCTGTCCTGAAGAGAAAGTAAAATACCTTGATAAATCAATGCATATATGTAGGACTGACTAGTTTTTCGAGAACAAGCTGCCCATACAAACCCATAGCTTCCAACGTTTCAAGATCTCAACAGTTGTTACCAATGTTCCACGAAAATAAGACTTCTTGCCACTGCTGGTTTACTTCAGACGATGGAAACATGAGATGATGTTGAATGCTGTAACCGGTCTAGGCGGAAACGTCTCCGAATTGCGGGCCGCTGGTCTTGGAAATCTGCGGGGAATTCTTGATATGGCACTATTTCTGCGCAAAGGTGCAACACAACAAGTAAGGCTATGAGAAGGATTGGAGACAAGCTTTGCCCGAACTTTGGGAATTGTAAATAATTCCTTGGTACCGGACTTGGTAGGTTTCATTTTTCGCAAGCTGTGGTCGGACCGAGTACCAAGCGAGTCGACGAGTAAAGATGAACATGATTCCGACAACGTTTCTGGGTGATCTTTTGAGGTTTTTAGATAAAATTTTGATGAAGGAATCGAAGCGAAGAACTCACCAACTAACAGCTTTTCTGTGCCAAACGTTGTGTAAGCTTCAACAGCCAGATATTCCGAAGAGTTGAGGTCATGTGCCCATCGACAATCTATCCGGGATTTTAAAACTTCGTTACTCTCTCCCCCTTAATTGATTGTCTGTAGACCCCACAGACATTTCACAGCCAAACTACCCTTGCACCTGACAGACAATTAAAGGGGGGGAGAGTATTGCTTGAGGAAGTTTCACCGATCGACGGATTAACGGGTTCAGCCATTGCTTTTGCTGTGTGACAGATCGACAGGTATCTCTTGGCAAAGTGCGGAATCCGCGGTCATAGGTGGCAAACTTGTCGTTTTTGGTTATCAATGGGGGATCGTCCCTGATATGCACTCCATGGAACCCACATGGTCGGCGATTATGTGGTTTTGCGAGGATGATGAATACCTCGATGTAGAAAACAGTGTTGAATACGAGACAGTGAGACACAAGGTGATACTCACGAGGTTGAGGATCTTAGTGAAGTCACGTGTATTCATTTAAGTGGAAACGGGTGGTCCACAACATTAGTCCAAAGTCCATATGTCTTTTGTTATTTATTTTCAGCAGAAGCAAGTATATTCTGGGGGTATTTTTTCCTTCCAGGTTCCTTCTAGGTTGAAGTCCAGTGATAATTCATTAACAAAATATCCTTTGTTTTCCAAACGCGCTTTGAGCCCCGTGGAGGGAGGAAGCAAGCCGTGCTTGTCTACCAGTACAATGACCCAGACAAGTTTGGACTTACAGATACACCCCGCAATTATCGGAGGCATCAGTTTAACGGGAATTTATCTTTCAATGTCTTCTCTCGACACCAACCACTCGGATCCGGGTGGACAGCACTCCTCTCCTGTTTTGACACTCTATACCTAGCGTCATCTTTTCCAACCCCCCCAGTAGTTTATCATCCTGATTTACATTTTTACCTCTTCAGAAGCAATAATGGTTTTTCAGTTTCACGAATCCACCGCTGTTTTTCCATGTTCAAGGTTCTTTATCTTCAAATATACGAAAACTTGGTTATCTTGCTCTAAAGCTGGTAGGTCGAAGCAAATGTTGGCATTTACAGTCGGGAACGCAAGAGTCATAACAAAGCTAGGTTGGCCTTGAGTGTTTGTTAAAACTAGCATTCTGAGGAGAAAGGGGCCCAAAACATGGTAAGCGAGGCGCGACCTGAAAAAACAATTGACTAAATCCACCTTTGTAAGCCCCCGTTTTTATCTAAATATAAAAACAGTTTAACCTCTTAGTGGCCTCTCATCTAGACAGAGGTGAGTTGCATAACAATGAACTGACGAAATAACTTCTGACTTTTCCATACATTCCATTAATTACAACATTATCTAGCTGGTCACTTAAAACAATTTCCACCAAGGTCCTCTCGAGGCAACCGGCTCCTCCGCATCCTCCAAACTCTGCTCCTCACTCAACTTTGGATTACGAATCAACAAACTGAAAACAACCAACGGCACACACAGGCAAATTCCCGTGATAGTCAACAATTTCTGTGTGTATCGATAACTCACCACCATACCATCTCTAAGTGGGGTCCCAATCGTATAGTTCGTAGCATACTCAAACGGAGACCCATATATACCTTGAGCAATAGTCATGTTGTTGTATGGCGGAGGTAAGTTTTTCAACAAAGTGGGGATCAGTGTTTGTGTCCAGATTGCCCCAGAAATCGTATTTCCAAACGCGTTTCCGATATTGTAGGTAGCGAGGTAGAGACCGGTGATGACGGCGACGTGCTCATGCTTGGTGGCTGCCTGTATGGATGCTTGAGCGGGGTAGGAAAATAAACCACCTGCGATTCCAAGAATTATCTGAGAGCCGATGACCCCAGAATGACTTCCTTTTCCCGAACCACCACGATAGTTGATCAAGACTCCAAATGCTGCGAGGAAAAGTACGGATCCAAAGATGATAAAAGGCTTCAGGTAGCGAACCTTTAGTACGATGAGACCAAGAATGACACCTGTAATTACGGAACAGAAGCTTCCGAAGATTAGCATCGTAATTTGTTGAAACTTTGAAAAAGTGGTACTCACCTATACAGAGAAGAGATCCGCGTAGCACTCTTAACCGATTCGTCAAACGAGACGACAAGTACGGTATACAGAAAATTAGCTTGCAAGTACCAGCAGAACGTGAGCATCCAAGCAATCCCAAGAGCTCCCCATACTGCACGATCTTTAAGAAGCTATGATATATATTAGCGAGTACAAAACGCATATCGTAGCGAGTAACTTGCCGTGAATGGCAGCATTGGATACGGGGCTTTGGTCTCCCACCATATCCAGATGGGAATACAAAATAGACCGATAACAAGAGGTGCAATAACTTTTCCCTTAGTCCACTGTTCTGATGCCCCACCAGCAATCGTAAATGGGACAAGAATCAAGGCAAATACCGCAATCAACAAAACGATTCCGATCACATCTAATTGCCAAAATATTGCTGCAGCCAGACGTCGTTTCCCTAGCATTTGCAATGGGCTTCTGTAATTGTTCAAGGCTCCAGTTCCTAATGCTCTTCGGTAGGGTAACCAAAGCGAAATAATTAACGGAATAGATACAACTTATACAGAATGTGAGTCTTATGCTAACCATAAAAGGTAGTGAGATGGGCACTTACAAGTGTATATGATTGCAAACATTCCGATTCCCCAACGCCAGGTTGTAGTTTTGAGCACGGCTGCGCTGATATCACCACTGACCCATGTATTGATCTAAAAGGTCAACTTTATGATTTGATCTCAGCTAGAAAAGGACACATACCAGGAAAGGTAAAGCTGGAACAAAGGAAAATACCAGGCGAGATTTAAGAGAAGTAATGTCTGCGATGACTACTTCAACAAGGACGAGTATGGATGTATACCCAATCTAAAAAAACGTTAGAACATTTTCGGGTCAGAGTGTTCTAGAGCTACACACCTGATGTATTGTTGCCCCAGCTGCGAATCCTTCGACATTGTGACTACTAGCTTCAACAATAGTACCTGGAAAATATCAGCATGACTCAGCGCCCGGGAGGGATGGAACTTCACGCACCAAGAATATAAAATACGACGCTCACAACGATGAGTTCAGTTCTTCCAAATACATCGGCAATTTTAGCGGCAGTGGGCTGGCCATGTTAGTGAAATTATGAACCATTGAATTCCGAATGCTTTCTTACCTGCGCAGCAGCAGCAATTACAGCTCGGATGACGTTGATAGTAGCAAGAGTCGAGTGAGTTCCAAACCCAGAAGTGGCGTATGGCTTATTTACTTTCTTAGCAAAGAGGGTATACGTCAAAAGATGGTTTCTCACCTGGTATACATAGCGAAGAGTTCCATCGAGGCCATAAACATAAGCGAGAAGAAAGAGACAAACAAAAATAATCACACGTTCCCAAAATGTGAGATTGTCTGCGAGGATTCTTGCACGTACAACACCCGGACTCACCTCTCCAATAATGGGTATATCTTGGAGGGAATGCTCCTCGGCACTATCCCTCGAAACAGCCGGAGCCTTTTCGGAAACTGCTGGATTCATTCCCCCGGCAGAGTTTATTTCGATCGCTGTATTTGTTTCCACGGCTGGAATTGATTCCTTCGAGTCCATTCAAGATAACGAAGGATATAAGAAGGATATTAAGGACCAAGTCTTCCCATAATTTTGTTCATTTCAGCCAACTCCGCATTCTCTCACAAGGTAATTTTGCCTTGCGTGGTGTAACCATAAGCGCTCTCGGTGAAGGCTATGCATAATATTGATTTGGTGTTGCATTTTCGAGTGAAATACCTCGTTAATTGGTCGGAATTTCTCTTGAGCCCCAAAGTCTTACACCAGCCGTCTCCTGATAAGGAATCGTGAGGCGGAGGTGAGATTAAATGCCCCGCCTGTTTAAGCTCACCGAGTTGCTACATATTAAATCAAATAGCAGGCTGCTGATGATCCCCCGGGCTTCTCTGTTCTTATATTTTAACCCGGCGTGTCGATCGGAACAAGTGATTTGCAAGCAAAATGGTCGAAGAAACGATAGATGCTCGATACATGCTGGTTCAAAGCATACTTGAAGAACAACTCGAGGCTTGGTTCGGCCAGGGAAACTTTAAGATTATTGTAAGGCTCGCGGGAACCGGCCAATTGATGTGTTTAACATGAGTGACAAGAGCCACCAGATGATTAGGCGAAATGGAAAGTCGAGATACCTAGAAATTGGAGCATGTAGGTAATTGTTCCGTTTAGTAGTTTTCGCTGACGAGTAAATGCCATTAGAATCAAAAGGTAGAACTTCATCGCCGCTTCATTGAGTATCGCAGAGAACGAAAGCGAGCGATCGCTAAAGCATCTAAGACAGATAGATGGAGAGAAGGAGACTTAGTAGGGCTGTAGTCGAATCAAAACCTGTTCAGAATAAATACCTTAGCTTTCTGTATACGTGTTTCAGCTGGTGGCGGGTAACCCGTGAGGCACACTGCAAAAACGCCCAGCTGTGACTCTGAATTGGGGAACTAAGCCCAATAAAATGTTGTTATCGTCGAGAATGTGTATCTCGAGACAATCTTCGATTATTCCTTCTTTTTGTTTCCAAAGAGAAATATTATTATCAGTTGTTTTCACTATATTATAGCAGTTGAAACGTCTGAACGCTTCACCGGTTGGAAATATACCCCCAAAACCTCTCGTTCACTATCTTGGAGGTTGATGCAAAGCGCTGCCATGCAGAATTCAGTAAAGAAGCGGAGAAACTATTCCTGCTTGACGAAGAAGAAAGCGAATTGCAGATGTTCCGGGCCGATCAGAAAGAAGGTTTGTGGTTCCGGCCAAAATTACGACCTCGTCTTACCATAGCGTACAGCCATCCAGGAGCAGTTAATAGTCAATTCATCAGAGCAGTTATCATCCTGCCTTGAGAATCCACCAACCACTTCGCTGTTGTACGTTGTTCTTCACACGGAACTGAACATTCTCACTTACTTCAACTCTAGTCAAATACCCCAAGAAGATTCTTGGAGCCAGCTTCTGATAACCGAAGAACTCTTTCGTAAGCTAATGACTGGGTTGAACGTGTACTCGGGATTCCTGGATGTGGTGCATGCATTTGGCGAAAAAATAACAGCATCCGAAGAAAGTTCACAGCACTCTTCTGTAGGCTATCTCCTGAGCCCGCGAACTTGCCGGGTTGTGATTATGATGTGCATTTCGATGAGCTCCGAACAAAGACGTTGCTAATTGTTGCATAGAAATTGCATACAATGTAAAATATGTAGCTAGACACATGCGAATCTCTGCCCTCAGAGACCCATTCTCAATTCGCGAAACCGGAGTCTACCACAAATTCCAAATGGATCCAGTAAAATGCACCTGGATACTCCTCAATCCACCTGACAATCTGAGCAAGCGCCTAAATAGGGAATTTTCAGAGCCTGGAGCCACAGGAACCCTCGGACAACTTCGCTGTCACGCCCTCATCTTGCTCTGTCTTTCCGAAAATTGGCGCGAATATGTAAATCACTTGGAGGAGAAGTTCTCAGAACTAGTATGTGGAACAAGACTTTCCATGCTCCATCAAAGCTAACTTTTGAAGATGGATCGCGGATTTTCCTCAAATATTCAACATCCGGTTCGAGAAGGTGCGATTACTGTGGACTTTGGCGACATACGCAGCCTGCAGATAATGGCGGATAAGTTGAAACGTCCCATGCACACGCTCAAGCTCAATGGAAATTTGTGCGATCATCTCAAGGCATTTTCCACTCGTATAAAGTTCTTTTCGTCCCAGGAAACGGCCAGATTGTTCTGCCAGTGCGAGATTATGATCGACAACTATATTTTCCAAAATGAGACTCATATTTCGCAGCTTGATCCTCTCGTGAATAGAGCGCGAGGAGTCGGGTCTTTGGTAAGTCTCCTCAGGGCAAATCCATAGAACTGTAATCCGAAAGAACCCGTTCTTGATTGAGACCGTAAGGTTTGCTAATACGACCTGTCTAGATTGAGCATATACTAGATCTTCGGAATACTGAAACGAACAATAAAATCAACTTGGCCATGCATGAAATTTCCAAACAAGGGGCGGAGGAGAACAGTCTTGTCAGAGAGCTGACCTCACAAACCACTCATGACACTAAGGCAATGCGAACGATTGCATTCATATCTGCCATATTCCTTCCCGCGACTTTCTTAGCCGTAGGTTACCCTTTTAAATAAACACCCCTCAACTATGATCGAAAGAACTTATATTCCATCACAGACTTTCTTCGGGTCCAACTTTTTTGGATTTGAAGATACGAAAGACGGACACAGTTTGGCTGTAGCATCAAACATCTGGATATATGTTGTAATAGCTCTGACATTCTCAATAATCGCTATAGCGATTTGGTATTGGTGGTGTTCACGAGGGCGCTCCGAAGTAAATAAAGTGGATGATGTGGAATCTAACCCTTAGGAGTGGTTTGCTGGCAAGGTGTTATATCTCCGACTGTCTCTCCGGGGCTCAACCGACTCTCTTCCATTTCCAGTTGCTTTTCGAGAATGAGTCGTCTCTCGCGAGCGTGTCGTTTCTTGAGATTCTGTCGTATCTCTCCGAGATAGGATCGAGCCTTTTGAGGAGTCGACTTTCCACGATGACTTTACCGGAAAACTTTCCTCCACTAGATCATCACGATTTTGCCAGAAGGCCTTGCAGTCTGTGTTTTCTTTGTTAGTAAAAGAGAACTCAATCATTATTATATAAATAAATTTGACAATACCGTTTTCATCTTCGAAGTCAACTCGAACTTCGTCATAATTATCGTACTTTCGAGGTTCCAAAATGAACGGAATGCCCTCGGATATATCTATAGACTGAGTCTCCGGGAGAGAGAGTCGGGCAACAGTTGAAGGCGGAGGAGGATTGAGTCTTATCAGTCTGTTTGCTGCGTTTTCGACAAATTGGCTGGTAACTGGGTTATGCCATTAACGATGAGTTTCTATTTAATTACATTTAACTCACTTTTGACGATGGTAAGCGTGTCCTTGGAAAGTATTGCAATCTTTACGTCGGGAACTTCAGACGAGCCGTGCATTTTCCGGTTCCACATTTGAAGCTGAGCCGTTTCTCCTCTGACAACCTGTTTCTTGTCTTTAGATTTTTTACTTCTAGAGAGGAATGGAATGGATGGAGTGGAAGTGAATTTTCCATAATTCCTCAGCGAAAAGTCAGTAAGCTTAAAGCTCATACCAAAATTGATGGTCAGTGTGATATAATCATGGGGGTTGGGGTGGAAGTCTCACTGGTTGTAGACAACTTCGCCTGTCATTACACCTTGGAAGCGGAGTGCATCTATCTCCAGTTAGGAGGTGACTATCTATTAACGACAAAAGATACTGACCAGGCAGGCGACGGAATGTGTAGATCGTCTTCACTTCGTCATTTACCAAACATACCGCGTTGCCATTCGCCTTTTCAAAATAAGTTGGTTTAATTCCTGCATCTGGGACCCTTTGTTTGCGATCAACTACCACGGTCGTAAGTATGAATAAATTCAAATCCTAGACTAGTAACATACCGGACATCTCTCTTTCTTTCTCGGATTTTACCCCACTCTCGTTAAAAGAGTACTCGACACGCAAAATCTTGATTTTCTCCGTCCTTGCGTTAGGATAGAGCAAAAGCCCGCAACTCATATTTCCTGCGAAACTAGCGATACTGTCATGTCAAATTAGATCTCGTCAACAGTGCACGGTCTTAGCTACATATAAGACTTACAATCTGTTTCCAAATTCTGATGGCCCAAGGGCGTTGTCGACGAATAACTCTAGCCATTTATTCACAGCACGATACTCTGTTCTGTCGTTAATATTCTGTGCCTGGTGTGCTATATCTTCCTCAGCTTGCGTTGAAAACTTTCCTAGTCTGAACGCCACTTCCGCAGCCTTTGGCCTGCTTGCTTTGGACCCGTGGAGCATGTCTTCTATCATACTGAAAAGGTCTTCTTGGAGGAAGAATTCTTGCCAAGGAACCATGGTCGTTTCAGGATTTTCGCTCTCTTCCTGCACCCATTTCAACAAAGTTAAGTGCTGCTCGGCAACGGATGCTTTCATCTCATTTCCCTCTTGGTAGTAAAATCTCCGGGAGTGATTGTGTTTCTCTCCTGGGTCTTCCGACCTGCTCTGTCTGTATTGGGCCACTCTAGACTCCTTTCCGATATCAAAACATGCAATTTCGGACATCATGGCCCCCAAAAAGTACACATCATATTTCTCGCATCCCCCATCGCTTGGCGGGGGGGAATAATTACTGATGCCTTCAGGAACATAACTTCCGGTGAGACTCGAGCCTGTTGTATCCAGCGATGGGTTGTAACTCGCGAAACCGAAATCTGCGATCTTCATTACTCCTTTGACAATTAAAACATTTGCGGGTTTGAGGTCGCGATGAACCACCCCCATACGATGCAAGCGGGCAAGTCCATCTAATAAACCAAGGACTTGTTTCCAAAGCTCTCGCGGGCTGATATCTGGTCCACCACCGACTAGAAATTTGTAGAGAGTGCTCTCAGCAAGCTCGAAGAGAATAAAGAAAAAATCTTTGCCATGCTCGAAGGCCGCTAGAGCTGGCATCAAATGAGAATGCGGTTTTTCTTTATTTGAAAGCTGCTGAAGAACAACTTCTTTGACATGTTGTTGCTTTGGGTCGGAAGCTGTTTGAATATCTTTCTAGCAAAACGACTCGTCTGTTGGATGTACGTAATTAGATTTGTGCTCGTCGGATGTGATGTGGACGAAAGCTCACCTGAAGGGACCTCAAGTTCTCGTCAATATACTCAGAAGGGATATCGAATGCATAGACTTCACCAAAATTGCCCTCCGGCGACAATTCGGTCTTCTCGGATTGGCAAAGTTTCTCTCTCATCCACAATTGTGATTTCAGTCCTTTTGGCGAACTTTCGTACTCGGAATTGGTATTGAGTACGTAAGATCTCGTTGCGGATGTTGTTTGCTTGAGTTGCTGTTAGCCCCTCAGAACGGTCGATAAAGAGCAACTGTTCGTACGACAAATAGCTACTATCAAGGGAAACCCCATTTTGACGAAAGACCGAAATTAGACCAGGACACGAAAAAAATACTTCGTCCCAGGCGTAACAGTCCATAACGGGGCCTCCTAAATAAACCCTGCTTTGCTGGGTCCCGCTATGGACTGTTTCGCCTGGGTCGAAGTATAAGCAACGCAAAGATTGTCGCAAAGCTTCCCAGGAGTTCTCCATCATCCCAACGACTAAAGCGATCATTGATACCGCCTTGGTGTCCTGCCTGCTTTTCACACCTCAAGCATTTACAGTTGAAGACACTCTCTCCCCGAGATATCTCTCTTCCCTCGGAGTCTGCATGAGATTTCTCCCCAAGTAAGTGGATGATGTCAGAATAGGGATAGTAGGGGGTCGGTCTTCGGGGTAGATGTCGTGATCGTGGAGTTTGCTCCTTGCTGATGAGCAGGTCACAAACCTGCTCACCCACCGGATAGGCAAGATCGTCCAAGCCGGGGTCCTGGCAGCTCATCCTAGCGATCGTAAGGTGCCGTACAGAACAAGATAATCGGGGATGGAAAGGCTGTCGATGAAGATACTTGTACAGAATTACAAAATTGCTCAGCCCCCGTTATCAAGTGAGACATGTACCAAATACTATCCACCTATAAAGCGAGTGTGGCTGGTATTTCAAGGCAGATTGGGCAGCCAGCCTCAGCGAGAACCTCTCGCGGTGGGCAATAACTTAAAAGCGGCAGTGAAAGCCCGCGATCCTGCTCGTTGTTTTAACTCTCTGGGACAATTAACGTTGTTTGCTCTAACTATGTAGGATAATTTTAGATTGTTCTAATTGTTTCGGATAATTTAAATGAATTATCCTGGAACAACGAAGGCTACGCAGGCAGGTACGAATCTGACTACCACTTTTAATGTCCATTGCGAGCCTGCTGCACTCCGAGGCCCAGGCGATTGGCAGAACAATATTAAAGAAAAACATTACTCGGGAACACCATATAATCCAAAACAATCTTTCCGAGTCTATTTTATTACACTAGGCATCTTGAGCAGAGGCATAATCTAAAAGGATGAGCCGGGCCGGCAAGAAGATTTGGGGACTGGTCGCTAAATTCCAAGGAGTTCATCGCTAACTTTTAAGGTGGTGCTCGCTAAACTCCAAGGAGCAACCCCCCTAAGACAGTTCGTAACCAACGCAACCCTATTGAAAACTCTTTAGAAGCACGAGTCTCATTAATCAACACTCTGCACATCGGCCTATATATTTCTTTCCTTTTACGAATTTCCTACGTCGTGTTATTTACACATTATAGGTTTCCTCGGGTTGCTAATTACTGCGAACTATTCTGTTCACCGGGAGGGTGGTTGCCTAACACAAATATTTCGGTAAATAATTACAGAACGACAGCCCATCACGTAGTGTCTTTGGAAGTTTTGGTTTCCGTAATGGTAAGCGTAAACGATTATAGCAGAAGTTCTCAAGTACTCAGAGTAAAGAAATAAAACAAGCAAATAACAATTCCACCAGTCGTTAAACCCCTCCAAACGCTCTCCCACTTGCAAAATCAAACACAACACCTAGCTGGCACTTTTAGTTGCTCATCCTCTTCAACCAAAACCTATAAGTCATCATCACTCTCATCACTCTCATCGCTCTCCGAGCTATCGCTATCTCCAAGAATACAACCCCGCTTGTCAATATTTGTGTCCGTCGCATTAGTAAATTTAGCTAGTAATGCACCGACACTTAGTTTCAACATTTCCTCTTCTTTCTCTATGTCGATAGCAAGGGCGTTGATGACAAAGATCTCATTCTCTTCTTTTACCCGCTTGGGGGGTGGTGGAGGAGGAGGTGGAGGTACATAAGCCGTGGGTGGCTGAGGAGGTTTCTTGTTTGGAGGAGGAGGAGGGGGTGGTGGATTATTAAACACCACATCCGGCCACATGTGCATAGTAACTGTCCAACCTGGTCTTATCATTTTTTCCCATACTGATGGGACAATGATACTTCCTCGTGGGCAGATGAGATCATAAAAGCCTCGGTTAACATTGGGACCGAGTCCAACAACGTGAAGGAAGCCTTGTTTGATCAACCCTGACATTCCCTATAGAAAAACTTTGGTTAATTAATTCGTGGCTAAGGCGATAGATTTTGAAGAGCTTACTTCCCATGTTCGGCATTGTTCAAAAGGAAAGATGAATTTCCGACCAACCGGATCTTTGAGTATGATTTCCTCCTGACAATCCCCGGAACTTTTCTTCTTGGTTTTATTCTCTCCTTTACGGAAAAGGAGAAGAAGGATGTCCTGTTCCTTCTTGTGGAATCAGAATACATTCCCATGGAAAGAAGGGTCCGGTCCTCTTTTCAAATTCGCATTTCTCTATTTCCGATATTGCTCTGTGCAAATAGCTGTGTCGTGTGGGGTTCAGAGAGGTATATGTTTTGACGGATGTCTTTTGTTGATCTCTCAGTATTTTCTGTAGAGTGCGGTGTCCGAAAGGAACTTTGATGATTTGCTGTTGTAGGTGGGGAGGCGTGGGGAAAGCTATGAATGCTTCGAGAGTATCGCTTTCTTTGTCGTTGTAGATATTGCTTCCGAGTTTTCTGGTGAGTGTTTTTAGCCAAGAGGGGAGAATACTCCGTTTGGAACTCGTGAGGGGTGCGAAAGCCTCTTGAATGGATGGCGGAAGAATGTGAGTTCCATCTTTCAGCTTGAGTGGAACCACGTTCTCAACAGCGTTGTTACCCAGGGGCGCTGGGATGAATGGGTCTTGTAAAGGCGTCGCTTGTTTGTTGCTTAGTAAAACGACCGATGTGTCTTTTTTCTGAGTTGCTGATTGCCCAATATTCGGTTGAGTTCCTTCCATTTTTTCTGTAAGCTTCATTGAGACCTCATTTCTCGGCGGAGAGAGTACGTGTTGAGTGTTTGGCGTCAACGTCTTGGACGAGCTGGCGTCCGATTTTACACTTGCTGGCTTCTTCTCGAGAGCCTCTGGGGAGTCAGACTGGTTGGCCCCATGCAATTGGAGATACAGCTCCTTTGACGAGATATTTGTTTTGCTCGTGGTAGGAACAGAGGAAGGTGGACTTGAATCTCTGTCAAACTTGTTAATGCCGCCGATTTTTCACAAAAATGCTAGAATATCGTAAACCTACTGCTTCATATTTCTTCTGTCAAAAACAGACTTTTCCAGCACATAGCCATCCTTAGTAGACACTCCAGAACCAACCGAGCCCTCGGAATCGGAATCCGAGTCCGAGTCCTCCTCTTCTTCATATTTCTTCTGCTCATGTATCAATTGCCTCCCGGACCTTTTTTCCTTTGCTCTCAAGCTAACAGCCATAGCTCTAAGTGCTGCCTCCTCCTCGAAAGTTGCAAAAGTTTTCTCCGAAGTACTGGAAGGCCACCGAGTCAGCATTCGGCACAAGGAGAAAACACAAGGAGAGTGTGGGTTTGTAAAGTACTTACCATAGCTGTATTCGTGCTATACTTGCGAGGTGTAGATTCAATAGGAGACTAAACTTTACCCAACAGAGCTGACTGCGACACCTATCAAGAGGACGGCAAGATAGAGGCTCCTTGAAAGGGAAAGTCAAGATTACACTCTTGGTTCATAAACAGCAGGGGACTTCTTACAAGTAATCCTACGTGACAACTATTCCTCATATTTGTGTTGAATCTCAAAATCTCCCTCCCCTCTCCACCCGCTTTTAGACAAACTGCTTTATCGACAAGGGCGAGCACAGTTTTGTATGTCTTCCCGCACCTCAGACTTAGTTCCTCGATTTCTTTGAGGCCGGCATCTTTGAATACTCTGGGGTTCTCCTTGGAATCATCCGTGTTGATCTTATTTTGAAGTCGCCTTAGAGTTGATGATATGGAATGGATGTCAGATGTGATATCCCGGATTACCCATAGAGGCTCTTCATCATCTAAGAAAATTTCGACGATTGCTTGGAGTGCTGTGCCGAGTTGTTCGCTGAAGTTGACGGTATCGGTAATGGAGCCGATAGTTCCTAGATCTTGAGCCATCGGAACTAGGAGTTTCGGAGAACGAAGATGTGATGCTTTAAGACAGCAGAGGGAGGGGAGGAGGAGAAGGAAAAGAGGGAGGCTGAGAGAAGATCTCCCCAGACCAGCCGGTTAAATTGATTTGCAGCTATCGGCCGTCAATTACCCCGCGAAGTGGCTTTTCTTGTGCTACACATCTCGCGATAGTTGATAAGAGCGGCAGCAAATAGCTATCGTGGTTCTGCCTTACTAGCTTGTAAAAGATAAGTGACTATCTTAAAGCTTGTATAAGTTTTACTGGAAACTTGAATCAACGATGGCTTTTTTTTCTGCCTACTGCTTTCATCATCCATCGGGGTACAAGATTGTTACACAATGAGATTGGATTGTGAATCGCTGAAAACCCCCACCTCATGGGAAGAATTCAGGAAAAAGGAGATACCGAAATGGAAACGCTTGAACTATGAAAAGAAAAAAAAAGGGAACTCGAAAACAATACACAAACTCTGGAAGATACAGATCCTAGACATGCCACCCTCTTGGCACAACGTCCCAAGATAAGATCTCCCAAGCTAAAGAAACTAAAATAGCTCCCCGGCAACATGACAGCTCCAAACATTCAAACAAAAAAGCTTATTCCATGAAACACTCACAAGTCCTTCCTTACCTTACAAAAACCCCTCACAAACCCAAAACAGATCCAAACAAAAACACACCATCCCAGCGGAGATCCTGATAAGAAGGAAAAAAACCAGTGACGTACCTCATCCCACCAAGAAAAAAGCAAACAAAAGCGGAGCATACCCTCCAATAACGGACTTAATTCGCCCGAAGGATTCGGCATGGCTCATGATTTGAAGGTCTCCCCGGCACAGCACTGGAGAGGCACGGAGGGGGATAGCTGCTTGCATTGCTCACTCATCAATTGACATCTAGCCTGTGCTTTGAAATCTTGCCCTTTAATTTTCCCCAGAAAGTTTCCTAAGTGTGAAGAAGAAGGTTACTACAACAGGCAAGGGATAATTGAAGGGAAAGGACGAATTGGAAGCTACCCCGCATCATCCGTACGGAATTAAACAAGACAGGAGCAAGCTTCCCACACGATCACCCAACTTCCCATCCCATCCCAACTCAATCTCCAAACCTCCTCAATCCCCCCCCCCCCCCCCACAAACAAATAAAGATGTGGGCAACCAACTCAGAACCTCCCACCTCCCCTCTCTGGTCCCCAACCTCTCCCAAAGAAGCTCCCCAGGGTCGAGTCCAAACCCCCACCGTCCCGGTAGTCCGACTCAAGAACCAAGGACGAAGAATCGCCCAGATCGTAAAGTTGAAGCCTGAGTTTGTGGAGGAATACAAGAAATGCCATGCCAAAGTCTGGCCGGAAGTTTTGAAGCAGATTAAGGATTCTAATATTGAGGATTGTATGTTTATCCGCTCTTCATTTTCTTTTGTGTTTGGGTTGGCAATGAAGGGGTGGAGGAGGATGGGTTAACGAGGGCAGGAGACGAATGATTGCTAATACAAAAATCAACAGATTCAATCTTCCACGACCCCGGAACCGGAATCCTCTTCGCATCCTTCAAATACGTGGGCTACAACTACGCAGGCGACATGGAACGAATGAAGGAGAACCCCAAAGTCCAAGAGTGGTGGAAGATGACGGATTCATTCCAGGAGTCTTTCGTTCCAGGCGCGAAGTGTAGTTATGATGGAGAGCCTGCTTGGTGGAAGGGAGTTGAGGAGGTATTTTATAACCCTTGATTGATAAGATGAACAATGGGAGGAGAGGTGAAGGAGGAGGTGTATATGGATGGATGGAGGGGCATTTTTGGTGCGGGTTATGGAGGATCCGAATAGGGTTTCTCTTGAGCGATTCTATGGCAGAGTTTATGAACAGATGATTGCAATGACTTTCAAAAGTTATTTCAGGTATTTATCTTCTTTCAATTCCTCTATTTTGAAGATCCGAACAAGCCTCCAAACAATCCCGTCCCGCTAGGAGGGTATCCGCTAGACCCTCCACCTCCTCTTCTGGCTTCATTCCTAATCCATTCCTTCATGAATTCCGTATCTCTAAATTTCCTTGGGTCCACCAATTTTGTTTCCGTCTGCGCTTCTCCTCGATCGAAGGAAAGGAGTGTTGGCATAGAGGTTATCATGTAGGTCATTCCGAAGCCACTTGACATTATATCAGGCGCATCGTATTCTACTTCGCAGAAGGAAACCCCGCCTTCTTCTTCTCCAACGCCGGATTCTATGAGATCATGGAGGAGGGGCGCGACCGTTCGACAGGTGTTGCAGTAGGAGGCTGTCCACTGATTTGAATGTTAGCGATTGTGCAAAGATAGAAGAAAAAGAGCATGAGAGTTGGGGTTTTTGGCATTGCGCTACACTCCAATTCGCGCACTATGCTCCAAACCTTCTCAGGCTATAGCTCAATGCTGGGCTGAAAAGTTGTCAGGCAATCCCGGTTTTGATTCTGCCAGACCGATTTAGACAATATATCTGATTCTACCCTAGGCCTTTGAAACAATAGTATGGGAATTGATATTTCCAGAGCATTTGCACAATCCCCTTTACATTCCCTGGACAATGAAAGAGAAATTCGGTGGTACTGACAAAGGTTAGGAGAGGCTTTCGAGAGGAGGAGGACAAGAGAAGGTAGGATTGGAAGTCATCGGGCCGGCGGACTCTGCGGGGAATTGTCAGTATATTGAGGACCTTGGAGCTGGAACTTTTGATGGTAACAACCACAATCTCATCACATACGGTGTATATATCCTGTTCTTCTTGTTGTCTTTCGTGTTGGAAAAGTGGCGAGGTATTGGCAAGACCAGGAGTTTATTTTTTGCAATTGAGACCCGCAGGAGTCTGGAGGCAGGCCGAGTAATCATTATAGAGGCCGTTGATGGTGTTTGCGACTCGTGAATTGTGTCAGACGAGCAAATTGGCCGCGTTTGGAGAGTTCAGGTCGCCATACTCGACCGATTTGCAGGGATTCTCCTTTCCGACGTCATTGCTTGGCGCAAAGCTTGGCCACGCTTCAATCTGATGCCAAAATTAATCCGGGGAGATTTGCACTATTCGGTGTTGGACTTTGAGACAAAGATCTATCACGAGGGGCTTCCTTCGACCAGCTCTTGCGTAGACTGCCATCACGAGGCTCCTTCGCAACTGTCTATCCCATGCTCTATTGTGGGGAATGCCTGCCCTTGTCCATTATGGATGGGTGATGCTGTCAACGGTTGGTTCATGCTTCGACTCATATACTCCGTAGCAAGTGGGTGTAGAGGCAAGAGTGGAGCTGTTTACTCACCGTCCTAAATCGGTAGTGTCTACCTATGCTGGCGTAGCCCTCAAGGTTCTTAGCTCGTATTTTTCTTACCTCTCTCCTTCCCTTCCTACCCTTCATCTCTCACCACCAGCACCACCTCTTCAAGTTCTTCAATCGCACCTTCCGAACTCTTCCTCACCCACAGCAACATTTCCTTGAAACACTCCAGTCTCCTCACAAACATCTCTCCCCTTCCTAAAGAATTACTCGCGCAATCCGACCCTCCATCTCATATCAACTCGTGATCGAGTGTCCATTCCTTGACCTAGTCACCACCATCGATATCCCCTCTCATCTCGACAAATACCTCTTTAAATCCCTCCGCACCACCCTACCTGCAACCACCTGGACACATGTTCAACACTCTTTAAAACATTCTCTCCCATGGAATTCCAAAAGACGCTCCTCAACCTCCAAGATATATATCTCTGGAGAGAACCTTCTCACCTTTTGATATAATTTCGTCATTCCCTACCTGCGCCGATTTTTTCTACAGTCTGGTCCAAGGCCATTAATTTTCCCCAGCATGGCTACCGTGGAGACTCAGCCTAGAAGCGGTTTCTTAAAAGCCACACGTTCATTTTTCAATCGAAATTCCGCCTCAAATAATGACAATGAAGTAGATGTCCAGGAAGCCAAGGAAGATGTGGAAACCGAAACAGACGGGGAAATGGGACGACCAACAACAAAATGGAGTCTTGGAATTTTGAACGTTCCGACCACCCATGAAGTTCCTGGTAGATATGCTCAATTGTCCCAATACAAGGGAACTCTGCTAATTGCCGGCTTTCAGGCTCTGTTATGCTCTTGTCCGATCATCGTAATCATCCTTTGGGACTTCGGAATGTACCAGCCGTAACCTCGTCATCATCTCTTCCTCCTCAACTTTCAACACCCTCTCCAAGCCGGAGGACCTCGCGACAAGAGCACAGGCAAGATCCAAAAAAGACAACCCCCGATGGCTCCATTATCCTCGATCCTCAACCAGAAGAATCCAATAACGACCCTCTAAATTGGCCAAAATGGAGACGAGATGTCGCATTGTTATCCTTGGGTCTTTATTGTATGGTTGGTGGTGGTATGACGCCAATCTTAGCTGCAGGCTTTGCCAACGTTGCTACTACTTACGCTGTTACCGTTCCGGATGTCGCCCTAACAACAGGCTTGTATATGATGGGGCTTGGGGTGGGATCGGTATTCGCCTCTCCGACTGCAATTTTATACGGGAAACGTCCAGTGTACCTATTCAGTGCTATTCTCTTCGTCGCTACATCCGTTTGGTGCGCTGCGTCCCCCTCCTACAATTCTTTGCTGGTAGCACGAATATTTCAAGGTGTCTCGGTCAGTTCCGTTGAATGTCTTCCCTCTGCAACGATTGCCGAGATATTCTTCCTTCATGAGCGTGCCTATAGAATTGGTATATACACGTTACTTTTACTCGGAGGGAAGAATTTGGTACCCCTTGTCAGTGCTGCGATTATTGAGAAGATGGGATGGAGATGGGTATTCTGGATTGTCTCTATGGTCGTTGGATTTTGTGGGATTCTTCTCTTCTTTTTCGTCCCGGAATCTTTCTGGGATCGAACACCCCACGCAAAAAGTCGAAAACCCTCTCACCACTCTCTATTCTCGCCCAAAAAAATCTCACAAGCATCAACTATGACTTCTCTCAAGGATCCCAAAGATCCCGAAAAGCAGGATCCACTCAAACCACAGAAGCCAGCACTTGCACATCGAGCAACTGCAAGAAGCGTGGGTTTTGCTGATGACAACACGCACTCAAAAGACTTGGAAAGACAAGCAGATGGGGCCACATATTCTCAAGAAAACCACTACCCTTGGAATCTAGGGGTCCCCACCGAAGAGGCCCCAGCTTTGTATAACCGATCGGCACGACCAAGTCTAGCTCATCACGACTTTGAGGCAAGAGTTCAACCCGCAGGTGGTTGCCCGCCAACCCCAGACCTCCGAACTATCAACTCTCCATTTTATACCTCTGAACGGGAAAATGAATCAACTTACATACCCATAGGCCGTACATACTCTAAGGATGAACCTCCACCGGCTTTTGATGGATCAGTCACTTTACCTCCTTCAGAACCCGAACACACACCGCATTCTCAACGATATACTCATGCTCTACGAGAAGGGCCACCTCTCTCATTTGTCCAGCAGATGAAACCTTTTAGTGGGAGATTAAGTAATGATAAATGGATTCGAGTCGCGATTCGTCCTTTCATCTTATTCGCATATCCCGCTGTACTTTGGTCTGCTGGAGTCTACGCATGCGCTGTAGGCTGGTTGATTGTTCTTTCGGAATCCGTGTCTGAGATTTATCGAACGCATGACACATATAATTTCTCTGCCCTCTCTACCGGTCTTATTTACCTCTCGCCTTTCATCGGAGGAGTTCTTGGTACAGCGGTTGCGGGAAAGGTTAGCGATGTCATCGTTCGAGCTATGACGAAACGAAATGGAGGCTTGTATGAGCCGGAATTTCGTCTCGTCATGGGAATTCCAATCGCTCTCACTACAGTCGTTGGATTAATGGGGTTCGGATGGTCTGCACAAGAACGAGACGCTTGGATTGTTCCGACTGTCTTCTTTGGTATCATCTCGTTTGGTTGCTCACTCGCTTCTACGACTGCCATCACGTTTTGCGTCGATAGCTATCGGCAATATGCTGGGGAGGCACTGGTCACGCTCAATGTTAGCAAGAACATCTTCCATGGGTTGGTGTTTAGCTTGTTCTTCAATCGGTGGTTGGAGGCTGATGGGTCGAGGACGGTTTTTATTTGGTTGGGTGTTATACAGTTGGTGCTGATGGGGACGACAATTCCGATGTACATTTTTGGGAAGAGGGCTAGGATGTGGACTGTGAGGATGAACTTGATGGAGAAGTTCTGAGTTTTTTCTGGAATTTTTCCTTTCTTCTTTGCATTTTCTTTTCTCTTGGTATAGATTTGAATTGGTGCAATTGCTTGGGGGTTTTTCCTGAGGAACGACGTTTGATACTCCTTTTATGATTGGATGCTTGCTTGGCTTTTGATCGTTGGCTTTGGCGTTGAGGGAGAGGGGCGTATATAGGGGATTTGCATTGCATTGCATTGGGTATGGGAGTTTGATATTAGAGTGGGTGCGCTGTCGGGTACTCAGGACGGGTGCATTTTCTGAAGCGCCTCGCTTTTCTTCCTAGATTCCTCCTATAATGGAATGATATCCTATGACTCCGTTACTTCTAATTTCGATGTTGAATGGTGGGGTTTTTTGTGATGTTGTTTTGAACCTCTTCTTGAGTTTGTGGGTTACGGAGTAGTGCCTTGAAATTTAGCGATATCACCTTAGAAGCTGGCGAATAACTTTCTCCGCCCCCTGGAGCCTAGCGATTACAACCCTAAGTTCCAGCTACCCGCTTCCCTGAAATTTAGAAGAGTAGGCTTCAGCGACGGTGCGCCTTCTTACGACTCTTGAGAGTGAGAGATAGGAGGATGTAATAAGAATTTGCGATCGAGGCTTAAATAGGAACGTTACTTCTAAGTAATATTTCTAAAGAATGAATCTCCTTTTCCAAAGAGATTGGGATAATTGAGAGTTTCGTTGGGTTTGTAGTTGTTCTGGAAGTATATTCCAAGGGAGGGGTTAGGTGGTTGGTGGTTGATATTCGTACTCTCTTTTTGGTGAAGTGTTTTTGTGGGTAAGCTGTAAAGTAAGCTGGGAGTGAGCTGGTAGTGAGTTGTGGGTAAGCTGCGAGTAAGCTGGGATTGAGCTGGGAGTGAGCTGGGAGTGAGCTACGGATAAGCCGGTATGAATGAGCCATATTTCGCACAGCCACTCACTTGCTACTTACCCCTCTATTTCCTCTTTTGGATTGAGGCATTGTTTATTTTTGGTTGCTGGAGTAAAAATGAAAGGAAAAGTAGGAGAAACTGCAGGGTGGAAGAGTAGTTGTGCTGGAGTTTTTACTGCGATATGGAGTTGCTTGTGAGAGCGAGAGAAAGGAAATGGAAGGATGGGAAGGATATGTTGGGGCATTTTTGAGGTCGTGAGGAGCAAATTCGGTGAGACAGTGAAATGAATTTCGACCGTGATTAGGCTCGTTGGTATCTTTCAGCAAGTTCTGATGTTACCTTGAGTGAGTAATTGGGACTTTTGAGGCGTGGTTGTTGAGGTTGAGGCAAGTGTGTGACCGCTGAAATTATGGTATCCTCTGTCTTTGCGGCTTTAACGTACTGTTTCCTGATTTTTAGTTTGAGTGTCGGTGACTTGATATGTTTTTACAATAAATATACAAAGAAGAGGAGCTTTGGCAGTTTCTGGTATTTTTATCGTATTTATAAACTTGAAGTGCGGCGGATTGGAGAGGTGCAGTGTGTAGTCGTAACCTCATATTCACTATATAGGAGAGAGCTGGTAGAGAGGAGAGGGAAAGTACATAGTTGCTACCTAGGGAAGAAGCTGATAGAATAGGAATAACATTTTCAGGAGTTTTATTAGTAGTATATAAGGACTCTAGGGCAGCCTAGAAAATATGTGAAAGGGAAAGGAATTCGACGCTGAATTGGGATTCGACAGTAACTCAGATCGCTGGTTTTTTATCAAGATGCGAGTTTACTTTAGGTAAGGACTGGGAGGTGGTTAAGAGGTAACACGTCGTGCAAGGGTGCGGAGGCTTGTCCCTTGACATGTAAGTTGATGTATTTCGCAGAATACGACATCTCGGTCACGCAAAGTGGTTGGTTAGGATTGATCACTTTGGATTCTAGTGCTTCTTAAAAGTTATTCTAACAGTGCTAAGCACTGTTATCATCTCTGACCTCCACATAAAAAAAAGCCGCAGGCACGAATATTTTCCACCAACAATCCAAAAAGAAATCAAGGTAGCAAAACCTCATTTCTCAACTCCAGCGACTGCGTGGCAGTATGCTGCGAGGGCCCCCGGGTTTAATGCAATAGGTATCAAGATACACTGGGACATCCTTTCGAGGTAGATCGCCGGCTCGTTTTGGCCATTACGCCTAATCTGTGCTCCGCGTCGATTGGTGCACGATCTGCCAGTATTCGCCTAATGGTTTTATAGGAGGTAAGAATATAATTTTGAGTGGGAAGAATTGTGAGTCCTCGCTCAATTCTCGGTAGAATCTACGAACAGTTTTCGGTAAATTTATAGCTTGATTGTTCTAGAACTTATAGGATGACAATACCGAATCGATATTATTCAGCTATCTAGTGAAAAATGAGGCGGAATCTTACTGCCAAAGCTAAGAGTGTTGGGGACTGTTTGGAAGAGTCTGAAGAGACGGTGGTTGGTTGAAAATATAAGAGAGTGATATGCATTCTGGGGAGATGAAAGGGCGGTGTGAGTGAGAATCTGAAATTCTCTACGAAAGGTCTTTCCATGACACTCTAACTGAGGTCTCCTCTTTTAGATATCGCCTAACGTTTCTCGATAAGAGAAGTAAGAGTTGCGGCCACAGCTCGTGGCACACCTAAGCGAGATTTGCCCCCCCCCACCTTAATTTCCGACACTCCCTTTTCAAAAATCTACCATAATTCAACCTTTCATCTAAAACTCTCTAAATTAAGAATGGCAGACCGAATCCTCTCCCCCTATCCTATACACGAACCTGGTTACAATTGGCATACACCGAAAAGGGCTAGAGTACGATAAGCGCGAAGCGACGGAAAATCGTAGGGATAGATATATAAAGAATTAGGGGTTCCTAGAACCACTACGAGACGGATTTGTAAGGACGGAACAAGTTAACGTATACGGAAAGGGAAGTAATATTAAAGGAGGCGACTAGGAAAGAGGGATATACGCTGGATTATTCGATTTATATCGACAAATTATACTACTCGTTGTATAACTTTCGAGCGAGTCTGAAACATCCTCGGTATCGACGTATCAGCACGTACTATTCGACGAGAACTACGCTACGTAGGCAACCGTCGCTGCGTAGTATACCCTCGACCTTTTATATCCTGGAAACAAGCTAAAAAGCGCCTTGGTTTTGTACTAGAACACCGTTAGTGGGGGACCTCTGACTACGCTGCCTCGAATCCAGGGGGGGGGGGGGGGACTAGAGGAAGGTTATATGGTCGGATGAGTGTATATTCGAGCTTGGAAAGAGTGGGAGGGTTTGGGTAACGCGGCGTATAGACGAAAAACGGTGTCTTGACTGTATTTAGTCGACTTATCGTTTAGGGAGGGTGTCGGTTATGATCTGGGGTGTGATCGGCTGGGATTATAAATCCCCTCTTGTCTTCTTAGAGAAACAAGGCTGCAAAGGGGTGAATTCCCGCGCCTATAGGGACTAAGTTCTTAAGCTAGTTATATTTCCCTTATTCGATAAGCTCGGAACTGAGTATATCTTTATAGAAGACGGTTCTAAGGTGTATAAGGGACATGCTCGTTTAGCTAAGCTTGAATATAACATCCGCGGGTTTAATTGGCCTCCTTCTTCCCCTGATTTAAACGTAATTGAGAAGGTCTGGCGGTGGATGAAAGAAGAGCTAAAAAAGTTGCCCTTTGTACCGACTTCAAAGGAGGAGTTAATAAGGGAGATCCAAAGGCTTTGGGATCTGGTGGATCCACGTGATTATTGGGTATATACTAAGAGATTAACATGTAAATTAGAAGATGTTATTAAAGTACATAGATTAGCTACTATTCATTAATATTAGTTTTTTAATAACTAGAATTGGATTTATAATATATTTTTAAAAATAAGGTCTAGGTTTTGGTGTTCTCGCTTAGGTGTGCCACGAGCTGTGGCCACAACTCTTATATGATACTGGGGTCAGGGAATTCAGAATACTATTACGCCAGGAGTTAGGCTGTTAAGCATTGAAGGAAGAATTTTCCTCGTATGCAATTTCGGGAGTGTCATGTTTTAGCTTCCAAACCTTAAACTATTTGAGAACTGGGGAACCCTGGAAGTTTAAGTCAACAGTGCGTTCGCTTTTTAGTTATGGTGGAGAGAAACAGATATGAGATCTTCTCATGATATCCGGGGTGTGATCAATGACTTGGGTCCTTGATGCTTGAAAAATCAAAGTTTGAATATGGTGAGAGTTCTCGTCGGTCTGGGTGTTAGGTATTCGTAGCAATACCAATAGTGTGAGACCCTAGTAAGCAGTTTGGAAAACTGTCACACTGGGGAGAGAAACGTGTGCAAAAAGGACTCTAACAAATACTTTGTACGAGACAAAGTGTAATTAAGAAGTTTCTTGCCAAGTTTACAGAAGTATGGCATACGAAATGAACTCGCCTTATAGTAGGAGCTTACTTTGAGTTCGGTAACTCATGAACTCGCCTCGAGGGAATACCTGGAACAAAATTGTCTAGCAAAGTGTAGATCTTTTTTTGTTGGGAGATGAGCCATCCCACTCTCATAAGGAGAATATTGCCAAGCAGGTAGCTAGCTAAGCGAAACCAAGTGCCAAGAAAGGGGGTTTTAATGCATGGAAGAACGATTTGTGGGTCTGAAACACTTTATTTCAGATTCGAAATACGAGTACTAAGACGCGAGCAGAATAAAGCACTTATTTTAAGGTTGCCGCTTAGCCGACCTGTCGAAAGTGTGGGGTCGAAGATCTTTAATGCGTTGGGTAATATACTAAGATGGAGAATACCCAGTGGAGGAAGGTAGAAACCACACAGCATGCTTATTCAAAGTAGCCGAGAACTTTCGTGTAAATTTAGATGAGAATGAGAGCACAATTTGTTGCTTAATCTTGGCGTATTAAGTTCCAGCTCCTGCGTACACCAATCACAAGATGTATTGAAGCATAAGAGTAATCGCCAAGTGAACCAGGTTTATAGTTGCTTTTAACCATAAACAAGGTCTACATTCTCGTCCCACTTATTCGCTCAGCTCTAGGTGTAACTTCATAACAATAGAGATACCTAGCAAGCAAATAGTAAGCAAAAGTAGTTCATCTGACCTGGGATTGTGCTCTTTTCTGCACGCGGGAACCTTTTTAACGCGAGTGATATATCTACATCTCACACAATCTGAGTGATGATAAGAAGCTCAAATTCTTGGACAATTAGATGGAAGGCTGTTTTAAAAACTTGAATTTTATGACGGGGTGATCAGCTTTAGCCACGGTGATTTGATCAAGTACATATGTTTCTGAGTATATAATGAACTGATGCAACGGCGTTTTGTATTCTCATCATCCACATCTTCTCAGCTCTTCATCACTCACACTACAATCACTCATCCTTCGACAGGACTTGAATTCTCATTTATTACCTACCAACCTTTACCATATACTATCTTTTGCTCATCATCAACCAGACACAATCAACAGTAAGTAAATTCGAAGTCACCAAAACCAGACAACCAACTAACACAACCAAGTGTACGCCTCAAAGACTATCATCGCAACCATTGCTCTCATCACATTCTCCGAAGCAGCATCAACAGCACCCCACGCAGTAGCTCTCGCCAAACGACAGGGTATGGCCACCTGGGATGGTTCAGGAAACGACTGCGATGTCGACTTCGGAAACGCCTACCTAGTAAGTAGTAGTAACCCAACCCTCAGTAGCGGAGGAGGGTTCAGCTCCGGAAACGGCTGTTTGAGAAGGGAAATGAAGTTCACCTCCAAGACCGCGAAAGGAATCAACGACGCTGGAGAAACGGGATATTGTACCATCACTATGACATCCGATAAAGAGTGTTGTATTGATGGAAGGTGCTCGGTCAATGAGGTGAACCTTGATAGGCGAGTTGTCAAGATTGGGAAGCGAGCTTCTGATTGGGGGAACTGTGTTCACTCTCTATTTTCTTCACTCTTTGGTGCTTTTCAGATGGTCGAGGTTGGGCAGGCGACTAGAGATTTTCTTCTTTTCTTGCGTAATCTTTGCAGTTCTGTGGATGCATCAACTTTCCATACTAGGACTTCGTGGCTGGTGGTTGGTGGGATGGATTTCGGGCTCATTCCTTTTGTTCCGTTGCTTTAAATAGGGAGCATATCAAAATATTTCTCAGTGACAGTTGATTTCTCAAAGCCGCACGAACGCCGTGGACTTGTATTTAGCTATTTCTTTTCCTTCGAGATGGGCGGAAAGACAACGCAAAGATATGTGATGTACCACAGCTAGAACCATTCACTAACTCTCAAGTCAAGCCAAGCCAAGCAGATCTTCCCGAGTTTAAAGAAAAAGCAGAAGAAAGTGCGAAAGATTCCCCCCTCCCAAAATTCCACACACATTCCCTTTCCATAATTGTCCTAGATCTAGCTTGTAAAGTTGTCTATATGCTCAAGAACCTTTGGCTTCAGTCTCTCTTTCAGTCTTTCAGTCACGAGATCAGTCAACCTATTCAATTCTGCTACTGGAAGCGTTTCTTCTTCGCCGTTGGAATATGGGCCATCTGAATCATCATTAACTAAAACATGGTATTCGAACTTTTCGACCACTGGAAGGTTGTTATTGATAGCAAACAACCATGCTGGTTTTTCCTCGGATTCAAGAAGGGCGTGTGCCTGCTTTGGACTGAATCGGAAGAAAGCGAGAATTGTACGTAAGCCATGAAGGTTGTTTTTGATGTATTGACAAAGATGGACAAGCCCCTGGGATTCTTCTATGCTGGTGATATCTCCGCCGAAGTACTCGTCGGGAGTTTTGGTGGTAAAAGTAATGCGAGATTCTGCGATGATGGTTGCTATCATCACAAGGTGAACTGTCCATTTGGTTTGCTTCCTAAGGATGTTAGCAACAAGAAGTTTCGCAGAGCTCCATCTGGATAAAGCATTGTGTTGAAGGTTAATACAGACTTACCTCATAACTGGTCCAAAAGCGTTCCTTCCAGATATACTTTGATAAGTCAAGCATCACATTGTCCCAAAGCCAATCTAAAAAGTCGTTCAAAACTCCTGTAAGCATGTTAGGATAATCGCGTGGAAGAAAAAACATGGACTCGATAGAATTCAATTCCGGCGCTATCACCTGAGACGAGAATTTAGAAAATTTAACAAAGGAAAGAGGAACTTACCGAGCTGTCTGCACTCCAGTCTCCGAATATCGTGTAACTCTCCAACACCGCGTAGGAACGAAAAGTTCCCTGTCCTTCCCTCAAACTTTCTGAGGGCCTCAAGAAACCCCTGGAGATTCATGTACTCGGAAGCTTTGAAGTAGTCCAATAAGCCAGCTTTATTTTCAACAAAGTAGGAAAGTTCGAAGCGTCGTCGTGTGTCGTCTGTTTCGAAGGATTCGTCAATGGGCTTCGGCTGGAAACACGGCACTTTGTTTCTTCGCGCAACTTCGATGACTTTGAAACCCTCCCCTATGACTGCAGGTGCATTGACAGGGTACAACCTATCGGGTGACTAACTGAAAACAACAAGCTCGTAGATAACTTGCCTAATTTCTTTAGGAAGGGTCATGAATTTTTGCAAGAATCTTTCAAGAGTTGTTAGCATAACCCACCCCCGAAAGAAACAATGCCTCTACTGACTGAAACTGGAACCCCTCACTGTAGTCGTAAAACCTGCCAGTAGCTTCTCTGCAGAAAGGGTTATAAACAATGATATCTCCAACTTCAACCCACTCGTCCTCAAGATTGGGCAGCATAGCTGAGTCCTTAATATGGGAAGTGAATTTTTGCCAATCGCAACTGCAATATGGAAAAAAGATCGGAGAGTCCGTTGGAACGAACTTCAGATTGGGATCATTCCTATTCTCAAGTCAGCCCAGCTTGCAATATCCAAGACACATCAGTACCCACCTACAGTGAGTTGCGAGTTAAGCTTGAATTTGCCCACTTTTTTTGTAATCCGAGCTTTTTTTTTTATTAAGGCTTTCTCCCTCTTTTCTTCAGAAGATAGAACATAAAAGTACTCTAAAATAGACGAGGCCTAGCTAGAAAGAAGCGCTGTATCTAATTATCTCTCTTCTATATAATTTATTAATTCAAAGTAAGTATAATAAAAGTAAACTAAAAGATAAATAATTCTTAAAATAATAACCTCTTTTATTAAAAAAAAATTACTACCCCTGTAAGGTCGACAGGCTATGCTAAGACCCTACAAAAATTAAGACAGATATAAAATTGTCTGTTTTTGTCCTATAAAGTTTATAGAGGACAATGGGAGATATAAGCCTCTTCTTTCCTGTTCTTATAAATAGTATATTATATGTTGTTGTTAATTAAGAGGTAAAAGAGTGCCTAAAAAGGGGGGAAATCAAGGAATTTTCTCAAAAAGCTCGGATTACAAAAAATGTGGGCAAATTCAAGCTTAACTCGCAACTCACTGTAGTTTCGCAGTCTATACGGTGCATTCCTTGACAAATCTGCTCAAAAACTTTGTCAAGAATAGCCTGTCTTTTCTCTCGAGTCTCTTGGGGAACCAAATCTTTAGCAAGAGCAACTAGATCTCCAAATGACTTAACATGTTGAAGATGGCCAAGCCCTAACTTTGCGAGGTCTACTTCTTCCTATTGCATTTCTCCCTCTGATACCTCCTCTTCCCCAGAAACTGCCCATTTGATTGGTCTCTGTGGCTTTATTTCGAATCGGAAATAAGCTCTAAGAACCCGGTACCGTGTAATGATGTACTCCCAGTGGATTTTCCGACAACGATTGCAACTTCAATGAACCCAACCAGTAACAGGAAACCGGAAGTGGTTGGTCGCCAGAAAAGGCGAGCCGATTCGTCTGCGAGGCGCGTGGTGGCACAATTGGATGCTGAAGTCGATCACGCGGAAGGAGGCTGAGGGGGATCTCGATATCGCGATTTTGGCTTGGGTTTTGCCGTCGACGGTCCACAGGCTCGGATTTACAGGCAGATTTGGAGAAAGGCTGACTTTCAAGACGCGTCTTGAGGGTGGGTGTACCGAAAGAAGAGAGCAGTCTCGAGCAGACGAGACGAGAAACCTCTGGAGTCCACCAAGTGATGGGGAAAGTGTGCTTGTGGGGGTTTCTTGAAGTTGTCAGGGAACGTGACTCGATGGGACACTTCAACCAGAAAATGAGAAGTGAATGTCGTCTTGACCGCCAAGGTCATCCTAGCCTTTCGTTATGCGTTCCTTGAATCCACCACTACCTTTTTATTCAGCTATATTTAATACTGCGGGTTAATTATAAAAACGGTGGGAAAACCCCCATTTTCAAACATCCTCTTTTGTTTCTCAAATAGGGTTTCCTAACACAAAATATACACTGCCAGACTTAACCACGTAGTCAAGGTGATTTCATATCCTCCTGCTTGAGTGAACTACGGAGTAATCCCAAGGGTCTGATGTCAGTGAGATTCTGCAAACATAGAAACCATCTTCGAGAAAAAGAAATATGTAACGTAGGGTTCAGTGTTGATAGATCGCAATGTAGGTTGATTTAGTCAGTTTGATTCCTGTAGGGTAGGTGCGACCATGAGGTTCAAGTCATTAATTCCTTCAGAGCCCCTACTAGCTCAAATACAGAACCCGCTGACACACTACTTATCCGCAATTGTAAGGGATCTGGTGGATCATTGGTGATACTAAATTTCAAGATGTCTGCCAGAAAGCTTCCGCGCAAAGTCCTTCAACTAACCAGACTTATTACTGTTGAAGCCCCACTTGGTATTTAATAAATCCTGAAAGTTGAAAGTCTATTAACATTACAATCCTTATATTTCTAGATCAAGCACTTACAAATAGTCTAATAACTTAAAAATCTGTATCCTCTGTTATATCCGAATTAATCGCAGGAGGATACCACGCCAATCCAGGCTAACTCGTGTTCAGAAAGTTTAGTGAAAAATATGAAGAGCCTAATTGCTTTCATACTCTTTTCTGACAATGTATCGAAATCTACAGTTGGATATAGTACAAAATGTTCACAGATTTCTGCCTCTTGTTTGACTTTGCTCAGGTTTTCACATGGGGAGTGTTTGGAAGTCCTCACGTGTTGACTGACTAGGATGGCCCTCCACCCCCTGCAATTCCGCGTATTTTTCTCTTTTAATCCCGAAAACATACTCGCGATAAGATTCATTCCATGTCAGAATATATGAAATCAGTTTTTTAGAAGAGGAGGTGATGGTGGTTTTGTTGTTTGTTTTTAGTCGCTTAACTACTAGAAATAATCGCGACTTGCAACGAAATATGCAGGTCGAACCAAATGGGGGCTGAGAATATTGTTTTGAACACTGTTCATAACATTTCTTCTGAAGATTATTTCTACAAAATATGGGTATCTCACTTCAACAACAAACTCCAAACCTACCCCCCTCCCCCCCCCAACCATTTCCCCCTTTAAACGGGTGTATGGCTACTGACAGCTCCTTTCGCAATGCCCCCCTCCCCTTCAGAGCTATTTTCCACTTTCCCATGTCCACTCTCCCCCTTCACAATCTTCCCCTTCTTCCTCTCACTCAACCACCTCAATCCAAACGCCAATCCTACAACCGCAAGCATCCCCAAGCCTAGACCAAGACCAATCCCCAATCCATCTTTTTGTCCCTTCGTAAGTCTCGGTCCTTTGATCTTCTCACATGTATACAGCGGTGCATTCACACTGTGTTTCTGGATTCGGGTGTATGTCTCGTTCGTAGAGGTACAGTTTACTTTCGCGGTGCTGTGGATTCTGAGGGCTTTTATGAGGTAGTTTAGGTTTGGGAGTTGGACGCTGTAGTAGTTTGTTAGTTGAGGAAATATGGAGGAGTGATGGGGGATGACATACTCGGATACGGAGCCGGTGATGCCTATCTCGCTTGCATTTGTGAGGGCGGGTAGGGTGACTAGTTGGTCTTTGGTCGACATTGAGATATAGAGATTGTTGATAGATTCTAATCGTGGCAGTTTGAGACTAAATCGTGATCAGTTTGAAATGAGATGGTATGAATGGATGAAGATTATTGTTACCTTTTAGCATTGTATAAAGCTATGCCATTGATGCCGATTGAGTCCGGTGAACCTCTTTTTAGAGCTGGAAAATCGTAGTCCAGATTTACTTTCTCATTCGGCTCAACTAACATGTAACTAGTCACGTTCTCGAGGACAGGTAGGGAAAGTCTATCAGATATTAGCACTGCCAAAGATGAAGAAAATGCGAATCTCGAACCCGGTGAAGTTTCCATGTAGCCTGAATTCTGTTATGGTCTTGAGTGCAGGTAGTGAGATACCATAGCCGAGCTTGCTGGTATCTACATCGAATATTTCGCTGCTAGTAAGATTTGGGAGTTGTATTCTGAGATTGGGTCAGCAACAGTTGGCACAAGAGAAAGATAATAGAACTTACCCAGAGATATTTCCACTCAGGTCTAAACCAGAGAATTCCAGAACCGGAAAATTGACCTGCAAAGAAGTATTCGCGGCAGAAACAGAAATTCCGGTAGCATTTGACAGCTTCGGCAAAGTCAAAGATTTGATAGACGTGGGACCCAGGACAAGTTTGTCAATCGTGAGAAGGTCATCCATATGAATCTCTGTAAGACCTGGCACAGAAACATTGTAACTCGAGTTTGACCCTGAAACGATTCCACCAGTAATGCGCGTGATGCCAGGCAAACTGAAGTCCCCTTTGTAATCTGCTCGGATTACTAGCCCATTACCGTTGATTTCTGTACAATTTGATGACAAAAACTGTCTATCGAGGTCGGCTTGACTAGATGCGGAGAAATCGCGTATTTCGCAAGAATTTGCAATGATTGCTACATAAGTTAGTTGAGATTTGATATTTGCAAGGTCTTTTGGGGAGGGAAGTAAGATAAGACTTACGAGAAGCAAGAAAAACCATTGCCACAAGGGACTTGGAAGCAAATTGAGATTTTATCATCTTCGCTCAGCACAGTGACGGATGAAAAAAACTGCTGGTCAATAAGGAGATGCCAATAAAAGACAGGATATAAGGACCTTGTTAACCTTTGTAGAGAGATAAAAAAAACAAAACTAGAGGATCCGACAAGCTTTGTACATAAATCAACAGTTGAACCAACAGCCCCCAATCTCAGACAGGCCACCATAATAATAGCAGTGCCCCCTTCAACACTCTTCCATGGCCCAAATTAGCGAGTAGGATTATATCAAAGGAGGTCTCCAAAGATGGCATGCAGAAATACTGACGCTTTTGACAGCCCTGCCAACAACGTGAAACGAAACAAACTGCATAACTGATGTTGGAACAACCGCTGATTGGTTTCATAAAATTAATATGCGGCGTAATGTTGGTAGCAGGGGAAAATGATCAGCTCAGCCTCATCCAAGCCTGCCAAAATTGATGTCAAACAATGTTGGAGATTTCACCAGACGACTACAGGACCCCATCCAACAAGAAATCAACTAACAACTTCCTTCGTTGGTGAATGAAGGGCTTGCCTGGTGGGGAGGCGGGGAGTGAAAGCTGGGAGTGGGAGTACCGCTATTTGACGAGACTTGCATTTATGTCACGCAATAGAAAGAAAAGATGGAGATGATCTTTCACAATACGTACGTCCAGCTTAATACAATGGCGTTGTAAAAATATACAAAAAGTACAGGTAGAAGCAGAAATAGCTATGTAATATTTCTCTTGATTGTTAGAAAGTTTTGATTTCTTGAGCTAAGTCGAGGGGAAGAGTGCTTTTTTGGTCCACTGTCTGTTGAGCCTGAAACTTAAATTGAGCAAACGCTATCTTTCAGTGGACCTCACCTCCCTGTAAATCAGGGCTCAGATGCTCTTCTACAGGCTCGCATTCCTCTATGGCTCCAGAGCATCGACGCCTTTTACAGGGAGGTGGCGAATCAGAAGCCTTTGGGGCATTTTTACAGGGCATTACAGGGCATTGGTGGAATGCGACCGTACGCTTTTGGGTTTGTCAGATGGCGCCTTGAACAAACGAGATACTTTTTGTAAGATACGTTAACACAACATGGTCGCAGAAATATGAAGAAAAAAACAAGCAGAAACAGAAAAGGCGAATTGATATTAATTCGAATGCTTGGAAAGTTTGAATCTATCGTTGTTGTAAAATCCCATCCTACCGCCACTTTTTTAGTCAACTGCAGCCCGTCCTATGTGTAAGTTGTTTTGCTACAGATAGACGCATAACTTGTAAAATGCTCAGATTTCAATTGAAAAAGTTCAAACATATAATTGGTATCTAGCTCAAACAAAACTTAAACTCCCTAATCACTGTCTAAAACTACAACTTCCGCCTCTGCCTCTCCAATACTCTCAATGCTCAACACATCTCCAGCATTGACCCCCGAGACAAAGGCTCCATCGCCCTCAGAGAGGACAGCCGTCTCTCTTCCATCGATCCTGATTTTCATAGCCCCATTCTTTGTCATAGGAAGGTGGATGTAAACATTTCTTCCCTCGGTCTTTTGCACAGCGTTCGCGCCTACTGTCCACTTGAAGCGTTTATCCACCCCAATGATTCCTGCTGCCATAACCATATCTGCGTGTATTGGGATCGTGTCGGGGAGTGTGGCTTCGGCAACCTTCTCCTCTTCGTATGTTGCGGTTGGTCCTGCCTTCAAAGGCGAAAGAATAGGTAGGAAGGCTTCGCGTTTTGCCTCCTCGGAGAAAGTGCGTGTGTGGTATCGTGGGGTAAGACCTCTCTTCCATGGCAAAGCCCAAATCTGTAGGAAATGGACCTGCTCATCCGACTCATTCTGTTCCGAATGCGCGATTCCCGTTCCGCCAGTTGTGAATTGAACGTCTCCTCGATGCATCTTAAAGAAGTCATCGCCTTGTTTCCCTTCCGTCCCTTTCTTAATCATGCTATCCCGGTGTGTCAACTCCCCGCTGAGGATATACGAGAAGATCTCTGCATCACGATGAGGGTGGGTGGGAAATCCATTCTGCGCGTCGACTCGGTCTTCGTTGAGGACTCGTAGACTACCGAAGTTTTGATACTTGGGATCGTAGTAATTTGCGAAAGAGAAGGTGTGGTAGGTGTTGAGCCATCCGTGATCTGCGTGTCCGCGATCGTTGGAACGGCGGGGTACGATCTTTGCGTGGGCGAGGGCTTTGGACATTGTTGCTTTGATGGCTGTTGTTGCAGTTGTCATGGGTGTTTGTTGGGTAATTGTTGGTGTTGTTATCTTCTCGATTGAGGAGGGAGCTGAAGCTGTTTGGAAGATTTTGAGAGTGGTAAGTAGCTCTTGGAGTGGGGTACTGAAGTAGACTGAAATTGAGATGAGAAAAATGGAGGAGAGGGCTATGAAGAACTTCATATATAGACGCTAGGATGGAGGACGAGAAGATGCTAGATTGGTGGAGAAATGGGTGACATGAAGATTGAAAATTCTTACCTACTGCTTTGTAGGAGATACTTGAACCTTTGATGTTGATGGTCGAGGCTTGTGTTTAGGGCTGCTTGGTGATGATTATGCATCGTTGTCAGCAAACTATGTGGGTCTAGATGAAGAAACTAGGCCTGAAGCAGCATTGAAGCCACGTGATATGTACCCTTTCTCTTGAAACTGACGTCATTCTTGTTTATTTCTCTTAAGCGATTTTTGAGGCTGACTTTAGCCTTATGCAATTTGCTGACCATGTATATAATCCAAATTGGGGAAGTGTACACATCAATCAGTGTATATGTGGAAGCTCGTCAGCATCAGTCAAATTACTGTGCTTGCATCCTTCAAAATTACAGCAACACATCCGGGGACTTCACTTACTGAGTATAATTCCTTTTCCACTACTCACGATTATGCTTGGTTGAGGTGTTAACTTGAACGAATGGCGGGAATTCCTAGAACATTGTTGCTATGAGCAAAATCCCAGCTAGAGACACAACAAGAGGGTTAACGCTATTCATCCACAAGGTAAATTGTAAGATTGTAGGGAGTAGAGTCTTTCAATCCTCCAAATAATACCATTCAGTAACACAGTCAATCTGCTAGTCATAAAACTTACCGTCGAATCATTTATCATCCTCGATTTGGAAACTCTCTCAATTATTTTTAACAAGGTTCCACGATCTAAAGCAACCGCATGAGATGAAGTGCTTATTTTTGGGTATTAGCTCAATATCCCAGATCAACTCCGTCATCATCCCCATCCCAACCCAGCTCTCTCACGCTTCAACTCCTCCCACTCCAACAACGGGGTTATAGTTTAGCTAGGAGAATCGATTCCAGGCTTTTCCAGATCAATTTGGGAAATGCTCTTTGATGTTGGAATAGAAGGTCTTGGACCCTGTCGTGTATCATGAATTTCAAGCTTTCCGGTCAGAAACATTATTCTTCCCATACAAGTTTATAAATTAGCATTTCATTTTGCTTCTTTGGGTGTTTTGCTATAATTTTGACCTTTTTGAGTCAGCGGTTATTTAATCACTCAAACCACCTATCCATTGGCAGATTTACAGGTCTCATACAATTCAGAACACCTGAAGTGATTTGAAATGCTTCGCTCAGATATGTTGTGTAAACAGTGCTTTTATCAAAATTTCGGATGTATTCTCATCCTCACAATTCAACCTTGAAGGTTTATGTAGGCGGTGCGTATGGAGTGTCTCAGTCATTTTTCCAACTCTTTCCACAAATCAGTTGGTGATTTAAGTTAGTGACACATAAGCACAGCTTCCTATTATCATGTACAATATACCTGCTATATACTACATCAATTTACAATTTGCCGCACTTGTTGTCGAAAATCGTCTTATCCTCGATTTGTAAAACTCGGAGAACACCCAACCACTCACCAAGAGCAAGAGCCCCCACCCAGTTGCTAAGTAATCAAGCTCAACTGTACAGCTCATAAATAGACTGGCAGGGTGGTCCCATCGTATTCTGCGTCCTCCGTAAGGCTCCGTGCGTGTTTTCGACATAGTATTCTCTAGTTTTGTGTTTGCTTCAACCCATGAGTAGGGAATGCTATTTATAAGACTTGGTGCTATTGTTTCTAAAAGCGAGACAAAGTTATCTTTAGAATCACAGAAATCATTGTATATCCTTTGGTCGTCTAAGGGCTTAAAGTTTTTGAAACTTTGCAAATATCCAGACTCTGTAAGGCTGACAACATTAAATTAAGCAAATAATCACTCGCTAGTCTCTTGGCCTACATAACCCATTCGCGGCCACGAGAGAAATTGAAATGAGAGAGGAGAATTGGGCATAAAGTAGTTGTGGGACCTCAAATTGTTCTTCGCGTAAGATGTCATGTTTATTGACACCCGGTTGTGTTGTGTTGTCCCTGGACGTTTTGCAAAAGATGAATGTACTAGCTTGAACCCAAGTGCACCAAGTTTCATACCAGCTGCACCAATTATTCAATAATTAACCGTTAGACAATCAGGCCAAACAGACTAATACTTGATCCTAGCTGCAGTAAACCCCGCCCTGGCTCCAAATTTTCGAAATCTCAATCTTCAGGATAGATTCAGGTCGTCGCTTTCTATGATTGACGATAGCTCTAGAGTGGAAATTCTACTGTCGAAAACCAACTCACTCTCGAATAGTCATCTTCTCCACTGGATCTCGATCTTTCAGTACCTCACACTGGACGTCGGAATTTGAGATAGAAAGGAAGTTTTATTTAGAATTATAAATTTTCATATATACTGCCATCGTTCCAAGTCCATTGGGGCAAAGCGTAAATGGGCCAGGTTCTGGAAGCCAGAGTTGTTGCAGTAGGAAAACCAAGAAGAGGTCCTCATTTATATAAATGGTGTTCTCCATCTTGTTCTTAATAAACAAAGTCTCAGGAATAGCAAGGTATTTCTTACTAACAAACTCAACTAATTGTATCTCACACTCCAATCCCCAAAGTTTAAGGCTGGTATTCCTCTCCACATTGAATTCGGCAACAGTTCTCAAAGTAACCTTCAAGAAGTAACGCATACCAATTTTCAGCAAGGCTATGCTTACCAAGACGATGTGTTCAACCAGGTTATGCCTAAAGAGATCGTCATATGTGCTTTTGCAAAACATTGGTAAGCCGAAGAACCTCGTCAATGACCTTAACGAAAACAATTTCACAATATTTCAAGCTATATTTCAAGCCGGTTTCGTCCAATTTTTATCAACCTACTGTCGATATAATCCCCATCCTCCATTTGTAGTAGCCATGGTCATACCGAGTTTTTCTCAAGTGTCTATTCCTTGCCGGTCTTCTTCCGAAACCAGAAACATTATTTTCGCAAGAATGAGCTCTCCGAAAGCCTTTTGCTGGGTAGTCGTTAACTTCCATCACTTGCCTTGGTTTGCATAACCTCAAGATGATATGTGCGTGAAGCGAGAAGCAAAAAGCCTCATCTTTATAAGTGTAGCTGGATTCCTAAAGGGTGGCGATTAATTGTATTGTTGGAATGCATTTTGGAATTCAGAGAATCATCTTTCTCCACGTTTCTTGAAATTCGTTAAACATGTTCTCCAGTTGACCAGGAATTTACCTTGTAATGTGGCCCTCTTTTGCATACAGTGAGTTGCGAATTAAGCTTCCCTTTCAACGGTATTTTATAACCGTGCGTTTTTAGAAAACTTCTTATTTCCTAGACACTCTTTCCCTCTTTACTTAATAACAACGTATATTATTATATCCCTAAGAACAGCTAATAAGAGCTCTATACCCCCTTTCTTACTGTATAAAATTTTTAGGAAGAAAACAGACACATTTATATATGTCTAAATTTTTATAGGGTCTTAGCAGAGACTACTCAACTTTATAGGGGTGTGAAAAATTTTCTTACGAAAAGAGGGTTTTCTATTACTAAGTTTATTCTTGTTATACTTGCTTAGATATAGTAATAAATAGAGAGGAGGTATAAGAAGATATAGCGGTTCTTTTTAGCTAGGTCTTATATCTTAAAGAGTACTTTAGTTTTCTGTTTTCTAAAATAAATAAGGAAAAAACCTAGGAAGAAAAAAGCACGGTTTATAAAAAAAGTGTCAAAAAGGAAGCTTAATTCGCAACTCACTTTATGAAAACAAAAATATGATATTGTAGAATTGATAGGGCGCGCAATTGAGGCAACACAATATAACTTGTCCCCTACACTCTCAGTACTCATAATTTAGATTCAACAAATCCTTGTTTCAGAATGTACAGAAAGTCTCAACTCCTTCTCATCTTCCTAAACCACCTAAACGATTACTCTCTTAGACCTTTCCCAAGCGAGCTAGGACACAATCCTATCAGCCGCAGAAGTTCTAGTCTCTACTATTTACAAATGACAAAACTAAGAACTCACCATCGAAATAATACTTGTCACCGAATTCCAACTCCTTCCACGTTCATAATTTCCATGCAAATAATTGATCGGCCCCAAACCCTTATCAGAATCTTATTTTCCTAGTCAGTTTATTGAAAAGAGTAGAACGGACGTACTTGCACTGATGGTCACTTCCGAGGAGTTAGTTGCGTCCCAATAATAATTGGGACGCCCAATCTTGAAATTCCCGTTGGGTTCATCTCTATAAAGAGATCCTTTAGCTGAGTATTATCTATCGTTTCGTTTCTGCCACAAGAAATTGTCATCCGGATTTCCATAGATAATCTACTAGCAGTTGTTTATCGCTAAGCTATTGGTAGGTAGTCTGCAAATAGACACGTCTTAATTTTCTGGTTAATCGCCCTACGTATGGGACTTTTTTCTAGTATTAATCACATAGAGACTTTCCTACCGGCACGAAAATTGAGGTCACTGCAGTGTCCGGGCTGACTGAACTGGGGGGTAATGTGGGGTCTTCAAACCAGGGGATTCCCGCCTAAATTAGCGAAGCGGGGCAATATCCCCCCTGAAATTGCTTTTGAGTTTCGCTTCTGTTCCCCGCATTTTAGACTTCCATCGCCTTCTGACGTTCATCGAGCCGGTTGAGCCTAATAATAATTATCTATGAGCTATCCGGTAGTAAGAGCATATAAAGTAGAATCGACCTTTAAATTTCATTTCCCTTTCATTTCCAACAATTTGAACCACGCATGTCATCATGTTAACCACAATTTTTCTGTCACTTCTGCTGCTGATTACCGAGTCGGCTGTAGCTACTGTGACCCAAGTTGGCTCAGCGTGCACTGTCACTCCCCTAACGGGAACTGGTACTTTGGACGACACGCCTCAAATCCTCGATGCATTCAAGAAATGCGGCAAAGAAGGAAGCATTGAACTCACTGAAGGAACATTTCACATCGGAAAAGTGATAGATGTCCTTGACTTGAGTAATTGCGACATCTCGATTCATGGGACTTTGATTTGGAGTACCGATATCAATTACTGGCTAAAGAATAGTCTCTCTGTCACTTATGCCGGTCGTTCTACCGCTTGGAGGCTTGGTGGTAACAACATCACATTGCGTGGATTTGGGAAAGCTCTTTTTGTTGGAAATGGCCAGACGTGGTACGATCAGAACAAAAATCAGGGGAATCAAAATGGTCGGCCGATTTCGCTTACTCTGTGGCATGCGACGAATATTCTTGTTGATGGGATCACTTGGAGTCAACCTCAGTTCTGGTATGTGGGAGGTTTCTAGAATTCCCTTTTTTGGGAACTGTCAGGCTAAGCTGGTGATAGGAACACATTCGTTGCCTATTCGAAGAATGTTACGATGACCAATCTTGCTATGAGCGCCATATCAAACTCGCAATGGAAGACGGTCAATACGGATGGTGTTAACACATGGAACTCGGAGAATATCGTGATTTCCAATTGGACTGTGACTGCTGGAGATGTGGGTTTTTGATATCTTCTCTTCCTCCTATTTTTCGTCTCTATTTACTAATATAAAATGGTTTTGTTCTCACAGGACTGTATCTCTGTCAAAGGTAATAGCAAAAATGTCCACGTCAGCAACATCGTATGCCATGAATCAGGAGGAATGTGCGTTGGCAGCATCGCGAACGGAGTAACCGAAACTGTGGAAAACGTCGTCTTCGAAAACGTCACCCTCACCCACAGTTCTAACGCTGCTTGGATCAAAACATATCCCACCGGCGGGGGTTACGTGAAAAATATCCTCTTCAAAGACATCAGTTTCACAGATGTCAATCAGCCAATCTACATCACAGCCTGCATATATTCGAATACCAACTGCGACAGCTCAAAACTCCGAATCTCGAATGTGCGATGGGAGAACATCAAGGGGACCTCGAGATATAATGTTGGGGCTGGGATTCATTGTAGTGCTGGAGCGCCGTGTCAGAATTTGACTTTTTCTGGGATTGATATTACGCAGAAGAATGGTGGTGGCCCGGTTCAGTATTTGTGTTCGAATATTGAGAATCAGAAGACGTCTGGTTTGGCATGTACCGGAACTTGTCCGGCTGGGTGGGTTCAGCAGCTTAGCGGGAATCATTGAGGTGCAGCAAAGTAGTGATTAGAAGATTTGAGGAACAGTAACAATCAGTGTTGAATTGTAGAAAATTATATAGCAAACGATCAACTTCAGAATATATCACGATTTAGCGGAAGGTTTACATTGAAGGTGAGGAGCACTGGCTCTGCCGCCGGGAAGGAAACTCCCACTACACTTCCACCTTGACAATTTCATCTACATGGTCATCTATACAGAGACAAATTAGCCATGGCGTCCAAGCGACGACTTCAAGAAATCACTCCTGGGGAAGAAGTCGCACTAACACGCCAACAACCTCACCGAAAATCTCGCGACCACCCGCTAGAATTGTTCACTACATGGCCCCCACCCCGCAAATACGCCAAATATGGAGAGGAACTAAAGCCTGAACGGCAGCCAAAAGAATGCAAACCTCCCTTCGACCTAGATGGCGCATTGCGAGATGAGGACCGAGAGGATATGTTGGCGACGTCAGTGCCAGAGATTACGCTATATAATCGAGTGTACGACTACTACAACAAACCCAACCCGTCACACATTCTCCCGCGAATCGAAGGGACGAGGAAACTTGGCCCATCTCTTTGCGCCAGCCTATCGAAGTTGATATGCTGTCCTATCTTTCGGAACCAGGTCAGTCTATGGCCTCGAAATCAAAAGACACATCAACGCTTGTGACACTGGCTAACCTCCTGCAGTCGTGTTTCTATTTGAAGAACGCAATCAAACTTGCCACATGTTTCAGAAAACTTCAATACGGAATTGACGCGTTGGATTCGGAAAGAAGCGCGAAGAAGTACATGGGCAAATTGTTGTGGACGGAACAAATCTCAGAACACAAGCTCCGTTATGCCGCATTCATCAAGGAGATTGAACTTGCGGTTAACAAGAAAGGAATACCTCGGGGTATCTTTACCAAAACAAAGGAAGACGAAAATGCTATGGGTGGTGACTTGGAGGCATTGTCAATAGCCTGGGATGTATTCGTGGAAAAGAATCCCGACTTTGGACTCATGACAGTTGCCAAGTACAGCAAAGATGCCTCTTTTGTAAGGACAGTTAAGGATACATATGAAGCAAAGCAAGAGTATCTCTTGAGTCGTTATGCCAAGGAGGAGGGCGCGGGAGAAGATCGTGACGCAGCCGCGCAGGAAAACGGGATTGACCAATTGGAAGAAGGCGGGTGAGGAAGAGAATTGTTGGAAGGTGGAGGTTGTTAGTCTCGAAATAAGCACATGTCTACTGCAGGTCATAACGGACCTCGGAGCGGGAGGGACGGGGGGAAACCGGGAGTCCGCATGGCCCTTCTCAGGCGGGGATAAACGCCTTATCTCCTCATTAGACCATCTGGAAAGACACTTCAAACTCAACCGGGAGTCCACATGGCCCTTCTCAGGCGGGGATAATCGCCTTATCTCCTCATCTGGAAGGACATAGAAGGAATACTTTAAACTCAAAAAAGCTTGGTTCTACTTGAGAAACCCATGAATTTGGCATAACGCGCCGCAATATTGCCCCAATCAAGATATTTTCCCATATAATTTCATTTTGAAGACCATGGAGATTGTTATCGCCGGAGCAGGTATCACGGGACTCTCAGCGGCGATTTCGTTGCGACGAAGTGGGCATAAAGTTACTTTATATGAGAGATCCTCTCTCAATAACGAGATAGGAGCAGCTATCAACGTTCCTCCAAATGTTTCTCGGTTTCTGGTTCCCTGGGGATTGGATCCTGTTCGGTCATGTTTCGTGACATCAAAAGGTCTTTTCTTCAGGTCACCGACAACGTTGGAGGAACTATCAACTACTAATTTTGACAAGAATGTTGAGAGATTTGGAGCGGAGCTTTATTATGCTCACAGAGTCGATCTCCACGAGGCCCTCAAGGAGCTTGCCACGACTAAAGAGGGACCTGGAATACCTGCCACCATTCGTGTGAAATCGGCTGTTGTCAGCTATGTAAGTACAGTATCAGTCTATCAGAGTCGCGGATTTTACTAAACTATACTTCAGGATCCAGAAGCTCCATCTATGACACTTGCTGATGGAACAGCGATTTCTCCGGATCTTGTTATTGCTGCTGACGGAATTCATTCCATTGGTGTTAATTCCATCTTGGGCAAGACCAATGCTCCACAGCCAGCACAGCAATCGAATTGTTGTTACAGATTCTTACTTTCAAAGCAAGAATTAGAAGCGGATCCGGAAACAGCTTTCTTTACACAAGGACTACCAGCACTTGGTCTCAGTATATATGCCGATATTCCAGGACATAGAAGATTTATTACTTATCCTTGTCGCAAGTAAGTGTAAACCATCACCTGCTTATTTTGGTCTGTGATGAAGATTACGTGGGCCTTTTGGGATACATCCGCCCTTTTCGATCCAGTCTCTTTTGTTTTGTAACTCATTTCTCGACTAACATATGCTATCAGCCATGAAGTTTATAACGTGGCCCTCATCTGCAACAATGAACACATCAAAAACTCAACAGAAGGTAGCCAAGCCTTTGCCTTTTATTTTCTATATGCTAATTCCTAGATTCAAAGACTGGCAGGCCTCCGTCTCAAAAAGTGAGCTTCAGGAAAGGTTGACTGGTTACCACCCGGGTATCCTTGCAGTAGCCAAGTAAGTTTTGCGGAATTTCTATATCCTTTTGTCACCACCCTATCTCACACCTCCTTCATTAATGCACCACAACTGACAGCTTTAAAGCAAAGCAGAAGAAGTAGGACGCTGGCCACTTCTTTACAGGCCCCCAATTCCCACATGGATTAAAGGAAATATGGCACTCGCAGGAGATGCAGCCCATCCGATGCTTCCACGTAAATAAACCACCCATTCTCTCGTTCTTTCTGACTTTCCCAGATCAGGGCCAAGGTGGTGCACAAGGTCTTGAAGACGGGCTGGTTCTTGGACTGGTGCTTCACGGTTGCACCTCCAAGATGGAAATTCCTCAACGACTTGCGCTTTACGAAAAGATCAGAAGAAATCGAGCCGCGAGTATTCAAGTAATGAGTAATTTTGGCTTAGACGAAGGTGTAAAAATGGAGTTGGAAGAGTTTATGGATGATGGGGAAAAGGTTCCCAGTACGTAATTTGATACTTTGATGATTCGATGAGTGTTCTGACGATGATAGGTACGATGGGAGATGTGTTTCAGATGACCTACGGTGCCGACACTGTCAAGAAAACGAAAGAAACCATGAATGACTTTCAGCCTGGCTGGGATTTACCAAAAGGGTTTTTTGGATAGCCGTAGAATGCGGAAGTCAGACTTGACCATTCATTTTTGAGACCTCCGTTTGGAGTCATGTATCTACCCGCACACCGCTTCGATAGGGAACCTCGTGGAAGGCTCCGAGTAATGACATTAAGTATTTCACTGTCTCCCGGTCCCAGAAATATTCTTCTCTCAAGCCTATTCACCCTTTTTATGCATCGTTAACACCAGCGCCATCTAGGGTAGCTGTGGAACCCTAGAGTGACCCACAAAAATATAAACGTACATGCTTGCCTCACGAAATCCTTTCTGAACCGGTCACGAAACAACACGACTATTACCGTCATCATGGCCTCCCCTCCATCACAACAACCGGCATCAAATTCAACAGTTAGTTTTGATGATATATCGAAAATGTCTTACGAGTCAAAACAACCCCAGATCTTCTCCCAGATAGGCCGCAGGAGTTAGGAGTCAGGGGGTAAGGGGGGAGGAGAAGTATTGAAACGAAACAATTGTTGCTGTAAGAAATCCGAAGGGCGAAATATTCCTGGATTGCCATGATTCTGGGGTTGATGCTAACTAAGATGAATACACGTCCATTATACTGCTTCTACTCAGTTAAGTCAAACTGAGTAGCCAGACGACTAAACAGCTCAAACTCCATCCTCTTCTCAGCCTGTGGACCCTCAAGTATCTGACCGACTATATCAGAGCCAGGTGGGAAATCATGCTCAAATACCGGCTCCCCAGCACCCCTCATATTTGTCAAAACCGCCTGCCGGAAGTGCCAACGGAGGAGCTGATCAGCTGGTCTTTCGGGATCATTAGGTCTTTGGTTCAAATATTTTCCAGCAATGTCTTCAGTATCTTCTTGAAAGCATACGATCTTGTAATTGTCCTACTATAATTATTAGCTGCTATATTACAAAGTAACGTATTTCCCGGTCGAGTGGATCACGAGAACACCAAAACGCGACACTCTACTTAAAAATTAAAAATGCCACTACTACATCAAGCCCAGCCCTCTGATCAAGAGGGTCGTATTCTTTTAGCTATTCAAGCCTTTAAATCAGGTTAATTTAGGAGTATGCGAGCTTGTGTTAAAGCGTACGACGTACCCTATACATCCTTCTACAACCGATTACACAGACTACCTTTGCAACGCGACACTCCCTCTAATACTCAAAGACTTACCTCCTAAGAAGAGCTAGCTATTATATAATATATTCTCGACCTAGATTCACGTAGATTCCCACCCTGGCCAGCAGCTGTTTAAGAAATGGCAGACCTTCTTCTCTCTAAACGCGACGCGCCTCCAGTAGGTAAGAATTAGACTTCCACCTTTGTTAAACGCTGTACAGAGATTAAGACGAAATTCAGCTACAAGTACGATTATAAAAGAGCTCAGTGCGAAGACCCTATAGTTCTTAGAGACTGGTTTAGGCTTATACGAAATACAATTACCAAATATAGGATTATAGAGGAGGATATATATAACTTCGACAAAGCTAGGTTTCTTATAAGGGTTATTACAACTACTAAAGTTGTTATAAGCTTAGAGTTAAGAAATCGTCTAAAGACTACTTAGCTAGGAAATAAGGAGTAGGTTTCGATTATATAGGGTATAAACTCATATAGTTAGGCACTCCCTCTATTCATCATTTTCAAGGGACAGTACTACCTCTCAGCTTGGTACGAGGAGTCAGGTCTCCTATAAGATTAGGTAATTATACTAAGTAAGAATAGATAGATAATAAACAAGATTAGATTTAAGTAGATTCAGTACTTTAATAAGCATACAAAAGGTCGTACAGTTGGGCGATATAGACTCCTTATTCTTAATAGCCACAAGTCACATATATAACGGCACGGAACGGATACTACTACAAAAGAGGTATATGGAAGTGCGTTCGATAGAATGACATATCCGAATACTAGGCTCTAATACGAAGGAAAAGACCAAATTGGTCTTTCCCGATAGAGAGGAGGCAGCTATTTACAAGAGGTTCGGACAATAGTAAGTCTGGAAGCTATCTGGCTTTTCTAAAACCTAAAACAACATCTATATCGTATCCTATTCGGCACGTAGACTCGGCAATTCTAATTCCGATCAATTCCTGATAGTTCTATCACATCCCCCCTCCTTAAAAAAGACTCGTCCTCGAGGCTTCGTATTGTCGGTGTGGTATCGATACAATATCGGTGGGCGGTGTCTGTAGGCGGTAGTATTATCGTTTATGTTTTAAATCGTGGTTTATTAGTCGTCTTTTATATAACAATAGCAACAAACGAAAGGAGGAGATCTAATTAGCTATCGGGTGGGAGTCGGTAGGCTATAGTGGCATTTGCGGTTTATTTGCTATTGCCGTTTATAACAATAGTAATAAACAACAATCACAACACGCTAGCTATTGTTGTCCGTTGTATATTAGTAGCTAACTCGCCCTCGATTCTGATTTCTTTTCCTCTTTCCTTTCTAACGAACAACAACAAACCAAGCCGTAAGAATACCCTCCGATTAGGTATATCTTCCTTTTACTAACGTCTTTAGACACATTCACACATAACATATACACACCTATAACATAAGTCTTCACCTTCAGAGTCAGGGCTTATTCAGAATGCTAATCAGTTCACATAGCACAATGCCTCTTCCTTACCCTACTAGTGCCCTTCCAGATGCCTACCGCGTCTACTGCGTTCGGTGCCTTCGGGCAAAAGCTAGAGACAGGGAGCACGAGTATGTCTTCGCAAAAGACACATCTAAGAAGTACGAGTATTATATTAGGCAGAACGCCGTTTATGTCCCAGTAAGCAGTCCTAAGTCCGAACCAAGTCTGAACCTATACTAACCATCGTAGTTACCCTGGTTTATAGAGAAGGAGTTTACTATCTTACAGCTCTTAGAAAGCCCGGTTACGATTAAGAAGGCTGCTAAGGCTATTAACAAGATCATAGTCGTTGCTGCTATAGAGGTACCTAAGACTATAACGGAGTTGCAGTACTCGCTCCTCGAGGAGACTCGGGCGCTTCGCGTCGAGGTTATTATAAGTATTCCTCCCTTAGTTAGTGCAGTTACAGAGGTGATTTTAGACTAACATTCTAATAGGCTGGTAATACCGTATAGGTCTAGATTCGAGACCTCTTCGAAGCCTATCTAAAGAGCTTACGGGTCGCCGGTGGTCGTCAGAGCAAGAAGCGTAAGCACGCGGAGGTAGAGGGGGTTCCTAGGGATAAGCCGGTTCGGGTCCCTTTCGGTAGAGAGAATAGTAAGGAGGAGGATTATAAGGACGAGGATGATAAGGAGGCTAAGGCTGTTGCTACACAGCTAGCTGACGGGGCAGCTAGGGTAGAGGAGGAGGTTGAGCTTTAGATCCTATTCAGTAGCGACTCGGTGTTGTCTTCTTATTCTTCTACTTTGTCGATTTTAAGTTACTTAGGGGTAACTAGGATTAGTAGATACTATTAAGAGTTGTTTAGTTAAATAATAAACTCTTTACTCGTCCTTGTCTGTTTCCTATATACGTATCTATTTAGAGAGGAGTCGGGGTAGTCCCGGTTACTCTAGGTATTTAACGTAGAAGTCTCTTAATCGATATAGTAAACCTTAAAAATTGTCAGCAGGATACTAAGTAGGGTCCGAATTGTAGCTAACCTATTTTACTTAATACTATAGTTATCTTCTAAAAAGTCTGCTAGTAAGAATCTCTTAAACTTCCTATTCTTATATACCCTAAATAATCTCTAGGGGTGGCTCTAAGGCTTCCTGTCTAGGTAGAGGGGTATTCAGGTCCTTAGATAGTACGTCCGTAGCGAAAACGTTATAAATTAATAATCCTTCTAGGAGCTTTAACCTATAAGAGTGTCCTATACGTTCTAGTATTTTAAAGGGTCCCGTCTACTGTTTAGCTAGCTTTTAGCTAGGTCGGTTTATCTTAAGATTCCTGGTTAATAAGTAGACTTTATTACTAACATCCTAGTCGATAGCTCTTCGGTGTTAATTCGTATTATCTTATATTCTCTACTAGGCTTTAGTTATATTATCTTTGGCTACGTTCTAGGCCGAGTATATACGTTAGGCTATTTTAACTGCCTTATTATAATTTAATCGTTCCTAGGGAATAGAAGTCTTTAGGGTATTCCAGTCCTACAAGCTTCTCGAATCGAGTCCGAACTTAAGCCGATAAGGGGTTATACTGATCGAGGAGTATAGGAGGGTTATTTGTACTCGGTTTATCAGAGGGATTAACTTGCTCTAATTATCCTAATAGTAGGTTACGAAAGGCCTTAGCCTTTAATCGATATATCGGTTTATAATCTCTATCTAACCATCTGTTTATTTATAGTAAGCTATAGAGAGCTTAAGCTTAACACCGATAATACGATAGAATTCCGTCTAAAAAGCCGAGACGAATTGAGGTCCTCTATTAGACGTAATCGATTTAAGACAGTGTCTAAAACGATAGATCTATTATATGAAAAGTTGAGCTAATCCTCTAGCGTCGGTTGTAGAATAGTAGAGAATAGATACTAAATCCTTTTCAAGGTGGTTGATAAATACTAGTATAGCGTTATATCTGTGTTTGTCTTTTAGAAAGGACTTAAAATCTATATACAAATGCTGTATCGGGTAATCGGGAACTAGTAGTAGGTGAAGAAACCCTTATTATTTAGTCTATTAAGGATGAGAGTATCTATACGCTCGGTAGTTGGCTACGTACATTTTATAGTCCGAACCTATACCGATCTAGTAGTAGACGGGAGCTAACAACTAGTATATCTTTTAAGCACTTAGGTAAGTACTAGATACTTGGTCGTAGACTTCTCGGATTAGATTTATATAGAGTTCGGTGTTCCTTTAGATATAAAGCCGTCCTCTAAATAGAAGTAAATTGTTTAGCGAGATAGTATAACCGTTCTTGAGCTAGCTACGCTCTTCTTAGAAGGATTATATATTATCTGCCTTTAGCCTCTAAATCAGGTCCGACCTATATTCTAGTATAACATCTAGCTAAATCGTACTAATAGATGTTGCTTATTTTTATAAAAAGGTCTAAGCAAGGTCGACGTTGATTCAGGGGTTTAACCTAACAGGTCTAAAAAGGGTACGCGAGCGGCTGTCTAACTTGACCTGATTCTGTATTTTAATGTCTTACTCGCGTCTAGTTAGGATATCCGCCTTTTGATTTACTATTCTAGACGTAAATCGGATCTAGAAATTAAAGTCGGATAGGAATTCTATCTATCGTACTTGCTTAGCCATAAGTAGCTTAGTTGTTATAAAGTATTCTAAGGATCTATGGTCCGAGTATACGTTGATACAGCTCTAACACGACATAAGTTCAGGCCTCTACTTCTTAAACGCTTTAATAATTATAAACAATTCCTTATCGTAGATTTCCTAATTTGCTTCATAGCCGACTAAGACGTAGGAGTAAAAACCTATAGGATACTACTGATTACTGTGTTATTAGAAGAATATACCTACTATTACTCTATTAGAAGAGTCTATCTCCAGCTTTATATCAAGTTCGGGGTCGAAGTAGTATAAAGCTTAAACTAAGAGTAGCTAGATCTATAATTCTTCGAAGGCTTTCTCGTATTCGGGTGTTTACTAAAACGGCTTAGAAGAGCGTGTTATAGTAGTTAGAGGTTTTGTAATTTTACCGAAGTTCTTAATAAATTGTCTATAGAAACTATAAAAGCCTAGGTAGGACTTTACACCCGTTATAGTGCTAGGTCGGACCTAGTTACGTAGAGGTTCTACTTTCTCAGGGTCTACTTCGAGTCCTTTTATAGTTAATATATAACTAAGATATTTAACTTGGGTAACACTAAATTCGCTTTTCTTAATATCTACTTAGAGTCCTGCTTCTTAGAGCCGATTCAGGACCTTCCTAACTTATTCCTTATGTTCTTCGATACTATCTAAATAAATTAATATATTATCTAGGTAAGTAATATAGAAGTTATCTAGATATTCGATTAAGACGTCGTTTATATAACGTTGGTAGGTAGCGGGTCTATTATAGAGTCTAAAAGGAAGGACCTTATATTTATATATTCTATACCTAGTCCTAAACGTGGTCATCTCTTCCGAGTCAGGGTCTATTCAGATATAGTAGAAGGCTTATCATATATCCAACTTAGTAAAGATCTTAGCTTTTCTTATTCTCGAAAAGAGTTCGTTAATACGAGGAATCGGGTAGGGGTCGTTTTAGGTAAGAGTATTAAGCTTCTGATAATCGATATAGAACCGTAGCTTATCGCTATTAGGCTTTTTAACGAAGAGTACTAGTAAGGTGAAAGAACTATTACTATTGATAATAAATCCTTTATTTAAATTATTAATAAGGTACTCTTTCGTCGCTTATAGCTCTACGGTTAACTGTCGATATAGCGGGGAGTAGGAGGTAGGAAGTGGTTCGTTTAAGGTGATTTTATAATTATATTTATAGTAAGAAGGAAGTTTGTCTAAGGCTACCTTTAAGAATACATCTTAGTATAAGAAATAACATTTAAAGAGTCGGGACTATATTAAATCTATAGTCTTAGCGTCGTCTATAGGCAGAGCTAACTTCTCTTCGATAATCCGATCTAATTCGTAGATACTAGTTATAAAGAACTCGGTATCGGGTCGTTTTATATTAAAATACAAAGTATTTATACTTATCTCGCTAATAAATAAGTATATAGTCTAATCTATCTAAGCTATACTTATAGGTCGGAGGGGATTTAGACCAGAGTTAGAGGCAGAAAGGTTAGGAGTCAGAGTCGTAGATAACAGTAATAACTTAGCTAAGAGTTCACCCTTCTTCTATTGTTTTTCGTCTTAATAGAGAGCGTAATCCCTTCTATTTATATCCGACTATATATTTAAATAAGGCTTCTAGATCTAGCTAGAAGTTAAAGAAAGTAAGATCTCCTTTCTAAAGTAAGGAGTTGGTGGGGTTTCGGCTAGCTAAATAAGTTAATTCCTAGTAGGGTTAAGGAGAATTTTAAAGTATTTCAACTATTTGTTTCTGATAATTAAGTCTTATTATCTGAGATTTAGGACGATAAAGAGGCAGTTACAGATACGACGTCTATCTAGGTTCAAATGTAGCTGTATAAACCGCGTTGCCTTACTCTTAATACTACTGTCGTATCTACGAACAGGCACCGAGTATAGTAAATTTTAAATCTACAATCCTAGTAATTAGGCTAGTTATAGAGCTAAAGGTCGATTTAAGAATAGAAAACCGTTTACTCCTATATCTATTAAAGCTTGTAACTTGACACTATATCTGTGTATACTAAGAGTCGTATCTATAAGGAATTGGTTTCCTCCTATAAGGCTAGAAAGATTAAGGTTTAATAGGTTATATTTATATAAGCCTAGGAAGGAGTCTTTACCTAGGCTGCCTCGTTTTCCCCCTAATCTGGGACTGAATCGGGGTACTCTACGAGGACTTGTATATTATCTTTGTCTACTTCCTAGACTATCTCTTTAATACTAGGTAGCTGAGGGTAATCGGGTTTGTAATGTCTAGGCTTACCGTAGTAGTGACACGTTATACTAGCTGGGACTCGATCCGTAGTCTTTTGGCGTTTAGGAGTTGAGGTAGGTTTAAAAGTTTAGGAAGTGGTCTAAACGATAGAGAAGGATCCTTATATAGGTAGGGAGGGTTTCGGTGTTATACTGGATAAGGGTTGAAAGGCAGTCCTTTTGACCGAAGTGGTTATACCGACTGGCTTAGTTGTATTAGCTGTGTATAACTTAGCGTTTTAGCGTTTTTCCTTATCTAAGGCTAGAAGATCTACTACTATTTCGACGAAGTTATAGTTCTAACGTCTCTTAAGTATAGCGGCTGAGTTTTATAGCTGTGGTGTAATCTTTTCCTATATATAGAAGAACTGTTCTAACTCTAGTATCCCTCCGAGTATAGCTATACTTGAAAAGCGACCTCTGAAGTTAGTAAACGTTTCTCTAACGTGATCCTTTCCACCTATCTACAAGGCCTAGAAGGCGTTCTATACATCCTCTGTCTTATATCTAGTTAAGAAATATAAATCTAAAAGTTTAATTATATCTTAATAATCGTAGAAAGCAATATAAATCGATTCAGACTTATATCTAGGCTTAAGGTAGTTCCTAGCGAGTCTAGTAGTTGTTCCCTATATAAGGGCCTTTCGAGTCGGGCTTGTATTATAATAATTAGCATTTACTAGTAGTCTATCGCGTACTAATATCTTCTATTGTCGGTATATAGGTGATATACTGTTATCTAAGGGTTTAATCTTTTCTATAATCTTGCTTTTCATAGGTTAGATAGGATTCGGACTACCTTCGGGGTCGAGTAGGGTAGTCTGCCGTCGAGGGAAGGCATTAGGGGCAGGATCCCTTAAGCGAAAGAGGTCTGGTGTAGGACTTAGAAGGGAAGGAGGGTCGTTCTCGGATCGGGATCGTTGAGGTTAAGGGTCTCTGATTTAATTCCTAAGTTCGCTTATAATTAATTCCAACTATATAAACCGATCGTTATTATCTTAAAGTTTTTCTTCTAAGCCTTATACTACGCCCTATATCTCGTCCGTATTAGAAAAGTCTTGGTTATCTTTAGGGTTTCGAGCAGGTTGCTTTCCTTTCTAAGACCTTTTGTTTTTAGACGTACAAGTGCGGTTCGTAGACCTTTCAGAGGGGGGTCTACTAGCTTCCCTAGTAGGTTGCTCAACGCTCTTAAGCGGAGCTTTAGAGGGACCTAGGGTCTCTCCTTATTCTAGCATATCGTATGCCGTTCGAGGGGGTTAAGGGGTAGATTCGGGAGCCTTCTAGGTAACTGTATATCGTCGACTGTCCGTATCTTATATAGCAATCCCTATACGGAGAGGGTTATTAGGAGTCTTAGGAGTACTCAGCGTAGTCCACTCCTATTAACGTAGGAATCGCCTACGATTTTACTAGCTGACTATTTAGACACTAAACCCCGGTATCACTAGTCGTCCAGGTAGTCTCTAATTACCTAGCTATTTAAGGTTATCGATATACTGATCCGAATCTAGGCCGAATCGAATTTAAAGCAAGTACGCCGGCGCGCTCGAGTGAGATATTATAACAGGCCGTCCCCGGCGGAGTCGAATTTAGTCTTTTAATATAACGGCATAGAACAGATACTACTACAAAAGAGGCATATAAAAGTACGTTCAATAGAATAACATATCCGAATACTAGGCTCTAATACAAAGGAAAAGACCAAATTAGTCTTTCCCGATAGAGAGGAGGCAGCTATTTACAAGAGGTTCGGATAATAGTAAGTCCGGAAGCCATCTGGCTTTTCCAAAACCTGAAACAACATCTATATCGTATCCTATTCGGCACGTAGACTCGGCAATTCCAATTCCGATCAATTCCTGATGGTTCTATCATAACATATTTCAGTTTAATTTCAGTAATACTATTAGGATAATAGTATTATTACTCTCTATATACTACTACACTTATCTCACATCCTTTAGCCTCTTAACGTTGGCTATTTTAGCCTACTAAAGGCATTATATAGCAAGTAGATTAAGAATCTCGTTCGAGTTAGAATTCAGCATATTACTAAGCTTAAGTTCCTTCCTACATTTAAAGAGGCATTCAAAGCTGCATTTATAGAGCAGAATATTAAAAGTGGATTTCGAGCAACTAGCTTAGTTCTATACGATCCTAAGAACGTCCTTTCTCACCTTAATCTAAGGCTAAAGATACTAACTCTACCCCCTACAAACGAGCTAAACTAAACTCCAAAGACGCCACAGAACGCCACAGAGCTTGAATTCCAGCTACATATCTTAAAAACTATATCGTACGACACCAAGATAGCTCTCCTATATCAATTAACAAGGCATTCAATCAGCTTACTAAGGGGGCTCAAATTATAATACACAAAGCTACTCTTATAAGAGCTAAAATCAAGGCACTACAAGAGGCAAATCAGCTTAAAAAGAGGAGGGAGAGAAAGCGAAAGAGGCGTATTTACCAAGGTAGAAGTCTTACAGTTAAGGAAGGCGAGGAAATTGTTCAAAGTACTCAAACTTAGCAGGAAGAGAGTAGTAATAATATACAGCGCCAGTACTTCGAAGGCAAGCGGCGACGTTGTGGTTTATATAGTCAGGTTAGACATAATGCTCGTACATGCAAGGTACCTTAGGAATCGATTAATATAAGTAGCTAGGGTTTTTTTTAATAGTGTTGTTATAATATATTTAGAGTTGTCGCGTTTTGGTGTTCTCGTGATCCACTCGACCGGGTGATCCACTCGACCGGGAAATACGTTATACAAAGTATATCTATATACATCTGGATTAATAGAGAACATATACATATCAAAACGCTGGTGTATATCGGTACGAAGCAGTAGCCCGTTCTGCGCAGAGTTGATGGTTCCTCCTCTCTCCGGAATACTTGAAATCCAGCGGCCGTAGTTATATTGAGTCCAGTGCTGCTCATAAGCTAGTGGAAAGATATGCGCAGCCTCGACACCCACCCAATCATCATTGTTACGATCCCTTTTCCCTGTTATAATACATCGTCGATCCCGTGAACGGACAGCGTCGGTAAAGGCTTGGACACGAGTTCCAGTTTGTAGAGAAATCGTACGAAGTAATGGGGTCTCGTTATTGATGGAAATAGGATCTAGTAACAAGTTAGCTAGAGAAAAAAGGTATTAAAGAAACACTTACGAGGAGAATGAATATAATATTTGCCAGGCAAAAGCAGAGAGTTATCCTTCTCTATCGTAGTATCACTTTCATTCTGTAGAGTATATTCGCCGTCAAAGAGGAAAATCTCCATCATAACATATAGGTTGGCATTCGTAACACCGGCTGTGAGAATCAGGCCACCAAGTGAAGTATCTCTATCGTTTGTATCATACAACGTACAGGTGGAAACAAATGTAAAATTGAGGTCATATCACCCGATTTACGCCACATTGTGCAGGGGCCGCCACCAATCAAATTTATTATTTTAGGAGTACTCTGTGGCTGCTTTTACACTCCTATTTTATACTATGTTCTTAATATAAATATTCCTACGCCAAAGACGCCTACTCATACGACGACTCGGGACGATCGCCTTCGAATACAGACCCTATACTATACAGCTGGCTGGTCGATACCCGACCTTATCCTACAGCTTCACTTTACACGCCGACAAATCGACTACGCCCTCACCTCACGTCCGACGCCTCAGAAGTCCTCCACCGGCCGGCATGTCCTTCTTAATACTCCACAACGGAAACAACCAGTGGCCTGGTCTACCGCAAGCTCCCGAAATCGCGATGTGCCATGGGCAGAGCTTCCGAAGTGTCTAGGTTAGGACTGCTTATCTTACGCGATTCGGACAGCCTTTAAGAAAGAAGGGTATGTACGAGGAATAAGGCGGAAGGTTCCCCCTCTCTCTGAGAAGAATCAGAAGGCTCGTCTAGCCTAGGCTATTGAGCATGAGAATTGGACGGCAGGGCAGTGGGATGCTATACTTTGGAGCGACGAGACTTAGGTGTCACCTGGATATCATCGACAGCAGTACTATACACGATTAAAAGGAGAGTCAGAGTTATATCTGCCAGACTGTATTACCTATAAGTGGCAGCGGAAAATTGGTTGGATGTTCTAGGGTTGTATAAGTGGTAAATACAGTAAGGGACCTGGGCTGTTTTAGGAGAAGGAGTGGAAGACGATTACCTCAGAATCATATAGAGAGCATACATTTCCTGTTATATAGAACTATCTATATCGATCTAGCGCGTCCGGGCTTCAATACCAGCAAGATGGAGGTCCAGGACATACCGCGAAGGCGACATTACAGTAGATGAGAGAGAGGGGGGTTATACCGATATTCTGGCCAGCCTTTTCACCTAACTTGTCGCCTATCGAGTAGATATGGAATAGAATGAAGGACATCCTACAAGAATTAGACCCTAAGGTTTATCACAACTATCAGAGATTACGTCAAGCAGTAATAGAAGCCTGGGAATCGGTTACAAATAAGGAGATATATGATATGATCCACAATTCCGAAAGTGGTATGCAGGCAAGGTGTAAAGCTATAATTGCAGCAAGAGGTTTACATACAAAGTTCTGAATAGCTTCATCAAATTCAAGTGGCAAAACCTTTAAAAAATGGTGTTATATTATAGCAGCGGTGATGCCAAGGTAGTGGCGTTTTTACATTTGTTTATCCCTGTACGTTGTATATATGAACATCGCGACCTGTGCTACGGTTACGGGGTGGCATGGTGGATCGAGTGTTTTCGTGTAGCAGGGAGGAAGAAGAGTCAGCGAGGTGTAATCGAGTGTCTTCGTGGAGCAGGGAGGAAGAAGAGTCAGCGAGGTGTAATCGAGTGGCTTTCTGGTGCTCTTCGACGATTATTTCGTTCTGTATAAGAGTGTCGGATTGTGAGGAGTTGGAGTCTGATAAGCTGGAGGGAGCAGAAGAAAGCGACATCGTGAAGATTTGGAAGCGTGTAGCGTGTAGCGTGTAGCGTGTAAGAGATGGCAGGCGCGTTGCAAGATGGAAAGTGCTTTTGAAGAAATGACGATAGAGTGGAAGGAAGGGCGCTGGGTCTCTCATTGGAGCTAAGCTACACTCGTCAGCCGAGCTGGGGCCGATTCAAGGGTCTCTCGGGCCGGTACTATTCCGATTCCGATTCCGTACATAGTTGATCGGGAGGTAGTGCGTTAACTCCACCATGGAATGTTTTCTATAATTCGTCATTTACGAGGACTTTATTTTTACTTTTGCTGTGATTTTCAACATCGTTAGTCGAGTTCAAACAAACCCACCTTCTTCACCAATCTAATCCTGCAGCCAACTCTACGTCTCGTTGTAATCCTCGTACTATTCCAATTAACTCCCAACCTCGGTCTTCTCATTCTCTTAAATGAAGCTGAGAATTGAATCTCGCACTTCGTGACTGAGCCCCAATCATACAGGAACCGAGGTACAAAAACATCCTTGAAATTCGAATCACGCCATGCTTGTTACCCCGATGCCGCATGCGATGCCGACTCGTTTCAGTCCCAGTCAGCAACTTATCTTCAAAGAAGAAACATACATACTCGAAGTTGGAATGAATAGTAATCCAAGATGGAAGTATCAACCCTTAAGGTGAAGGGCGAGGGGGTTCATGTTTCAAAACTGAGCTGTAGCGATTACTTATCCATTTCGCATAATCAGTAAGGATACTTGGAGAATTAAATTAATTGTCTCGAACTTCCATTCTCTTTCTAATTGTAAGAGAAGTGGGCACCGCTCTGCGAACACCTACTCTCACTCCCGAATAATTGAAAATATTGTTCTAGAGGATCTAGAAGATGCAAGGAACCACGTTTCCAATTCTTCTAGCTCTTCTCGAACAACATGTTCAATCGTACGAGATCTTCCCAAGTAATGAGAGATGGGGTATTCACAGAGTAAAGCGCACTTCTCTTGGTACAGTCATAGAAGGGGTGGCGGCAGCATCTTGTATGAGTATACATTGTCTATATATTTCAAAGCGTTCTTGTTGAACCAATAGGAGTAAAGCGGAATATACCCGCTACATATGTACGTAGCATTGGATTACAAACATATTGATATTGATTCTTAATCATCTACCTCACGACATACTTTAATACAAACAGTTGTCTCAACCGCCAATTCCCAAATCCTATCAAGCTCCATATTCTGGAAATTTGCGCTCAAGTCTCAATTGTAAAACAATTCCGTGATGGCTTCTCTTCAGGCCTCGGACCTATTCGGTGTTGAGGGGTTGGTGGTGGTCATTACTGGAGGCGGATCTGGTAAGTTCGAATTGTTGAGAATAAATAACTCCAGCTCACATTGACAGGTATCGGACTCATGATGGCCAAGTCTCTTGAAGCAAATGGTGCTAAAGTATATATCGTCGGCCGCAGATTGGAGTCTCTTGAAGCAGCGGCTAAGCAAGCAGTGAGTTCACCCCCACTTTCATCTCCATCAACCAATTCACCATGGATTCTGACAACCTCTTAGAAACACGGAAAAATCATCCCCGTTCAAGGAGATGTAACCAAAAAAGAAGACCTCCAAAAAGTCGTCGATAAAATCACCGCTGAAGAGGGTTTTATCAACGTCCTCATCGCGAATTCTGGAATCACTGGTCCAACCCTTGAAGGTTTCAACAAAGACACGAAATCCATCTCCGAGATCCGAGACTTCTTCTGGAAGACTGATCCATCTGCGTTCTTGCAAACATATGATGTCAACGTGACTGCAGTTTTCTTCTCCATTATTGCCTTCCTCGAACTTCTCGATGCCGGAAATAAGAAGGGAAACGTGGAACAAAAGAGCCAAGTAATTGCTACCTCCAGCATTGGAGGATTTAATCGTTTGCCGCTGGCGGGCTGGGCATATGGTCCAAGCAAAGCAGCGGTCACACACTTAATGAAGCAGGTGGCCACATTTTTTGCACCGCATGGAATTAGGAGTAATATTATTGCTCCCGGACGTAAGTGAAAGTTCTACTTCATATTAAGTTGTTGCTGATATTCTCGTAGTATATCCCTCTGAGATGGGAAGTCCTCTTATCGAGAAAGTCAAGGCGGGCGGCATACTCGATGCAATGATTCCTTTGAAAAGAGAGGGGAATGAACAAGATATGGCTGGTGCCATCTTGTATTTGACTTCGAAGGCTGGATCGTATGTCAATGGCAATGTTCTCCTCACTGATGGTGGTCGTCTGAATATTGTTCCTTCGACATATTGAAGAGAACTGTGAGTAGTTCGGAGTAATAAGCCATGGCTTGACTGGAAAATATGGTATGGAGATAGGATAGCAGTAGCACAATTGCCACAATAGCTATGCTACCATGTCCTTGGTGACGTAAAACCAAGGTGTAGATGACTTTGAGCACCTTGGAGCCTTGCCGAAGGCAATTAGAAACATTGTGCAAGAAGGCTTTGGATGGTTTGGCGATATAGTTTCTTACTCTCCTTCAACTTTTCAGTTACGATTGTTCCAGAATTTTCGGAGAACAATTCTTTTGCCTCTCAACCCTAGGGAGTGATATATATTTTGAAAGCAATACACAGAGTAATAATGCTAAAGCTCAACGCGATGGGAACTGAGGATATCAGCATGATTGTTGGTTCATAGAATGGGAACTGCTTACACATATATATAAATTCTTGCCGGAAGTTCATATGACCATCATTAAGTTCGGCAACATTCATGCCGAAAATACCAGTTATCTGCATGATCTCGGAGTCAGTATACTTCTATGGGAATATTTGAGGAGTAGAAGGAGCAAGAGTCTCAAGGACTGTTATCGAAAGTTTAAGAATGAGGAAAGTCTCAGCTCTGGTTTTTACCCAAAGCAGAAATTTACTCAGAGAAGCTGTGTACTCACGAAAGATAGAGGCATCTATTCAATGCGTTAGTTTGTTTTGAAAGATCATGGAAACGGGACTGAAGGGACTTACAAAAATGATTGTAACAACGGTAAACAACATAATTGTCCGACCTTGACGAAGCGTTTCCCGGCCTTGCTCTACAGCTTCACGAGCTTCAAGTCGAGCCTCGACCACGCCCATTTGTTGTTGCTTCAACCCTAATAGATCATTGAGCTTCTTAGAGTTAGCATGAACTCTCACCTAAATGACCTCGTGAGTTTGTTAATCTTACAGCAGAAGAAGTATCAGTGGCTGTATCAGCCAGTCTTTGAAGCTCTATAATCCTCTCATTAATTCCGTCCAGCAATTCATTGGATTTCGCAATCGTCTGATTGTACCTCTTCCGGGCTAAAATAGTCGAGTCCGAAACAGGTTCCAGAATTTCATCCTTAGCTTTTGCTTCGTCTACTGCAGCTCCTAGTATGCTTCTTATTTGTCTAGTGAAAGTCTTGCAAACCGATTGTTGTTCTCGTAATAAATTTATCATGATTTTTAGCTCATCTAAGATGTCTTTGATCTCTTGGAGAAGTTTGACTTCAGTGTTGATGTCGATGAGGCTTTGGTGTCTTATGACGGTCTTCTTTTGGGTTCGGGCTTTGTAGGCGATGGAAAAGAGGCGGGTATATTCTAGAAAGTGGTTGAAGGATGTAATTTGTTTGAATGACTAATGAAATATTAGAAACGTGAACATAACCTAGAGTCGAAGGGGTTTCTTACTACATCACCTATGGCATGAGCGAAAATTTCGAGGACTTGAGGGCGGAGAGAATGGACTGCTGTTCGATCGAAAAAGACTTGTGAGCATTGATCGATAATCACAATCGCTAAGTCATAAGCAGTGTGTATCTCTTGTTTTTGGACCGCTTTCAGCCGGATTCTCAAGCGTCGATGCACATCCGAATTATCAAATTCATTTTTGCCCCAACGAGAAGGGAAAAAAGTAATTACTGTATCTACACGGGCCAGTTAGTCACAGGTGTGTAGCATTTGGGAGAAGCAAATTGACTTACTGCCGTCTAATATCCATAACCACAATTGATCCACCATAAGCAAACGTGGTACAACTCGGATATCCTGCAAGCACTCTCGACACTCTAAATCCCGCTTCGCGTATTGGTCAGGTAGGTGCTTTTTTGGCGCCGTGGCTCGATACACGACTTGGCTCTTATCCTGTGTTTCAATATCCTTCAGGGCCCAATAATAATACTGATCGAGAGTTCGACGAGGATGCAGAGGAGGATTGAGATCCAACCGATTTTGCAAGAGAGTTTTGTCTGTGTAAAAATCCATTGCGGTCGCTAACTTTGCTGCTCGTAAGAGAACTTCCCCAAGACACTTTGCTGGTGTTTCTTCGGAACTTGCACTCTATTTTGGAGATGTTAAAAAAGTTCGAATACTCGGTGATTGACCTCGAGGAGTTATTACTTACGTTGCTTTGCTTCAAAGAATATCTCGTGCTGAACAAATTAAGAGAAGATCTCAAACGACTCATCTTTCTTTTACGTGAAAACTTTGTGTTTTGGTTTTTTGTTTGCGCTATTGCGTGTGCTATATCAGAAAATTTCTTGGTGATGGATCTCTTGCCGCTATCGCATGACTTGATTGTGCGAGCTTGTAGAGCCCGAGCCTTGTAGGTTTCCCAATGCAGGTATGGAATCTGGTATCCGTTAGATTGTGCTCTTTGACCGAAGGTAGAAAACTACTTACGAAGAGTACCAAATTTTTCTTTGATAGACCACCAGAAGTGCCGCCAACTAATAGCGCGTTAGTTATGTGAGAAATTGCTTTGTAGGTTACCAGATGTTTTTGTTAAAGGAAGCGCATACCATTTGTTGTCACGTCACACCGAGGTCTCATTGACCTAGTGTGTACCGGATCGTTGATTGACGGGCCACGTTGTTGCTGTTTCCCAAGATATCGGAGTCAGTTTGATTGTTTAGGAGAATGTGCGAAGGAGTGTGAGAGAATTTAAGGATTAAGCGAAAGGTCTTAGGAGAATTAGGACATTAAATTCCTAATTCTCCTAGTTATTCTCGAGCAATCTTGAAAGGAGATGGAGAGGAAAAAATGCTCCGAGAATCCGACTTACCCCACGCCAAACCTCTTGATCAAGTAATATTTTTGACTTCGTCTTTAAAGTCGATTCATTCTGCATCCAATCATCTGGAGAAGTATTAAAATCATTCGAATCTCCATAATAACAGCCCACAAGCTCCTATTGCAAAGAAATCAGTCAACGGCATGTGATTACCCAGGAAACCACTTACCTCAACCCATTTCATATCATTGGCTGGTACGTGAAAGTAACGTATTGTATCTTCGGGGCATTTTCTCAAAAGGGGGTTTCTTTCAGGGTCCTCATCGTACAAGAGTCTATTGAGAGGTATATTTTGCTCTGGAAATTCTTCCGGCAAGAATTCCTTAAGTGTCTGGGGTGATGAATTTTTAAAGAACATCATGTTCACACTAACATCCAAATCTTCATTCAGACCGTCCAGTTGGATTATCGGTTTTGCCGGTTTGAGGGGCTTTAAATCATCCTCGAGTTCATCGTCTCCTTTTATTTCAACTTTCGAGGCATGGCCATTCGGAAGCTTTTTGGCAAAAGATTCATGGGATTTCAACCCAGCACGTTCTCGCCATTGGCGTATGGCTTGTTTGTGCCGGCGGAGCAGAACTCCCTCCTCTATATCTTGCCTCCTTTCCACAATAAATCGTAATCGTGCAATGCGAAGTTCCTCATTTTGAATACGAGCTCGATTGCCTTCCGTCAATCGGTGGAGAAAATCCGCTTGTTCCGAATTCTTGAGACAGCCAAAGAAATGCGAATTTAAATCGCCTGGGCCATGGAAGAAGTCGCTCTGGCATTTCGAGTCCATAATTTATTGTAGCAAAAAGAATTAACTGAATGCAAACGGAACACCTCCATATTTAATGGCGCAGTTACAAGCGTTCTTTGGTTACAGGGGATGTAAGCAATTTTTGGGGGATGCAGGTGGGCCAGCAAATGGAGTTTGCAGGGAAGGCGATCATCTGATCGATCATCCTGAGATGTTCAACTCGTCGCTCGAATGCAATGGAAAGGAAAGCATTAAGATGTTTAAGCTGAGACTGACGAATGACAAGAAACGCATGCGTTGATATTTTATCGTACACGACGTCTTTTTTAATTTTGCAAACCTCGCGGAGATCTGCTCCATATAGACTCGTAACCCGTAGCTAGCACTTGAGAAGCTGAATTTCTGGGCCGGATCCTTATACGGAGTATCTCAAACACTTGTTTGAACATTTGTTCAGGTTCAAAGATTTCCAACCAAAGAAAGAAGCAAGATTGGGCAAGATTGGGTAACAGGGCGCGAAGAAAATATGACGCAAAACATAAAAAATAAACCCAATGCCAGCGTTTGGTCCTTGGTACGGAGTCTCGAGAACCGTCCTAAACTTCCACTGCGCTCTCGAAAACCCCCTGTAGGACGAGTAGATATGCGTGTCTGTTGTGGTCTGTTGTAAGTCGACAGCTTGTTCGGGGTTGAGTAAGAAGTCCTAGCGGCGCCAATCGTCATCGCCGAGGGGTGGGAATGGAGGAGGTTGGGGAATTGATACCCACACTCCATTTCCGTCTAACTCTTATTGAGTAAGCTGTTCTTCGCCGAGTTAGCTGTTGTTTTTGTAAGCAATCCACCAAGTAAGCCACTCACGTGTCATCTACCCCTATGTCAGCCGGCAGGCACGCCCAAGGTCTCTCAACTTCACTGTTATTTTCACCAGTCTATTTCGCCAACCCCTTTTCTGCCTTTCCTACGTCTCTCATGGGCATTCCCTACCCCCGGAGGAGTTCGTGTCTTGGACGCGTCGTTCCAGACTTCGAGCGCATTGCCAAACCCGAGAATGAAGCGCGTTACCCCTCGGTCGGAAGGGCAGTGACGATGTTTCGAACAATCAGCTTCAATTATCCCAGACCATCTTCTAGGTTAATACGTCAAGTCCGTCGCGAGCCCCCCGGTCAAACAGAAAATCTACGACAAATCGCGACTGAACTGCTCAGATGATGCAATCTCCAGCAATTGCACAGTTTTTCCAAGATAACGCCTACAAGGAATTTTGGGAACAATACTTTCAGAGCAGCATTGATAAGAATTCAAATCAAATATACAACTATCATGTATTTTTTCCTCCGGACCACCATTAAGGCTATAAAGTAACTTTGCCAGACTCCTCTATATGCGTTCATCATATTTTTTAGTCATCCATCTTCAGTTCGTACATGTCGAATTCCACACTATATTTACCAACTAGCACCATGCTAAACGATTGTTCGCCTCATACTTCCCCCGAACCTTGAACTTTCCACCTAGCGGGCCCGTCATATGCTTGTCCTACTCTTTGGAATCCTTGGAAACGAAACGCCTGGTCAAATCGACATTGGATGACCAAAGAGAAAAACTCTGTGTCGAGACACCTCTCCAAAAGTTCTTTGCCTCCAAACCGTCGTTATTGATCTACGGTTCAGCTACCGGTAGAGAGGCGTCACTTCTATCAATCTTCTCGTTCTTGAATCCGTATTTTGTATCCAAACTTTCTCTCAGCACAACATCTTTGACAAAAAATGAGGCAATCACGCCCGATACTGCGAATGCTGTTCCGACTCCCCATAGGAGTTTCAAACAATTCCTAAACAGCTCGATCACTTCCACTCTAGCTGGGCCACGTAATGATATAATGTATGCCCGCGAAGCATGCTCATACGCCCCTCCCTTCTCGAAGGCTTCCCTCACTACCACATCGCTTATGGTGTGTAAAAGGCTCTTGGCCTTTGTCTCAAAGACACTTGAAGGGATTGCGACACCACACACAAATCCAAGACCATGGACGAAGCCCCATGTTGCTGTAGCCATCGCGACGTCGGATTCTGGCAATGGTGCCTGAATTGCGGGAAGTGTTGAAGTTTGGACAATACCGGCTCCAGCGGCGAACAATATTTGAAGTGGGACCCAACCCAGTGCTGATGACTCCTGATCCAAAACACAAAATAGCCCAATAGCCGTCGCAGCGAATGCAAATCCTATGAGCTGGTTGAAGCGATATCTTCCTGTTTTGGAGATAATAAAGCCGCCAGCAATTCCGAAGGGCACCATTGGGAGAGCCCCTGCTAGTATGTTGATTCCAGATTCCTGAGGGGAGTTTTCCAAGACGCCTTGGAAATAGACCGGAAGGAAATATGTAGCCCAATACAGTATCAAGCCGTGCAGAAAAGCGAGGAAAAAAGAAAGCCCAGATGTTCTATTCGAGAATAGTCGGAGAGGTGTCATGGGATTTGCGCAAAATGGAGATGCCTCGTAAAGAACAAACAAAGGCAGAGCTATAGCACCGAGCAGCAGGGGAACCAAGGTATGCCACGAAGTCCATGATATTGAAGATCCTTTGGAACCTGTTCCCGCAAGAGCAATAAGGACCGAGGTGACTGCACTCATGAGGAGAATATTGCCGATATAATCGATTCCCGCCAGTTGCCTCCAGGCCGTACGGGTGGCGGTCGTGGTGGTGGTGATAATAGGAGATTCGGAGACCTCCAGCTTCACCAACAATATGATCAAGGTGAGCGCCAGCCCTGCGATCAGGAGATTCAACCAAAAGACCCAACGCCATCCGGTATGATCAACAATCACCTAAATAGAGTTAGCGAGAACATTTTGGAAGCTTTCGCCGGGAAATCTTACCCCTCCGCAAAGAGGCCCGAGGAAGGTCCCAAGAGCATATGATGCATATATAACTCCGGTATACTTCTGTCTTTCTCGCAGTGGCGCCAAATCGCATACAACCATTGCCGGCAAGATGCTGAGTCCACCACCACCAAGTCCTTGAATTACACGGCCTCCGATTAGCATTGCTGTATTTTGCGCCGCGCCACAGATTGTGCTGCCCAGCATGAATAATGTCATAGCCGTCAAGATTGTTCTCTTCCGCCCAAACACATCTGCGGATTGGCCATAAAGTGGTTGAACAGCAGTGAAAGTTAAGGTGTAAGCATTGACCGTCCACACATACAATGATGAGGAATGTAGTTCCGCGGCGATGACAGGAAGTACTGTGGAAAGAATTGTTGAGTTGAGGGCACAAATGAATGAAGTTAAACAAAGTCCAGGAAACATGGCCCAGAAGCGCCAGCCATGTTGTTTCCTGGTAAAGTCTGCCACAGAAGAAGTAGGAGTCGAAGATGTTTCTGACATATCAGTGTCCATTTTGTTTTTGAAGAGATGAAGTCAAGTCAAGTTGGCTCGATAAGATGTCCACAGAGTGACTGCTTTATACAAAGTCAGTGGAACAAGCGTGGCGCTATATCATTCCAACCTCTCGGTCATATCCAACTGTCCATTGATGGCTATGCGCTGAGCTAAGGCTAAACCATTAGCAATGAATACGAATGAGATGGTGTGATGCTCTTGATTTGATGCAACTTGGGGTACACTACGGTTCTCGCCAAGCTTACAAACTCGGCAGCGATCAAACTTTCCTTTCATTATGCGTCTTTTCCTTGGTACTCCTCTCATTCTTCTTGTCGTGTCTACGGTTCTTCTCTTGTGTCTCTCAGCCGTTTTCCATCGTGGAGTGACGCTTCTTGACCAAAAGAGCTGAGAACATCATTATTATCCACAAATTCGGCATCGGCCAAGATTTGATTTGAGTATCGGCCCCTGGCTTTGGCATACTTGATCATTGAGTAGCAAGCGTCAACTTTGTGCTTGTAACCATCACAGGATGCCAGCAGAGTGATAGAGCAGTTACCCAGGAAATAAATGCCGTTTCTTTGAGAAGCCAATAAAAAGCTGAATTTGACTCGCACATTGGCACTGCTAGATACTGGATATCGGCACCAACACCTAGCCGAGAAATTCTTCGTTGTTTCATGTTTAAACCCGGCAAACTGGGCATTGTAGTTGACAATGTAACGACCTTTTTGTGGGGGTTTTGTGGGGTAGTACGGACCGTTGCGGCGGCGGCATACTCCGAACATGTACGCCAACCACTATCCTCTTTTCTGTGTAACTTAATTTTCCATGTTGTTTCTCGTATCAAGTTGTACGTGAAACAGTCAGTTTTGAAGAGCTCGATATCTCAGTGGATGCTGGAGGGAAATTTTTGAAGGGAGTACGGATGACCACACATAGCGGGGCAAATCGTGTAATATGTCGTATCTACCTATTCAGGAAGCTTTTAACCTGGGAAAGAAATGAGCCGCAAAAGGGCGTAACACTGCATCTGAGCGCGTGGATGAATCTAGAGGACAGCCATCTTTTGTTGATGTGGTGTTTACATAGTTGATAGGTCAGCGGGAAAAACGAAGGTATGTCGTTCATTCATGGCAGGTTATTAATTCGATGATCCGACTACGGTTCGGACAATATCCGAGGATTTTCAGGTACCATGATACGCGACAGAAGTGTCTGACAGAAGTGTCTGACAGAAAATCTCAGTCAATCTTACAGGGGTTTTCACCGCTGGTCGTGCTCCTAAACCTTTTGTCAATCCTGTCGGCACTTCTTCGCCGGTTCATAGGGGTAGTACTCGCTTCAGTTTGAAAGTAGCATCGGCCAGCCAATGGCTTTGTCCATTCTGATCTATTTTGTAGTCTTTGGCGTGACTGCGTCACTCCATCGCCCAAAATTTGACGTAATGGAATTTTCAGAATGGGTTTTTGAAATCCGAAGGTTGACATCACTATCACTGCTGTTTGCTTTTTTCGGCTATTTTATCCCATGCTTTTCCATGCTTTAAGGAAATTCAGCAAGTCACCCAGTGTTGCACACAATGGCTATTGTTGATAGCTCTTTTAAGCCATATTAATCTCGCTCACCAGTAGAGAGATCAAGCTTAACCAGTTCAAGTAGCGAATAGTTTTTCATTGCCATTTGTCTCAGCATGGTTCCAATTTCTGCTAAATAAACCAGAAGAAATACGATGCGTTTGTTGTCACACTCATTTTTTGAAGAGTTTGGAACTTCTAGCAAGCCTAGCTAGAACACAATTCCTCTCAGTTACCCACATCTCGATTCGAGTTTCTCCATCAGCCCCTCCAATTCACTCGGGTTTTGAATATCCATCCATCTTTAAGTAACCGACAGATAAGAAATGATAAGAGAAAAGGTTTCTATCACATTTCTTCATCCCATCATCTCTTCCTCACATGTCACAAGATATGACCGACACCCTCTTTCACATCATCTGTGTATCAACTGGGATTCTGCCTCATATCACACTCCTAGATCTGAGGGACTACCGAGAAAACCCCTCGGATCTTTTAACTCTTTTAGTCTTGGATGCCGGATTATAACGTGTTGAGTACTACGAAATTCGGAGGTCGGGTCCTTGAGACGAGAGGTCTGGAAATGATTTCTTCAATGGGATATTCAAAGAGTTTTTTTCCGGGAATGGAATCATGATATCGCCACTTTTGAAGTGCATCTTTTTATTGTCGTCGGGGTCCGGAGAGTTGCGATGATATTCGGATTCGAATTTCAGTTCCTGGGTTTTTTGGTCTTCAGGCTCCTCCCGCTAGTAGCAAATCAAATGAGGTAGTTGTCAAGTGATTTTCAAGAGTCTTCATCGTATTGAATTCTTAGAAATTGCTGAGGTCATTCTTCAAATTTCCATGGCCCGTAACATAACAGCAGGTCTTAGGTGTTTGTGTCGGTTAGTGAAAACGTTATACCAAAAAGATCTGATTTGCACAATGTAAGTTGTTGTGCCATTTGATTGCCCAGATCTAGTGTTAGACTTTCTTGTGTTCTTATGCTGCTCGTACAATTGAAAAATTAAAGACTTGCCATGTATAGTTTATTTGCCCAACTTGTCTATATTTATATATATCTACAACCCCTAGAGCTCCTTCCGTTTTCACTTTCCAGCGTAAAAGCCGAATTGCTCCTTCACCCCTCGATTAAGACCCATTCTGCGTGTACATAAATCCACCCTCCTGAAATCCGCTCTGCTGAATCCCACCTTGCTGAAATCCACCAGTAGGGCCACCTTTCTCAAGACCCTCCCGCTGCTTCTTCTCAAATTCCGCCTGACCAGCCCTCATATCTTTCCACTGCTTCTCCAGAAATTCTTCCAATTTGCCTTCAGGGATAGCTGTGGCTGTCCAGTTCTCCGGCAATGTACCGTCAAAAACCTGTGGATCATAGATCTTCAAAGCGCTCTCTTCAAACCCATTCTCACGATCCAGCCTCTTGATAAAGTCCACCGTTGTCAAAACCACATTTTTTCTCTCCTTCGCTCCAACTTTGTCATCATAAACATACCGTGAAGTATCAGCACGGATGAGATGTCGTTCCATGCTATGTCCAGGCCATGAGGCCGTATATAACCCATCAATTACTGCATCGGGAGGGAGGACGAATTCGGGCAATGTGAGGATAACCTCCTTTCCCACGGGAACGGGGGTACTTTTGCCTCGAACATAAGAATACACACCCGAAAGACCGGAAAATACAGCCGATTTGGTCTTTTGAACGACCCCTTCTTCCTTTTTAGGAGGTGCTGGTGGGGGTGCAATGAATTTTTTCTGCCAGACGAACCCTTTTCCTTTAGCTTCTGGATTGGGGATGCGTTGAAATCCTTCCAATGCTTTGGGTTTCCAGGTGCTAGTAGTAGATTTGTCCAACGCAAATGCTACAACCGGATGAACGCATTCATTGGTAATTCTCTCACCCTGGATGTACTGTGCTGGTGTACGAGTGACAGATCCAGCGGCTGCTTGCAGAGTATCCATGCTATCAACATCAGGACCAATACCCCACCCTTTATAAACCTGATTGTGGTTTTCGCCTTCGAGGGGGTTTTCTTCCTTGATGACTGTGCTGATATTTGTTGCGTAGCGTTCGATAATTTCAAACATGGCGTCTTCTGAGAAACCCAACGAGGTATATTGTTGAACTCGGTCTACCATCCATGCGAATGTGATATTGGCCATGGATTCGAAATCCCCTTTGCGCTTTTTCAGCGCATGGTCGCTTCCACCACCAATATTTATGTGGTAGCCCGGAAACCAACATTGAATGAGATTTGTGCTCTTTTCAAGTTTCTTTCCTTTCACTTTATCGCTCTCAATCTCCTCTTTAGATTTTGGTGGGGGTTTTGGTAGCGACCACAAAGTTGGTGGAAATGCGGCTCGGTGCTCGTCCAGTGCGAGTGCTTGGAAGGCGTTTTCGATGGATGGATGTACCTCTGTATTGTGGAAGGCATATGGGGAATTGGAGGCAGCAACGTCAAAATGGGTATTGTTGGGCCAACCGAGCGCTCCAACCTGTCTACTGTCAGTTCCAACTCTGATAGTACCAGAATTTATGAAAACTTACGGTATCAAAAACCCCCACAACTTTGATATTGACGTTCTTGTCACATCTTGACAGCCACTCATTACCACGGAACGTATTGGCCCACTCAGTATCTATGATTGGATGATGCGCCTTTTTCGACTTATATGCATTGTACATTTTGTAAAAATCGTCCATCATAGAGTTGCTGCAGAGACCCACTGTAGCTACGAGACCAGAAGCTGCACGTGCTGTATAAGCTCCTCGTGAGAATCCGAAGAAGTAGACTTCATCCCCTTCATTGTAATTGTTGACCTGTTGCAACCGTTAATTCCAAATTACCTAATTGCAAATGCGAGAGAGAATATACTCACAAGAAAGTTATAAGCTTCACAAACATTCTCATCCAAGCCTTCGCCATAAGCACCTTGGTGTTTCTTCCCCCAGCCCGCTGCTCGGGATGCTACCGAATCAGTTGCAGTTCCCACACCAGCATCATAAAAGACGATTTGGTGGATGACGGTTCCATTCTCGTCTCTGGTAAACTTCGCTACTGATCGACTGATTTTCGCCACATTTGAGGGAATAGACTGAAGTCCATGATTTGAAGACTGCCAGGTCCCGTCACAGCAAACGATGAGTCGTTTCTTTGGTGGGCGCAAGGCTGCCTGAGTAGCCTCCCACTGCTGGATTTCACGTTCTCGTTGTTGCTCAAATGTTTCGGTGGATGTTTCATGTTCCATAAATGGTTGGGGGATAAAAGGATCAATGGTATTCTGGGGGCTTGTGTCTACCATTTTGCGCGTTGAGGGAAGTATGCTGTTGTGAGAGAGGAAAAGTAGAAAGTATTTTTCACTTGGCTTTCCTTTATATTAAAAATACTCGGGTATTTGCTCAGAAAGAGGTTCAGACATTTCACCAGCTGCAGTAAGAAAAATCAATAGTAAATCTAGCCAGATTCAATAACTCTCCATTTCTGTTCTAGGCCTCCACGGAGTATAAAGACTAAAGGGTGAGATCCCACCAATTAAGCGAGAGCGGGTTCGGCCGAAACACCAACCGCAGGGGTTGAGAGGAGCAACAAACAAGCCTTCAGTGGGGATATCCTCAGCCGCAACACGCATTCTGTCCATAATTATGAGACACGGGCGGTGAAGTCCAAGTTGGGACGCTCAGCTTAGCCAGCCTCGTTGTTGGAGGCTGGAGTAATAAATATTTTGCTACATATGCGTAGATGCATCAAAAACGATACAAATAAGTGAGTAGACAGCTGAGAATAGAGCTCATTTTCTAACCAATATGATAGTGGGATTGAATTGAATTTGGTAGGAATACTCGCCCGGGAGGATTTGTGAATACATTCTCAAAGCACTTTCATTTTCTTAGCATTCATAGAAGAATAAAAGTACCATAAACCTGATTGCTCTAACCTTTTGGGGTAATCGAGTTAATTCCCAGAGAATTGTTTAAAGAACTGAAGAGTTATCTAGAGCCCCAAAATGGTGCATCATGGCTTGACGTTAAATCAGGGAGAAGAAAAGAACAAAAATGAAACCAAGCGTGTGCATACTTGAAATCCTCATGAAATTTGTGAAACTTTAATAAATTTATGGGAGTTCTCCGAGTTCAGTTTCATTCGCCATGAACAAGAATGGTTCTTTAGAGTGTCGGGCTCAGCGGATCAATGAGCAAGAAGCTGATACTGCTTCATTGATTCTGAAACGTGATCAAAGAAGAATGAGTGTTCCCAAAAAATTCGCGGAGAGAGGAGGAAGACCGAAGACGAAGGAAGACTATTAGCGAGGTTAAACGACCACGCCAGTGACCAGATAGTAGTTCTAACTTTTGCAGCCAAGAATCTCAAACCATTATGCTTCCGTGCATTTCCCCCTATTGTCTGTTCTTAGTTTAGTATCAGATATTTGATTGGTAGGCTGTTTACCCTGAGAGTGGAATGTATGACAGGTTCTTAGTGTTCCAGAATGGCTTATTTATTTTGCTCTTATTCTTTTTCTCCCTCTACTCGGGAAACTTGCGATTCGGGTTATGGTTCTTGCCCTAATTATAGATTGCTCTCGTGTCAGGCATTTTCTCTCTTTGGAGGGTTCCGCCCATACTTAAAATGTTAAAAGATTGAAGCTTCCAGAATAAAAAAAAGAAAAAAGCTCCTGTTGCTTACACCACTCGTTGCAAGAGTTATGGTTATTATGCTTTATATATTTGTCCGTTGCTTTTCAGCAACATCCAGACAGTTGGAGTTATGTGGGTGAGTAATTGGAAGAACCAAAAGATCAAGCCTTCAATTGTCCTACACAATCTTCAGTTTCACATGTTCGCTTAAAGTTGATTTGACAACAAAATATTCTTCAACGGTGAAAAATAATCCCAATTATAAAAGTTCAGAGAAAACAAGTTTTCGTCAAAAAGAACCTGAATTGTTAGGCAGGAATGCTGGGCTGAAAGTGAATAATCACCTGGTGATTGAATACAAACCCAACTTTCAGCTTCTCGGGGAAGTCCCCTTAAATGCAAGTAACGTTAATAGCCTTCAAGCCGTAAGTAAACCTTAAGCTGACGAAGTAATATAATACTGAGAAGCTATGTCACGTTATCTTGTTTTCTCGGTCACAGGTCTAGTACGTAAAATTAGTGAAGTACTTGATATTCTGGAAATACCTGCCCTACTTTATATCACACTAGTACATGTATTGTTTGATAAGGTTTAGAAGAATTAAAAATTCAGTTTCTTGTTTCTCCCACATACTCTCAGATAATGTTTGCAATTGCACCATTGTTCTAGAATGACTAGAGTAATAACAGCGCTGAGTGAGTGTACAACAGAGTAACGTCAGAGTAACTTTAGAACTATAAACTCCCACAACATGCGGTCAGTGTCACCATCTAAAGAAAGAGAGAAGTGACATGTGGGTATACCACAATATGGAGTCATAGAGCAAATAATGGGGCCAATACAAAGCCTTCTTGTCTCCAAATATAAACTATCACGCAAGACTTGACACATATTCCACTCAAGGATAGACCTGATAGCACTTCAACGATTTGGACAGCACCCTTAAAGCTCGAGAGGTCACGAAGGTACTCCACTTCAGCAATGCACAATTCTCGATCATTCTCAAATTCGGCATCGAGACATATTTCGACAGTAAGAATTCGTTCTAAGAGTTGAGAGAGAACACAAGTGTATTCCTTCGTTTCCGAGGACCCGAATCAAAGCTGAAATCAATTACACTGTAGCCTACGAGGCCGCGAGTGAATCCAGCTAAATACAACATACGTCACAGTCTCAGTTATATGCGAGTAACAGCACTCAAGCCTCACGTATGGTATACTTTGAAGCCGAGGATAATAAGAGGTCTTCCCACGCTCTTTTCCACACTGGTTTCCAGAGGGTATGAACTCCTACAATAAGATCTAGCATTCCCAAAAGGAGCAGAGGGGTTTTAAGCAAGGGTTTTCACAAGGAGAACTTTGCCAACTAGGTACCTTGACATTGTAGAAGTGGGCGCCCCGTAAATCGACCCCCTCCCCCTCGCTTACCCCTCGTAACCCATCTTTTCGCGCATTTCCCACCGGATTAGTAGGGCGATGAGTTCCGCGCAAGTACACTCCGTACTTGGAAGCCATACAAGATTTTTGCTTGCGCATGATTTGAGGCCATTGTTCACTGTGCAGGTCACCAACTAATCAGAGTGCGGGCACTCAAAGCTTAAGACTAACAAAATCACAGATGAGAGACTCGAAAACGAGGGTTTGAGATATTAGCTTTCCAACGATCGATAATCATGTAAAGAAAGCATCAAAACCTCGTCTCGTAATGGCTGGGATTAGACGTGCCGATAGTGGAGAAGTCGCTGTTTTCTCTTCTCGGAAAAAGAAAGAAGGAGAGTGGATAAGGACTAGAGAGTTAGGCTAGACTATTTAGATGAATAGTATACCGTGAGGACTTTCGGCGCTAATCCGAGTTATCTAATCCACTCCGGGTGAGGGAATTGATAGCCAAACCAGGGGGTGCGGGGGGGGGTCGATTTACGTGACGGGGAGCCGTAGAAGTGGGACCTCTTGCAGTTAGTTACTTTTCTAGAATTTCCATTTCCTCCCACATACAACCAATCGAGCCGGCCGTATCGGACGAAGACTTAAGGCTAACCCAGAGACAAACCTCAACGTCGCTCAGATTTGTACCTAGACAATTAGCGTGATTTGAACTGCTTAGAGTGTTATTTTTAAAAAAGATATCCATTTTCTCCTAGACTTTCTTAGAGAGTCGTTACAACTATCTTAATAAATTCCGCACAGTTACTCTGCAATGCGGAAACCCGCCACCCTACTACTACCAGTGGCTACAAAGATACACATCACCACCAATCCCATGACTTACCACCCAACACCCAAGAACAATACCTACCTTCGTTTGCTCGATTACGAAGCGAGAGTACATTCCCATCAAAGCTTGAAGAGCCTTAAAAAACAAGAACACGACAAGGGATAGAGAAGGAATTCTACAACCAACAATAAAGAACCCCAAGACCAAAAGAAAAGCAACGAAACATTAAAAGTCCAAGTAAATCCAACAATCTGTCATCGAGAGAGAAAAAAAGACAAAAAAAGAAGAACTACAACCGTCGAATCTAGAGAAAGACTTCGTACAGTACATCTGCCTCTCCCTGTTTATGCGAAAAACCTCATCCCGTGGTTATCAACTCTCGTCCCACTCTCGTGTGAAACCCGCCCGCACGGTCAGCGATGCCCCTTCTCTACACAATTTCAGCACGCGGCTTAGGTTTCTTCATAACCTCCTCCCTCACAACGCTACAGAACTACCCCGCTCATCTGGGCAGATTAAAATACCAAATACCAATTTCCCTGGTCTCCCTCTAGAACAAGGATATGAAAAAACCACACAGCGTATTAACAGACTACTCAACTACTTGAGTAGTACTCGAAGAGTAGAGTAGAGTAGCAGTCACTACTCTACTCTACTCTACTCATTTAATACGCTGAAACCACATACCATAAAACACAACCGAGCAGTGAAGATATAATTCTAATTCAGTACAAAATACAATTGTCACGCCCCCCCCCCCAAAATCTCTCGCCTTTAAAAAACAAAAAAGGAATAAAAAGACACACGTAGAGGGGAATCTTTTCTTTTCTTTCTTTCAAAAATCCCAGAATCGGTACAAGACTTAGAATACAAGTGGGATGTCTCACCTCCTTCCGCCTCTCAGGCCTCTTCAACTCAGCCTGCCTTCCTGTTCTCGCTAGCCTACATACAGCACCCCACCACCCCAGCAAACCACCTGAAAAGACCATCACAGTCCTATTTACACACCCAGCTCAGACTCAAATAGGAGCAGGTTCCTCCGGACCATGTCCCGTCTCCTCAGTAGGTGGTGGTGGCGGCGCACTCTTCTTCACCGGCTCATTATTAAAGTACTTGACAAAATCCTTATTTTCATCAAACGGCCGCTTGCCCAATAACCTCACCATATCATCGCGTCCCAGAACCTCTTTAGCCAGAAGCTCCTCGGCCACAATACCAATCTCCTTCTTCTTCTCCGTAAGCAATTCCTTACATTGGACATACGCCTCGTCCACGATTCTTCGTACCTCGCTATCGATGGTTTGAGCCGTTGACTCGGCGAAGGGTTTGTTGAATTTGTTATCGTCGTCTTCGAAGTGGAGGGGTCCAAGTTTCTTCGACATCCCCCATTTGGTGACCATAGCCGTGGCTATACGTGTGACCTTGTTGAAATCATCAGAGGCTCCCGAGGTGACAGTCTCGAAGTGGAGTTCCTCCGACACACGACCACCGAGAGTCATGGCCATACGATCCATAAGTTGCTTGGTGCTCATAAGGTAGGTGTCGCCGGCGGGAAGATATTGTGCGTATCCCAGAGCTCCTTGACCACGAGGAACGATGGAGACTTTGAGGAGAGGGTCGGCGTATTTGAAGTACCAACCACAGATGGCGTGACCAGCTTCGTGATAGGCGACTGTTCGCTTTTCCTCGGGGTTGAGGACCAGAGTTTTCTTCTCGAGACCTCCGACTACTCGCTCGATGGCTTGCTCGAAGTGGATCATTGCTACGGATTTGGAGCTCGTTCGTGCAGCTGGGTCATGTTAGCAAGTGATATTGGACAATGAAGGGAGATAAATACCTATTAATGCTGCCTCGTTACAAACGTTAGCAATATCTGCACCCGAGAATCCAGGAGTAAGAGCAGAAAGACGCCCAGTCAGGAATTCCATATCCTCATTGGTGACGATTTTCTTCAAGTGAACCAAGAAGATTTGTCTTCTACCATCCATCGTAGGTCGATCGATAGCAATCTGTCTGTCGAAACGTCCAGGTCTTGTTAGTGCCTTGTCAAGAACATCCGATCTGTTGGTACCAGCAAGAACCACAACCTGCTCAGCAGTATTGAAACCATCCATCTCAGTCAAAATCTGATTGAGAGTAGCCTCTCGCTCGTCGTTTCCACCACCAAATGAACCAGCCTTTCCACGAGCCTTCCCAATTGCGTCGATTTCATCAATGAAGATAATACAAGGGGTATTCTTTCTGGCCATAGCAAAGAGATCTCGAACTCTGGAAGCACCAACACCAACAAACATTTCCACAAACTCGGAACCACTGACACTGAAGAAAGGTACACCTGATTCTCCGGCAGTGGCTTTGGCTAGTAAAGTCTTACCAGTACCAGGTGGACCAGAGAGAATAGCTCCTCGAGGGATCTTAGCACCCAATCTCTCGAATTGCTCAGGTGTCTTTAAAAATGAAACGAATTCCATAATCTCCATCTTGGCTTCGTCCATACCCGCAACATCCTTGAACTTGACCTTGACGTCGGTTTCATGGTTGAATTGCTTAGCGCGACTCTTGCCCATTCCGAAAACGCCACTTGAACCTCCGCCACCGCCACCAGCTCTTCTTGACATGTAAAATATGGCACCCAAGAACAAAAGCGTAGGTCCGAAGTTGATGAGGAGCGACCATGAATCTGTATCCGTGGTATAGCTAATAGGTATCCGTTCCGAGCTTGGAATTCCCAATTCGTTTTGAGCATCCTCTATCCGTCTCTCGAAAGCCTCGACCGAACCTATTGAGAAGTAGTAGTGGAAGTTTGGGTTGGCCGCTGGTGAGTCCGGGTACATTGACTGTGCAGCTTCTCTGTGTAGCTCGACTCTGACTCGATCCCGATTGACAACCGTAAGTTTCTCTACCAATCCCTTGTCGAAAAAGGTAGTCTTGAATTCCTGGTATGTGATGTCCCGACCCTGCTCGCCCGGCATAACCATTCTGTACAAAAGATAGGATACGAAAGCCGATAACAAGAGCGTACTCATATCAAGCTTGATTTCGTTGATCTTGAATTCTGGCGGAACCTTGCTGCCCTTCTTTCCACCCGGTGGTGGCGGGAGCCCAGAACCACCACTCTCATTCTTCTTCGTTTCGTTGCTCTCGAAATCCGGCTTTCCCTTCTCCTTGCCCTTTTTCTGTGCTTCCTCCGCATCCAACTCTTCCTCCATAGAATTCACAATGGTCTTGGTCATTTTCATCGTCATCTTAAACAGCTGCCCCATCGTCACCATAGAGTAAGGCTGATCAGCTTGGTTCCTCAACAAGTCCACCATTTCCTTGGGAATGCCCTTTTTCTTCATGATGTTGAGCGCTCGATCGACGGCCTCCGCTGTCGCTGCTGGCAGTCCCTGCTTCAGCGTATCAAATTGAGCCTTGATCAACCTCTCCTCCTCTGGTCCCATCCTGATCATTCCCGGCTCCAAAGGAGTATCCTCTTCAGATTTTGCCTCTGCCTCTTCCGCAGACTCCTTTGCCTCCGTGGCAGGCTCTGCAGACTTTCCATCTTCCGCTGGTTGTGATAAAGGTGTCTTTCCATCATACAAGTGTTCGGTCCCCGTCGCAGATTTCTGCTCTTCCTTTTCCACTTTCTCTACCTTCTCCTTCTTCGCCGCGCCATTGCCTCTCGGTTTCCTCGGCGGTGGATTCGTATATCCTCTCGTCTGGTTCACCGATATCCTCGAAGCTTTCGAAGCTCTGGAAAAACTGGTATGGGTGGCGGTTCGGCGGACCACGGCGGATTGAAATGTTGTTCTCGAGATTCGTGCCAGAGAACCACTCGACTGCCGCAATATCGAGCTCATCCTTGGGGTTGAGAAGAAGGATGAACCTTCGGAAAGAGGGAGGTAGAGTCACTGTCTCGTGAGGGGGGTTCCAGTGACTCTGTTTTGGTGCTAATTCATTGGGAGGCAGTTGATGGGCCGGTTGTGTTTAAGCTAGCTTTCCATGACCCGTACAGAGGACCGCGAATCTTTCTGTGCCTTCGGAAGACACGTGACTTAACTCCGAGGTCTAATTTTTGTACAAGGTTCTGTTCGATATATCACTTGGACACACATCTTTCACTTTTTTACTTCTTTACAACATATATTGCTGCTATAATAATAACAATTAAGGTATGGATCCATCCATACAATCATCAAAATCATTCCCATCCATCCATTGATCTCAACCAGCTCCAGTTCCCTCTCCCCCATCCAGTTCCCCAGAGGCCCCATTCAAGAGTAGAGAATACATGGCAACACTTAACCACATCCATACTCACATTCAATGCCCTTAAAAATGACGTCAAAAAAGTAGTTGTCAAATACGCCACCCCAAAAATCATGAACAGCAAAACAGGAACATTTTCTCGTCGAAACTTCATAGTAGCATCCATAATTAGTAAAGAGGGAAATCAAAACTCCCAGTCTATGCATTCAAGTCTGAACCCCATTTTGAATCCTTTTTCCTCCCCTAAATTTCGCCTGCCTGTGATGGTACTTCCGTTACATCGGCTGATGCTGTAGATGTTGATTATTAACGTTCTGCAAATTTGGATCCCCCACAATGCCATTCTCAAAACTAGGATAGGCTCCACCCGTCATGTCCGCCCAATCCCATTCCAAGGTCATAGGCATCTGCCATAGATCTTGGGGTACGAAAGGTTGTTGAAAAGAGTTCAAGTTGAGCGGAGAGTTGAGTTGTCCACCATTAGTGGTATATCCCATATCCCCATTGAAAGGAGTCATTCCATTGGTTGGAGTGGTGTAATCCTGCCCAAAATTTCCGAATTCTTGTTGGTAATCTAGAGGCGGAGGAGGAGAAGCGTGGTTGGCCATTGGAGTACCTGCAAATCCATTTTGTTGAATGCTTTGGTGAGACATGGCTGGAGAAAATACGTCCGCGATGTTTGGTGTCTGTCCGGGGTGTGGCATGGGTTGTGGAGGTGCCGGCTTTGTCTTCCCAAGATGATCACCATCACTCTTGCGTTTTCTTCTCGAGGAGCTGTCTTTTTCTGCCTTGTCCAATACAGCTTTTGCAATTCTCTCGAATTCGGTGCAGACGCCCAGCATGCGCTTTACGCCACCGTTCTCCTCTTCGGAGCCCAACATTGACAAGAATTGGACTACGAGACCCATCAATCGAACATCTGCGCGAGCCCGAGGATCTTGTGGATTTTGTAAAATGTTTCCGAATAATGTTACAAGCGCAGAGACGGGGAAATAAAGAATGAGCCTGTTAGAAATTAGCTTCCGATCAAACCAGGATCGAGTATAAAACTTACCAAACGCAAGCAAAGTCCCCTTGAGGGACGTATTTAATTAAATGTATCGAGGCACGAGCCGCAGAAACACACAGAGCAGCCGATGAAAACACACGAGGATTAAGGGGTCTGGCGTTCAATCCTTGAATGGCGAAATTTGATAACCGACTTGTCCAATAACCGTGATGAACAGACATGCGATGAATTGTTGTCAAACAGTTGTAATAGGTGAAGTGAAGAACAACAATGTGGAGTATCAATGGCGTATGGGAAGCTTTGATTTCGTGTTCCGGACGGAAGTCAACCGGAATGTTGTCCTTCCACTCTTCCAGCTGTCGGTCGAGCTCTCCGATAGTATTGAGAAGCTCGCCGTCGGTTTGTTTTGCGGCCTTCGTTGAGTATAATTGTTTGTATACTTTACTCTCGATAGTAGCAAATTCGCACATGAGACGGAAAATGTTCACTTTTCCTTTTCCATCCGCCAGAGGGATATTGCCAATATTGTCGTCTGGATCCGCGCTCGGCAGCTCGACATTCATATCATCGTCATCTTGCACAGTAGGTCGTCCTGATCGTAGGCAAATATCCTTGTCCAGCATATAACCAATCCAGAACACTCGCTTTCGCTGTTCGATCTCGACTGGGTTTAAATTGAATCCAGAACCCTTCTTATGAAGCCCAATACTATGTGATAAACGTATCGCAGCCGCAACCAGGAAAAACGAAGGTTGTGGATTGGGTGTGCCTTGCATAAAAAGTGACATTCCGAGAAGGGCTTGTACACTGAGAAGATCAGTATTTCGCATGGTGAGTTCCGTAAACACGCCAAGAGCATTTTTCATGTATCCCCAAGCCTTCTCGTCTTCCTCTGCCGGGACCAAATTACTCATGACCCGTAATCGATGGGATATCGCAAGTGCAACGTTCAAACTGGCCCACCATCCGGATCCATCATAAGGGTCTCGGGAATATTGTCTATCGACTAGATGCATAAAGGTTGGTTGATGGAAGAGTGGAAACATGCAGTTAAAGTTCTCGAAAAAGTCCTTCATCAAAGACACACATTCGTTCTTTGGCGGCAGCTGCTTGAATATTCGGCGATGGAAAAGGTCTCCGAATACTTCTGGTTTCCAGTACATGTACTTGTTTTCGTCCACGGAAGAGGCAGAGATCATTTCTTGGAAGGAGGAATCACCAGTTTTGTCGTTGACCCATTGTATACCTTTTGGGGAAAAAATAGAAAATCCAGATGATGAACCTAACCAATGATTAGTATGTAATTCAGAACATAGCTTCTATAGACAGCATTACCTATATAGCGAGTTTCACCACAATTGTTGGTCACTAAAGAGCACATCATATCAGAGAGCTCCTCCACACCTTCTGGTTTCTCCTCTTCCTCCTCCGTGACTGTAACATGCGAAAGACGCTTTTCGCCATTCCGAACCGAAGGTTCTGGTGACGCGAGAGTACTTCGTGGTGTAGATGTAGAGTTTGGATCGTGTCCGGGGGAGCTATGCGACGGCGAGGTTGGACCGGACGTGGGTGCCTGTGAAGCTCTCTGAGCTTGTTGATCCGCAAGACGTTTCTCCAATGTACCCAAGTCTGTTCGTCCATTATCATCCTCCTTTAAGAGTCCTGGGGAAAGTTAGTATGTACATGCTTACACAAGCGCAAAAGTATTGTGTTTCAGAACGAACCGGATAACCTCAGCAAGCTCTCCATTCTCCCCAATCGATTTTCGAGGCCTTCGATGTATTTCGCACTGAGGAGACATTAGCGACCTATCCTATCATGTTCCGGAGTTTAGACATACCCTTTTGGTGGATTTCTCTTCTTCTCCACCTGCGTGAACACACATTCCGTCTTGTAGTTGATGCAATGGGTACACGCTGGCATCTTTCCATCACACTTGATCTTCTTCTTCCTACACATATCACAAGCCTATTCCCAAGTCAGCAAGGGCGAAAGTACGATGTTGGTGAAAGCCGAGGCTATCCTACCCTCGCGATCCTCCTTCTCTTTGCCTCATTGCTCTCATCCAACAAGGTCCCATCCCCAAATATTCCACCCGATAAGTCCGGCATGTTTCCATTCATAGGAAGACCATCGTTGCTGCTGTAGCCTCCAAAAAGTTGTGGTGGTGGGTGGTTCATGAGGGGTTGTTGTGCCATCTGGGGCATCTGATAACCGTTGCTATCGTGGTGTAGCTGGTCCATCGTTTCTGTTTGCGACTAGCACTTCGACCGTGTGGCCGGAACTCGTAGAAGAAATCTATCAGCGATAGAGGCGAGGAATTGTGCGTTGTCTAACGTTAGGCGGGCGGCGGAGGTATGGTTGATTCGTGAAAGTTGGGATTGTTCTGGGTATTATTTGGGATGTATGAGGGAGAGAGACGCTTGACCCTCCCGTGGTACGGAGTTACAGTCTTCAAGCGCCTTTTCGGGATATCCCAGGATCCCAGCAACTTTACTCTTTACTCTTGGGGCAAGGGAGGCCAATGGGTCAGAGTGCTGAAGATTCCGTAACAGCGTCTGCGGGATGCGGAGCAGGGCAGGGCAGGGCGAGCACTTGGGGGGGGGGGGGGTCCAGTGCAGATGTGCAGGGGCTTGAATGGATGCAGGGACGAAAAAGGGAAGCTTCAGGGCCTTATTTGGAGTTTCGAGGTCGAGGCCACAAGGTGTGATGGAGGGGGGTGGTTTGGGCTGTTGTGTACCTCTGTAAGCAAGGGTGGAAGGGAAGGGAAGGGTTGTACCGCTGCACAAGCACAGCAGGAGGTGGGATAAGGTGGATAAAGACGTGGTGGCTGGCACTGAGCTTGTGGGCGAGAGGGACGAAGGAGGGATGGAGGGGAACGTAACAGAGACCGAGGGGAGGGCGATTCGAAAGAGAAAAAGGTGGGTAAGGCCTTCTTCACTCCAGTAGCAGTACTTATCAACAGGGGCAGTACGTATCAACAGGAGAGCACCTCAGTTGAAGCCTTCAAGCGAGAGGGTTAAAGTGCCAAGCACTGTGAATAGCTGTGAATAGTAACGACAAGCAAAGGGAACCAAGTGATCCGTAGTAGTACAGAGAATTGAGCAGCGCTAGAATGCTGCCAGAATGCTGCCAGAATGCTGCCAGAATGCTTCGATTCGTTCGATGAAATTAATTGCTTCTGAGAGGAAAGGAGAAGAGGAGAAGAGGAGAAGAGGAAGGGGGAGTTCAAGTCTGAAGCGCGGAAGCCACGGAGTACGAAGCACCCAAGAAGCCCGAAGAGCGCGGCGTGTTTCGATTCGCTGCACTCCAGTGTGCTCATTCTTCACTCCCCGACTCCGTCTTTACAGGCCCAACGTCCAAACACCAATTTCTTCTCCGCCGTTGACGGTCCGCAGTCGATTCAAAAGAAGCTCACTTCTCTTCTCCCCAGAAGATGTGATTACAGAGCAAGTATGTACCTCCGTAATCTAGTGCAAGCCAACCAACATCTACAATGCCCCCTTCGGCCGACAACATGCTGACCTGTGTAAGTCTTGCAGGGTATCAAAACACCATGACTGCGCCTCAATCACTAGGTGCCCTAAAAACTCAACCACAAATTAGCACCTCCCTAGTACGAGATTTAGGGCAAATGTGACACGAGATATTCCCCTTGCAGAAGCGTCAAAATGATGTGAAAGTCGCTCAAATTGGAAGCAAGATCTCTCGACTTTCAACCCTTTTTCCAAGTTGGCATAAGACGATTACAAACCCCACGAGCAAGTCCCACCAGTCTTCCTCTAAAGCACCACATCCACCCCGCTATCTCACACTACCTACAGCTTAATCAAAACTCCATCTCACAATAAGAACCCTCCGAGGTCTTCTAGAAAGAAACCAGTTCACCCATCTATCTACCACTATCTTATTAATTCGACTTTCTCCTACTATCTCGTCAGCCGCGCCAGTGCTCGGTCAATTTCTCAAAACCCTCAAAAACCACACCACTCACTCACTCAATCACTCACTCACTCACCCACGAACCACGAACCACGAACCACCAAACTTCCAACTCCAACCCACCTCTCGCGGCGCCTCAAAATATCAAATCGTCTCCTCACCCCACCCCACCTGCAATAATGGTGCAATAATGATGACTCCGGGAAGATCAAAGGTCAACGTTTCAGAACTGTAACAAAAGTCATGTCCACCCCCCCAAACCCACCAACCAAGCCCAACCACCAGAGACAATCCGCTCACTCAAAGTGACAAATGTCGATAACACCCCAAGGTCTCCACGGTATCATCATCCTACTCAGCCACTCCCCCTCAGCGTAACTTGTGTGTTTGATATCTTGACTGACCGGAGGACATCTTACCCCCATTTTTCAGACGGGCTGAGTTGTTATTGTACCCGTTCTGGTATAAAAATCCCCAAAAATCCCAAGCTCTCAGATCGAGGCCGCACGCCATGTTCAATTCACAAACATTGTAGACCAAAGGTTCATTTCATTGAAGCATTAAATTTTATCCTCTACCAAATCTTCTCTCTCTCTCTCTCTGATCTGAACTTACTATGGTATTATACATGATGACACGGGTCGAAACAATTATTATAATCCAACAGATCCTCGACCCGAATACCCCATCTGCAAATTGACGAGAGAAGGAAGATCTTGCCTCCTGCATTAAAAAAAGAACTTCCTCTCCAATTCCATCGTGATCAAGATGTCACCAGAGGGAATCTTACTTAAGTAGTAACATCAAAAAACAAATCGTATCGGGTCTCTCCAGACCTGGCCTTAGAATTGACGCTCCTGCTGTACACCAGGAGTTACACGCCAACCAAATGGTGCAAAAAGAATGCACTGATATCCAAATCAAAGGCCAGAAGAATCGGGGACTTCCGCCCCCACAAATGCTCGGAAATTTTGAACAAATATCTACAGAAACTGAAGGAAGATTTCATCATCATGAAGGGTTCGGAAATCCCTGAGCCCGAGGCACAGACGATCATCCTGAGACAAAAAAAGCTTCTTTCAATCAAACTTCTTCGGTAAATCTCGAAGCGTGCGAGCCATCTTGGGATGGATGGGATCGACCCAGTTCGTCAGGGCGGTTAGGTCGACGAGGCGGCTCTAGGGAAGGTGGCGGTGGCAAGACACCAAAGGGACCATGCTCTGTAACTGGCGTGCGGGCTGGACTTGGTCGCATAACAGGAACCCCACTATCACGTTCTATCCCAATTCCCGCGGGTGGCGATGGCGCCAGAGGGCTTGATAGAGGACTTCCGCCAGGAGGGGGACCGCTAGGACCAGGGCCACCATAGGTCCCTGTGGAGTCCCGGTAGAAGGATGATCCGCTCATGGTATTTCCAGTTGTGTCCGGAAAGCCCCCTCCATAACCATCACCACCTGTCTGTAGCACTGAAGGCAGTTTTCTCCCAGAGACTCGATAGAATCCACGTTCACTTCCAGCGGTCGACGAAGCCGTCCTGTCGGTTTTCTGGGAAGCTCGTTTGCTTATTCCGGTAAGAGAGGCTAACGCAGATGGTACCGCAAATGCAATCGATCGTCTTTGTGTCATAGCACTCGAAGGTGCAGGCTCAGTTGGAGGTAATTCCCGTGTTGTTGATCCAGCAGCGCCGCCCTCGGTCCCATTGCCCAAGGACAGCATATTCTTTCGTTTCCTCCATTTGACGAGAGCCAATATTAACAATACAATAAAAGCGAATCCGGCAACACTCCCAATAACAGAACCTACCACGACCGAGGTAGGTGGTGGTGTTGAATCCGAGGATGATGCATTGCCCGCGCCAGCCGTACTCGAAGGGGAAGCACTAGTTGTAGCTACGCCTGATCCTCCTCCAACACCCCCCACAGCTCCAGTGGTTTGCACAGATGAGGACGAACTGAGCGAGGTAAAAGACGATGACGAAGTTATAGAAGACGAGGAGGAAGTTGTGGAGGAACTTTCGGGCGAAGAGGAGGAGATTGAAGAACTAAATGTAAAAGAAGAAGATAAAGAAGAAGAGAACGAGGTTGAAGAGGTCGAAGAAGTGGTCGAGTTTAAAAGGGTGGTCGAGAGTAAGCTACTAGAGCTCGAAATTAATGTTGCTATAGAAAGATTATTAACATTTCACCCGTCTCCCTCCCAATTGACCCTTTTACTTACAAGTGGTGGAATTAGAGCTGACGGAAAGTGAGGCAAAAGTACTTGAAGGGGGTATCGTCGAAGTTACTGAAGGGGATGTTGAAGGAGTGGACGTCGAGGACAGTGATGTGCTCGCAACTGATTGTAAAGACTGTGATCCAGACGCAGAGGCATCCGAGGAGGATGATATTAGTGATGACGCTGAGCTGGAGATGGCATTGGTGGAGCTTGAGGTTGTTGTCGTCGGCGCAGCTCCGGAGGCATTAGGAGTGTTGGTCAAGATTCGCTCGATGGCAAAGGTGCTGCCGGTGGAATCGACATCGATTTGTTGGACGTAGGAGACGGTAGCGATTACGGTCGTGACGGCGGTGGCCTGCTCTACAGCTGTTCCTCCTCCTGTTCCCTCCTGACGCTTGTGTAGTTGGTGTTGGTGATTGTGATTATGGTGGTGTGGTGTGTGTCGTGCGTGCTCGCGATGAGCGTTCTCGTGCCTGGCCAGAAGGAATGATGGCCCAGGAATTGTTGCGTCGTCGCTCATGGCGAGTTCGCGATGGTGCTGCTGCTTCTACAGCGCTGCTGGCCGACTTGACTCCGCGATCTGACGCGATGAGAGATGCAGACGGGCAATCATCTCATGGTGTTGAGAGGAAACCGTGAGATTGAAGAGTACGAAGGCAGGTAGAGATGAGGTTCGGTCGTGGGTGGTTCTCTGAGGGAGCTCATTCGTGGGATGCAGGTGCAAAAAGGAGGGTCGCTCCTTCCCCAGGCGAACCTCATTTTAGACCCCAGTCAAGATGGCTGATGGGCCAATGACAAGCCGATCTTAAGTGGGACTAGCAACCCTCAACGGGGTGGCTTGCAAGCATCGGACCTGATAGGTTATTTTCCTAAATTGAATTGGTCCCTCTTGCCAAAGCAGCACTCACTCACCCAGTGATCCACTTTCTTCATCTACTCCGTACGTAGAACCGCTAAGGTAATTTGTACGACAGAGTTAGGTTAGCTTTTGCTTGAAGAGTGGTTGGAGAAGGTCGATTGACAATTTAACTACGCTCATAACTCATATCTCTTGAATTTCGATCAATTGGCCGACTCCTTCTTCTCGATTACCTAACTTAGTCGGACTGATGAGTAGGATTGTAGGGTGCCGCTTTTCCTCCAACCAGGGTGGGCAGTTCTCACAAGAACCTCAATCTGCGCTGGTGACAGCAGCAGAAGCGTCTGCAGCCGAGCGCGGCCCGTCATCAGAAACATTTTTCAGGAACCATCGCTAGTGTGGATCTAGTATGCTCGATTGCCGCATCGAACACACATGAACGAAGGAACCATTGGTCTGTTTCCTCGCCGTCTTAGTAGTCTCTTATTTTATTGGTCTTTCTCGGTATTATTAGAAGTTCTTGGGCAAAAGTATTTTTGGTTCTCCTATCTTTTGGCTGGGCCAGATCTCACCCACACCAACCGATCCTCGATTCCTCTCATCCTCATCCTCTCCTCCAACGCGAAACTCTTATTAATCCCAAGACTCAAGACACGAAGCGCTTGACCCTCCCGCGCTGCGAGTCGTCAAAAGGCGTCAAGTCCTGACGGAGATATTTTAATTGGCCTCAACATTACCCATCCGTATTTATAAAACTCGGTACGATCCAAAGTAATTCCCATCGAGATGAGAGCGGCAAAGCAGGATGTACCTAAGGAGGCAGACTTGGCCATGCAAGAGCATGCAAGTCTTTCTACAAGTTAGAATACGAACGTAGGTACCCCCACTTAGGCCTGTCTCCAACTTTCCAACTCCCTTTGCTCTAACTTGGAGTAATCTACGCAAGAATATTAACCCAGATCTTTTAGAACTATCTTGTTCCATTTCCCCAGAGTATACAGGTAATACCAAATCTGTGATACGAAGTTAGAACAACGATAAGTATTTACTGCCGCTTTTATTCTTCAAACTACTCGGGAGGCTATTCACATGTTCCCTCGCCTCGTTCCTCACAACACGATGATTTCAAGACTTGACAGCCAGATTCCTCTAGGAAGGCCTGGGCTCGTTCTCCTCCATCCGGAAATGCGGCATGCTTTGACCTCTGACTTGTAAAATTATTCCTCGGAATTTCAGAAGTTTATTTTCAACCGCCCATGTTCATCTCCCAACTCCCCACTCTTCCCCATCGATTGTGTCTCAAATCTCAAATCCCCCGAGAAATGACGAATCCTTCCCTTGGCAAATGAAACAAATGAGAGAAAGAAAGATCTGAGAGGTCGGTTTGAGTCCGTAGAGTAGCTCAAAGATTCAGTCCATATCAATTCAGATTTCTTAATCATGTGACATTTTCCAGCCAGTCACTGCGGCATGACCTCACGCCTCCCAAGGTTGTTGGCGATTGTGTTTATCTGGATCCCCTCCCCCGCTATTGGTCTGCAGAACCTGTTTGACTAACCTACCACCATGACAGCACCGAAACTTCAAACAAAACATCAACATCCAACATTTCTGCCACTCGCAAATATCTTCCAGAAACCAGGCAACCATGGCAACTCAAGCCCAGACGGACGAGAAAGCTCGCGCGAGAGCTGATGCTGCGGAATCTTCACTGCATACAGCAGCAACACCAGCACAATTGGCAGAAAAGGGAAGAAGAGACCCGAGAGAAGATATGGCGACACAAGCACAGCTGGACGAGAAACGTCGGAACGAAATGCTATCTTCATCGCATATACACGCAACTCCAGCTCAACTCGCAGAGAAGGCAGGCGATCGACGAGATCCAAGGGAACATATGGCGACGCAGGCACAGTTGGAAGAGAAACGTCGCAACGAACTGGGAGGAGCTTATCGTCCTGTCCCTCCACCTCCTCCACCTCGAAATCCCCAGCCTCAATCCTTCCATGCTGCCCCTCCTGCATACAACGCGAACGACGCCAAAAGGAGCAAAATGATATCCGAACAATGGCGGTCCTATGATCCCAGATCCTCCTCTACGCACTCTCTGGTACCTTCAGAATCGGCGAGGGATGGGCGCCGAACGTTGCTGTTGGTTTTCATTCATGGCTTTATGGGAAATGAGACTAGTTTCCAAAGTTTTCCGGCTCATATTCACAACCTTCTCACAATCACAATGGCGGAAACTCATATTGTACATACGAAGATTTACCCACGCTACAAGTCCAGAAAGGCAATCAACTTTGCGAGTGATGATTTCTCCAACTGGTATGCCCTACCCTTTCCTTGAACATATCTAGCTAACAACCCTTCAGGCTGGAACCACACGAGAATGATAATACAGAAGTTGTCCTCCTTGGGCACAGTATGGGAGGCATACTGAGTGCGGAAGTCGCTCTACAGAGACCTTTCCCACCTGTCGATGGAAAGCCGCTTCGGCATAGGCTTTTAGGCACAATCAATTTCGATACACCCTTTCTGGGTATGCACCCCGGAGTAGTAGGGGCTGGCTTAAGCAGTCTATTTCGACCAGCCAATCCACCTGGTGCCAAGTCCCCTCCTTCCTCTGCCAGTGGCATGACCACGCCATCAATGAGCAGTCAGGCTTCTATGCATTCGTCGTCCCAAGGCTACACCCCTTCAATATCGTCAGATGCAACTTCTCAAATGAGCTTGGTTCAAAGTATCACTTCCCCTGGCGCAAACTCACCAAATGATCCATTTTTCAATGCACCATTTCCAAACGATGTTCGCCTACCGGAAAGAAAGGGCATTTCTAGTTTACTGCACTTCATCAACAAGCACTCTGATGGTCTCACCGGAGCTACAAAAGAATACTTCATGTCGCACATTGAATTTGGCGGCGTTATGGCAGACTACACTGGTTTGAAAATTCGCTACGAAAACGTCCGTAAACTAGAAGATGTTGATGATATAACCAGACGTCCGGGTCAAACCGGGTCACAAAATATGCGTGTGAGGTTTGTCAATTATTACACTGCAAGCACAGGTAGACCAAAGCCGCCAAAGACACCACCGACACGTTCCGTTGAGGACCCCGAGGACGAGGCAGAGAATCTTCAAAATCTCAGAAATGATTTGAACGGACTAGGCCTAAACCCTATAGAGCACGATTCTTCACAGCAGGCACCAACCATTCTTGTTGAGGAACACGGGGACGGAGCAGTCACTCCTCGGCCATTGGAAGAGAGCAATGAAACATCTGATATGTCTCCCATCAAGGCGCAAATGCAGAATTTGGGCGAGAACTCAGGAGTACAGGATGATTCTACTGAGTTACCTGCAATGCAGCACATCGATTCGATGCCTATTGAAGATGACGACTTCCCAGAGCCAGTGGCTCCCTCTTCAAATGAGGTATCGGATCCCGCAGCATCGGATCCCCCAGTTGAAGAGGTTAAACCAAAAAGCTCCGAACCACCTCTCCCCCCAATACCCGAAATGCCCACTGAGCCAGAACCGATTGACCTTACCCTTTACACAGATAAAGATTCTCGCAAAATTGCAGAAAAGGAATTCAAGAGGGTCACTAAAGTTTATCAGCAAGCAATCAAAGACCGAGAGAGTGCTATCAAGGATAGACGTAAGCTAGTTGAAAAGCGTGAGAAGAAAGCTCGGCAAGAACAAGAAAAGTTACAGAAGGCCGAGGGAAAACAACGCCTTAAAGAGGAGAAAGAAGAGCAAAAGAGATTGGCCACAGTAAATCCCGAGAAGCCTCCAACAGAGAGGACGGGATCGATCACATCATCGGTCGTCGATGACAAGCCCAAGCGGGACAAAAAGTTTTGCATTCTCCCTCCCAAGTATGGAGGCGAGAGGGATAAATGTTGGGTTAGGGTGTACATGGAGGGAGTTGACGAGGTTGGTGCACACTGCGGACTTTTCTTCCCGGGCCCTCAATATGAGAGCTTGGTTGGAGATGTGGGTGCTCGCATTGGGAAATGGTTGGAGGAAGATGCAACGAGAAGAGCCATCTTGGAGGCGGAGATGGCTGATTGATTTACGATACCACGACAGGTCACGAAGCAAGGCATGGGACCTCGGGATGATTTTATATTAATGAATGATTTTCACCAATCTGAATAATACACATAATAATTTATCCAAACCCTCCGTACATGTGCTTTTCGGAATCTTCATGTCCTTTGATTGGATGCCCCTGATGTACCCCACCGACGCCACCGACATCTCTGGAGAAGTGGGGTCAATACTTAAGCCAGGCTCCATTCAAAAACTTAGATCGACGACGACGACATCCCATGAATGTGTTTCTGACTCACAGCCAAGAGAAGGGAATCTCTCTATTTTGCTCTTAATATACGGAATATTCTCTTGCTGTTCAAAGCGTATTTCTCTTGAATTTCCAAAAAGTGGCTCAGCCGGGTCCTTTTTTCTACTCAAGTACCTGGTTTCGAGCATTCTTTTGTTCGTGCCCTTCCAGATTTGACACAGACTGAACGAGTGGTAGTATAAACTCAGTGCGTGTATAACAGGAGCACAGCAGGAAGACAACAATCCCCCGCCAAAATGGTGACCAACGCTTCCGCAAACACATACACCATCCCCACTTCTCTCCACTCGCCCTCATCAAATCCACAGCCTGCAGCACGCAAATCATGGAGACATCGTATCAATATTCTCTCTCCGAAATCACATTCGACTCAGGCTTCCGGCGCCCAGGACGAGCAATATGAATTGCGACAGCTGAATACGAATGCCACTGCCAGGAGTCGACATGTGCCGAAATGGTGGAAGGTGAGATTGTTTAGGGGGATGATTAATGATGTTAGGAGGAGAGCACCGTATTATGTTAGTGATTGGACGGATGCTTGGGATTATAGGGTTGTTCCTGCTACGGTTTATATGTATTTTGCAAAGTAAGTGGCACCTTTTCTTGGGAGTTGTTGGGATTGGGATACTTGAGTTTGGTATTAATTTTGATATAGTATTTTGCCGGCTTTGGCTTTCTCATTGGACATGTATGTTTTCCCATGGAATTTGAAGAGAGACCACTGACTGTTTTGAAATAGGTTCACGAAAACGAATATGAGTTATGGGGTTAATGAGGTACTCCTTGCTTCTGTTCTCGGATCCGTGGTGTTTGCCATTTTTGCAGCACAACCATTGGTTATTGTTGGAGTCACTGGTCCTATCACGGTTTTCAATTAGTAGGTCTCTCTTTGTTGAATATGGAGTGCAAACTAATGAGACTAAAGTACGGTTTACGACATCATGACACCTACCGGAACTAATTACTTTGCTTTCATGGCTTTGGTTGGACTGTACGTTGGAGCACCTCTCAGAAATTTCACCTACTGATCTTCTTAGCTGGTCCTTGGCTATGCATTGGGTTCTGGCTTTCACCAATGCCTGCAATGCATTGAAATATGTCACGAGATTCTCTTGCGATATCTTCGGGTTTTATGTTGCTTTCATCTATCTCCAAAAGGGAATCCAGGTTCTCACTCGACAAGCATCCGGTGAAGGGTTCTACCTTTCAATTATGGTATCACTGTTGGTTTTGGCTGTGGGATATATTTGCGGTTTAATTGGCACGAGTCCTCTGTTCCAGCATTACGTTCGGGTTTTCATCAAGGACTACGGGACACCACTTACAGTCGTTTTCTTCACTGGATTCGTACATATTGGTAAGATGGCTGATATCAGCTTGGAGACCCTCCCAACCAGCAAAGCGTTCTTTCCTACTACGGATAGAGGGTGGTTCATACACTTCTGGGATATAAGAGTATCAGATGTTTTCATTGCAATCCCATTCGCTGTTCTCCTGACCATTCTATTCTATTTTGACCACAATGGTATGTCTCAACCCACCACTCTCAAGATGTGCCATCTCATAAAAACAAATAGTATCATCCCTCATCGCCCAAGGAACAGAATTCCCCCTCCGCAAACCAGCCGGTTTCCACTGGGACCTCTTCCTCCTCGGCCTCACAACCGGAGTAGCCGGTCTCCTTGGAATCCCAGCACCCAACGGACTCATCCCCCAAGCCCCCTTCCATACCGACTCCCTCTGCGTAACACAAGTAATCACCGACCCAAACGAGGAAGGCGCAAATAAAGGCCATGTTGTCACAAAAGTCTCTCATGTCGTAGAACAACGCTTCTCCAATCTCGCCCAAGGTATCTTAACACTCGGTACAATGACCGGTCCACTGCTTATAGTCATCCATCTCATCCCCCAAGGGGTCCTCGCGGGTCTATTCTTTGTTATGGGGGTCCAAGCACTAGAGGGAAATGGCATCACGACAAAAATTTTGTTTTTGTGTAAAGATCGGAGTTTAACACCCAACTCGGAGCCATTGAAGAGAATCGAGAGGAGAAAAGCTATCTGGTGGTTTGTAAGTATCCAACTCCTTGGTTTTGCAGCTACATTCGCTATCACGCAGACTATTGCTGCTGTTGGATTCCCGGTTTTCATTCTTGCGCTGGTGCCAATTCGGACGTGGCTTTTGCCGAGGTGGTTTGAGGAGGGGGAGTTGAGGTTGTTGGATGGGCCGACGGCCAGTCCGTTTACGATGATTAGTGTTGGGGGGAATTATGGGGAGGATGTTGAGGTGGATGATGTTGTTGGTGATGAGGACCAGGGAAGTGGTGAGACGGTGGGGAACGCGGGGAGTGTGAGTGAGGGGAAGTTAGTGGGGAAGATAGATGGTGATGATAGTGATGAAGGGAGAGCCGAGAGGGGAGAGGGTCCGGGGATTTCGGGACAGAGCGAGAGGCAGAGGAAGAGGGGTGGTAGCTGGAGGGAGGGAGAGGGGTTGGGGGAGAGTATTGAAATGGTTGGTGGGGTGAGGAGGAGGAGTGTTAGTAGGCAGCCCAAATGAAGATGCGGCGTGCTAGAGGGAAGTGAAGACAGGTTATGAAGGACAGAGAAGTGTATACACTCGTGATTTGCGGGAACATAAAACTGGTGAAGAGTAATGAACGAATAGTAGGAGGCGTGGATAAAATTTACATTTGAAACTTTTATTTGTTACGCATAAGAAGAAACATTGAAACCATATTTAGATACAATCCCCGCTTTTCTGTTTAGACTCGTCGGAAGTTCTTTCAATTATTTTCGTTGTTTGACTCTCTTCAAGGAAACCATTTCAAGTAAAGATGGTTTAATTTATGACTTAATCTCTTTTTTAATCTCTTGATATATGGCGAGGGGGGTTTTTTTTATGAAAACCTTAGCACTGATATCATGGCCTTATAGTCAACACGTGTACCTCATTTTTCTCGGCGCAGGAGAAAAGGGATACATATGTTGACTGAAATATCTCTCCACGAATTAATAATAACTATTAAACCATCTTTAGGACCAAAGAGGCGAGAAGCTTTGAAAGATACAAAGTCTCTTGAGCTAGACTAAGTGATACTTTACCGAGGCAGGTTGTTGATAATGCAGGGTGATAAGACCAAGCAATTAAATTGGTTGTACAAAAGAAACCGGCCTTGCTTTTCTAGGCGCAGCGGTCAATATTTGGGGTTGAAACTGTAGACCCACCTCCGTTCACTTCCAGCTTCAACACTGTTTGCTCACTCTACCACGAGTCTCAAGATGCGGCTCATCAACCCCAACACTTACAGCTAACTGAACTTTTTGGTGATGACGTTCCACCATATGCAATCCTCTCGCACACTTGGGGGAAAGAAGAGGTTTCATTCCAAGACATGCAACAGCCTGATGTACAAGATAAGGCTGGGTTTTCAAAGATCCTGAATTGCTGCGAGCAGGCAAAAAAGGATGGGATTGACTGGGTCTGGGTTGATACTTGTTGTATCGACAAAACTTCCAGTTCAGAACTATCCGAGGCAATCAACTCAATGTTCGAATGGTACCAGAAGTCGGCGGTCTGTTATGCCTTTCTAGAAGACGTACACGCTACCGATTGCGCTGTTTCAACGCTTGAGCTCAGACAAGCAAGATGGTTCACGCGGGGTTGGTGTCTCCAGGAGTTGGTCGCTCCTCGAAAGATTGAGTTTTATTCTGCAGACTGGACGGAATTTGGGACCAAATGGAGTCTACACACTCAGATTGAACAGATCACTGGAATTCCGGCGGAGATCTTACTGAATAAGTCTGAAAACCTAGGCCTAGTGGAATACAACGTTGCACAGAAAATGTCGTGGGCCTCGAAGCGAAAAACCACCAGACGAGAAGATGAAGCATATTGTCTTTTAGGGATTTTTGGGATTTTTATGCCATTGTTGTACGGCGAAGGAAGCCGAGCCTTCCATCGACTACAAGAAGCGATAATGAAACAGACCGAGGACTACTCGCTTTTCCTCTGGACAGAGAGCCGCAAGGTCCGCAAGCTGTTAGGGAAACATTGTGGTGTCTTTGCACCCTCCCCGAGCTCATTTTGCGAAGGCTCATTACAAAACTCCGGGAAGATATACCATTATCGAGATATCAGCTCCGTTTTTCTTAATCGCGGTCTTGCTTTAAAGATACTGCCACGATCATCTGCGAGCTGGAACCCTTCACGAATGACCCCTCGGGGCTTATATATCCACACTTTCGGTCGAAGTTCTGGCAACAAGATACAATTGTGGACAGGGTGCATGTATGGAGAAGAATACCTGTGCGTTGAGATACAAGTCATCAGAGGCGGTGGATTTTCCCAGTACGGGCGAGCTGGAATTACGGCAAATTCTAAATGGTTTGTCGATGCACGTGAAGCCCAGTATTTTGAGTTGTCCGAGTTCTACTTGAACACTGATGAGCGGAGTTACGAGTCTTGGGGTCTATTGAGACCGCTCTATTCAAGCCCTAAAGTGGTTATGTCTACTAAATGCAAGGAATCCATATACTATATTTCAGCTTTCCCTCCCACGATAGCTGAGGAGACCGGTAGTTGCGTTCAAGGTCAACAAGTTTACAGCCTCAAAGGACGAGAAGAAATATCAAGGAGTTCGTTTTCAACGTTGTCGCTGAGATTCAAAGTCTTCCAAGCCTTTGGAATAGGTACAGGGCATTTCATCGTGAGCTTCGGGCTGTTAGATAGTTCTCCGTGGTGCAGCTTAGCGGTAAACACGGGGACTGATATGTTGTCTCTAGAAGAGGAACTCAGCAACATGAAAAGTCCCAAAAATGGGATTTCGGATCGAGCAATGGCCCGGTTACCTAGCGGGAGGGTGATTCATGTCGCAGCTAAAGGTACCAGCGGGAAAGAAAATCCAGTTGGAAACCCCTGTTACACTTTGTACGTCACATTACTTGCTGGAGACGCGGATGGAGGCGCGAATTCTCCACAGTAACGGTAGGATTTTCTTTGGGAATATATCATTCTTCGGCTACAAGGTGCGTAATTCTCAACGATGTTTCAAACATGTCGTGGCAGAAGAAAGCTGGCTAATTTATAAGCACACTAAGTCTTAGGTATTCTGGGAATCTGAGAATTGATTTATGCAGTGGGCTAAATAGTGTGTTAATTATTGCTTTTTTTCTTGGGCTGTCCTGTAAAGTGCGAACCCCTTCACACCATCAAATCTCACTTTACAACTTCGCCCCTTTAGCGAAAATAGACATATGGCTTTGTTTTGCGAGTACCCCTCGTCTATTACAGGTCAATTCTTCGAGAACTTTTAGAAGATTAAAAGGTTCGGTTTTCTATCCTCCTGAACGTGCTCAGAGAATGTTTATGGTTGTCCTGGGTACCTAGTTTTTATACCATGGTAGGTGTTATCAGAAGAAAGCCCGCTCCGCCTGCATTGTGAATTCAAGTGTAGTAATTTCTAAGTAATAATATAAAAGTGATAACAGGAAAGGACAGAGCTAGACGAGTTTAACAAACTTCGTCTCGGCATCCTCCAAAAAATCCTCCAAGTCAAGAGACTCTAGGATATCTCCGCATCCAAGACCAATCCGTCGATACTGCTCCGTGGTACCTGGGACAGCTTCAATCGCTAACGCCACCCATTGTCGTCCTAACCAATTTTGTTATCCGTCGATTTTGTGCCCTACAAAAGATCCCAGATATAAGAAAGGGTCCCGTGACCCCATCTCCGTGAATTTTCTAAAATCGTTCATCTCATCTGGATAGTAATCTCCAAGTTTCGTGAAAGGCGGTTTATTGTAGTAGACGGACAAATATTAATACCATGTGTCGTCTTCAGGACTGCTGGGTCGAATACTATATTGTTGTATTCTTCCCCGCAGAGTCAACACCCCTTCCTGCACTTCTCCGAATCGGTTGGAACCGTGCACTTTGGTATCAGCTCCAATAATTTGAATGTGTTTAGAATCGAAGACATGAGTTTCAAAGTTCTTATCGCAGAAAGAGACACCATGTATCGAAGATGCCCAAGACCAAGAGGGTGCCACATATGGTAGCGCGGAGTCCTTGACTTCACGGTCAAAATAGTTTCGCTCTCGGTAAGATTCATTATTCCATGTCAAACCTCTTGGGATATCTGACAGCCAAAGACCAGCAAGGTACTTGTCCTGGAGTTTATGTTGAATCTCTCTTGCAATGCCAGAAATTGCTGGCAGTTTGTCAGAAGCGAACGTCAAGGCAGCTTCAGAGTATGTCTCCACAATTTGGCACTAGTATTTAAGCTATGCTTGACGCTCTTGCTCCAGGCTAAAAGATTGCTTGGTAACTTCAGACTTGTCTTGGAAGTCATCCATGAACGGGAGATGGAGGTATTCGCGGCGAACATTCGTACAGCATTCGAAATACATAAAATAACTCCCGAAATAGAGGACCTGGCTGGAAAGCAATCTTTCTTGGAGAACCCAGGCTCGTTTTGAAAGCTGCGAATGTCTTTCCGTTTCAGGGTAGTATGGATCTCTCAAATTCGAAAGCGACAAAGTGGCTAATTGATTAATTTCCCCGTTCGACATCTTCAAGTTGACTGACAAAGCTTCAGGTCTTTCAAACAAAAAACCAGAATTGCAATCAACAGCGGCGGGACCAGCAATTGTGACTATTGCATTCCTATATATATCGGGCATCACAAAGCAGTGCCGTTCCCAGTCTTCTCGAGAATCCTGAATAATGCATAAGCTGTCGATCCAGAGATAGCGTAAACCGAGTTCACGGGCAGCAGTTACAGCATGCTGAAATGTTTTCGGTAATCTAGTGTACGGAATCCCCTCCAAGTTTGCTTTGAGTGTAGTTGAGTCGGTCATCATCGGGTTTGAGTTTCCCCAACAATGGCTCAATGCTGCATAATCGCCAGAGTTATCGTCGCCAAGCACAAGACGAGGAATCTCGGTTCCCTCGTCCGTTCCAACATCAATAATTCGGGGCGGGAGTTTGGATCATCCAGAGATCCTACATGCCGGGTGCTTTTCCATACAATCATGGATCCACTTCTTCCCAAGAGAGAAGTCTGGGTGTCTAGCGATCTTTCTTCCGACAATCTAACCATGGGTAGCATCGCTCTCTTTCTTTTTTGTCACCCATATCTCATATTAGATATATCTGACGGTCATACCGGCTGGAACGGAAAACTCCACAAAGGATATACGGATTCAGTAGTTGTACCATCCGCTACATTTCTCCTTGAAAACGTTACTCCAAAAGCACCAGGTATACGCCCTGTCGTTTCAGGTGAATGCTACTTTGTAGCCATTTCACGTGACCTGGAAAAGGCTATAGAAGAAGGACCTACGTAGCTACTTGGACAAGACAAGACAAGAATAATACACCACTTTGAGCACCAGTTTAGGTACCAGTTTTATGACCTCAAGTCATACCAACACGCCCAGAATCCACCAATTCGACATAGAATACATGGCGAGCTGTCTCCGGTTGCCCAATGCCGTTGTCATCTAGTTTCCGTTGCAAATTCTTGACAGCTTAAACAGAAACCTCAAGTTCACCAGCATAATAGTACAGCAGCGTAGGTCTAAAGAGTGTGCAGAGCTGGCATCCACCATCAGCCGATTCTATCAAGTCTCCAAATGTCAATTGGTGCTGAAACTTCCAGTTTGAGACGGTACTTTTGATTTGAATCTTTCTGCAAAGAAAGCAGAGCATCTTGCGATCTTGTGTTGGTTTTGGTGTTGTCATAACAGAACTGAGAGGGTTCCCCAGGCAGCAACTTGAACAAACCCTACGTACCATAAGCAAAGAGAAATGCAAAAAGAAGACCCAATGAAGAGTTGGGGAATGAGCCCAATGCGGGGGTCCCATGCGCCACATTGTATTGTGGCTTACGTCCGATCAGCGATAGACCAATTGTCCCAAACGAATATACTACATATAAGGACTGCCTTGGTTCCGGAATTTTTTTAAGGATATATCCAGGTTACCCTTATCGACGCTATTCTTGCATGCAGGATTTCCTGTTACTCAGCAGAAAGTTAGAAGCTAGAACAATAATGCCGCTTTTACTGTCCCTCGCGCGCCAGAGTGCCGGAGCTTGAAGTTCCGTTTTATATACAATCAGATTTGATTGCCGTATGCATGGAGTTTGCCAATGAAAATTTAGATTGAAACTGTCAAAAGGAAAGGCGTCACGAACACATTACATGGTTTCAATAGTGAAAAATAATGCCCATTCTGTAAATAGTAACAGGTGTTGAAAATATCCAAGAACCGGTCAAGGTGTGCGGTCTTCGGTACCCTTTTCTTTACGGAGCTGGAAACCATTGGGGATGATGAGTTTGGCCATCGAAGGAAGGGCAATTCTTGAGTGTCCCTGAGAAAAGATTTTATAAATTAATTGAGATCTATTTGCAGCTCGAAATTAACAAAGAAGCTTGCATTTTATATACAGAGATTAAGTGATAGGAGTACTTACATCGCACACAATTTTCCCTCATATGTGGTTATTTACAGTATACAATTGAGACAACCCTGATAATCATCAGTTGCCAACAAGAGACGATCGAGGTTGCTGTTCCCTTTCCTACTTCGAGCGTGCATCAACATTTCTGTCGAAAGGAAGCAGCACATGGACACCAGTCTATCATACAAGCCAGCATTCGATCAAATTGCCTTTAATCCGAGCCCCTTCCAAAGTTTTTCCAGACAGAGCCTCTGGCAGGGATGTAGGTTCGACTCTCGATAGCCTTTTTGATCCCATAAAATCCGGCAAATGGCCAAGCGGTTCGCCAAAACGAAGTGACTGCTTTCTCTGCCTTCTTCTCTGCTTCCACGTCGACCTTTACTTTCTCATACACAGTCGGAAGAGAGGTAGCATTGTACTTCACCCGAAGTTTCTCATACCAGCTTCGGTCAAACAACTCCCAGAATTCATTCTCGGTGTAGTAAGTGTGTGCGTAGAACCACTTCATCCCACCAAGTTCTTTCAATTTTCGCTCCAGATCTCGGTTTTTTCTGACAAATTCCGCATGGTTTTCAGGCCCAGTTCCCCATAGTCCGATATTCAGCATCTGTTGTAGCGTCTTGCTATCCTTTTCGGTGGCGGCATAATGCGGGTGCATAGTTGGAAGAGGGTTCTGCTTTAATGGACATAACCAGAGAGGATATATGCCGAAAGTCTCATCTGTATAATCCACAAATTTCTCTGCGGTCGAATACGGAAGTGCTAGATCTTGGACAATATATTTCTTAGACTGCCCACTGGCGTGTAGGGCCGAGTACATCATTCGTGTGTGAAGGAAATCGTCGAGGAACCATCTAGTAAGGCGGTTGAAGGGGAATTTGAAGTACTCAAATGCCGAAGCTCCCACCCAAAAGCCCCCACGATCATAGCGGAAAAGATACTCAGCGAGAGGGATGGCTTCAGCAATTGGCTTATTACTCTTCTCGATTCTGTCCTTAACGTGCAGGTAAAACCAAGGATCCCAAGCACCGCTGAACCGTTGAACCTCGAGCCCACCTTTCTCGTCCGTAAGACGTCCTGTGACTATTGCTCCATGTGTTTTTGAATACATGATACCATCGACATAATCCAGATCGGGGCTGCTTGTTGCCTCTTGAAGCTTCTCGATTGCTTCTGCCATGTTTGAAACCGGATGGTATGTCGTTTCCACATATTTCTTAGCATCATGAAGCTGCAATTCCACCAATGTTGTTACCCCAAATGTGCCAACCGCCCCCGCTGCTCCATTGAACAGGTCAGGCTTCTCCATTCGCGACAAATTCGTTACTTCCCCATCTGCCAATACCATCTCCACGCGGTTGATTGTCCGATCGAAAAAGCCATGCTTGAAAGATGAACTTTCACCAGATGTGCCAGAATAGCCCCCTCCAACAGTGATACCGGGAAATTCCATAACAACAGGAGGGACAAGACCATGCTTCAACGTAGCCTCAACCAGCCGGTCCATAGGCACATTGGGCTCCACCAGACATGTCTTTCTCTGTATATCCACCTTCAACACATTCGATAGATTGCTCGTATCTACTAGATTTCGCTTGAGGGTTGATCTTGTGCTGTTCGTTGAGCCATGGAAAATGCGGAACTTCTCGCCCTTCTCAAAGAACCCCCTTACACTCCGGGCTATTTTTTCGACAGCTTTCTCGTGGAGCTCGTGGGGACTTCGAGTTGATGTGCTTTTCGAAAAACATCGTGTGGCAGACAGAGTGAGAATAAGTTGAGGGCTCATAGAATGCTGTCCGCATATCGGAAGAAGACCCGGTCGAGATGCCTTGGTGACATCGTCCCTCGAGTTGGAAATCGAAGACGGCAATGTTTGAAGGAACGCCGAGGCATAGCGTTGCTGGCTATGACCTCTTACAAGGGTGGCGGGTATGTGAGGGTATTGGCATGTTTGCCTTTTGGCAGCAATTGCTGTCCAAGAAGGCTTCATGGGTGTTGGGATGGTTCGTGGTTGATGTTTCTGGCGATTTTATTTCAGAACGCGACGAGAACACGAGGTCACGACTTCTCAGCCTTAACCATGGACCTACCAACCTTTCCACACCTTCAACATCTTCCATCCATCAATCCGACTCGGAATTGAACAATTCTCCTCGTCAATTTGACAACTGATGCCACCTCTACTCAGCCATCTTAAATTTCCAAGTCACATCGCCCGCTCACCTTATCTTTGTCACACCAACCATGGTTATGGCCAAGTCCGTGTCGACGTATGAAGAGCGTCAAGAATGGAGACAACGACATCTTCTTTCAAATGACAAATTCATAACGAGTCTTCCAAAAATCGAGCTCCATGTACATATCGAAGGAACCATGTCTCCGGAGTTGCGATGGAAGCTTTCTCAAAGAAATGGAATCCCCCTCACGGCAGGGTCAGATAAAATCCCACTTTCATCACTGGAAGAAGTCAAAGAAGCCTACAAACGCATCAGAGGGAGAATTGGCGCAGCCTCAGCCGATGCGCGAAAGCATATGACTTTCTTCGAGGTGTATTATGGAGGCTTTGACCTTTTGCAAACTGAAGAGGATTATTATGATCTTGCCATGGGCTATTTTGAGCGTGCCAGCCCGATGCAAGTGAGGTATTGTGAACCTTTCTTTGACCCCCAAGGTCACACGAGGAGAGGGATATCATTAGATGTCATGATGGGGGGCTTCAGAAGGGCCCAAGTCGAAGCAGAGAGTAGGCTCAAGGCAAGAAATACGGTTGTTACTCTTTATCACAAACCCGACTAACTGACTATAGGTCAAATCCCAGTGGATCATGTGTATTCTTCGTGATTTATCGCCTGAGTCTGCGATAGCTCAGTATGAAGCAATGCTACCATACAAGCATATGATTGTAGGTCTTGGCCTTGATTCGGACGAATTCCAAAGGCCGCCGTCACTTTTCCAGGAAGTTTTCACGCGCGCTCGAGCGGATGGCTTCAAGCTTACAAGTCACTGCGACTTCAACCAAAAGGATACCCACGAACACATTCTCCAAGTTGCCAGAAGTCTGGGAGGCGATGGAGCAGAGCGTATCGACCATGGAATCAATGCTTCTGATCAAGCGGAACTTATAAAAATTATCAGAGAGAAGGACATCGGCATGACGATATGTCCTTGTGCCTATATTCGACATACTTCTGAGGAGGAAGTCTTCCCTCGGATTCGCAAATTATTCGATGCGGGAATCAAAATCACGATCGCAAGTGATGATCCTGCCTATATGGAAGACAACTGGGTTCTCCATAATCTTTATTTGGTTCATGAGAAATGCGCTTTTACAAATAGAGATCTTGTTTGTCTTCAGAGGAATGCTGTTTCTATTTGTTGGGCGGACAGCGAAACAAAAAAGGCAATATTAGATGAGCTGGCAGCGCTTGAAAAGTCCATTTGATCCTCATTTATTTTTCTATCATTAAATCATTGGATAATGGAATCTCAAATTCAAGTGAGAGAATTTTTTTAGAACTAGAGCCATACCAAGACACTTACTTATCTCAGCGATATGCCCCCGCGACAGTGGATCGCCGAAAAGACGGATGGTTACGGGCGTGCTTGCCCGTTAGATGTTGTGTCCCGGCGCAAAGATGGGATATAATCCCGTACCCTTTGTGATTGGCTACCCCTACAAGGTTCTTATCTTCCTCAGAAATTTCAATTTTTATATCAACTCGTGAAATCCCTTGCGCTCATGGGAAAAAAGAACTCATTTTCCATCGCAAATACCGAGTATGGCGTCAGCAAAAATGGCAAACGAGAATGCTGTAAATGTCGTTGAGGAAGAGCTCCAGGTTGTCAGCCCGTACACCAAGGCACTCGCAAAGCGTGTAATTCGCAAGATTGACACGCGGGTTTTGCTTATAATGTTCTTCACTTACAACTTGAATTTTATGGATAAAACGGTTCGTTTTCTTCGCGCATTCCCTACCCTCTTCTGAACCACGAATTTTGGAATGCCAAAATGGCTTAAAATACTTCTTCAAATGGTCATATGATCCCATCTTGAACGACATCATTCTAATCATGTGGCTACATAGATACTGTCTTCAGCTGCGGTGTTCGGACTAACCGAGGACAATAACCTAGTGGGGACCCAATACTCTTGGGTTTCTTCTATATTTTATTTCGGGTACCTGCTTTATGAATATCCCACGACTATTTTGATTCAAAGGCTCCCCGTCTCAAAGTATCTTACTGTTGTCACATTTCTCTGGGGAGCCGTCGTTGCAACTACGGCTGCCTGTACGAGCTTCGGTGGGTTAGCAACCTGCCGCTTCTTGCTAGGCGTTGCGGTAAGAAGGCACCTTTGATTTGCCTAGAAACCATGGCTTATTATTTCAACAGGAATCAACAATCTCGCCCGCGTTTGTGTACATTACTAGCATGTGGTATACTCGAGACGAAATCCCATCACGTACTGGAATATGGTACCTTTGCCCTACAATAATTTGTTAAAATCAAATACTGAATACAATAGGTTTGCCGGTAACTCTGTTGGAGGCTTCGTTGCTTCGCTATTGGCCTATGGCATCGGGCAGATCACGCATCCTCTCCACCCTTGGCAATGGATGTTCATTGTAAGTAAAAGTCTTGTAAAGAAGAAGAACCAACCTTTCTAACTTTGAACAGATATTTGGTTCCTTAACAAGTCTGTGGGCTTTCGTGATATTCTTCTTCCTGCCGGATTCGATCAACGATGCCGGATTCTTGACTGAAGAGGAGAAGCAGTATGCAGAAGATCGTGTGGTGATGGGAGGAACAGGAAGGACAGATACAACCAACCGCGAATGGAAGAAATACCAGGTTATTGAATGTCTTTTGGACCCCAAAACATACTTCTTTGCTTGTATATCCGTCTTGACCCAGGTACGTATCTTTCCAGATATCTTTGTACCAATTGCATTGCTAATTAACGTTACTTCAGATTCCCAATGGTGGTACTGGAAGTTTCGGAAACTTAGCTTTAAAGAGCTTTGGGTTTACCAGTCTCGAAAGTACACTTGTAACCTTGCCATCTTCGGTCATTGCGATGTCAACTATTCTTGTGACAGGATGGCTAGCTGGGCGATTCAAGAACATAACAACCTTCTTGATTATCGCTGTCGTCATTCCACCAGTTGTCGGAAGTGCGATCATCTTCTCTGTGAAAACTAGGGGGCTGCGACTCTTTGCTTATTATTGTGTAAGAACAATCTAACTTGTAATGTTTTATTCCCCTTGCTAACTACGTAAACAGCTTCAAACTGGCCCCGGAGCTCTCCCTCTCACCCTAGGATTGATTTCTTCAAACTACAAAGGCGTCACGAAGAAAATGACAATCACGGCTATACTATTCTTGACGTATTGCGCCGGAAATATCGCAGGCCCACAAACATTCAAAACTTCCGAGAAAGCACAGTATGTCGAACTGCCCCCTGAAATCCTTGCAATTTTAAACTAACACCCATTAAGCGGATATCCCACCGCCTTCAAGGCAATTCTCATCTGCTATGGATTGGTGGTTCTCGTATCTATGAGTTTACGACTTTATCTGACTTCCGTCAACCAATCTCGAGATACATCAGAAGGAGTAGCCCCGCTCGATCAGGCAGATGGAATTGGAAAAAGGGAATTGACTGCAGAGGATTACGAGGATGTTACGGACTTTTTTACGCCAGGCTTCAGGTATCGTATGTAATCGCTGGAAGCCATCTTTGCGATTGGTTCAACCAAGCGAATGTTAATTTTATCACTCCCCAAATTTTTGATCCACGAGCGCCACACCACGAGACCATGTCAAAATCAAACCCGGCTGAGACCAAACCCCTTCTATGCAAAATTGAGGCTCCCAAAGTCTTGTTAGGAGGCTCTCTGGTGCAGCTTTACGAATTCGTTTCACAGCCTTGTCGCTACAAATAGATGTTGGTACGTATTCCAGGCTCTAGTTTATGTTGGAGGCGTAAAGGGCTGTGATGTAGCTTATCATTAGGAGGTGATTGTGGAAACCCCCGAAACACCAACCGAATCCAGAGACACAATCCTTGAGCGGCGACCAATTGAAAGCGTGCTACCGAGTGGGTTGTGCCGCAGCCGCAGAACCATGTTCGGTGTAAGCAGCCGCAAGGCACACATGCGCCCAGCATAATTGTTTCGCATAACGTGATTTTTCTGCAACTTTCCTAGCATGTCTGTCCACAAGTGTTGGTTGAGTTGAAAATGTTGGCATCCTTCCAGAGTATATGGGTACAAGTCTTCCTCTTCCTCTCATAGTATTCTATCTCTCGCATCATCTACTTTATTGCATTTCCTAGACATCTTCACCAGTCTTTCTTGATTCAAAACATATCACTTCTACACCAAACCTTCAAACTTCAACAACTTTCCCTCAATATGTCTATCCCAGCGATTCCTGGCGTTCCCTCCGATATTGCTTCTGCTGCTTCATCCTTTGTAGGGCAAGCTTCGTCCATTGTAGGACAAGCTTCTTCAATCGCTTCTTCCATCTTGGCCACCTCTGCAACATCTGCGCCAGTTGTTTCGTCGAGTGGTGTTCCCTCATCCGCCGCCGTTGTCCCAAACAGCACTGTCATCGTAAGCTCAAAAATTCCCATATAGCCTTCTTCTACTCACATATATAGAATGGCACAACAGTAGCAGTAACAGCCACTCCTTCTGGCTCTCCTGCTCCAGGTACAAATGGCACAGTCGCCTCGCCGGGCTCTCCAACGACTGCACCAAAGCCGTCAGGCACCGGGGCAGCGGCCGCAACAAGTACCACTAAAGCTGCCGGAGCATCAACTGGAAAATCTATCTCTCTGGGTGCCACAGCAGTGCTCGGCTTGGTTTTTTTGGGTGTCTTCTTGTAAGGGAATAATCTGATAGTGGGGCTAAGGGGGTGTGTTAGTTGTTCACAAATTGCATGGGAATGGACCTGGTTCGGCTAGCTGCGTTTTCTTTGTTTTGGGGTTATATTGGAATGTAATGTAGGATTATTTGGAAGGGCATGTGTGTGCGTGGATTAGAAAAATATACCATGATTTTGCAATTCACAGATCAAATTTCCAAAACTGTCCCAGTTGGGATTGAACAACTGGCATTGCTGAACAATTATTTCAATGGGTCTCGTCCCGAATGATTATTGGCTGGTCCGAAAGATCGGTACATAGCTTATGTGGCGGAGTCTTTCCTTGAGCTCGTGTTCTCTTGTAAGCTCGGCTCGCACCAACCGGCTGGGAGCTTGGCTTGTTTAAGTTTCAGAAGGATGTGATTTCGTAATACTTACTACGTATAACTCACGAACTTGGAAATTTGAGTGAGACTTCAAGGAGCCCAATTTGGGTCGAAAAGTGGCAGTCAGGAAAAGTGTCTAACGTGAGTGGTGGTACATGGTGTTGTCCCGCATGATGTGTGATTGGTCGAGTTGTCCGAAGTACTTGCCTCCTTGCAATTAGCATGATCGCTCGAAACCACCTCAGTCCAGAAATCAGAATTGTTTTTACGTGAAATAGGAATTTTCCAAAATGGAACAGCAATTTTTGACACGTTGAGACTGTTGGAATTCGGTTTCAAGGCAGAGTTTTGAAGTGTTGGTTCCTACCATGACTCAATGCATTCACGATCCTTCGCCAACAAAGTGGCACAAGGTAGCGCAGCCTTATGTGGTGTAACTGTTGTTGTTGGAATCCAACTTCCAGGCTTGAATCACTACCAAACTTCCAGCACCCAATCCTCTTTTCGTTTCATCACAGCCCTGTGAATATTGGCAATTCTGAAGCAGAGTGTGGCCGATTCAAATTGGGTTGACATAAGTCAAGACATGGAGGAGGCACGTATAAGTTGTTTTATGGCCCCCACCAGTTGGAAGGAAAATTGATAATTTCATTTATCTAACACACGTTGTCAGACTGTTACACAACTTGAAGTTGTCATTATCACCTTCTATTGCTAATACCCGAGTTTAAATTCGGTGAACCAAGTTGCCTGGCAGAAATACAACGCTCATCAAAGACCAAATATTTGACAAAATCTCACATAAAAATAGAACAAAATTAAGTACGCCACTTTATACGGTTGAAGAAATAGAGTATAATTTCATGAATGAAAGTTTGGTCCCACCCACCTTGTATTAAGAATATCGGTCATTGCTCCCCGATACCCTTTAATTCGTAATATTATAGGGTTATTTTTGATTCTTCTAAACTATCTCAGATCTAATTCTCTTGCACAATCTGTAGTCAGGTAGGTGCCGGAGCGCAACGAGCCAATGACCGATCGTCTTACCAAAAAACACTCTGTTCACCTAACGATTCTCTCTTCCACGAAGAATATAGAGAAGCCCTAGCGAAAGATAATTGAAGGTCTTTTTATTTAAGTCAATACTGTATGTATCTAGGCTCTAGGCTCTATACGCTGGTCTCGTATTACAAGTATCGGAGACTTGGACCTCTTTGCTGAGTCACTCTCTAACTTCCAAATAGTATAACCAAATACACACCATTTCAAATACATTTTCAATGAAACCAAATCGTCCCCACCTCTCAAATAAAAAGTGGTGCAATATAAGCTTTTGTTGTAGAAAGTTTACATCTCGAGTTCTATGCGTTTTAGTAGGGAGTGTATCTTGGCGTGGCTCGCTTGCGCCTATGAAAACGAGACATTTGGGGAGAGACGGAAACCTCACGCACTCTCTATGTAACTTATCATATTCTCAATCTTGATCTATCGGCCCTTGGAATTTCCCTGAAGTCTTTTCTGGGCGTGAAGAACACTTGAAGATAAATGCATTCTCCAATTCTACTCTGCTTTGAGCCACTGCTCTTTCCGACTTTAAAGCTCTCAAAGAGTCGAAAAGTGCAACTTATTTCTTAGTTGTCATATTTTACCAAGTTTGATCAGGTAAGAGAACTGGTCATTACTCCGCGTGCACACCATTTTCATTAACTAAGTAGATCTCAGACAAAAAGAGATATTGTTCCAGGCTGCTTCGGAGAACTGAGAAACTGACATTCTAATTCTTCTTGACCTTTTTGGAAAGTATTTCCTTTATCCTAGACCATTTTGCACAATCAAAAGGAAAGTAGGTGTTCACTGAGCAATGTCCACGTCTCTTACAATTATTACCAGCGTGCATCTCTTTGAGACGAGACGAGGAACATTTCCTTTCCGCAAGTCACCATCACCGAAACCGAGACCGAGAAGACAAGATTCAACCAAGTTGGAGTCAACTTAACTCCCACTCGAGTGGCGTTGAAAGAATTGGTGGAAGCAGGGGGAAAACTTTTGATCTCGAGGTCAACACATCCAAAATGCGCCTTCTCTGACATTCTCCCCCAATATATAAGACACTCAAGACATCACAAGGAGGGTATGTTCTCATATATCAGCCTCCCGTGGTTGCTCAAACTTCCCCTTAGGGCGTTTCTTGACCTTGTGGTCGGCTTTTTGAACCAAGTGGAGGGGATTCAGAGCTTTAAGATTGCCAGAAAGAGTGGGACAGGATTGATGTTATTCCATTTGATACTTTCAATGTTTATTTATACCGCTGTCAATCCATTCCCGCTCCAATCATATCCGGCGCTCCAGAAAGTCCAACTTCCATCGCAAAGGTGTGATTCGATTTCCCAAAGACCCGTATTTCTTCTTGTGTGCCACCAAATCATCCTTGAACCTCAATCTCATGATCTTCCGACACATCCATCTCACTCCAGCAATTGATACCTTCTGTGAGATGTCCTAAAGTGATGACCACGTTATTGTTGCGTACTTGTCTGGCTAGCAAGAAATGGTGTTAATCTTGCCTTCTCGGCCTGAATCTTCTGATCAAAGGCCTGTCTAATCTTAATCTCGCAATTTTTGTTCCCACAATAGAGCCATACATCAACACTGACAAAGGGATCCTCCACCTCGTGCAAGTGATAGATTGGAAATGAGACGATTTCGCTCGCAAGTGTGCGGCAAGGTGAAGCATTGCACTTGCGGTTGGAATTGGCGAGAATACAATTGTGGAAATCGAGTAAGATGGGGTTGATAGCTGTTCGCAACAGCTGTTCGCGTCCGGGGTCGGTAATTTCTTTCAATTTCGCGTCTGCTCGGATCAGGTCCGCTGGCATGAACCTGTGACCTGTGAATGTCCTGTTCGGATCGTTTTTGACTGTGATGTCGAAGCGGACGCTTGTCTCGACGGGGAGGGGGGGCATGATGAGTAATGCTGAGCGTTCGAGAGGCGGTAGTTTTGTTGGTAGATGAGAGTTTTGTGAGAGTACTTGATTCTGTGGAAGATATGTTTGATTCTTTGGAGAGCACAAACCGGAAAGCTGTGCCCAAATAAACATAGGCTCTCATCGTCGAGTTGAGGAAGTGGCGACTAGGTCAACTCTCTTGAATTTCTTTTATTCGGCAGCAACGGTTTGTCAGACTAGCACTTACCCCGACCTTAATAAAAGAAATGCACTGGCCACAACTTTGAATAGCTCCTTCCTCCGGCAAACTTTCCAAGATTTCCGGAGATGGACCGCTCGCCCAAATGAGCCTGAAGAAGAGAAGTAAACAAGAAGAGTTTTTTTCAAGGTACCCAACGAACATTTCTTAAAAACTCGTGAAGTGATACGCGACTGCATTTGATAGCCAACCACCAGCAACCAAGACCAGCACAACTTTGCTAATGCTGCAATCGGCCACGACGATCAGCTAGTTGGGCTTCAAACCACAGCCTAATATCATCTGTCATTTCCAAGAAATATTTCTTCACCAAACACATTTACTTCCAAAAGTCGTCCACAACCACAATCAACCCCACATCCTGTCAAAAACGTCTGACTCATATCCTAGGTTACCAAGCTCAACAACGCTTCTCAAGAGAATATGGAACACATCGAATTTCCGCCTTGCGTGATCCTCTTCAACGGATTTCCGGGCGTTGGAAAATACACTATTGCGACAGCCTTCAAAAACAAAACCGGAAGCATACCTCACCGCTTTATCGACAACCACACTCTCATCGACCCAGTTGAAGCCATTATTCCAGGTCGAAACACAACTCACTACGCCCTGAGAAAGCAATTTCGAGAAGTCGCATTGAAGGCAATTAAAAATATCGAGGAAAAGGGGCTTGCGGCTCTCTTGACAGCTTGCTTAGCAGCAGACGATGCAAAATATACCGAGCAATTCGAAGAGTATGTGGATATTGCAAAGTCAAGGAGTGTACCATTAGCTGTCATTGACATCGTACGCGATGAGAACACTAATAAGGAAAGGTTGCGCAGCGAGGAACGTACCAGTGGAGTCAAGACGAAGTTGACCGATGTTGGTATTCTCGACACAATGAGACAGGAGCACACTTTGTTGGATGTAAAGACCACGAGGGGTGGAGCAGGTCCAAATGTGTTCCCCTTCAAGTTGGACACGACGGGCCTTAGCTTGGAGGAGTCAGTTAGGGAGGTGGCTCAGTTTTTGGCTGGGATAGAGCATGTTGGTTGGCACGGATGAACTTCATACTTCCAGTGCACTTTTCTCCCTCCGTTGCTCTGCTTGTTGCTTCAATATCCCATGCGATCTGTCGTTACTCGTAGCCCAGCTTCCACAACTCTCCAACTCAACCAACCAACAAAGTATCCCCCGGACTGTAAAACCTCTACTCCACACTTAAATCACTAATTTATTATGAGATTTCCTTCTCTCTTTCAAAGCCGTTATCAAAGTGGGAGTGCGAGTGGAGGTTGCCTCCTACTCTTTCTTAACTTTTGTAGCCCAAATTATTTTCAAGTTTAGACATCAGAAAGTCTTAGTTGAGAGATAAAGTCCTTTCAACAGCGTGTAATTGTATCTCGGGTTTCGAACACCCGGTCAACAACTCGTCACTTACAGATAGCACCTCGCCATTCTCCTACAAACCCATGGTTTCATTTACAATCATTACCTCGTACTTGCTGATTTTCTCAAACCCTCATATTCTGAGACGGCCATGCTCACGTAAACTGTCCCTTTTCTACTTGCTTTCGGGTCAGTAAGTCCCGTTTAAAGAACAACCCCGTCGTTTGCTCGTATAATCTTTCTTCTTATTTGTTCCCCCTCAGCTCGCTTATCTCGCATGACTCCTTGTCCCCTCCACTAAACCCTGAGATAATGGAACAGTAATATCTGAAGGTCTACCACCAAGTATCAGGTCGCGAGCTTGATTTTCCTAATTGGTTAACAATGTGAATTCAACAAAGGAAAAGTGAGTATGGAATTTAGAATCTGCTCGTAACATCAGACAACACTCACTTTCCCAACCCCTTAACCCCTCTACGCCACGACCCCTCAACAGAAAAGTGGCAGAAAAGATATGATTATGTGATATAAATATCGCAGCTTCGAACCCCCAATAAATATTTCCACAACATCAATCAATCAATCAATCAACCTTCAAATATCACCCTCCCTCTTTCTTCAAGTCGAACTATTTTCCCCTTCGGCAGGCCCGAACTTTTTAATTATACTTTTACTTCCACCCATAAACAGCCTTAATTTACAACCATGCGTCTCCACCAAACACTTCTTTTGGGTGCCCAACTCTCGACTATTCTTGCTCTGCCTACGAAACCACAAGACGTGACAGGAGAATACACCATCTTGGCCCCCGATCCACCTGTCAAGCGATCGTCGAAAGCGGGAGTTAAAATTATTCCAGCGAACGCACAGAATGCGGAGAATGCAACTGCACGCGTACTAGAAGCAGGCGGGAAGAATGCGACTTCAAAATCGGTCGAGGCATGTACTGAAGTGGATAATATGCCGGCTGCAAAGTTACTCGATACTGTCAACGAGATTGCAGATGACTTGCAAAATGCTCTTTGTGTTCGCTTTACGACAAGAGATTCTGCTCTAGAGGAGCGTTCTGGGAAAGTGAATGAGACTTTGAATGCCACAGATAATATGTCGTCTGCAAAATCGGTCAATACAAATTCCGTCGACGAGCTCGCAAGCGACTTACAGGCTGCTCTCGATGTTTATTTTACCTCGGCGAAGAGTGGTTCTGCTCTGGAGGAGCGAACTGGGGAAGTGAAGGAGTGAAGAGAGGCAGTGGAAGCGGATTTTTGTGTGGGGGTAGTTGTGGATGGGTCTTGTAATCCTACACCAATGGAGGTTTCAGCTTAGAGTAATAAGGAGCCATCTTCGAAGCCTTGAAAAGGAAGAGTTACTTAAGGACTTCTGGGAGGAAGACCCAGTGCCTGTTGTGATGATATTTTGGGCTCTACCTGTGAGGAGGGATTGTGTCAAGACTGAGACGCAAAGAATTTGAAACTATATGTGGTGGCAAGTTGTTTTGGTAGTGTACTGCTTCATCTCGTTGGCTTTAATTTAGAAATGAAAATGGGTACATATTTGACCAAGTTCCAACGATTTCATTATTGATGGGAGAACGAGCTTATCAGCGGGTGTAGTTGTGTATGCTGGCATGACTTTAGACCTTCAATCGTACAGACGCTTCGAAAGAACGGCAAAGCATCTCGACATTCGTACGATAAGCACCAAGCATGGATGTAGAAGACTAAAACTAGAATGCTCGTCAAAATCGTTCTTTCCCTGATGAGGTCGAAGAGATCCAGTCGAGACCTCGTCGGCTGCACCACCTCAGGTCGCAACGACTCTTGAGTCGTTCCTTCCTTTCCCACCTCACAAAAAACCAGACAGCAATTCTACCTAGCTAGGTAACCGCAAGCGCGCACATCTCTCCACAAGGAAGGAACCACCCCAACTCACCTCACAACTCAACTCCCAAACCTAGAAACGCCCGCTCTCCCTCTCTTCCACTTCTTCCTCAACACCTCAACATTTTTCTCACACCACAGCCTTCTCCACGTCGAAACAACCTATCTCCAGTCATGAGCCCCGGGAAGGTCCTCATCATCACATATCCCTCTGCTGAGAGTCGTCACCGGGGCAAATCTCACGGTTACAAAGACTCCAGGCATGTCCCCGTGGCGAATGGTTGCTAGTTCGTTGAGGGGCTGGGATACGGTTGGGGGGCTTCTTCATCGGAACAGATGGCGGGTTCATGGGAGGTGAAGGTAGGTTGTTATTCCACCCTTTCTGTGGGGTTCTTGCTAATGCAGCTTGAGGAATTGGGGGTCTCCAAGATTGTCGAGGGACGAAATCAAGAGAAGAAAGAACCTCGACCTCAAGACATCCCGAAGCTAAGGGTTCTTGAGATTAAGATATTCTGAGCAAGTCGTTCCTTCTCTTATCTCTCAACTCGACAAGAGGTCCGTCCACCTAGGGAGGGGTTAGAGATCGCGCCTTCCCCAGCCTTGGTTTTGACTTCGGGTTCACCATGACGAGAGCAAAGAAGGAAGGCAGGCACGACTCGTACTTGAGGTGCCCTAGTTCTGGTTCTGTCCTGGAGTGACGCTCGAGGTCGAGGTCGTTCCTTCTCTCACCTCGCAACCTCGACCTCGGCATGCCAAGACGAGAAGCTGAGAAGAGAAGGCACGACTTTCTTACCCAGTCCACGTCCAGAGTAACCCATTACCATATATGATGTCTCGTCATCGAAAACGAATCGAGAGTTTTGTCGAAGCAGGTCACTACACCGCTGGCTAGCCCACTAATTTTCCAAGACAACTGACATAAGATCTTATCATACTGTGCCACGAGAGTAGAATAACGAGTCTTTCTCCATGATCTGGTACCATCAATCTTGTTACCGATGGCACCGCCGAAACTAGCTACAAGCATGCAACTCAACCACTTCCTGATGGATACATTTCAGGATTGTTAATCACCAAAATAGAACTCAACTAAAATGAAGTACTCGTAGATCCCTAAGAGCGATATCGGACTTTGGTCTTGGTTCAGTCTTGGGAGGCGAGGGGTTGGCGCTGCAGGAACAACCCCGCTAGAGTTTTGACCGCCCAAGCATATTTGAAGATCTAATCTAATCTGATGAAAAATCTTGTCCACAATTACTCTTCCCCCCCCAAACCCCAAATCAAATGTAGTGTGCACAGACACTTAGTATGGCACAGCGGCCGTGCGCTTACATTTTATCGAAATCTCGGAGATATCTACGGTCGGGGTTTGTAGAAGTAATCCGCTCGATCCGGCAATGAACGATTGATGCGTGATTCCGACGGCGACTTCCAGGTTGGAGTTTGATGCAGGAGTACAGTACTACCTACACTGTGACTGTACTGTACTGTACTCGTAAGTCGTAGGGAACGCATGACATTGTTGATCGACCCATCGTGCAATGTCATTGGTGATATGCCACCGGAAACTCAAGGTACCGACTGATGGGAGTGGTGTGTTTCCAGAAGGCGACTACGGGTGCCACCACGGGCGACCAGGCCGTTGACGCTTCAGTGCTCTGTCACTTGCCGTAGTCGTCCATTGAGGTAATTTGATTGGTCCCACCACTAGTACAGAAGAAAGTGGAGAAGAGGAAGGAGTGGATCCCAATTTAAAGTTGCAAGCACGAAGAGCACCAGATTGAAAAGAAAGTCCGAGAAAGTGGTTGATATCCCGAGGAGTCTGCAAAACATTGAATCTCTTTTGACTTCTTCTCAACTCCTCCAACCCCACCGACAAACATCGCCTTCGACTTCGACTTGGTTGTCGACGGAAACCCATTCATTTGGAGTTTATCACCTGTACCGAGTACCTGATTCTGCTTGCGACAAATCCCCACCCCGCCTCAACAACTTTCTCCCCCCCTTTTGGTTTGCTCTGCGCAACCACACCTCCGCCAGTATGGATATCGCCCTCGAATTATGCGATACCTACTTCTTTGACTACCTCTACTCGGCCATTCTCCCAGCACAATCCGCAGTATACACCTCGTCAAAAGATGGACTGAACAATACTACCTCGTTGCACTCGCGGCAGCCATCGTCGTGGCAATTCGAACCGGCTACGCAATTCATATCCTTTCCACCCGGGGAGGCCGCATATACAAGTCAATGGATGAGGGATAACATATACCGCCAATTCCTTTCTCTTGTGCTGGTTACCTGGTATGTCCTGACCAGCTATGAATGCGCCTTCAAGACCACTCAACTAACCCCCTCTGCAACAGGATCGCCGGAGCAGCAATTTACTTTTTAATAGCCACCCTCTCTTACATCTTCGTTTTCGATAAAACCACCTTCAAACACCCCAAATTCCTCAAGAACCAAATCCGACAAGAAATCAAACAATCCTGCAACTCCATGCCCACCATGGCCGTCCTCACCGCTCCTTTCTTCCTCGCCGAAGTCCTGGGCTACTCCAAACTCTACGACTCCTTCAGCGATGAACCCTTCCGCTTCTACAACTGGCTCCAATTCCCCTTCTTCATCCTCTTCACCGACTGTTTCGTCTACTTCATCCACCGCGGTCTCCACCATCCCTCCATCTACAAGACGCTACACAAAGCACACCACAAATGGATCATGCCCACACCCTACGCCGCAATTGCCTTCCACCCCGTCGACGGCTGGGCACAATCCCTTCCATACCACTTCTTCCCCTTCATCTTCCCGCTTCAGAAATTCGCATACCTCGGTCTTTTCCTCTTCGTTCAAATCTGGACGGTATTCATCCACGATGGAGAATATGTTGCCAATAGTCCTATTCTCAATGGTGCTGCGTGTCATACGATGCACCATCTTTACTTCAACTATAACTACGGACAATACACCACTCTTTGGGATCGATTGGGAGGTAGTTATCGTAAGCCAAATGAGGAGTTGTTCCGAAGAGAGAGTAAGATGGGACAGAAAGAGTGGGAACGACAGGTCGCGGAGATGGAGAGGTTGGTTAAGGATGTGGAGGGTGAGGATGACCGTACCTACGGAACTGACGAGGTGAAGTTAAGTACCAAGAAAGCCAACTAGATCTTTGGTGGGTATCGGGGCTTGATTTAAACCCTCTCGACTTCCAAGAGAGGTTGAAAAGGAGACTGGGGAAGTAGGAAAAGAAAGGAACCAAAAATGTTTATACTTCTTGGACACAACTTGTACATAAGCAGCAGCACGAGAAAAACGATAGAAGGCCGGGTTTTGGAGAGGAACCCCGGCGGTAGGGAAAAGGGTGGTTAATAATGTATTGTACAAGCTGGAGGGCATGCATTCCTTCTTGTTGGTGAAGGGGGGAATGGGGCGTTCTAGCTACCTAATAATTCTTTCTTCGATTTTTCTTTATATATGAGATGGGTTGGGCATTGGTGTTTGGGGCGTGAGGAGGAGAAACCTTTAATTTGAATTAAATTAATAACAAAATACTTTTTGAATGTTAATGTCTTTGGTGGGGTGATTGTCTTGTTTGGGTAGAGAGTAGGTTGTAGAGAGATAGTGAAGATATTTGGCAGGTGATGTATTGGTGAGAGGAAGAGGAAGCGAGAGAGAGAAAGGGACAAGGAGAGAGGAAGATTCATGAGACTTTGAGAGTAGTGAATACTACAGTCTATAGTTATAGTGTCAAGAGGAGCCGGGGGGGGGGGTGAACTCTGCTCCAACCAAGTCCCATCAGCTCGCTTTACGGGGACACTATTGGATCCTAATCAACAGGCACGCTTTAGTATTTAGTAAATCACAAGATCTGACGGCAGTCTTCTTCCATTGACACCTCGAGATTTACACTTTTCAACCTTTTAGGACTGGGCGGTCCTTTTCCGTTACAATAAGAGCCCACAGACAGGCTCGGTATTCACTTGGTAAGTTCAGATTTCATGAATGGATATATATGGATGGATTCGTCTTATTAAATTTCCCCCCGAGGAATATCAACCGCTCGATCTATTTTTCTTCATTGTAGTAGATATTTTTTTAAGGTTTATAATTTTAAGAGTTAAGGACGTGTTGGAAGGTAGCTTCTGATATGCGTTTTGAGAATTGGGTATGTTTTTCTTTCTCGACATTATTGAAGTTATTGAAATTACTGGAATTACTGAAAGCATGAGTTTGAGTCTAATTCTCTTTCAAGTGTGAGGTTAGGTTAGGTTAAGTCTAATTAAAATCTGGTATGCCATTCTATTTCCTGCTCCTCGCTAAGGTACTCTTCTCACTTGTCTTCCTATCCCGATGCCCGTTCCACAATTTTAAGACCTTGAGTTCTTGTTAAGTTTATACGGTGAATTCTGAGAACGAGGGAGTGAATATATGAGTGAGTGAGTGAGTGAGTGATTGTACTAGCTGTGATAGCAAGCGGAAGTGTAATACAGGAACACCCCGTTTCTGTGCGATGTTGTTCGTTCGGCGACTTACTGAAGTTGGGAAAGGTTCACTTTGGACTTCGAGACTCTCTTGGATGGGTTGGTGTTGTGGGTTTAAAAGTGGAGTGTGCTCTGTATTTTTGTGTTTTTGTGTGTTTGTGTTCTAAAAGTAGGCTCTCTAAGCTTGTAGTCCCTAGTAGTCGTATATCAGATGAGCAAGATGGAAGATTGAGAGAAGCTGTTGGAGAGTTGGAGAGTGGAGAGTGTAAGGAGTTGAGTAAACTGGCAAGCTTGGGAATCCTCGGATCTAAGTTTTATGTCTCGAGTTGATTGAAACAAATTATGGTTTTTTCTTTTCCGTGAGTTTTTCTCTTAGGTTTAGATGTGGTTTCGCTCTTTTAGAATATGTCGGTAGTATTAGATTAATCAAGACGTTTGAATTACTTCTCAGAACTTCTTTGTCAGTAAGATTTGATCTATCCCAAATCTCTCGGGTATTTGTTTTTTTGTTTGTTTGTTTTTTTTTGGAAAAATCAAAGTTCTTCAAACGACTTTCCGAACAAGCCCTTTTTCTTTTCTTTGTTCAGATTGGCACGTCACGACAAAAAAAAACTGAGCGACAATTGTAAACTAGATTGAGTGCTTAGGTACGAAGGCGAGCCAGGGGTCGGGAAGGTGATGAGGATATAGAGTAAATCTGTAGTTCTCTTTGTGTCCCACGAATCATGGATTACGACCAGTACGGTGTGTTCTTGCCAATTCGAGGGAGAAGAGACAACCCTAATTCATAAGTCACCCATAAAAAGAGCAACTATTCACTCACTCACATAAGCTCCATGCTACTTGTCATGTTTAAAAGCACATCACAGGTCTAGCATCACCTCATGAGGAACCAAAAGTTTTAGTCACTATGATAGCAAACGGGCAACAGCAGTCCCATCCAAAATACTCAAGGTGTATTTGTGAGGTCTGAGAGCATAAAGAGGAGAGGATACCTGTAGAAATCGGTTCTGGTTCCAGCGCTAGCAGACATTCAGGCTGTGAGAGGTAAAAAGATATAGTGCCTCAATAACACATCTGCTGCCTGGAGCTGCTTGCTCAAATGAGACAGTGGAAACGGCCTCACAAAATATAGTCCAAAAGTAAGTTGCAAAGTATATATATTCAACCAAAAAATCCCTCCCCCCCTTCATCAAATTACCCCACCAAAAAACTAAATACAATTCGAACGTAACAACAAAAAGCTAAATCGGAAAAAGACCAAGAGCGAGATAAGGTATAATATGTAAAGCGAAAGAGTCCCCCCCTTTAAAATACAGAACAACCCAAAAAACAAATGGTCAATCTAAACACCCAAGTCGTTTCGTTAATCAAAACCTCCCAGCAAAAAAATGTTCCGAAATCGATATCATCAATAGTTCCACCCAAAAATATGACACAAGTACGCCATCACATGCTCTTTTCCTCCAATGAGGTAGGTGGGGTGGAGAGATGATACCCAACTCCGCCCAAAAAAACAAAACGTAAAATAAGGTGGCCGTGTAAATCATGTAATAAATCCTTTTCCTTTTCCAGATCTCCAAAAGAATCGTTCGTTCGAAAACAAAGTCGGGGGAGTATCGAAAGATTAAATAGTAGCAAATTTTGTCGAACGTTGCTCATAGGAAGCCTCCCTCACTTCCGAAAACACCAACGCTTCCCCTCCAACCACATCTCTTGTCGCGGGCGTCTTTATCTCCACTCGTGCTCATTGATCCCATGATAGGGCTTCGTAATCCCCGATCTTCAACCTCGAATCCGTATTCACTGCTCGTTCTTCGACTGCCGTCTCTCCCGGAGGAGGAACTCGCATTGGTTTGCACCAATAACAAGCTACTAGTCGAGGAAAGTCGCTTGGCGAATTCTTGAAAACTAAGTCTCTTGACACTTGTGCTGCTTCGTCTCTTCTCCTTGCCACGGTCCTCAGCTGAAGCTGCGCTCAATTTCCCATTGTTCGTGTTGTTTTCTTTCAAGGTTGGGATGGTGGCAGTAGACATGGATCTAGAAGGAAGTGCCATCGAACTGGGTCGACTAGTTTTGTTTCTTGTCGACGTCGTTCCGGCGCGAGGTCGAAGACCACTACCTGTAGATGCTGACGGGCCACCATGGAAGGCTGACATGGCCTGTGAATTCAAAAATGGGATTGGAGGACTCCGAGGAGGTGGTGATAATGGCCGTGATGTTGGAGTTGGGGGTGGTCGTCGTCCCGAAATATAATCCAGAGCTCGTTGAGCGGGAGTGGGAATATTGAAATTCCCGCCTTCGTCACCGGAATCGGCCATATCAGACTCCTCAGATTCCTCATCGAGATCCCATTCTTGCTTGTTTCGTGAAGCTGCTTCATTCTCAATCTCCTTTTTCTTTTTTCGCTCATCGACCTCTCTCATTAATGCCTCGAAGCGAGCTATACTGCTTATCTTTTCCTCCTCTTTGTCAGTCGCCCTGTCACTTCCTGGTATACATCTCATTTGGAACGCCCTGTCCAAAATCGTTTCTCTTGGTCCTGGTGGTGTAGATGCAATAGGGCTAGTAGGGTGCACGGCTGAGGCGATGCTGTTACTACCTCTGGTGTGGGAGGAAAGCGCCGATGACCGGCCTTGTGCTGACGTCCAACCCTCGACGAATTGGTTTTCATATGTCGAAGCTGGTGACGGGAGGTCCGAGGGAAGGGTGGTTGGGTAATTCTGGTGAGAGGTAAATCCTAGAGGAGGGTGAAGTGAACTTGACTGGGAAGATAAGTCTGATCGTCGGGATCGAAGACTGGGAGATGGTGAAATTATATTTGAGGGCCTGTCCCTGACGTGTGGGTAGCTGTTCATAGTTTGACTCGATATCCGCTGTTGCATATCCGGTCTCGACGTATTTCTCGACTCTCGTGAGAATGGGTTTGTAAAATTATTAAACGATGGGCTTGCCGGTGTCAGGGGACTATCCTCTGGGCTTTCGGGTGTCAATTTCGACTTTATAGAAACCTGCCAATCGTAGATATTGTATCGTTCCTCTGGTACCGTTCGAAACAAAATGACATTTGCCCAAGGGTCCTTCGATGTGAGACCAGCGGTTCGACTCGATCTTCGCTTTCTTTGCTTCTCGGATAAAGAATCGGGTTTCAATTCTAGCACCAACGTCGGGAGGGAAGGGCTCTGTTTCCGATGCTGTAGAGTTCTAATCTCGGATGACTTGAAGGCGGATACTGGATGCTGCGCGATAAATTCCCAATCGCCCTGAAATCATCAGTAAATTCCCGTTTACAATGCTCCATGCCACATACCTTCGCCTTGTATATTGAAATGTACAACTTTGGCTCTTGTCCACTCATCTCCTGCGGAGTACTATCCACCAAATTAGGCTTCGAGGGGGTGGACTTGAGTCCTTTGCGGATTGACCTCGAGCTTTCGGAAAGAATGTCTGTTTGTGTTTTCAAATGGGCACCGGTTCCGAGAACGACGTATCGCGACTATGACAAACTGTTAGTTTTTACGTCTGCCATTCCTTGCAAGTTACCAACCTTCCACAGCGCCCGACCCATGATGGTCCCTCTCTCCGGAGGCACCGACATCAATCCTTCCATCAATATCATGCTGCCGGTTCTGTTTACTCCTCAATTGCTGTGCTGCTGCTGCTGTCGAGCTTCTGAAATGCAGAAATCAGAAAAGGTCGGTCAAAGAATGGCAAGGTGCTATAACATCGTTTGTTCGAATCCTTGACTGGCGGGTGTCCTACGATGTTGTCCTACGCAGAACTCGATGACAGTCCAGGAAGCTGGTCGTTTGCTTTGCAAGAGGTTCGTTGACGAGTACCAGACGGATAGCAGCAACCGGACTACGAATGCAGCGTCTCAAGACTAACCACGCCACGGCTAATCGGTTTGTCTTCCTTATGCTTTCCGATGCTCGCTGGTGTTGCTGCAGTAGCGGTCCCTCGGTATGACCCTTTTACTGGAAATAACGAAGGGAGCTGGAATCGTGGTTGTGCGGCGTCGGCGAATCAGTGTTTGAGGGTCCAAGTGAGTCTGAATCTGCGGTGTTATGGAAGGTTCTTCGGTCCCACTGGCACCGTACAAGTACTAGGCTAAAGATGGCACTCGAGTGCTACCACGTTCTCAGCGACACGGTTCGGCCAACAAGAAGACAAGAAGGACTCTCTGAACGTGTGCATATGCGAGCGTATTATGAAGCCCTGGCTGGGGGTGTTTTTTCGCATCCGCGGAGGATGCAGCAGCAGTGCAGAAAGACTGGGGCGATTTGGAAGACTGGCAAAGGGAAACGTGAGAGTCGCTATCGTTCTCTCGCTTGGGAGCCTTAGTGGGCGGCACTCTGTCTGAGGCACTGAAGCAGGGACTGGACGCCTGCAAATGCACGTTGAACGCAGCTGGCGTGGTGTTTATGCGGAGCCTGGACAGGAATCTCAACGATGGAAGACAGGAGAGGAAGAGGAAGACAGCGCGCGTGGTTGATCCAGTCGCAAAGGCAAGAAGAAGAGGTGATGCGCCTGCAGATTTCAGATTAGGATTTATGCGGTGATGGTGAAGGATGTGGATGTGAGAGGTTGATTTACAAGACTACTCGACTCGTACGCTTGGAAACAGGAATGCGAAGGAAAATTGGTGGAGATATCTTTTCTCTTTGAGGCTGATGCTTCGCTTTTAGGTGCCTCTTTGGCTCATCATCTTCTCTCTTCTCTCGTCCGTAGTCCGTAGTCCGTCCTTCCTGGGCTTTCCCTTCATCTCATCTCTTTACCCACGCCTCCGCTCGCAGGCCATCCCGGTACACGTCCTCGCAATGTCTTACCCAGTCAAGGGGTCTCATGGCTTCTGATGGGCTCCCTCAGGCTCTGTCCTGTCCTGTCATCGCCTACCCTTGCCCTCCTTCTCAGGGGCGACAGACCGGTTTCGCTGTGGGGAGCGTTAGCCTCTCCTCTCGGGACGATGCCCGAATTCTTGCCAACTTGCCCCTATCCCGTCACTATCCCGCCCGGCTGGGGTTCAGAATCAGATCAGCATCGGTTTTACATCTTGGAATTCCTTTGTCTCCTCGTGTCAACTCCCATCTAGCTTTCTCTCCTCTTATGGAAGGGCTCTGGAAGAAGGCCTCAGTTCGTCGGGTGGTCAGAGTTTCTCCTTCCCTGGCCCATGGGACAGGGAAAAGAAACATTCCAGAAAGTCCATCTCGATCCCTTGCCCCTGATGCAGCGATTAACCCCGTATGAGACGGAGATACTGGGACGACATGTTGAACTATTCTTGATTGTCGTCGACAAAAGCTAGCCTACTCATGCCCTGCATTAGTGCTTTCTCTGCAGATGCCTTTCTTTCCAGCCTGTTTTCCATCACATCGTCCCTGGGCATGTGAAGAAGCGAAGCCACCAACGGCAGATCTGCGATTCAGTACCGATTATGGAGTATTTCTAATAGTCCCTAGCCTCTTTTCCCACGAAATATTGACTTGCTGTATATTTATTTACACTCGCATTCACAACCATATCGTAGAAAACACAGCATTGTCGTGCTACGTTACCGTACGAGTACCAGTACGCCATCCATCAAGGCCTGCCGGACCCAAGAATATTTCGTCTACTTTACCCGGGATGCTGGACCTCATCTTCCATTTCCCCTTGCATCATTTTCCAATGCCATGATTCCTTCTATTTCCCGAATTCTACTCCGGACCCTAGTCTATCTTCTCTTCCCAAGAGGGGCTGCAGCATCGTCACAAGAACGAGAATAGATGAGTTCCATCTCGACTTGCCGGAATGGGTCTAGAGTCAACGACTGCCTGTTAAAAAATGGTCATCAAGCGCAAGAATTGTCAAACGGACTTGATAGTTTTCTTTCAAGCCTCTTTATATACATTCCCGCTATCGAGATAGAGATATCGCACTGCAGGAGTGACAAGAAACACAAGATATCTCATCAACGCTAACATCGCTTCCGACGGCCCGCAGCACAGCATCGTTCCCTTCTGACTGGGCGAGAGAAAGAATGGAGAAAGGGTCAAGGTTCATCTTAGCCCTTATAAGAGGACCCAACGCGATGATGATAAGTAGCCCATGGGCCAGGTAACCCTAACTTGGGAATCTCATTCCCGTCTCCTTAACCATTCCGAGTCACTTAACCATCCAAAGTTTGGTTTTTTTTAAAGAACATCACTTCAAATTTCCTTCAACATCCTCCGCTCCCAGCCGATAACTAAAGCGGAGGATTTATTGGACAAACACATCTGCAAACCCCTGTCTGCATTGCACCTGTGCATAACATATTTTCTTCTTCCCCTGCCACTCAACAACAACTTGCTTTTTTCCACCTTTTTTCCCTTCTCTCTGCATTTGCATGCCGAGTCAAACCCACAACCTCCACACCCACGATTCTCCGATTCCGACTCCACCACCACCACCAACAACTCCACTTTCGAAAAGCTTCCATGTACGAAATCCTGTGAATTTTCAGCTCTGATTGGTCTCACCCCAATGGTACTCCATTTACCCGCTGGTGATATCTCGTCTCCCAACCTGAAGCGGAATCACCACCGCGGGTTACAACCCAACTCGTGGTCACCAATCCACGCCATCATTGATAACATTCGCGGGGGCCGCAATTGGAGAGAAATCACTGGGTTTTTACCAGACCGGCCATTGGCAGCATTGCATTGTGGCGTGTCGTATTTTCAGCGAGTTCCTCTCATTGGCTTGCTCCGCGGGCTGTCAACCAGTTGTTATGTTCCTGTCCCTGTGCTGCCACGTTCTATTACGTGGTCACGGGGGGCATTTGGACAGTTTCACGGAGCGAAGAATGGGCATGGCAGGGCTTGAATGGTTTCGAAATTCAGCTGAGTTTATGATATGTCGAAAAGACGGCAATGAAGGTGGGATGGCCGAAGAAGAAGAAAGGGATGAGAAAAGGGGGAGAGGGGAAAGACATTGAGTGGTTCACGATACGGAGTCGAGATCGTGTAACACGAAGCGGACAGGAATCCAGTTGTCAGGTCAAGTTCCAGTGGCTTGCATCTCTGGCTTGTCAAGTGATGTGTTGTGAAACTCGTGCTTTTTTTTTGAAGGCTTTTGGAAGTACCAGCTGGAAAAAAAGATGCTTACATATTAAGCTTAGTAGCTTTAAGGTAATTCCGGGGATGGAAGATTACTGCATCCATATATCATGTTACATTGCCACAATAGTCTTCCATTGTTTGCCTCTTCCAAAGGGCCGAACGTTCCGTGCTGAGTTGAACATTCATTTTCGGTTTTTATCATAGGGGAAAGAGCGGTCTACTTGGGCGATTACTTGGGCGATTACTTGGGCAAAATCGCAACATTGCATCAGTATACTGGCAGTGGCCTCTGAGAGTGGCTACTCGGTATGCGATCGCCGATGCTGGCCAAGTTATTTAGTAACAGGCTTGCGGGAGCTAATTCAAGAGTCTGATAATGATGTTCTTCTCCTTCAAATGAGTCAGCAAGTCAAAACCAGCTATGTACGTCAAACTTTCTTGCGATTGGGGGCCCCCTTCTCTTTACTGAACTCTGTTCAACTAGTTTTAGGCTCTCTTAAACTTTTAGTAACGATCATGACGTCTACAAAGTTATCTCGATGCGTTTAGAAAGTTCTCCCATTCGATCCTCGAAGGCTGAGGTGGCTAGACTCAGCTGAAACCCCCACCTCCTCAACTTCTTAGTCAACCGCATTACCCTTCTCTCTTATGCTCGGAGTCAGTCATGGTAACTTAGCTTCGAGCGGCGGTACTGGCATTCAATATTGAATGTCGAAACCAGCTAAACTTGCAAAGCTTTTGAGGCCTCACACCAGCTTAGTGAAAGCGAGTGAAAGTTTGGGGTGACTGACACATTGGAGATGGGGGTTTTCTGGTTATTGAGAGGAGAAATCGATAGTCATGGAATGGACAAGTAGTACAATACCCTGCAATCCACATTTGAAAGGATTTCTTGGGATTTATAGCTCGTTGCCTTGTGATAAATTACGCTTGGACTCTTGGGGTGTATCTTATGCTGTTGAGTTCCAAGCAAGCTTGATTTATTTATGCCTTCTTAATCTTTTTCCCAAGGATTTGTTTTGGGGTGCTCGAGTGATTCGTTCGTCATTTCACAATCGATTCTTGATCAAGAGACTTATTTGTCGACGCACCCGTCATTAGAAGTAAACTCACGAGCTGTTTTGAGTCTTTTCGGAAAAGACTAAGGCGTATTACTCGCCATCTTAATCTTAACTCTTTGATATCCCAATTCGTCCAAAATGTATAAAGTAATATTCGTTGTATACTTCTTTACTCCTTTACTTGTTCAAATTATATAAAGTGGCTGAGGTGAGGTATGGCATCCCAATTAACTACTTATACTTTAACACCAAAAACTAAATTGCAAATCGAAACTCTTAAATATCAAAATTCCATAGAGAAAGAGAAAGAGAGAGTTGGGGTATACAAGTGAGACAAGCTAAATAACCGTCTGTCCACTCTTTTGTCCTACCATATATATCCCTTTCCCCTCTTTTCCAGAATAAATTTATTCTTTTACGCTTGTATTTTTCTGTTTCTACTTGTGGTTAGTGAGTAATTTATCTTTAAAACCACATATATATTTCTAAGACGATTTTCTAAAATAAAAAAAAAAGGCGGAAGATTACTAATACCTTTGATTTCGGAACCTAGGTAGTTCGTCGGTTTTAAGATAATTTTCGTTAAGATTATTATAATTTCAGAGTTTACCTAGTCCTTAGGAGTCTAAAGGTAATTCTCGTTAAAATTCTATATAATTAGAGATAATTTTTGTTAAATTTATAGTGAGTATACTACGATATCATTCAGATTTACCCTCGCCATCCCTTATTGTCTTTAGAAACGAGTGTACGGAGAGCGATAGCTCTCAGCAGGAAAGAAAATTTAACGAGTAAGATTAGAAAATCGCAATAAATAATTGAACTGAACAAGCGAAGAGAGTTTAAATGTGTGAAGGGATTTTCCATTCTACTAGGGGGTGCTTGACCGTGTAAGAGCTAGAGTATACACTTCCTCCTTTTCTCAATTAGGTATATAGCAAGACTAAGGAAATCAAATGATATACCTAAAAAGGCTTGAAGAAACAGATTTATATAGCTCACCTTTATTTTTCTGGAAATGTTCGGAAAAAGAACACCTAAGAAGAAATTTGAAGGACTATCTTCTTTTGGGCTTAGTATGCCGCTGCTTGTAAAACCCGAGAATCCTCCATTCTCCCCACTTTTGTCTTCCATGGAGTCCACTAGATAGCCCTCCCGAAGCTAAGTAAGTGGGTCTTAGGGACCCCACAACAAATTCTTTGTTATCCTGAAATACGAGACCGAAAGATATGTTCAATAGAAGTCATTTAATAGCCCGGCTAGCTCAATCGGTAGAGCGTGTGACTCTTAATCAGCGATCAAAGTGATCACAAGGCTGCGGGTTCGACCCCCGCGTTGGGCTCAATCCCCAAATCCTTGGTGTGATTCTATTTTTTTAATCTTTTTTCTTATTCCTTTCGTGGTTGCGTTGGTGGGAATTCGCTAAGAAGATTTACCGAGCATCAGTGACGATCTCGGTCGAGATTTTTAGGGGAACTCCTCGCTCTAGAATCTACCTGTTTTAGCTACAAGTGACTAAGAGAATAGCCCAGGGTTTTTTTATGGTGTTCAGGTATCTTACTTTTGTTACTATTACTATGCAAACTGGAAGTTATGAGTCAACGGTTGACCGTTGGGAAACACCCGTCACATATCAGGAAAGTTTACTGAAACTTCAAGCTTAAATTGGGAATTATGAAAGGGCAAAAAACGAGTATGTGCCACTGGACAAGGTTCATATATCGCTGAGAGCCTGTAGACTCTTGAATGGTTTGAGCTCTGCTCGTACCATGTTCCAAATGTAAGAGAGCCCTATCCTAGGCTTCCTTGAAAGAGCAACCCTCCACCTATCACTTCAAAGGTTTAGAAGAGTGTGAAGTGTTATTCAAAAAGGTAAGGTTGGAGGTATCTAGACTGGTAACCACCAGTACTCCTAAAACTTCTCGGACAATCGTCACAAATATTTAGACCGTCTGGAGAATAGTTAGTAGGAAGAGCGGATGTACGGGGAAAACAGATGGATCTCTTACAGCTGAATTCAACTCAAAATCTCTTGAGAGGAAACCTCCGCAAATCTACTGCTCCAGTGTAGGCAATTTCCAAATCAAGCTAATACACGTATTTTTTCCAGCCAAGAATTGGTAGGTGATTTATATCATGACGCGGTGCCGCCAATCTAAAAAGTTCCTGGCTAAGTTCAGTTTAGTCAAGTTGTAGATCTTGGTGACTTGAGAAAGTTGTCCTCATAAAGGTAACTTTGGCCGACTGAAGAGGGTCTGACCACTCAAAAGAGCTATAAAAGTAACGGCCCCGAATAGAAACCCCCCTAGGTTGTCAGCGTGAGGAATATTCGAGTACCACCTATTCCCAGGATATTAGAGTTAGTTTAATTCTTGAGAAAGATCTAAGAGTTGTCTCGGAGTAAAGAAGAGTATATTTCCCAAAAAAACCAGAATAGGGAACATTGCTCCGACAATTTGAGACTTACCCAGTTTTCATACCCTCGCAGCTAAATACCAAGAAAGCTGCGGCAAACCAGTTTCTAGGCATGAGTTTCCAACGAGGAGGTGGAGTGGTGAGAAGTGAGGAGGCCCAGTTCCCGCCCACAATGCCAAGTAAACAGCTGTAAAAGACCTAGCAGTCAGCATTGCTATTTCTAGAATTATTCCTGAGGACTTAGGAGGAAACAGAGTTTTAACCCACCTGAAATGACCCGAAAGAAATGAAGAGTTTCAGATAGTACCCACCTGGTTGCACCGAATTTCATCTGATCGCGCCTCTTTGAGGGTACTTGTTGTTCCAAAAAGCCTTTTGGGCATACGCGCCTGCCATACCTGCCCCGTAAAAGAGTAAGAATAATTTCATTGCCCCCCTCTCGTTATACAAAGAACTGAAAAAGACGTAGCTGCTTCAAAGTACAGACAAGCAGAATCGAGTAGAAAGTGCATTCCATTGAGATGTATGAAAGAAGAGGTGATTATGGTGTAATACCTCCCTTCCTCCAGTTGCGCCGCGTTACGCACCAATGATTTAGGAATTTATGACACTCTCCAATTGGGTTCTCGTAACATTATCGTCATATTGACCTGGTACAGTGGCCCATGATCGTAGAAATGTCCAAGACAGTAGAGCCCCAGTTGTTGAAATGGCGACTACTGCAAACCTGGCGAGCCCCATGATTTTCTTAATCAGATATTTACATCGTTCTATTACACGTCCAACGTCTTCTGATCCGAGTTTTGGATCTCATCGTCCGTCTATTTGAGGTTCAGGATCAGGAATGGGTTCGGGTTTCTGTTGTATTCTATTTGATTGGGCTCCGAGTGATCGTTTTTTTTAGTTGTGCTCTTATTAGTTGTCTTGGGGATGCGGCACAAACAGGGGAGCTGGAGAACGACTTGAAAATTCCAATCATGGTGCGAGCGACGGGCGAGGCTGGGACAACTAGAATGTTTCTAATAAGTTGGGATTCATTCACAGGTGGGATAGACTCACGACTGCGTGAGGTTGCGCACTGAGGTGTGGGACATGCAGAGAGAACAATTTTTGGAAGCTATCGCACGGAGCATTCTGCTCCTGGAGCTCTCGACATGGAGCAATATCTCAAGCAAAGTTCAGGTTGTGGTTGGCTGCATGTTGGAAGGCTGTGAGAAGGGGTAGTATTCCAAAGACATACGGAAGTACCTCCGTACCTCGCTGTGTACCCTGGAAAGCGCTAAAATCAAGTAGGCGCTGATTATTGCTTGTTTTTCGAACAGATTAGTAAAATAAGATTAAGTATGCGAGAAGGAAGTTCCGGGACAATTATTTGGATATTTACCTAGTCTGCTGAATCTTATTTGTTTGCTGCTACCTATTTGACTGAATGAATGAAGGAAAGTCCAGACTTGCTATATAGAATAGATGAGCCAACATAAGTACACATGGTTCTCATGCGTTCCACTGAATTTGAATTAGTACACTATCTTTCATTCATTCATTTCTCTAAAACTCTCGCTTAGTGAACCAGGGAAGGATTAAACTAAATTTCAGCTCAGCGGTTCCCAATCCATACATACGGTATACGGAAAGTAAGTGGCTGGCATTGGCTGCAAGCATTTATGCATATTAGAACAATGTGCATTCAAATCAAAGCTACTAGACCTAAAAGCTAACTATCAAATCTCATCGTCGCCTTGTTGAAAGGGAATAATGAACGAAACACCATAGCCAAGTAACTTAAAACCCCAAGACAAATTTCAAAATAGAGCACCGTTTTCCCAACGAGGAGAGAAAGAAAAGAACGAAAGTCGCGGAGTACAAGCTCTGGATCCACTCTAAACACATTCCCTCTTATGGAACCTCACAAGCAAATCCGGTTTCATCCACAAATACGACGACTTACTCTCCTTATCCCAGTCAAGAGTAGGATCCAACAATTCGAGATCAAAACTATAATGCATTCTAGCCATCACAAGCGCGATTTCGAAATAAGCAAAGCTAGAAAACGTCGGCTGCTGCAGTCTTGAGTCGGGTAGAGTGGCAAATCTTACTTTTTACCCATACACCCCCGAGAGCCAACTGAGAACGGTTGACTGGCTTCTTTCTTATCGGTGCATTTTGGATCTAACCATCGCTCGGGTTTGAATTCGAAAGGCTCGTGAAAGTAGCGAGGGTCGTGGGCTGTAACATATTGACTTGTGTGGACTTCTACCTGTGGAGATGCCGAGTTAGCCGAACTTCAAGTGTATCATATCACATATTTTAGAAAGTGTGTGTTGGCGCTACAAGTCATTCCATAGATATGAGACTCTGTGAATTGATACTTACTCCAGCAGGAATATACATTCCTCCCACCACAGCCCCAGGACTCAAACGTGGTAGTCCAGCCGGGGTAGGTGGATAGCGACGAAGACCTTCGAATACCACAGCATGTAAGTATGGTAATGCTTGTGCCGCGGTTGCATTGATTTCAGCTGAGCTTTTGAAGCTTTGACGGATCTCATCCCGAAGTTTTTGATAGACCTTCGGTTTTGTCAATAGGTAGAAAGTCACAGCTGCGAGAAAAGTTGCTGACGTCTCAGCTCCGGCGATGCTGTAAGGCTGTTAGAGCAATTATTTAGGTTTGAAGGCGGAGAGGTTGGAAATTAGAGGGCAAACAAACACTAAAGTTGCAGAATGTGCTGTCATTTCTTCTCGACTGACATCTCCTTGTTCTACCTTCGGTACCAAATTAGTGAAGAAATCTTTCCTTGGGGACTTTTGATCGAGTCGTCTAGTATGATGCAATATGAGTTAGTTACTACTGCAAGATTCCATTGCCGCATCAACTTCACCTACCGAGCAACCTTGTCACGACTGAATTGTGAATGTTTCTTGAGTACAGACAGAGAGATTTTCGGTAAGACTTTCTTTCCGATATAATTGAGGATTCGAAAACGACGCAAATTATCGATTATGGTAAGAGCAAAAATATGGTCTACGAGTAACTCCTCCCAGGGGTGTGTTCTCTCTTTAGTATCTCGTTAGCTCATCTCCATTTGAATCACGATTTCTTCTTACTATTCTTGATGCAATCAAATGACTCACCAAATGCCATTTCTCCTAGGATATCGAACGTTAACATTACAAACCATCTGGTCAAATTCAAACCTTGTGGTTTAGTGCCGTCCTCTCCCAGTGACTGTATGAAACCATCAATGCAAGACCGGACAATCTCTTCTTGGTCAACCAGCGCTTTTGTAGAGAAAGCCGGAGCAAGTAATTTATACATCCTGATTAGAAGTCAGTTGGATTCTTCTCAGTTTAGGAATTGAGAATTCTAGCTTTTATTTCTTCTAAATATTTTCCAGGATTGACCGAGCTTCTGAAGATCCACTTCAAAAGACTAGAATATAAAAAGGAATCACACCGGAAATATAACTTACCTGGTATGCACCTCTGGTCGTCTCTCAGACAAAACACAGGATGAATCGTATCCTGAACCATAGACCTCCCCATAAAAGTCAGACTTGAGCATATTTTTCGGACTATTCGCGGGTTGGCCGTAAATTTCTTTCCACGAATCCAATGAAGCGAAAGAAAGTTCGTTTGGCGAAACGCGCATGATATCACCTGAGATCGTCAAAGTTATCCTATTAAACATTTGGTGAAGGGGCTCTGATGAGGGAAAGGGATATTTCAATACCGTATTTCGCGTGTGCTGTGCGGCTCACATTGTGCCATTTCCCGCTTGAAGTATGCCATGCTCTCCATAGCTATGATGAGTTTTAGTGGTGTTGGATGGTACACACCCTAATATTATCACTTACCAAAGTTGACCGAGCCAGCAAAGGACCCGGAAAGTGGGCGAGAGGGTGAAAGTAGAGGTTGTATACCACACTAGCAAGCGAGTAAACAACAGATAGCTCGACCTGACGTCTTAGTTAGAAGGCTAGTTGAATAACTTAAGCACCTAAAAAGCATAGAGAGAGCCACTAACACCAAGAATTAGAAGTGCGAGCAACAAGCCGGTGGTTGAATACAGCGAATGTCCACGAAGACCCGCAGAAACATGGTTCAACCAAGCTTGAATAATAAACATTTTTAATAGTTGAGCTAGAAAAAACCTCGAAAATTGTAAAGTGATATACCAAACAAAAGGCTCACGGTATGAAGGGGGTTGAGGATGAGAAGAACCCCCTGAGCTTCCTGAGATATGTCTGAAATGCCCAAGAAAATGAGGACACGGGTTTCTGCTGATATACCTACTGCTGTGTCACAAGTTGATATGTAATGACATAACTCTTGCATCAAAACGTGGGATATGGATACACAGAAACGACCTTTCGAGTAGTCAACCATTTCCACCTTCCCGTACGGACTCTCCAAGAATAGTAGCAAAGCAGAAGGGAGACTTAATCGTGATCTCTGTACTCGAATCTGAACCATTGTTACCCTCTGCGCATCTTTGTGGTTCACAGTCGAACACTGAGACTACCATGCACTCAGCTAGTGAAGCATACCCCAGAGAGAATAACAGGGCAAAAACACGAAAGAATTGCGACACCAATGATACTTGGCACCGCACTCGATCAGCAGAACAGTTCATGGCTGAAAGTGGAACAAAATGCGTGGAGGAAGTCATGTCCGGCGTTCTTAGCTTGCTGCAACTTGCCGCTGTCACTCGAGTCTGGACCCTTCTATTGTAGTTGCGGTGGAGGAACTCGCTCAACGTTACATGTTGAACATCCGACAAAAAACTGCGCTGAGGGAGTTCTTGGAAAGGGACAGAAGCCGAGACGGTAGTGGAAATTACCTATGAATCCAATTTTAGATCTCGGTTGCTTCTTTCTACTCTTCCCGCAGCAGGGATTTTCAAGCTTTGAAGGCTTCAAGCGAACAAACCAACCCCATTGCGTAGCTGCAAAATAAATGTTTGCGAAGTTCGCTTATCTGATGCCTTGATCGATTCCATGAAACTTGTTGAAGGGATTTAAACAAACCAAGCAACGATGATCCGCTCAATGATAGAATCATGATCACTATATCTCCCCAAGACCACTCGGCCCCAAAGCGAAAGCACAGATCAAGGGGAACTTCAAAAGTGATTTCACACCTCTCTAGTGTCCAATTCTGTGTGTTTTGTCTCATATCATATCTCGTCATAAAAACATAAGTCTAAGTAATCCCACCCGACGCCAAAGTATTATACTCTTCCATGATGATGCCCAATCCTGATTTTATCCTGCCCATATCAATACACCTAAAACCAAGTATTCACATGATACCGCATTCCCTGTCAATATCTTTAGACTTGTCCCTCTCTTTCGCTTTCCCTTTACTCCTGTGGTAATGGTGATGCTCGTGCTCATGCTCAGCGGTCTCTCCTGGGTCTCTACTTTTATCTCGCTTTTTGTTCTTCTTTGGTTTGGATTGTGGGGTACTTTCTTCGTCTATTGTGATGTGAGTCTCATCGATGGCAGTTGGTTCGGAGGATTCCAACGAAGTAGTGGTTTGGTTGGGTGTATCTGTACTCGTGATACTTTCTTCTGTAGGATTTTCCTTCGTAATCTCGGTCTTGCTGTTGAGTTGTTCCTTGCTCGCTCTCCAATTGAGTCTTGAAAGTGTCAAGCTCAACCGGCCTTCCCCCGCAGCGCTAGTAGGTCGACTTTTATTGGCAGGTCTGAATATTGCTGCTGCCCGTGACATTCTCTGTCCCGTGGTTTCTTCCCCGCTTGGTGTGACAGCCCCTGGTGTCACTGGTGCCGAAGTGACCAGAGTACTCGCGGTACTTGTCAAGCTCATATCGGTAAATGCAAGACTCCCTCGGCGTTCCTCCGACAAATTTATACTTCTCCTTGGCCCATCTGGCTCCTCGAACTCAGTCGACAATCGACCCGAATGATCGTTCGCGCCATCAAAATAACCGTCCTGCATGCTCCCTTTCCTGGTTGTTGAAGTCGGCGTGGAGTAAGTCACCCCAATTGTGGGAGATGTGTAAGAGGGCGGTAGAATCTCAGGACATTTTGGCAGCGTCATTTCGTAGGTTGGCTGTACTTGGTAGAACAGGAGATATGGCATTTCGTCAATCATAGCTTGCTCAATGTCTACATACTGAACTCGTGGGTCTGCTAGGTCATCGAATTTGATCCACCTATCTTCTGCATAGTGGGGTGGATTCATATTGTTGCTGAGTCTCCGAGAGGATCCAATATCGCCATCTGCTGCCTGTGTCGTACCGCGAATAAATGATATGTAATGACCCGAATGAACAGAATTGCCTCTGTGACAAATGACGGACTGCAACGACAGCTTAAAATTTCCCATCAATGGACCATCCTCAGATACCATATCTTCTTGAATGAAATGGGGTAGTTTGATGTCAAGGGGGATGTCGATAAAGGTATTTTTTCTCGTAGCTTGACCGTCGTTGGTCATGGCGTAACGCTTCAAGCATATGCCAAGAACTGGTCGTGTTTGAGAGAAGTGAGCTGCGACTTCTGCATCATTCGCAGGAGAGTGTTTTGTGTACCAAGCTGTTTCACCGATTAGTACTGATTCTCGGGCATCAAGGGGGAAACGCCTAAAAAATGGCTTCATATCTGAATAAAATGGTAACGGACGTATTAAATTGAAAAACTGCCATGCAGGCATCAGCACTTCTTTCCGAAGAGAACTCCGGCGCACTGAGGTAGGAGTGTCATTTCTATTGTGGTCAGTCTTCTCGCCATCCTTCTCGTCATCATGTACTATGCGATGCCTTATTATGCTTCCAGTGCGATTCAGGCTCCTAGGGAGGGCATGGCTGCTAGGCGAGATTGGAGTTGCTGGGGTATGGACAGAAGTTGGGGTATCTGGGCCCCAGGGCATCTCCGACACTTCGATGTGCTGCGAATCTTCCTTTTCTGTGAACGGGGACGATGCTGAGCGAATTGAGGATCTTGTATTGGATCGTTCAAGTCTTCGGACAACCTCGACTCGATTGTTGAAGTAGCTCTCAAGGCAATCTTCCAACTTTATTTGACGTGTATTGTCAGTATCTTCCGGCACTGCTACCTCGAGCAATCGCTCTTGGACGAATTTGTGGTCATCTTTGTCGTCTACCTTGCCGGTATGATAAATATCCATCTTTAATGTGAGTAGTGGCAATTCCAACTTTTCTGTGATGAAATGGAAAGCTTCAGACGTGTCCTGCTGTTCGAGCCTCCCAGCATCCTCCCAGCCGCATGCCGCCATAGCCTCCTGGAGGTAGCCAGTCTGCAAGAATTAGTCAATATTAGCACAGGAAATGCTGCTTTTTAACGTACAATATCCGTCTGTATCAGCTTGCCCGTCCGTAGCAAGTTTACCCATAAACGAATCAGCGTGGAAAGTCGACGTCTGGGCTCGTCCTCGAAATTATTGTACAAGATCGGCTCGAAGCTCCCCAGACGGGAAAACATGGCGAACAAGAGGGCGTCGAGATAGCATGTTACCCCTTCTCGGTTTTCTGCGCCTTGCATGTGCACTGATGAATTATATGGTTTGATGATGCCCTCTACCGATTCCTGGAACAATAACACCATTTCGAAAGCTTTGTCAACGTCCCCATCAGCGTGCTTGGAAGAGAGGGCATAATTTATCTGCTCATCGTCTATGCTTGCATATCCGCGCTGTGCTAGTTTGTCTCGTATCTTTTGTATCTAAAGCCTGTCAACAGAAGTTTAAGAACGAACCCCCGGTACGACAGCTTACTTTGTTACTCAACTCCTTGTCCATCTTTTTCTGGGGGTCTGGCTTGAACATGGAGAAGAGGCCATCGCTAGAAAGTGGTCGTATCTGTAGCAGGAAGCCAGGTCGAGAATTAGCAGTTGTGGCATGAATTGTATCGCATGTAGTTTCAGTGATTGGCAAGCCTTTTCCATGAGGGTTCGAAAAGGCTGCAAAGATTGAGCTTATAGAGAGAGAGACGTGGAATATCTTCTCCAATATGAGCATGCAGACAAGGGGGAAAGAGGGAGGAGCTACACAAGCACCTTACCTTCCTGTCCCCGACCTTCTCTCTTGACTTGTCGCGCTTGTGGGTGCCATTCTTTTCCCGTTTGCTGAGGAAGCGATTCATCTTGCTGGCTGCGAGGATGAGACCTCCAGGATTCGTAGTTTCGCAGATTCAGATTGGGAGAAGGGTGCCGGCGAGTGCGGTAGAGAGGTGCTGAGGCTGGGATCGAGTCCAGCAGATCACCTTGGTGGGGTTACTAGAGCTGACTACCTAGCTATCCTCCCATTCAGCGCTACCAGCAAGTTCTAGTTGTACCCATTGCTTTGAAATTCGTTTACCAGATTCCCGAAGTGTTGCGGATGTTGCAATTGGCAAGTTGAGTTGAAGAAAAAGTGCCGCTGTCGACAAAGACGCAACCTGGAAGGTTCTTGGTGGTTCGTGTCTTCCAGGTTCTGAGGCACTGAGGGGAGTATTTGGTGAGGTCTCCGCCAAGAGAGTCCCCTTGTCACCAAGACCCCTGAAAACAGTGAAAGTCCTCGAAATTTATTGTTGCCTGAGGCTCCAGTACGGAAACATTGAAGCTTAAGGCTCCCAAGAAATTTAGTTTGATCTTACATCAACACCTTCAACATGGCTTTACAAGAGCTACCCTCTGCGCTGCGGCAGCTTGCCACTCGGAATACGCGCCCCGTCGCCAAATGTCTGTCACCAATATCCCGGCGGTATGCTTCCGGTGAAGCAGCGCCAGCTCAGAATCAGGAGGTGGTGCCAGAGGATTTCCAGGACCTCGAATCGGAATCCTCCTTCAACACCAAGTACTCCGGAAGCGATATCATTGAGAGTTATGATCCAGTAAAAAGATCACAGTCAAGGCGGGGCCAACTTCCTCCCAGTCGGTATGTTCTTGTGTCAATTGAGTACAAATAGGACAACTGACTTACGCTTCTTCAGATACCAATTCCGATCCCCAAGATACTACCGAGGACCTTTACATCCCCATCAGCCTCCTCCTACCTCCGATCCTGCTTCTCGCCAGTTCGTACCTGGTCCCTTCTCTCACACTCGTCTCGAACAAACATGGCAATCTACCATTGCCCCAGACATCATGACTTTGGGTTATGTCCACAAACCTCCGGGAACCGTCGATAATGTGAAATCAGAACGCTTAAGAACCTGGGACGACTCCTCGCCATATCACAAGAATAGGCCGAAGCGTGGTCCTAGGGGTCCAGAGGGTGTTCTGCGGTTAATCGAGAAGGATATCAATTGGCGCAACATTCCCAAGATCACTGGTGTCACAGTTCACAGTATGGTGAAAGGAGCAATTGAGGATTCTTCTCATTTGCATGTAGCTGGAATGGTTCTTCAGAGTGTCACTGGAGTCCAACCTACAGTACACAGAGCGAAGCATGGTGTGGCGCAATTCGGAATTCGAGAGCGTATGCCTGTGTCTTTGACCTGCACAATCCGGGGTAACCAGGCTTACGAGTTTATTGATAAATGTATTAATCTTGTTTTCCCAAGAATCAAGGATTGGGAGGGTGTTAAGGGTATGTTTTTCGCGTTCTTTATACCACAGCAATACTGATCATACATAGGTTCCACCGGTGATAGCAGTGGAAACATCACTTGGGGTTATAACAGGGAGGGTGTCATGCTATTTCCAGAAGTTGAAATCAACTACGACGTAAGCTAATCGTTCAAGCAAAGAAGGAAACATGCTAATTATAATCTAGATGTACCCTCCAAGATTGATTCCCGGTTTCCACGTTACAGTTCATACCTCGGCCAATTCTGATAGGCACGCACGACTACTTCTCAGCTCAATGGGGGTTCCATTTTACGGAAAATTGATTGATTAAATATTGTACAGGACTTGGGAATTTTGGTAGGTGCTCCTAGACAAGATATGTAAACCATTTGTATACTAGCTGTAATGCATAAACAATGTACAGCATGATCACATTTTTGCTTCTCTTCTCTTCTCTCTCTTCTTCTTTGGCATACTTGAGGGCTAAGTTATCCCTCAATCTTTTGGAGATGAGCACGGAATCTCAGGGTCACCACTGAGTTTTCAATGAATCGTAAGAGCTTGGGTCAATGCCAAGCTCTCTCGTAATCATCTCTTCATTTGTTCCTTTGTTCTATATCAACTCACATATACTTATATCTACCAATCCAAAACGCGACATTAAGGAGTTTAAATCGCAAATCGAAGTTGCCTAGCCGTAGTGAGGGAGAAGTAAAAAAAATTTCATGGTTATTGCTTTCCAGAATTTCTAAATCCACAAGGCAAGATTCTTAAGCTGAAGAGCCGAGGAGGTGTGTTAAATTACGTAGGTGAAACGAATATAAAAATAGCTTTGACAGCAATTTAAGAATGGACAGTGTTTCATGAGGTCTACGGTAGTTTACAGCTTTGGAGAAGGAAAAAAGTTAGCCGCAGAAGGACGTGCTTCTGTTCTTTCGTTTGGGATTTTCCTTTCTTCGCTGGGGGGTTTCTTCCTATTCTGAACCTTACTTCGTATGCGTCCTCCGCTTCTTAACTTGATAGATATCCCGAGGTGGTGAAATTCGCAGTGCTCGAAACACGAAGTTTGTAATTTCCGCAACTCTTTCTGACTTTGAGAAATACGATATCAACCCTCCTAATATCTCTCTTACTAACTTCATTCTTTACTCGTGTTCACATCCGCAACCTCTTGAAGTGGATCTCTGAACATCCATTTCTATTCCCCTTCTCTGTTTTTTGCAACGGGCTTCTATAGGCAACCCCCCCTGTCTAGCTCCCGTTGAGCTGCAGCTTTGCATAAACTTTCTAGAAAGATAGTGTTTGGCCCAAAACCATAGTGAGTACTGTACCTGCGTTATGCAGCGATGGCTGCAGTTTGGCATTCCGCTAAAGCAGCTTGTGCATGCAGATTATCGGGAAACCCCGCCAGCTTGAGAAAGCCAACAGCTATAGTAGCAATGATGTAGATCAACCCAACTGTCTCAATGCTTGTAGAAAGAACTATGGAAAGAAATAGCGGGAAGTGCCCAGCTTCCGGTACCTCGCTGCTTCCAAAGCTGTAGCGAGGTCTTTCTACCTCTCGCTTCTTCGGCTCGCTTTGCAGCACTAATGCGAGGCTCTGGAACCCGAAATGTTCTAGTCTCGTGCAATTCTGGGTTCAATCTCTGAGTGGTCAACGCTGGGCCAGCTATACCTCGTGGAATTCTCCTCGAATCAAAAGAACAAAGAGAACGAGCGGTCCACCAAACACTACCCATCCATCACTGCCATCATGTCTGTATTTCTTGGATGGCTCACATCAACGGCTATTACAACCACTAATCGTCATGACACCCGTGTTGGCGCTTTGCTCGGCTCACTTTTTATGATATCTCGAATAAGGGGGTGAATCACATGTGGCATACTTGATATTCTGGGGACTCGGCAGGAAACTTATTCATGACCCAACTTAAAGTGGGGTTTTCACGGGATTGTTCTCAAAGCTCATTCGCCTATTATAGAAATGAGTTTCTTAAATGGTAGTTGGCGTTGTAGTCGAGCATCATCCGAAGAAAATTGTTTTATACATTGCATACATCAAGAATCAAGAATCACAATCTCCCATATCAACCTTGACCTATCCCTTTACCCTATCACTCTCTTAACCCTCATCTGCAACATTCACCCCTCGAATTCCGCTTCACTCGGTATAACCATCACCCCACCATTGACCTTCAATGCCCATGCCTCTTCGGCACAAGTATAAAGAGCATACTTGTTCCGGGAATTTGTCGGCGGGGAGAAAGGAAACGGAGTGCGATAGATTCCACAACATTTCTCACACGGGTCTTTTAGCTCAAGAGTTCCTTCACGAAACCCGTATGATTGACCTGAATGGACAGATTCTTGTTCCGGTCTTTGCCCATCCTCCCACGTCCTGAATGAATGATTTAATTTTTCCTGGAGTTTGCTGGTACCGGGTATGGCTTTCATTGATTTTACCCGTGTGTTTTGAAAAGTACGTTGTATGATTCCTGGGACCACCCGAGTTGAGGGGAACCGACCTTGCGTTGCGCCGACCACATATCTTGCATTTTCATTGGCGGTTTCTGGGAGCTGGTCTAGACCGAGGAAAATGGTCACAGGAAGGCCAATTGGAAATTTGCAGTTGTGTGGTATAAAGGTTGTTGAGGCCCCAAAGCAATCTTCCACAATAGTAGCTATTTCTTTTTGTTCATACTGCTTTTCTGGCCCAAGTGAAGAGCATAGGCATTGGATTGATAGCTCTAAGATGTTCTCCGGGAGGATCTTGGTCTTTAGAGTTGTATCATTCCATTGTGTCTGAAGTTCCTTGTTATCGTCTCCACTTGGAAAATATTTAAGAAGACCGCTAGCAGTTGTTGCAATATGCGTGCGTAAATCACGAAGTTGTGATATGTCGAGGTTTGTAGGATGTTGATTAACTTGAACAGCACCTGAATTCAAAGGGAAGATGATTGGCCAAATATTGACTTCAACCCAGTTAAGAACAGAATGAAAAGTAAAGAGTATGCAGTACATATTCACCAATAACTCTTGATGAAGAGGTCTGGAGAGTGGACGTCCTTGGAATTTGTTAAGTAGAGCGCTTGCTATTTTATTCACCTGTGTAGCCAGTGCATATAAAGTGAACAGCGAAATCCCATCGTACCTTCGTCCGCCACTAGAGGTGGGGCTGACTGGTTAAGACTGTCATTCTTTCCTTCATTCGCTTGGAACATTCTCTGATGCAAGCTGATATTCCGATCATGTCTAGCAATGTCGTCATATTGGGTTTCTCTCAAGTCAGAAGAAGCCGACATGGTTACAATTGCAAATTGAATGCCAAGGACAAGTAATAACATCCTATATCTATCTACATTCTGGAGACGTGTCTTTATATATCACAATCGTTATTTGCTATTTGTCAACTAGAGTTTCCCATATGGAGTAACTTGTGAAAAGAATGATGAATCTGATCTAAAACAAACAGACTTAGTAGTTAATCATTTTGGCCACCTGGCTTGAATGTGTGACATAAAATGATTTGCTCTTGATTAAATTAACATTCAAATTAGCAAATAACAACTGCTAATGTATACTTGTTCTTTAGTAATTATGTTAAATTGTTAAGTGAATAATAATTTTACATTTCTTATTTATAAAAAGTAACCACGTGCTTGCTGAATGAAAACAGGGATATAGAGTCATAAGATTACTATAAATTACTAAACAATCTCTACAAACTCTTCCGATTTTTAAGAAACAGCAAACTGTCAACCGTTAGCTTATTTGTGTCTTTAAAAAACCAAACGTTATTTACCTCCCATCAGAGACTTTCACAACAAAAGCCAATTGTGAACAGGCCTCGGTCTACCCACAAAAACTTCTTTAACCTCTTCAAAGAATACACCTAATTTACTAGTCTGTGTTCTTTACCTAAACTAGTAACCATGTCAGGTCAACGTCTATCAAAAGAGGTTCTTGAAAGCTCTGCATACTTGAGAGGTACTACACACCCTTAAATACCATATTCGCTGCTAGCTAATACACTTTTAGAACACTTCCATTGCCCTTCCCCAGAATATGACGCTGTCTTAAAGAGTGCTATAACAGGCCAAAAGTTGGAGTTAGGTTATGAGACAATCGGTGAATGGTTGACAGAAAACCCAAACGCTTCGCAAGAAATGAAAGAAGAGGAAATGCGGGTAGTTATCGAAACCATCTGCAAAGACCCTATCATTGTTGCTCTTACTAGTGGTACTTGTCCAACCAGCTTCTCAACATCCACCAAGGACGTTACAAAGCGGTTAACTGCTCTCCTATCTGCAGAGGTTGACTCCTCTCCTACTGTCTCTCAGCTAGACACAGGTCACCACGCCGTCACCACCTCTCCTGGCACGCAATCCAAGGCATCGTCTCCTGCCACCTCCCAGCCAAGCACAGGTCACCACACTGTCACCTCCTCTCCTGGCTCCCAATCCAAGGCATCGTCTTCCGCTACCACTGTTTCTATGGCTTCGCCAACCTTTACGATTTCGAAGCTAGATAACTTGGGCACTGCGATCACCTACTACAGAGACAAAAAAATCAATTTTCCTCTCCTATGCTTCGAAAATAGCAAATACTCTCTCAGCTTTCTCCGTCCAGGACTAGATGCGATGAATCTAAAAGGCCCTTCTACACCATTTTATCACTCTCTTCTCGTCAAATTGTATCTACGTTACTCTGATAGTAAGCTCGACGAGTTTCTAGCACTTCCTCTTGGTCGCATTCAATCCCAAAGAAAACTCACTTACTGGGTGGTTTGGATGAAGATTAAGGATGGCAGTCTCTATGCTCTACGTCCAATTGATGTCGTAGATGAAGATTCGGATGTAGATATTGAAGACAAGCTTCTTGATGAGGACTTATTAGCTTTCGGTATTCCTATCTTAGAGATCCCCCAATTTGGTGGATGGAAGGCTGTTTTACTTGGCACTATATCCTCGAAGGATTCTTGTACTATGGAGAAATTGGATATCATTTGCTGGGAAACTGTTCGACTTACTACTGCAGAGGTATCAATTTTCAAGAGCCGAGCTGGTTTGTAACGTATGCTCGGGAGTCCGATATCGAGATTGATACGACAATCCTTATTCTGTTATACAAAGGGCGCTGAGATTTGGCCCACAAAATGATTGCCATTCGAGAGATATGAATTTTTATTTATTTACTAAAACATGATTTAGATATCAATGCGAGTGAAGTGACATTAGGATGAATCACAGATTCTATTCCCTCTATAATACTCCTATCCACCCCCAACACCGGAGGTAACTGGGGCAGTTCTGTACACGATATGAGATAACAACCATCAAACAAGTCAAAATAAGATGCTACAAGTTAGCAAACCTACTCCATACACCTCAAGTCTCTCTTCTCTTTTTCCCACAGGAAGTTCACAAAAGTGGCCCCAACCACAATCAAAAACCAGCCACCAACTACAGATTACTCACGACCTCTCCCTCTATCATTGAATCCTGACGATAAAAAACTTGCCAAGAAACCTCCTACCACACAGGACGGAGCATACAACCCTCTCAACACAAAACATCACACAACAAGACCTCAAACCAGCCTCATACAAGAGCACATATCCCCCAAGCAATGCAAGAAGTGGATGGACAGTAAGACATGCGCCACCCGTAAGACGACTTAACCCGTGGCATATCTCAAGATTCCAGCTTTCGCACTTCGGCACAACAATCGGTAGATTCTTTCTCTCACGTCACTCGCCGTCAATCTAAATAGACTAGAAAGGAGGACCTAATTTGCGATCTTCGTGGTACTCGTCGGTGAATTCTCAGACACCTCTCAAACAAATACCACAATCCCCCAGCTCCTCAATCCATCTAAAACTCGCCCACCTGCGTGTTGCCTCACACAAACCCTCTCGCCCCGCCTCAAAAGGTTTTCCACATCGGCTGATCCTCACTCGTCATCCACCAGATTTACCAAAGTCAAAACTCAAGTAACCTACAATCTTGAAATAAATATGAAGTTCCTAGAGATGGTGTGTATCAGTGATTCACCGAAAACACTCTTTCGTTGACACCCAATGCCCGTCAGCAGAAGCCTCCCCTCCCGGTTACCAAACTCTGCCATTCCCTCACCTAGCATCATCCGCCTTCTCTCCCCGCCTCACCGAAGTGTCATCATCGGCTGATCTATACTCCTTACCCGCCCACTGGATCTACAAACCACAAAAAAACCTCACGCCCAACCTCCCAGGATCTTCCTGGGAAACCCAACACACCACACACACCACTCACATCCCAAAGATCCCATGATACAATTTTCCAGATCCAAGACTCCCTATAAAACTCGTGTGACACGATAATGGATTTAAGAATACAAGTGCAAATGACGAGATTCACACAAGGGTTTTGAATTTGTATGCTTGATAACCCAGAGAAGGCTAGGCTGGAGTGCTCATGTGGCGGTGGTGGGCTAGACTTCTGGCTGAGAAGGACCAGAAGCTAGCAAAGAGCCAGAAAAAAGGTTGTTGCAGGGAGTTGGACAAGATGGAAAAAGAGAATTTCAGGTGAAAGGAAACCACAGGGAGAACGAAACTAAAGTTTCCGTCCGGGTTGGCAGTCCCTCTACTACCGGACACCCAGTCTCTAAGTCCCAAAATCCGAACTACTCGTTCGCTTGCTCACTACACACAAATCAAAAATCTCCCCTCAAGCCTACGAGCACAAGGTAAAATAATTTCCACAAGCCAGGCATTATTCCAGAACATTCCAAAGAATATGACCCTCGAATGCTTCGCATAACCCACCGTTTTCCCAACTTCCACAATACCTCTCGCTAGACGGAAATGGAAACCCCCACACACGTGCCCTCGTCAATTTATGCCCAAAAAGGAACTTTCCTTGAGTTCTGTGGGAGGGCCCAACTTTCGTTTAGTAAATATCCAACCAACAAAAACACCTATTTTTACCACTGATTTATTCATCATCGAATAAAGGAGAATCTCAAGAAAACGTGCTTTGTTTGCATTTCCAAAATCATCAGCCCCCTATCCCCCTTTTTTACCTAATTATTAGCACATACAATAACACAAATCAGACTGGTAGGTAACAAAAACGTTTCAAATCAAGCCCTCTGTTTCTCTGAGTGAGCGAGCGAAATTATCGCCCAGCGAACAGGCCTTCACATCTTCGCATCCTGGGCCTTTTCAGTAAAATCCACGGGGGCCATTTATCTATTTTCGACACCCGGAAAAGCCGTAAAGAAAACGAAGAAGAAAATAAAATGTCGAAAAGGAAGTCCCTCAATTTTTCTCCACGCAGATACACTATACCATACGGAATACAACGCACGGAGCGCAAACGTTAGCACCCATACAGCCGAGCCAAAGGCAGATGCAAAGGAAAGAAAATATGGGGGATAGATAAGAAAGGAAACTTTGTAAATTTCAACATGGTCTATAGCGGAGAAGCCCCGGAAATGTCTCATTGTTATACAGATGATCTGTGCTTCTTTGGGAGTAACTACCTGGTGATAACCAATACGCAGACAATTTGCTCAACATTTGGAAAATATGAGAGAAGGTGCCTGGGTGCTTTGAGGCAGTGGTGATACACTCATACAGGACAATGCTGAGAATTCTCTTGGGAGATTTGATTTGATTCTTCCCTTTCATTTCAGCGAGCTTCTAGGCTCCGAAAAAGATATAGGTTAGAATGGCAACACCTGGAATCAAAGCGTGCATTTATGGCCTGTGTTTTTAGGGGTTCATGGGCTTGGAATTGAAGCCCACTTGGGTGTCCTTGAACAAGTGGAAGGATGAGTGGGTGAGTGACGATATCCAAGAGTTCCTCCTTTCCTTTTTCTTTCCTTTCCTTCTCGAATCAATGATTGAGGGTGTGGTTAAGCTATCCGAGATTCTCAGGCAGTGACGTGACGCACAAGCACAAAACCCATAGCAAGAACGCAACGGGACCCCCGAAACGACCATAACCACAGACATGCATTCGAGTACGAGTAATCTGATCAACGACTGCTGTAAGTGAGAAAGATGTGGTCCTCGACATGATATTAAATCATATCGAATCATGCTCCTGAGAGGGAGGCTGAGAATGAGGGGGCTCCAACTTCCCTAGATTGCGAAGCTTGCGAAATCAGAGAAAACGTTATACTCCCATGCATCTCTTCATTGTAATTGGATCAAACATGTTCAAGCAAGCATACAGACAATGCTTGCAGCTCGACAAGGGCCGTGACAGGAATAGAAATCCTTGGCATGATTTGAAACGTAGACAAATGGGAGGGACAGGCCGTTTGGGAATTTTGCTGATAGGATTTTATGACATGACTGACCACCCACCGAAGGAACATGTTCGTCTGATGGAGTTCAAATCAGGCTATTTACCAGTCGCATCTCTTGTTTCCCTATTTTCAGCGGGATCCTAGGAGACCCTTGAATCCGGAAACAAGTTGCCGCGCATTCTCTAAGATCTATCATAATCCTGCTGTTGCTCGGTTGCAGGAAACATGATCAAATAGGAATTGGATTATGGACATGAGCTTGGGTACTACCCAGCTCAGTACACAGGAAAGGTACTTCTATATTGCGGTGCAGGAGAAACCAATATTATGCGACTACAAAACCAAAAACGGCCGGCAATTTTCAAGAGGAGAGAATTCGACTATTCAGGATTCCACATACAGTGGATGATCTCCCTTCGTAACACAGAACTGACGTGTGACACGATGGAAATGTTCACGAAGAGGAGGCGAAATTTCCGAGGAGGGGTAAGGTAATGGCTTTGGTCGTTTTTTTACCCCTCCGAGACTTGCGGATGGGAGCCCAAATCTTGATTCTGCAGACCCTGGACGGGGGAGATAAAGGTTGCAGGATGCATGCTGAAGCGTGCGAAAGGAGGCCTGGGGGCATTCGGGGAGGTGGAATTACACTGGAAGACGCTGATTTGCTGTGTGGGAGTCGGAATGACGAGGTCTGGGGCATTTTCTAGGGTCCCGCTGGGGTTTTGGAGGAGGGGGTCTCCATTATAATGGGACGGCTGATCGACCCAGTTCAGCGGAGCCCTGGACCCTGGGCGTTTCCACTGCCCTGGGTCGACTAATACCACCCAAGTCGTTCGAAGTTGAAGGGGATGTTGGAGATGAGGAAATTCCATCAGTTGATGGACCGATAAACTCCCCCATGCAGCTGGGCCCCAGCCTACGGAGGAATTAGACGACATGCACGCATCTTGTCCCCTTGTATAGAATATTGTATGAAGCCAAATAAGCGAGGCCGGTTTTCGTGTCTAATGGATTATCCAACTTTATTGAGGAAATGGAAAATGAGCGGCTCGGTGCTTCCTGCCAAGCTATCTTTCGTTGACAAGGACTAAGGCTATTCAGATATCACATCTGTTGCTTACCTTCAGGTCAGGCATCTGCTGGTAGAAATTCGGATGCCCTCCGGTCGATCTTTGACCTTTCGGATGCTGGATGCTGGATGAAGCTATCCATTCATGGCCATCAGTGTGACAGAAGTACTTCCGATTTCTCCAATCTCCATGCATGGACGCTTGCGATGTGATGTGATGTGATGTGATGTGATGTGGATGGGAACGGATTTACCAGGTAGTCGAATCACTGCTCAATCTGGACGATGGAGGAGATGAGACTCTGAGGCTCCGGCTCGGACTCGTTTTTCTTGGGAAAGGTGTGTAATCGATAGCATCGGTGCTCGGTGCTCGGTGCTCGGTGCTCGAAGCTGCTCTACGTAAGCTCACGAAAATGTTGAATTCTTGGTGTGTGTGTGTTGTGCGTTTTGTGGCTCAAGTTCTCTGGACGTTGGTTCTAGGTTTAGTGCTACACCTACTAGGCGACAGCACGGGCGAACTGGAATACCGGTAAGCTCAACTCCTTCCTCTTTACTCTCCCCCCCTTAATTGTCTAATGACCCACTTTACAGATCTGGGGGAGGCTGTGTAAAGTCCTGGTAATGTCAGGGAGTTTGGCCAATAGAAGCTTCTTTATCATTCCATTTTTTAATGTTCAACTCTTCTTATTGGCTCGGCGCTTTGACATTATACAAAGTAGGTCATTACAATTAGGGGGGGGGGAGAGTACAATTGCTGTACGACCCTACAACCCTACAACCCTACGACCCAGCACCAGATCACCACTCCATCATCCGACGCAGGCACGCGTTTGGGAATTCTTACTTGGAACCTGGCCATGAGTACAGTATGTACACAAAGAAATGCCTCCCGCCATGTTGTGTACCCAGTACTCGAGCACATCTGAACGAACACCATCACCGAATTCAACCAACGCCACCTACCACACCAGGTAACCCACGAAGAAGACGCCAATTACCAAGGCTTAGCTACGAGTATCAGTCACCCGGGTGTCAAAGAAGCATCCGCTCAAGGGCGCGAAAGGGAACCACAGTCAGGGTAACGCGTGTGCTGTTCAGGAGTCAGGGTACATGAAATTGTCCAAGACCCAGCTTAAACACGTTTTGCAAATCTTTATAGACCCCAACACGTGGCCTACCCATGGATTGTCAGGCTATAACTTCCTTGACGCGATGCTCCCAAATTGCCTCTCCACCAAACCGCATTGGACCTTCATGCTTTTCAATATTGCCCGTCTTAGGCCTGGAGATGGTGCAAATCGAATCAATCAGCACAAGGGCGCGCACGATAGCGATACCAACGTTCGAGTAGGCCTTTGCAATTCTCGTCACCAAGAGGAGCTGAGAGCGGGGGGCAGGGGGCAGGGGCTGCATCTTCTCAATCTGGCATAAGGCTGTTGCGAATGGCCTGCGGGAACCATACGGAAGCCTGCAAATCTCCTAGGTCCCCGAAGACGATTACATTTCGCGACTTTGAACCGTAGGACGGATCGACCTGTCGACCACAGTCTCGGGTTCGTAATGAGGAACACACACCACCAGATGGGGAATATCCATTTACTGCCAGGGCCCGAGCTGTCAAGGATACTAATCGTCACTTGGGAAAGCATTCAAACCAGAACACCTACGATCTGGTACGATCGTCAGTTGTTCTCGTATCGGATTTCGATCGAATGGTTTGCACAAGAATCCATGTTTCTGCTAAGTACTTCGCATTCTAGCCTCTTTTAGTCTGCTTTTGTGACTACCTGTTATTTATTAATTGCACAAGTAGCTAATTTTCAAGCATTCCACATTTACAAGTTAAGTTCTAGTACTTTTTTCCATTGCTAATGCTCAAACTTAAACAATCATGGGCAAGGATCCAAACTGCCGATTTCTTATTTCAAGTTGTGTTCAAGTTCTCATGTTATGGCCTGTGGAGCATTATCGTACTCGAACACGCATTATCTGTTTGAATTATCTTCTGTTATTTCAATTATCTTCAGAGTACAATTTTTTACAGGCCCTCCACATGAACTACTACAACGTAGCGTGGGAAACTCTCCGGAAATAGCGATACCTGATGGCCACGCCACACTCATGCGTTCAGGAAACACTCATCTGGATAACAGTTCATTCAGATGCTTGTAAAGAGTTGTATTTGCGAGGAATCAATCCAAATCAAGATGCTGCTGATGCCCTTGCCCATCGCAGGGTTTGCACAGACAACTTACCATTTCCGTGGGATAAGCCATGGAGGCGATGGCTGAAATTTCCCGTCCACCTCCCCTAAAAAAGACCTGTCAACCTCTACCCCTTGATTCTTCACAGCGAATTTTGCACCACCGGCAAGAGAAACGCTTCGTCTCTTCTTGCTCGTGCTGCAACAAAAACCGCTCATTGAAGCCTGCAGTCTGCAGTGCGGTATGGCTTGAACACAGGCCCAAGTCCCACAGGTGAAATATTGACTTTTGGGACGGTACCTGTGTGGCTATCATGGCAAACGCAGTTTTCCCGTTCTCTGTTCCGTTTGGTCTACGGAAACAAGACATTTCCCGCCAGCCATCCTGAAGAACACAGCAGCCTGCAATACGAAACCGGCTGATTAGAGCTGAGTTGGATGTTGTCATATATGATGCGGCGAAAACTAGTATTGACGCCATTATTAGATCTACTTTGAAGCAACTTGATAGACACGGGAGTATGAGCGCCCCGGAAGTCAAGAATTGTTTCATGCCGCTGCGGGGACCCGTGGAAACTATCCGGCCAACAAGATGGATTGGACGACGAGTGGTCGGGCCTAGGCCAGGGTCTTATTTTTAACCTTGAAATGCTTACTCGATACTTGTACATGTCCGGGGCACCGAGATACGTACAGTTACATGTCTATTATTATGACACATTGATACCTTTCGACATTTATCAAAGAATCAGATTCCAACATGGCGGTATCTATCAAATCACGGTATACGACTCGTTTGGATAATGTCGGGAATAGGCTGGCAGCCGTCTGCGACGAGCCCGGCCGTTGTGCTTCTCTCTAGCTGCAGCGTTCTCAACACCATCTCTGCGTTTTTACTCCTGCATCCACTCCTCCACTCCTCCACTCAGTCACAGCCCTGCCAAACCCGGGCCTTTCCCCCAAGAAGACAGGCGAAATCGCACCCCCACGCTGAACTGAACTGGGGAGCGGAATTCGGCGTCTTTCTCCACCCTATCCAGCCTGATCGGCCTCAGCGAAGCCCTCTCCCAAGGGGACTGTCGCCTGCATCATTTGCATGCAGAGTTGCAGAGTGCAGAGCAGTTCCTCCATCAAAAGATCATGTTTGGTGCCTCGCAAGATCCCTGAACCCGGCGCTCGGGTTGTGGATGTTTTCTTTGACCTCTTTTTCCGGATGTTCATCATGCACATCACCCCCCTCCCCTTTTGCTCGCCATAGTGGCAGCTTTTCAGTGTCCACTTCCACTATATTCCCTGCTGGCAGGGACAACCAAGACACAGGGAAGGTTGGTGCTAGCTCGCTGCAGCCAATGTTGCCAATCCCCTCATGGTCGAGATTGACCTGCGGCCAGTGTTGCAAGACTTCTCCATGTACGGAGGTGTACAAGGTCCTGAGAGGCGTAAGGCTTCGTCTGGATTGGTCTAGTCATCATCTACACTGTCTCTTAAGACGATGCCGCCGTGACATACCCCGGTCATACCCCCCTTGTCGCCTTTGGCAAGTACTGGCACTCACCATCTTTAGTCGCTTTTCTTGTCGAAGAGAAGGTCTCTGTTTAAAGGGAATATCTACGCTCACCACAGATACAGTGGGAATATCATAACTGTCCAGATAGCCTTGTCTGTTTCACTGCTCAATCCTGCCCGAATGATGCCTATTGGTCGACGTGGGATGGTGGCCGCGGTACCACTCGACTGCACGGCAAATAGTGCTTCCACTGGGGTGGGGGGTCTGGGACTCAATTTCTATATGAATGCATCTGTGTCCAACTTGTGAAATCTCGGATTGACATACCGAACGATTGGAAACCAACTTCTGATCCTCGTTACACATCTACTCGAAGAATTCTTTAACGTTCACACTAATATCCCAATACTCCTTTCACGCTTTCTCCAATCACTCTCGACAGCCTTACCGACGATCTTGCACCCTTTTCTATTCAAGTTTATCTTTCGTCACTTCTTTCGGGCTGAAATTTGCATTCAACTCTTACCTCACCCTTTTACTTCGCCTTCTTCTGCTCTTTTACTTTCGATCACTCATTCACATCAGAACTCTTATAATCATCCACCACTATATTCTTGCTTTCGAGCAAGACAACACCGGCAAAATGGCGGTTACTAAACAGAAACCAGGCCAATCCCGGGGACGGTGGCCGGAGCAGAATCAGCAACCCGTCGAAAGTTACTACGCAATGGATATCTCACTGGCTTATGACACTCGAACAACTTCTCCTGGAGATTTTACAACTAGAACTGTCCCGGCGCCAAAGTACATGCTTAATCAACAGTACGATGGATCAACCACGATGATTGCTACCCAGCAGCAAGTCCAACAAAACAACCCTTTCAGGTTTGCTGGATATACTGGAGCTTACTCTGTGGTTCCAGCTTTTACGGGCTACATACAACAGAGACCGCTTCCTCCTCTAGCGCAAATAGCTAGCGATGGAATGTCCGTTCAATACAACCCGAATGGTCGACAAGGCTTTGTTGAAGCCCAACTGAGCCAAAGCTCTCCTATCAAACCCGAACCTCATTGGAACTTTACGCCTACTTCGTCATCGCCAACAGTGCCTTCGGGCGGCTCAAAGGTAATCAAGCCTGCTGTTCCGGTCAACGGTGCCCAGGTAGTCGACTTTCGTACCGAGGTTGATACCCTCATGAAAGCGATTCAAGCACAAACAGAGCCTTCAAACCCACCATCACCAACGCCTATGGTAGGTGCTTCCTTCACCCCTCCTCACATGCATTCCGACTCTCACAACAGCGGATATTCATCTGGGGAATCGAGTAGCGATTTGCTCACAGATGGGAACTGCCAGGACGACACTTCGACAACCAGAAAGGTCTCAAAGAAACGTTATCCATGCCCCGTTGGTAATTGTAACCGCAATTTCTACCAAAAGACTCATCTTGAGATCCATGTGCGCTTACACACCGGCGAAAAGCCCTACGTAAGTCACTATTTTGCACTCAAGGAATATATTTGCTGACTCTTCTCATAGAATTGCAAGCATGCTGGTTGTGATCGAAGCTTCTCCCAGTTGGGAAATTTGAAGGTATTTTCTCTTCAATTTATGATTCTCAGCTACATTTCTAATAACTTTCTACTAGACACATGAGCGTAGACACACTGGCGAACGACCATATGCCTGTGATTTGTGTGGAAAGCGATTTGCGCAACGAGGAAATGTCACCCAGCACAAAACCACTCATGGTCAAGCAAAGCCATACCCATGCAAGCTTGACGATGGGTCCGGAAAAGAATGCGGAAAGCTGTTTACTCAACGGGGCAATCTCAAGGTATGCTCTATTTTTGTCTTTGTTTCCCCCTTCAAATTCAATGGTCGTTGCTACTTTCGTTTTGTTTCATGGCTCATCATGCTGTCTAATTACTACCTCAACTCCTTTTACTTTCTTGGGGGTGGACCCAGAAAGCCACTCAGTGCCCCACCACAATGCAAGGGCAATGTTCCTTTCCCACTCTGACACTTGGTCTTATATCGTATACTCTTATGAAAGCCCAAACTAACACGATGCCAATACAGTCGCACCAAAACAAATTCCATGTTGTGGCGCTCCGGAATCTCACAACCAAATTCGCTTCCTTCAAGAATGGCGATAATGTCTCGGCCGCCGACAAGGAACTTCACGAATACTTTCGAGAACTGTACAAGCACAGCAACAAAGGCATCAAAGGTCGTGGAAAGCAACGAAAGGTAGGACCCGGACATGGGAATATGGTCATGCATGATGGTCTTCCTGCAGTCCACCTTCAAGAACGTATTATCCATGGTCGATACAAGATTTGTGAGGTTGATGATGGTAGTCAATCTGGCCACAGTGGTTCTGGCTCTGGAAGTGGGTATGATGACGTGCACTCGGACAGCTACGACAACAACAGCCCGAACAGTGATCTCGCTTTTGGGGACAGGATTTACTGAATTTTCTCTTGCCAACCGCATTTCCCGTTTCAAAAGGAGTACTGGTGGAGAAAACAGAACATCAGCTCTCTTTGAGAAGCAGGTAAGCGCAGCATGAGACCAAGGCTAACGACGATTTGATGATCCGACACACGACCCATATGAGAGAAGCGCCAACATGACGAGGAAAGCGCTCAAGAAATGTATTACTATAATGACGAAAACGACACAAAAAAATAGCCCGCGAACGGAAGGGTACATAGGATTGAAGGATGGGTTGTGGATAGAAACGGATGGGGTGGTGTATTTTGCTGATTGGGAGGGACTACGGTTTTTGAGGGTTGGATCCTATCGATGCCTTTTGTTTTGGGTGGGTCTAGTTGGGGAGGTTGACTCTTGTCTGTCATTTTTGCCATTTTTGCTCGTTCTTTTTTATCTTGCATTTTTTATACTCTTCTTTTCTATTCTTTGTTCTCTTATTATTTTTATCTACAAGTCGATATATAAATCGCATCAATGTATTCTCCTTCTTCCTTCGTTTCATCGCTATACTTGTCGGGACTATAGAATGCGCGTATATTTTACTTTGTCAAAAAAACAACTGGGAGGATTGCATTTTGGGGGTGGGTGGCTGGTCAATCTGTTGAAAAGAACTTGTTACAAATACTTGGGCATCTGCAAAGATGTTGGTTGCATTGGAGGTAACCTTTATTGGTATTTGAGTTTTGGTATTTGGTTGGATTAAGTTTTGGTTTATGTGGAATGAAAGGTTACTTGTATGTTTGGAATTTTTGGAATTATATAGCTGCTATGGAATACTATACATGTTTAATCTCTAAATGACTTCTTATGATACTCCTTGTGAAGTGTTGCAACAAAGGTACAACCCATCGCGCGCCAGAAGCGAGCATCGTGTAACTGTCTTCCCGCACTCCCTCGCAGCGTCGCAAAGGCAAGAATTACTTGTCCTACGTTACATACACACGTGGCATACTCAGTTGGTCACTGATAAACATTCAACAAAACACGTTTACAAACACATTCGTCTCATGTCTCGTCCTCGCGCTCTCGCACACCCACGTACTTTGATGTCCACAAGGATTTCCCAATTTCAATTATGTCACCAGCTATCTAAACGTAACACTGACTATCTTTAATCCCAGGTCCCCGCGGATTCCATATCAAAAACCTGGAAGTAACAGATAGTTATTTGATTTGAAGGAGGAAAGAGACGACGGACACACCGCTCGCTTCGCCGCCTCAACTTCGCTTGTGTGCCTCACTTTATCCCACCCCTTCTCTCCCTGCCGGGCCCCCTGATCTTAAAACCCCACAATCAGCACGTGCAGGGTTGCCAACCTTATCGGTTATCAATCCGATTGATACTGATATTGATGCAGATACTGAGATACTGATTCACCACAAACAATTGACCCGGATAAGCAAGGAAGTGTGCTTGCTTCCGCAGAAAATTTTGGGCGGAAGCGGGCGAAAGAGTTGCATTATCGAAGAGGTTTGTATGTGCTGGTAATTGTTTGCGTTCCATTGCGTTGCCATGATTACATCACGTAACTCGGTTGTGACGGGCGCCATCCACCGTATTTACAAGGTAGAGAGGGTGTGCTATACGCTTAACTCGGAAAATCAACCCCTTCCTTGTCAAAATATCCCGCGCGCCTCCAGGGAAAGGGGTTGGTAGCACTCCTACACACACCCCGGAATTTTCCTCACGGAATCGAAATTCGTAACAAATGCCTCACTTTCTTCAATTCATGGGGGAAGCTTCGTTTGAAGAAAAGGGGTCGTGCAATGGAATTATTTCGCCCAGGAGGTAAGGAAGAGATTTTCGTTGTCAGAACTGCCTTGCAGATGGGATCGGCATACCCGGGCGAAATGGGGGTGGGCTACACCGCTGGCGTTTTCTGGGCTAAGCGAGCGGTATTGAAAAGATTGGATGGGGGACAAAATATCGAACCCTGAAGCCTGTCCTTTCTTGCTTCCGGGTGACTGATGGATATAAAGTGTGGATGAGCCTATACGGACCTGTCGTTCGTTGCTGATGGTCGGGTTGCAACAAGCTCTCGGGTGCGCTGGCGAAAGCCACTGGGCCGCCACGGGACGAGACGGCCCTCCCTCGACGGAGACAGAAATTTGAAATGCGGTTGTACAAGGCGCATAGCGGAGGGAAGTTTGGAAGACGCGGCGGGCTACTGTAATGCAATGTGCAACAATACACATAGATCAAGTAGGCGTGGCGTGCATGCATGCATTAGGGCTTTGATCAAATGATGGCCCCATGGGAAAGTGAGAGATGATGAAATATGAGGCTTGATTATTGGATGTGAGGGATGTAGGACAAGGTCGGCGATGTCTTTCTTGTCCACCGGCCGCGAAATATGAGGCGAGAAGCAGGTGCTCGCAGAGTGTCTCTAAGAGTGTGGGGGGAGCTGGAGAATAGAGAGACATCCTTGCGGAGATCGCACAAGGTTCTACCATGCATCACGTGCATTGTGACTCGTCTTTTGATAATCGGAGAAGGCCATGAGAGAGAATAACTGACCATCCAGAGGGTAGTATTGCATAGCGTGATGCTTCACGTACGGTGACATACCGGTACTCTTGCGGCGTTAGATATCAAAAGGATTCCCCTGCCAAGACTTGTCGTTCATGGCGGAATAGCATATCTAACAGGGCAGCTAAATCGAGAGGGTAAAGGAGTTGCATGAAATTATAGAATAGTTCCTCGTTTCGCTGCTCCAGAATCGGGGTATTCATTGGAGGTCGTATGGAGTTGTGAGGAAAACAGTGGATCGATATTGAGGCAGTTCAGCCTCCGTGTAAGGTTGAAACAAAAAGGATGTTGTCGTTGGGCTGCAGGGCGTAAGTGGCCTCGCCCTCCAGTTCCCAGTCAGCATCATTGATGAGAACAAGGATTCCCGGGCGACTGTGATGCAAACGAATGTTGTCAGTGAGGTGATGCAAAGCCATGTACTCATTTGGATTGGGAAAACGATGCAGCAAAGGGAAACGGTGAAGCAGAAACTCGCTGGGAAGTGCTTGCTCCAAACAAGCACCATCATGTACAAGTGCTGCGGAAAAATACCAATGAAGCTATATAGGACGAGGTATTGCTATGTGGAATGGCTTGATTTGATATTGAGATTTTGCCCAGGCTCTGAAAAGCGGTGACGAATATCAGAAAGAGAACTGAGGCTTACACGTGACCATCCAGCACGAACATCTCCTTTCGGGTGTCCTTCATGACCTTCTCACAGAGATGCTCAACGAGCCAGCCGATGTTGACCGCCTTGCCCTTATCGTCTTTGGCTGGGATTGATATCTTGTGCTTGCGTTCATGGGAAAAGAGCATCTCGAGACCCCCCCTAGTCACATCGACGTCAGTATTTCTTTCTCCGAGGGATGATGATGATCGCGATTGCGTGGGGGGCTCACGTGAATTCGACGAGGATGGGAATCGTGTTTTCTGCAGATTCTGCCATTTTGTAAAGATCCTCGGAACGTCTTGTGTAGAATCGAGTTGAAGGTTGTGGTTGTGGTTCAGAGCGGCAGTTGCGATGAGGTTGAAATGAGCGTGGCTCACTCACTCGCTTAAAGAGCTCCGACCATTAGCAGCAGAAACAGATGCAACACAATATTTATTTATTCTTCGGAGGAAAATCTGGGGAAGGTATTGTTTCTTTAGTTTGTGTACCCGCTAAGACCTGAGTCAAACAATTCAAAAATAAATCACTTTTGAGTTTGAGTAAATTTTGGTGTTCCTCGAGAATTACCCCGTCGTAGCGAAAAAGCTCTTCACCTCATCTTGCCGTGGCCTGAGTGGGTCCGCGAAAATGTCTAGACAACGATACTAGGAATTTACAGACACAACTCTGAGCCTGGTAAACGACTATCTAATTACTCGGACGACCACCGCATCGAGTCTCTCATCTGGCGCGTGTCTGTGGCGGGGTGAATGAGTTGACGCGATGCTTCAAATCACCAGCGAGTACCTGGCGGCAGGTGGTAATAGACATCCATCAGCAGCAGATTGGGATGAAACTGGTCTTTTGGCATTTGGCGCGGATAGGAACATCGCTCTATGGCGACCACAGGTAAGTTGTTCTTTATGAGTTACGGGACATTCATGTTCATGAAGACGTGGGTGGTTTCTCGTGGTTTTTTTCTAATCCTCAACAGCGGCTAAGGCTAATATATTTACAGGATAACAATGCGCGAGGAGTTTTTGAAATCCTCCGGGGCCATGAAGGTACCGTAACCGCAGTCAACTTTATCCCCGGCTCCGACGGATTATTGATCAGCGGTTCGGTCGATAAGAAGCTTGCTATCTGGAAGAGGAACCCAACGTCGTCATTTTACCAAAATCATCAAAGGCTATCCAGCGATAAGCCTGAGCATCATCAGAGTTCCGTAAACTGCATAGCAGTAGCTCCTGGTGCCAACATATTTGCTTCAGGCTCTGCAGATGCCATCGTCAAGATCTGGGAATTCGACGACCAGCATTTGGCAACATTACGACAATCTATCGAGATCAAGCCAAGATTCTTTCCACTTGCTTTGGCATTAAGTCCTCTCACCGGTGCACCTGGTTCATACGTGCTTGCTGTTGCTGGAACCAAGGATATTATCCAAATATATGTGCTTGATTCCGCTACCGGCAATGAATTTACACTTCAAGCGACGCTCTCTGGTCATGAGGGATGGATCAGATCCTTGGAGTTCACAAAAGAAACCGAAGATCCTGATAGTGATTTACTGCTTTCATCTGCCAGCCAAGATAAGTATATTCGATTATGGCGAATCCACCGAGGAAAGGAGCTGCCAGCGGCATCAGCAACAGCCGACCCATCTTTAGGAGCATTTATGCCAGGGAAATCATTGTCAAATAAAGCTCATCGTTTCAAGGCGCAAGATCTTGACTTTTCCGCGACATTTGAGGCCTTGTTACTTGGTCATGAGGATTGGATCTACAGTACTCGTTGGAGATATGGCAACAAGAAATTACAATTACTTTCCTCATCGGCAGACAATTCGGTAGCCATGTGGGAAGCTGATGCAGAAACCGGAGTTTGGGTGACGACTACTCGATTGGGAGAAATCAGCTCCGAAAAAGGCTCAACAACAGCTACTGGAAGCACAGGCGGATTCTGGATTGGTCTCTGGTCACCATCGGGAGAGACTATTGTGAGTCTTGGAAGAACTGGAAGCTGGAGATTATGGAATTACAATAGCGAGAAGGAACGATGGCTTCAGGGAATTGGTGTCAGTGGACACACGCTACCCGTTACCGGAATTGCATGGTCGAGAGACGGTGATTACTTGCTTTCAACAAGTACTGATCAAACGACAAGACTGCACGCAAAATGGAAACGCGGAGACCAAGTTTCATGGCATGAAATGGCAAGACCCCAGATCCATGGATATGATCTCAACTGTATCGACTCTCTAGGAGCTTCCCAGTTTGTTTCCGGGGCCGACGAGAAACTCATGCGGGTTTTCAATGAACCTAAAGCAGTTGCCAATCTTCTCAACAAATTGTGCGGGATTAGAGGGTCACATATCGAGAACATGCCAGATGCTGCCAATATGCCAGTTCTTGGACTGTCCAACAAAGCCATTGAAGCTGTTGACGATGATCAAGAAATCTTACCACCTTCCAACGACAAAAACTACGATGCAATTGATCCAGCTTCTGTTGTCCACAAATCAACCCTTGATCTTGATCAGCCGACTTCCGAAGAACATCTTTCTCGACACACCCTCTGGCCTGAAGTTGAAAAGCTCTACGGACATGGTTACGAAATCTCTACCCTCGCAGCCAGTCACGACGGATCCATCATTGCAACTGCTTGCAAAGCAAGTTCTATCGATCATGCTGTAATTCGGTTGTTCGAGACCAAGACCTGGTTGGAAATCAAGCCACCACTTAAGCAGCATTCATTGACTGTAGCAAGATTGAGATTTTCTTCCGATGACAAGTGTCTTCTTAGTGTTGGTCGAGACCGGCAATGGGCAGTCTTCGAGCGTGATACAGAAGACAAGAACGCTTACAGGCTCTTGGAAGCAAACCCAAAGGGCCATACTAGAATGATATTGGATGCTGCCTGGGCTCCAAAGACTTCCAGTATTTTTGTAACAGCCGGAAGAGACAAGAAAATCAATATTTGGTCAAAATCCGAAGGGGGAGCTGGCTTTGAGTGCAAGTCAACCTATTCAGAAACTGCACCGGTAACCGCTATCGATTTTCTTGACACGATGGTAAGAGAAGGCATTGCATTTCTAGCAGCTGGAAGCGAAACGGGCTTTGTTGCTGTCCACTCCCTGGATATCAAGAATGGCTTCAAGGTGCAGACGCTTGCAGTGAAATTTCCAAGGTAATCCCTCTCATTATGATCCTAGAGTCCTTGCTGACAATAATTTAGCAAGTATCCAAACCCAAGCAAGGCAGTCACTCAATTAGCCTGGAAACCAGTTGAAGCAAACACGGAAGTCGGCGAAGAACTCGATATGCAACTCGCAATTGCGAGTGAAGACAGCTCCTTGCGGATATATTCCTATAAACCACTACCTCCTGTGTCTTAGTGGAATAAGACCAGTCTAAGTCTATGTTAAATGCTGCGCCGACCCAAATGCATATCAGTACCTGGCGTTGAAGCCCCCAAAACGCGTTGAAGCGCCTATGCTAAACCTTTTTAAATCAAAAATTTCAAAAACTCCTATCCCAGTCGTTCCCGTGCCATCGTATCATGCCGAACCTTGTCTTACTCTCCTCTTTAGGTTGGCTTGCTCTCAGAACCATATCCTCCGATACCAGGATTGAAGTAAGCCTTCCCCTCACTCCCAACCATATTATTTCTCGGACCTCTCTCCTCGAAATCCTCCTTGAGCCAACCAAGGACCAACATCCCCAATCGACTGTTCCCCGTACTAGTCAGCTCGCTGTCCTTCAACTGCAACTTCTCCACCTCCCCCCACTGCTTAACCTTCCCCATACTCATATGCACCAAATGACTTGGCCAATCCGCCAAATTATCCAAAATATGCGTCGCATAAACAATCGTGCATTGCCTGACCTCCGTCTCCTTCTTCAAGAACCCCAAAAAGTTACTGCGACTCAAGAGATCCAAATCAACCGTAATCTCATCCAACAAAAGGATCCTCCATGGCCTAATAAGTCCCATAGCCAATTGCACCCTTCTCCTCTCCCCATCAGAAACAGCATGCATGCGCCAATCCAAATCAATATCAAGCACACGAACCAATTCGTCCTTCCGCTCAGCGTAGAAGTCTCCCCCGACACTCTTTAGGAGTTCGCGCACACCAATGTCCGTTCGCACGATGGGATTGAGAACCCATTCTAGACCAAGGTATGTTACGCCTTCGAGACCGTCTTTGAAGGGGTCGAGTCCTGAAATGGAGATTGTGCCTGAGGGAGCAAGCCGTTTTCCGGAGAGGAGACGGAGGAGGGTTGTTTTCCCTGCGCCGTTTGCGCCGATGAGGAGGGTTCGTGAGCGGGGTGGGAGGGAGAGGGTGATGTTGTGGAGACCTTCGGAGCGGTCTGCGAAGGTGTAGGAGAGGTTCGAGACTTCGATGTTTGGGGCGGTTTCTTCTACCATTGTGGTTGTTGTTGTGGTTTGGTGGGGAGGTGGCAGTGAGATGGCGATGGTGGGGTGAGGTTCATATAAAAAGTTCAGTGACTCGATGACGCATTATCAGGGATGGTGCTTCTGCAAAAGATGCACTCCAGCCCCCTAAGGAATATTTCGTTGCATTCCTTCTTATCGGTTTCATTTGAACCAATTGTGCACTTCCATTTAAATCTTTCTTAGAAAAATCCCCATCTGCTCGTTATAATTGCTGAAGTCCCTCTTTTTAAATCCGATTTGCTAAAGCCGATATTATTCTGTGGGTCCATCCTCGAACAATTTCCTTAATAAAAATTTCGATAGTAAAAACAAACACCTATAGTAGTCGGAAAGAAAAACGTTCTGTCAATTCTCGGGAACTCAGGAGTTGGATCACGGTTCACAGGTTAGAGATGAGAGAGGTAACAAGAGATATTAATAGCTCACAATTCTAGAACACTTTTCCGCTCATTTGAAATCCCGAATTTACAATCTCGAAAACACCTATAGAAAATAAAGGACTAATACAATGATTTCATTCGAAAAAGGTAGTGTGAGACTAGCAGGTAACAGTACTAATCAATTTCCCAATAACCCCACCGTTCCATATGGGTAAGAAGAAGTTCTGCCATTGCTCTCGGCACCCTCCTATATAATTACTTCCTATCTTCTCGAACAATCGTAGCAATTGCTTGAGAAGGTTTAGGAGAATGAAGAGACTAGTCTTCTGATTCTTTTAACGGTCTACGACAACGCTTTTCATTATCATAGGCTATTTCGACTGTTTCGTTTTTCAAGTTCAGAAAGTTCTTCTCAAACTCTACTCTATTGTGAAGAACCCCAGTGAACAAGAATACTTATACTAACAAGGAGTAGAACTAGAAAAATCGTTGTAACCCGCTCCATCAAACGTGATTCGTTCCTAAAAGCCTCTCAAAGTTCTGTAAGGGTGAACCGCCGTCGCGTCAAAATAAACTTAAAAAATTCTACCATGCGCGACAAACCCAACTCAGCACCTACGCGCGTTCAACTGAAGCCTCCCTCGCTCCAAAAAAATATATAAAACATCCTAAGAATGACAAAAAATCAAGTTCTGTGAACTTGGACTAACTCTGCACTTGAGGTCTTAGGGGATCAAGAGTTGGTTTATCTCGCAATTTCAGGTAGCTCATACGGTCGGGCGAGCCACAGTCGTTGTACTTTTAAGAACCTAATTTATTTGCCGGGAGAGGTTTCTTTAATTTGTTCTCTTGAGGTTGTGGTCGAGAAGTGGGCCTGGGTGGGGAATGGGGAAACTGGGGAATTGACTGAGCTTTTGATTCGCGGACTGGAGTAGCTTGAAATCGGTGAATGCGATGAAGGAATCCAGTTTCGTACGATGTAGTAAGCTTATACTCGTTTCTTATATTCTTGAGAGGAAACAAAGAGAAGAGAGTCAGTCAATGCTCCTTCTATATAACTAGCTCAAACTTTCTCAACTGCCATGTCTACTAAAATTCAGCAGAATGACGAGATTTTAGTTCCTTATTTCTCTAAACCGTCTCGAATAATAGACTTAATAATGTTACGGACCTGGCCACCGCCGAGCACGTGACTCGCGTACGGCTGCTCGCCGGCGTCCGCAAAGCCTGCCATTCCTGGCCTGGCCTAGAACCATTCCTACCTAGGCCAGGAACCATTTCTACAAACGGATCGACATTCCTATATCGATTCCTTGGCTATCTCTATATTATAGGACCTCTAGAAGTCTCCTCTTTCCTTCTCTTCTCTTCTGTAGCTTTAGATCTTCAATTGAACCACCTCTTACTTCTCTGATTATCCGCTACACCTGTGCATGCTACAGGTAAGGATAACTACCAGAGGGCTAGCAGATTGGGTTTGTCACATTTTATCCTAGACAGTTTAGCATAATTTAGAGTAGAGTAGGTGTACTAAGAGCAAGGCCGGGATAGACGCAAGCAGGGCTGGTAATCGATACTGCTCGAGATTTCTACTACGGCGTTTTCAGCTCAGGATCTTCGAGGGAGAAAACAAGTTCCAGAGGCCTACCAAGTAGAGAACACCAAAAAATTGTATTAAACTCGGTGGTGCTTGGAAGATGAGAGAATTGTACTTACTTCGCACTCGCCCATCTCGGGTCATCTGTCCATTCGCAGGACGCAAGCTTCTCGCTTTCTTTCCAGGCCCCAGGCACTAGAATCATTCTCAGGACTCTCTCCTTTGAATCTCTGGATACACCAGTCAATCTTTGTCGTCTCGTCATCTCTCTCTCTCTCTCTCTCTCTCTCTCTCTCTCTCTCTCTCTCTGATATTTCTACTGCTTAGCTCAAGGCACACCTTCAGAATGTACTGCCGAACCCTAGGCGTGCCCAAATGGACCGCGGAACCCAGGTCGAGGGGTTTCAAATGAATCACGCCCGACAACATATATCTCTTCAACTCTCAAATCTTCGATTTCTCAAATTTTTGTCATTGAAATGTGAGTTAGCAAGGGAACGATACGAAATGTGAACAACGAACAATCCACTACACCACCGAGTTTGTTTTGGATAACATGAATCTGCGTATTTGGGTACAAGAAACACTTACAAATTCTGGTGTTGCGGGGTCCGATGATATCCCAAGAGAAACTCTATATGTGTCTAGAGAAAGGAAGGAGCGGGGCGTGGTTGGAGAAGACTAAGCGTCTACTCTGGAAGCAACCCGATGATGTGGAATATTTCTTGAGTTTAACCTTCGTTTTCTCTCTCTATCCTTTGGGCATTTTTGCTCTCGCTCCCCTATCCTGACTGCTCAATATGCCCGAAGATGAAAATGGGAACTGACCAGGCTGTATTTGGGCATGGAGGTGTACGGTAGTAGCAAGTCGCACCTTCCCCAGTCTTCTCCGTCTCGTCAAATTCCTTTGGGTACTTCTATAGAGCACCTTCCTCAACCGCTTTTCGATCGTTCCTTCCTTCTTCGTGTTACGGCACTGTTATGGGGAAACTGTTCGCGCTTTGATCTGAGATCTCAATCACTTCCGCCGCACTGCCAATTTATCCCATTAACGAATTTGACAATGCAGAAGTCATCAAGGGGACTATTAGAAGATCAATCTCAAGCATGCCGAAAATATTGCAAACTTTGCTTCACTTGAAGTGAAGTTTGGGAAGCTACGAAATTGTAGTGAAGCCCGGTAGAACGTCGGGAAATATATTATGGGGGCACCGCCTATTCAGACCTAGTACAAATCTCAGCCTCGTCGCCTTCTTGACTTTTGGTTGACATGAGTCCAAAGCATCATTCAAAATGGCCGACGTTGAACCCAACCCAGAAACAGCCCTCCAAACAATGGATCCCCCTCAAGATGAAGCACCAGCAACAAGTACAGAAGTCGCGCCCCCCGCCGAACGAAAAATGAAAAAGATAATCCGCAAGAAGAAGCGCCCAGCGCGACCCCAAGTCGATCCCTCAACCATGAAATCCGAACCCCCTCCTCAAACCGGTACAATCTTCAACATCTGGTACAACAAATGGTCAGGCGGCGATCGCGAAGACAAATACCTCTCCAAGACAGCTGCGGCGGGACGGTGCAAGATTGCGCTGGATACGGGATATACCAAGGCCGACAAAGTTGCTGGGAGTTATTTCTGTCTATTCTTTGCGAGGGGAATATGTCCAAAGGGTCAAGAATGTGAATATCTGCACAGATTACCGGGGATTCATGATATGTTTAACCCTAATGTGGATGTGTTCGGGAGGGATAAACATTCCGATTATAGGGATGATATGGGTGGAACTGGAAGTTTTATGAGGCAGAATCGCACGATATATGTGGGAAGGATTCATGTCAGTGATGATATTGAGGAGGTTGTGGCGCGACACTTTGCGGAATGGGGTCAAGTAGAGAGAAGTAAGTACTTCAACAGTTGGCTGATTTCTAGAATTGGTACTAATTGTTGTATAGTTCGTGTTCTTAACACTCGAGGTGTCGCATTTATCACATATTCGAATGAATCGAACGCGCAATTTGCCAAGGAAGCAATGGCTCACCAGTCCTTAGACCACAGCGAGATCTTGAACGTTCGATGGGCAACAGCAGATCCAAATCCAATGGCACAAGCGCGAGAGGTCCGAAGGATTGAAGAACAAGCAGCAGAAGCTGTACGAAGAGCGTTACCAGCAGAATTTGTCGCGGAAATTGAAGGTCGCGACCCAGAAGCACGGAAACGGAAGAAGATTGAAGGTGGCTTTGGACTGGCAGGTTATGAGGCCCCTGATGACATATACTTTGCCCGAGGGGCCAATGCTGTAAATCCGGTGGGCAGACAGGGGCTGGAACTTGAGGAGGAGCAAAGATTGATGATCGAGGCCGATCAAGTCGAGAGAGCGGAAGCTGAAGAAAGCGGTATTTTTTCGAGTAGCACGCTTGCTGCATTACAGAGTACGCAGGGCATGATTGCTTCGAAGCCGAAGCCAAAAGCGCCTTCGGGTCCTTTGGTGGCTTATGATAGCGACAGCGATTAAGATAGTGTAATATTATACCATTACTGACTGTTGTACAACATTCAAGACAGATATCTACCTACCCTGGACTCCCACTCGTAAATACATGACTAAATTATCTCCAGATTTCATGTTCTCTGCTGATAATAGTATTGCTGCACGTGATATAGAAGGAGAAAGAGAGAGAGAAAATCGTGGCCCAAAATAATCGTCATACAACCTCAAAAGAACTGGCAGCATAAGACTCAGCTTACTATCTCAAAGCTTCTGAGAATCGATGCAGAAAAAAGCAACGAAAGACCAAAAAGGAATTTGTTATCGGAAGAGTGCCGCTGCAAAGCTACAAGGTCAACGCCCAAAATGTCCAATAACACATATCCAAACAGTGGCCCCGTATGTACAAATCCTGAAACTTCTTCTCAGATCATGATAATGCCACATCACGTCCAATTTAAGGTTGCTCCTTTGAGCTATCCATATCCTTGAAGTTGTCAACGTGTAGCACCCCTCTTTTCAAACGATTGACTTGCGAAAATAGAACCGGAAACCACGAGAGATTAACGACGAGGAATGGGGGTGGTGGTATCCTTGATTGCAAGTCAGATAGGAGTACTAAGTGAGAAGGGGCTAACAATACTAACAGGTGGTGGGTTTGGGTTAGGTTTTACTATGACGATCGTTCTTCTGGCAAGAGATCCAAGTGCGGCTTGCCCGCCATTCTGCCACTTCGAGTGCATTCTGATAATCTGGGCCGAAAGAGAAATTGAGGGTGTGGGGTGTTTGGTATAAGTATCTATGTACTTGAATGAAGGACTTGATGTATGGATCCAAATTTTACTCTGCTCACGATGAAAAGGAAAAGACGAAGAAGATTGACTCTTCATAAAATGGACAAGATACTCCTATTACTTGTCATTGGGATTTTTGTGCTGCAACAATTACATGTGCCTCTGAAAACAACCACTTTCATATTGATTGGCAATACTGGTTGGCTATCCATACGATATCGGATATTGGTGAGCCTGCTAGAATTATGACCTACCAACATCCGACAAGTGGATAGATACTGGATAGATACTGTGGCACTCTTTCGTAAATACATCTCTTGTGTCATGGATTACTTCGGAGCGGAAAGCTGATGCAGATGGACAAGCAATTTCGGGAAGTTTGACCATTCGAAGGGGCTCATATCGTGAACTTGAACTGAATGGTCCAATTGAAATTAAAGATAAGAACAAGAAAGTATAAGAATAAAATCCAATTGCTACGATTGCGTATCATCGTTGAGGGGTGGCAATGGCAATCTTACACACCCAGCAAGCTCAAAACATGAACTTACATCACAGAATAATGAGACAAGTAACAGCCAAGCAATAGCTAGGCTTCCCATCATAAATCTGAAGCATTTACAGACAAACAAAGTTGAAAGTATCGATAAGGCGCTTGACTTCCTACCAATCGACGTATTGTCTTCATGAGAAAACGCTCAGCACTTCAAGATGAGCAGAAAAACAACATCCCCTAATTCGTCGTAATCTGGTAGGTCGGTTATGTCACCAACTCACGAGTTCCACGCTTCTTTGGGGCGCACAGGCACGACGGCTCCTTGCATGAATATTTCAACGTCGGCTCAAACAACAACATTCTTTCAGAGAATACCTACTTCAGTTCTTTTAAGAAAGATCAAGTCTAACACTCAGTCACGGACACCCGCGCGAATATACCCTGATATCATATCAGAGTACGGCAAGCCCGCCATCTCTTGCGACAACCCTGCCATGCTTCTTCGAGCACCCCTCTCCATGTCATTCAATCTTGACGTGTGGGTATTTTGTCTTTTCCGATGAAGAGTGGATGCGTGCTAGGGGACTCTAGGAGGACCAAGCGGTCTCTGACAAATTGGGATATCCCCCAAAATTTGGAGTTCTATGAAATTTCAGCCTGAAGCATACATGAATCGCGAGGGGGGATTTTGTGCTGAACCTAGCATTCCAAACTGTTGAGAACTTCTCCTTTCATCTGACTTCCTTGGTTATTACATTGATCACGTAGTTGATTTGCGGCACCACTCTAGAATTACAGGGTAGTGCATCTCTACTCTCCGTCTTTCCAAAGAATGTCACGCGAGTGTGGATTCGATACTGTGTTCGTCAAGAATGATGGCGAAATTGAGCATTGCGTACCCTCCGCCTTCCTCGGAGAATCAAATATCATTTGAGGTTGTTTAGAAGAATCAAAACTCCACTACTTGACTGTTCTAAACTCTCTCAAATAATATTTGCAATTACCCTCAACTGTATCGTACAATCCGCAGTAGGTACAAGGAGCAATGTCAGACATTATCACCTATCATAGCATTCGGCCATATTGATAGTAGTCGACAGTCCTGCCTCGTTCAAACGTCATATCTCATATCTTCCAAATACACCAGCATTTCCCTCGTGTCGATTTGAGCAAGAGCAACCTGATCTGGAGCCTAGTCGAAACAAGACTCAGGGTTATGCAAACTTACTGTATTGTTTCGCATCTGTTTATTTTTGGTTATTTGAAAGTTCGTAAGTTCGTGGTGTTCAATATTTCAGTGGTATTATGGTTGCACAGAGACACGCATGCTCTGCAATCATCCAGTCCACGCATATACGTGGCGACTTAGGAATGATTCTCTCGAAATGTCCGAGGAGCCATGTCTGATGTAACCTTATCATGCGGTTGTCTTACGCTAGCGAAAACAACTCAGGTATGGTACTATGGTAGGAAGGCTTTCCTTATTTTGAATGTCCGGGAGGTGTGCCTGACATTGCATCCTTCGCTTAAGATTGGATGGACATTGACGCCACGTAGAGTTGTATGCAGCCCATTTCAATCTCACCAATGAAATCACTCAGCATGTCAACGATTGCTCGTAGGCTCGTGGGTGCGAATGTCCGTTGTGAACGCGGTTTTTCGCATTTGCGTGCAATGATACTTCCTGCGTAGTTTTGACCTGTCGAAGTTTGATCCTAAATCACAACACTGGCTCTTATATAATTTCATAATGCAAGAAACGATAGGTATCCCACATGACACTTTGCCTTCTTTCTTTTAGACTCCGACCTTGTCTGCCTATTTTCTGGAGCCTTGCTGCTCCTGTTGGCAGTCTCCAATCTCTCATACGTATGAGCTTTCTACACGGATTTTTGATTCATTTTCGAACCTGTACAGCGCAGAATCCGCGGGTTCAAGTCAACAACTGAACGAGGATCGACCTGGCTTGTCTTTGTGTTGCATCGTGACCATCGTTCGCCCTGTAATGGCCTTCGCCGATGAGCAACCCCGGAGCCCTCGGGCTTTCGAGGATATACTCCACAGCAAGCGCAAGGCTTTGGAGTACTTGGAACACCATCCTAAATTAGTGTGTCAGTGGAAGGAACAAAACAGACCGCGTTTTCAAAGGAAAGGAGACGACAACAACTACGTGCTAGAAGGTGGCTTTTTGAGCAAAGGAGTACACCCATCTCATGCTCACGGTGGCTTGGAAATTTACTCCGAGGATCCTGAGGATCAATGGAAAATGTACGTATTTAAATAACATTCCACAGCTATCTCAAATTCTAACCATCAAAAAAGGGGCCCTCTTATCGACGGCTCAAGAGACGCATATCATCAGCAGCCAGATAAGGTCTTGGTGGGAATGCTAAGAGAGGACGGCGAACTTTGTTCTGGGTTCAACGAAGACAGCTGCCAGTCTAGTAGCCCCTCAATTACCAGTCAATCTTGGTCTGAGTGTGCTAATGGTACCGACTCTAGTAAGTATACTGACTCTAGTAAGTATACCCCCATCAAGCCTTATTACTTCCAATATTCTCGGACAGCCGGGGTTATTATTCGAGAAGCTTTAGAACAATCAAGAACCCTTGTTACTGCCTCTTTCAGAGCTTCTCGAACAATTCTTTTGATTGTTCTAGACTACTCCATACAAACCTTGCTGAATTTTTCACTTTTATTTCGCCAATCCACTAAGTTATATATAGGTGCTTCACACTCTCCGTCTCCCAACAACGGTGGACACGGTCACACTATGAGAGAGCCTGAAGATACCCAGATTTCCTGGGAGAACGCCAAAAATGCCGACCTATTCCCAACAACACCTACCCAATTTTCGACTGTTCCTCCTAATATCCCAAGGTCTCTTGATGTTCTATTTGAGGAAAACAAATTAGATGCGGATGGGGTGTTATCAAGAGATTTTACGTTCAAACAATTAATTTCCGGTGAAAAGTTGACATACAATATGGAGAGCCAAAACAGACACAAACCTCTTTTGAGAGGGTCGCTATCAGATACACCATTTGGATCTTTCCCTACGGGCCCTTCGCCAAGTGGAGAGAATGATCAAGCCTCGTCATCTCATTCGGCTGGCGAGGAAGATATCCCTCCAGCGGATGGCGGCAGTTCGTCTCAATCTCAATCACATCCATCTGAAATGACGGATTCTACCGTCGAAAATACTACCCCTGATCCGTCTCCCGATACACTTGAAGGAGTTCTTGATAGTGTTCTCGTCACTGATCCAGTTGTTGCTAAGTCATTATTTCAATACCTGAAAGGCAGGCTGGAATGTGCGCATTCAAACATTGATCTGGAGATTAGCGATTCGCTTTCGGCATTGAATCTCCTTGATAACCATAATCGCAGCCCATTACACCATCATGGAGATTTCACATACTCAGCATCTTCTGAATCTGGGTCAAGTTCGTCGTCGTCGTCCTCCTCCTCGTCTTCGTCGTCAGGGAATAGTACAAATGGGATGGTAGGCACTTCATCAGCTTCTGGTGGCAATGGTGGGTTAGGCTCTGGAAACCCTAATTTGGGTGGCTCTGCAGAAAGTGGTGGAACAGGGCAACCAACAAAAGAGCGAAGTACGAAGTTTAAGTCTTCTTCGGTGTCGGACAACAATGTTCATTCTCTGAGGTGCATTTATAATGTATTACGTCCAGGGACCTTCTGCGCCAACCACCGAACGCGAGAGCATTTTCGAATATGTGCTGGGCCTGGCTGGGACATAACACATTTGAAGTAAGTTTTAGTTCACCAGACCTGATATTTCATTGATATTTCCGAGTTTGCAAGCTGATCACTGAATCCTTAGAGAGCATATGAGAAAACAGCACATGGTTAACACCAAAAAGAAAAACCCGCATCAGTGTAGTAATTGCCAGGATGTTTTTGAGAAGGAGGATGGCCTAGAAACACACAGCAGGACAGTGGATTGCCCAATACGCTGTCCGGATTGCCCCGAAACCTTTAATAAGAAGTCTCTACGTACTGCGCACCAAGAACAACAGCACTCCGATGCAGAGAAATCGTCGGATTTGCTTACATTTGACGAAGCAAAGTGGAAAGAGGTCAAGGATGAATTGAAGAAATTTACATCGTCTCCAAAGCCAAGAGACCCCGGCCATGACCCGAATTCTGAGATCGCGAAATGGATTGCAAGAAACATAAAGCGATTTATGAAAGGGCGAACAGATGATGCAAAAACTCATGCGAAGGCCAATCTTGAACTTGGCCAATGGTACACTATGTTTTATGCGTTGGCACCTGAAGGGGAACGTATTCCGGACCATCCATGTAAGTGTTATACTCCAGTCTCCGCCTAATGCCACCAAAAGACTTATTCGTTTGTTGTTTAGTTTATGACTATCAACCTGTAACTGAATTGGTACAAGAGAGGATCCTTCTAATAAATGAAGGGATTGTGGAGTGTAAAATTAAGGAACACGGCCCTCCACCTTCTGACATTGATGCCCAAAAGGGGTGGTACCGAGACAACCTTCGCGAAACCCTCAGAATCGCATCACGCACTAGGCTCGTTGTGAGTAAGCCACAAACTACCACCGATACCACTATGGTCGCCACTACTCCACGTGAGCCGGCACCTGTAGTCATTATGGAAGACCTATATAATGCGACTGAGCCAGGAATGATGCAGCATGATACATCAGTAGTTCATCAATCGCAACTCCCAATGATGAATCGCCCAATATCTGCCATGAGCCTTCCTCCCCAACCATTCTTCCAGAGTGGTCAGCATCAACAATCGGACATGTTGAGAACACTTTCAAACGTTACCCCAAGCTCAGTTTCGAGCGGCATGGTCTGGGATAGCCCACAAACCTTCGTTTACGACTCTCCACAGGCTTTCAACACAGTCAGCAGTCAACAAGGTTACAACAATCACCCTGGCTACAATGCGCCGATTGCCTTTACTGATCAGAACTTTACCAACAATACGGTGTGGCAAGAATCAAACATAGGGCAGAGTCCGTCTTGGACACAGCTTCAGCAGCCTGAGCGAAGACAATAAATGTCGAGGTATCAACGGTATTTGTGCCACTAAATAGCGTACGAACCATATACTGACTGCTTCAGTATCGTAGGATTGTGAGTAACAGAACTCGGCCGTCGTACAAACAGACGACTGGAGGAGCACCATCAGCTTTCTTTTATTTTATTTTTATTTTTGCGTGTCGAACTTTCTTTTTGCTCTTGAATTTGTCGTCAATCCTGATGTTCTCTTTTCTTGCAGCAATGTTTTGGCATTTGTCTTCTCTCCTCTAGCCCAATATTTGATATTTAAAGGTGCAAACAAGTGTGTAGATGTTAGCTATTGATCATATTTTTTTTCTTCAAATAGACCTCTCAGGCTCTCTCCATCGTGCCCCTTTTAGAACCCGTTTTAAGCGAATGCGAAGTAGTAACCCCTCTCTCCCTCCTTTAAGAATTCCAAGAGCTCTACCCAGTGCAGATGAAAGATACATCAAAATTCCCTTTAATTGTGCTTATGCTTCTTCTGGTAATCAAATAAGAGTCCAGAATTAGTCTCTGAGATTCGCATCTCTAACTTTGCCTAATCCACGAAATGCAACTTTTCCTACTAGATTAGACTGACGGAAAAACAAACTAGCTTCCAAATTTCAGTTTTATCTTGAATCCCAATGGGGTACAAGGGGCGGTTTTCGTCATGAGGGCACCCAGCCTTACCAAAACCTCATGCAACCATATGCAACCACAATATAGCCCCTCCAATCAACATGATCTTATAACTGATCGCTGCATACCACATCAAAGCTTACATACCCTTCATAATCTTTCAAGATTTTCGGTGTGAAGGATAGAGACATCTTATTCGCATGCCTTGTTCAAACAAGGCTATTCGAACTCTCAGGCTTCAGCAGTATGCCTAATTACCAATATGTGGGAAGGCTCCGTGAAAGGGTTTGTGGTATATAAATACAGACCCCACGTTGCCTTATGGATAATCCAGAGCCTTAATCTGTTACTTTCGAGCTTTGTATGTTTTAATCTCCCAGATGGACATCCTTATGGTTGAAGGGTCTTTCGCTACAAGCATTGATTCAGCAGAAAATGGGAGTTGCATTTCAGGAAAGGCTGAGCAGCCTAGCCCCATCAAGATTCCTACAACAACTGGGATGACAGACTTCTCAACGGATGGAACTTTGACAGCAAGCTCAGCAAGAACCAATTCTTCCCTGGAAAAGGCGAAAAATGGGGGCAAGTGTTCGGATATCCCCCGTCACTGTAAGCTGATTTTCTCAAACCTTTACCAGCAAATCATCCCTTTCCTGAGAAGCACACCTCTGATTTCCTCTAGTCGAAAGCTACCCACAAGGTTTCCCACGCCTAGCAGCTTTTCAAGACAGTTCCTCAGATCTAGCAATATTTCGACGTTTTGGTACTGCACACTGCAGATTACTCATGCATCTGCAATGCGAGATAACGAGTATCATCAAAGAGTTGGATGAACTCGATATTTCGGACTCTAATGAGAAAGAAGGGATGCTATATCGATTACGACGGAACGAGTGGGTGGAGGGGTGGGATAGGACGCAGAAGGATTTGGTGGAGAAACTGCAAAATAAAATCTTAGTCTATGGTAAGCTCCCAGAAGACCTCATGGTTTTAGAAAAACGACATGAATGGCAGTGAATAACAATATGTAGATGACCTACTACTGAAAGACCGAGGACTTCGTGCTCTTGCATCACCACAGACTCGACACTACCAAAGCCTGTTGAATTGGATAATAGGGTGCAAGCCGCTTGACGGTGGACAATACGATTTTCTGTTTGACAGCGAAGATTTTGTTTCCTCCGTGGCTGATCCTAAAAGCAATGGATTTGATGAGATCATCGAAAGAGTTCTGAATCGCTGGCCAGAGTCAAGAATTTTTCAGGTAAGAAATGAAAATTGCCCTACGAACACCCTATTACTCATTACTTGGAGTATATCACGAACAACTGTACACATTGTTCTAGAAGACTTGAGAGAATCAATTTCTGATTCTCAGAGATCTTCTCGAACAATTATTTGGACCGCTTCGTAAGATATACGAAGGTAAAAGCAGGTACTCACAGACAATGCCTGCTTATCTTGTCATTTGCCAGTAAAAAACAAAACTTACACGGTATAGATACTGCTAGGTAAAGATCGATCACTCGACGACACAAGTGACAACAGAGTCTACATGTTCTCTCGCACGAGGACTGCTTTCGTCGCCAAACTCCTTTCGGTCGGTGTAGCAGCAGCGATACTATTGATCCCAATCTTCCTTCTATACTTGACAGAGTTGAGTGATGGTTTGATAGCAGGGATGGTGCTGATATTTGTTTTTGCATTTGGAATTTTGCTATCCCTATTTACGGGGGCGAGGGTTGAGGGTATGTTTGTGGGCACTTGCACGTAAGTGACTGACTTTCTGCAAATGGTGGCCTTTACGATCCAAGGAATTCAACTAATTGTAAGCTAATTGATTGTTGGTAGGTACTGTGCTGTTCTCATGACATTTTTGGGGAATGTGCAGGGAAGAAATGGTGCTGGTGGGTGATAATTCAGAAAATAGCTGTAAGAGGCCGGGTAATGATTCAGTGCATATGATATAGGGAGTTATGACTCTTGTTCATGTCAAAAGATAGTTGTTTCAATTGATAAAAACTGGGGGTATTACTGCTTTGTAGCAACTTGAAGATTTTGCAACCATATTGACGGCTTGAGGACAATGTCGATCTGAAGACACAATCTTTAAGTGACAATCTTGAAGCGTAATGAGATGAATGGTGCCATGCATTCCAAGCTTTGATGCTATTAAAAGGCTGCCACTTGGCCTCCTGTCGCACCTTGATTGTAAGAGCTTTGGTCTTTGCTCAGCGCACACCTGCTGTACTTTAAGGGAAGGAATGTCGAGCGCTGAAACCTGTTGAGGGCTCGGGTTTCTTCGTCTCGCCATCCGTAAAAGCGACTTGAGGGTCTAGGTAGCCTTGGTCCCGTCTGTTGAGTTCGAGTGGGGAAGTCCACCAAAAAGGTCGTTCCTTCTCTTTCGAGCTCAACTTGAACTTCGGCCAGACACCATGGGAGCTCCTTCCCTCTTAGCGGCGAGAGACTCGACCTTGACCCGCTAGGAGGCACGGACCATTTTCCAGAGAGTATGACCCCCCCTCGGGTTCCCTTCGATATAGATGATTTCTGTCGTTGAAAGCGTAACGCGGGGGGGAGCTTTCCTTAAGGAGGTTGTACTTGATTTCTCGATTCTTTTAATTGATCTCGTCTTTCGAATAATTCTAGAATTGGATTGTTTATCTTGAATCTCTTCTAAGTTGGGTCTTCTAAACCTTTGGAAAAACATGGTCTGATGCTCAGATGAGATGTGCGCCAAGCAATGCACTGAAATGTGCAGCAACCCCAGCTTTGAATCAGCTCAAATCAAATATCAATCTTGGAATAGAAGAGAGCCTGTCAGGCTTGATAAGTGTCTGATCTGAGAGCTGAGTTCTCAAGAAGTGACATGTACAAAGGTTCACAATTGAACCAATCAGGCGAAATAATGAGTGACTCAATCGGCCTAAAGGGAATGTTTATGAAGTCACAATCTTGGAAAAACTGGCAACAGCTTGTACCTGCTTGACGACAATTATGTCAGAGCTAGTCAGATTGTATTCATTTGTTAGTCACCGCAGAATATTGGCATTATTATCTCACCTTACATAGGCCTAGCTTAGTATCAAATCCAGAGAGAAATCGGCTGGGGCTGATGTTTATTTAAGAAATAATATTTCAGTCGTCATAATAAAAAAGACTACCATACCCCGCTAATTTTAGTGCTAACACGTGACATTACATACACATTCCATTTAAACCTGACCAGGGCTCAAAATCTCACACACCCAGACAAAGAAAAAGGAGCCCCCCATTTGGTTGTGCGTTTTTCGGATTCGATATCGTATCGCGCATACGACCCCTCAAGTTATCAAGGCCTTGAAGCGTCTGCAACCGCCAACATGAGTGACGCCCAAGCCAATGAGGCCGAGAAGAACATCGAGATCTGGAAGGTCAAGAAGCTCATCAAGCGTCTTGAGGCTGCCAGAGGAAATGGAACCTCCATGATTTCGCTGATTATCCGTGAGTGCCCTCCCAGCCTCTGCTGTTTGCGCTGCCTGCTAACTATTTCTCCAGCCCCAAAGGATCAAGTCTCACGAGCAGCGAAGATGTTGGCAGAAGAATACGTACGTACAACTCTCCCCTCTGCAGAGTTCACCTGCTGACCATAGTAGGGTACTGCCTCCAATATCAAATCCCGTGTCAATCGACAATCCGTCCTCTCTGCCATCACTTCTACCCAACAAAGACTCAAACTCTACAACAAGGTGCCAACGAATGGCTTGGTCGTTTACTGTGGTGAAATTTTGACCTCCGAGGGCAAGGAAAGGAAGGTCAACATCGATTTCGAGCCTTTCAAGCCGATTAATACCTCCCTATACCTTTGCGACAACAAATTCCATACCGAGGCTCTCGCCGAACTTCTGGAGTCGGATCAGAAATTTGGATTTATTATTATGGATGGTAACGGAGCGCTTTTCGGAACCCTCAGTGGAAACACCCGCGACGTTGTCCACAAATTCTCAGTCGACCTCCCCAAGAAGCACGGTCGTGGTGGACAGTCTGCCCTTCGTTTCGCCCGTCTTCGTGAGGAAAAGCGTCACAATTATGTCCGAAAGGTTGCTGAGTTGGCAGTGCAAAATTTTATCACTGCTGACAAGGTCAACGTGGCCGGTATTATTCTTGCTGGTTCAGCAGATTTCAAAAACGATTTGAACCAGTCCGATCTTTTCGATAATCGTCTTCAAACCAAGGTTATCAAGGTTGTCGATGTATCATATGGTGGAGAGAACGGTTTCAACCAAGCAATCGAACTTTCCGCTGAAACCTTAAGCAACGTCAAGTTCATTCAGGAGAAGAAACTTATTGGAAAGTACTTTGACGAAATCAGTCAAGATACTGGCCGAGTATGCTATGGTGTCGAAGATACGTTGAAGGCCCTTGAATTGGGTGCCGTGGAAGTCTTGATTGTTTTTGAGAATCTCGAAATCAACCGATGGACTCTCAAGGATGTCAATGGAACGATCATTGTTCTCCATACCACCAAGCAATCCGAGGCTGCCAACCGCGAGCAATTCATGGACAAGGAAACTGGACAGGAAATGGAAGTCGTTACCCAGGAATCTTTCCTCGAGTGGATTGCTGAGAAGTACAAAGACTTTGGTGCCACCCTTGAGTTTGTCTCCGACCGTTCCAGTGAAGGCAACCAGTTCGTCAAGGGGTTCGGAGGAATTGGAGGTCTTCTCCGATACAAGGTCAACTTTGAGCAATTGGCCGAAGTCGATGACGATGATGATTACTACGACGGTACGTTCCCTCTATTTCCCATTATTTTTTCTTGCCGAGACAAATACTGACACCCTTCAGATTGACAGTTTGATGCCCTCGCAATGAGCGAGGAACCAACTCCAGAAGTCCCGTCAAGTCAAAGTCTGTCACCCAGCCCTCGCGCCGTGCAGCAGATCCCGAAGCAGCCTACATTAAAGGTTGGGAAAGAACTAGGAGCTCGCCCAAGCCCTCTTCGGTCAGTTATGACGGCCTCTTGAGTTGAGAACAACGCTAGCAGAGGTATGCAGTCATTGCAAATGAGCAGAGGACCTGGTAGCTAATTTTAGCACTAGCGAAGTAGTAAATCAATGATTATGCTCGCCTCGAGACGCTGCGGGAGGTGGTGGGAAGTATGCAAGGACCAAGCAGATTACTTTTTGTCAGAATATACACTGTCTTTAAAATTTTACCGACGAGGAAATTCTTGAGCCAGAACAACCCATACCCAACAGACTCAAGTTAGGATGGAGAAATTGAAGAACACTTCTAGTCATGAAATATGCTCATTCTTGGACATTGCCTTGACGTATCCGCCATGAATTCTCTTTCTTACACGAGACACTGCTGTTTAACAATTGGATAGATGCATCTTTCTGGTTACGAATTATGCTATCCCCTCTGATTTAATTGCTTTCCACACAACGCGATGAAACTTCAAGTCGACAATGAAGACATATTCTGGTCATCAAATACCACTATTTTTTTAAAGTGAATCGACGTCCTTTCATCGTGAGTTCTACACGACGGGCTGCAGTCTAAATTGACTGGCTGTACAGTGGTTTGTAATGCTTACTCTGGTCACCGAAAAGTCGATTTGGAAATTACAACTAAAATGTTGACAGGAAATGGGAATTGAGACTAACGTCAATACTTCGTAAGAAGTGCGAAAAGAGCCTACCTGTTTTGAGCGTAAGACAACCATGAATTCTTGCGGCATCGTTCGATTGTGATCTAAAGTAGAACCATGATAAGAAATGTGTAAACGTCGAGATGAGAGAGGTCGTTTTATTGGATTTGGAGGGGGGGAGGGCTATTTGAAGTGTGATCAGGGTGGGGGATATGAATAGATTGTGAAGTGAGAGATTAAGGGTTGGAATGCCATCTAAAAAGTTGCGAAAAGTAGAAAGGGAAAATCACGACTCAATACGCGAGAAGTCGAGGACAATAATGTGTCTTTTAATAGTCATGTTCATTATAATATCAGGACATCAAATGTTTGAAATCCTGATAACTTCAGTTGGCCACTATATCCCAACTTCCAACAGGAACGAACGTTGTTGTATTCTTGCATCTAATGCCCAATACCGATCGATAAAGTCCTTGATCCCAATATCCTTGACTCCAAACTACTTCTCATCGCCCCTTTTCCTTCGAATTTAGAAAATTAAACCATTGCTCCACCTCGCTTTCCAGACTTGCCAAAGATACCGAGAGCCACAGTCACAGCAACCATACCGAACATGAACCAGAGAAAGGCAGTATCGGCCTGTACCATCCGACAACGACCCATGAGATCATTGGCAGCTGCGCTTTCAGAACTCTCTGAGGAATATTTGTAGATGGAATAGCGGAAAAGATTGAGATGCCGACGCAAATATGTATCATCTCTAAGTCTGTCGTCGGAACAACTTCCCACTCCAGTCTTTACTGCAAATGCCTAAAATCAAGAAAGTTGGAACATATTGATGAGGGATGAGGAGTTGGGAAGGCTTACAATTCCACCTGCAGCGAAGAAAAATGCTGCTAGACCGTCAAGACCGAGGATTATGATGCCTTGAATTGATTCAATGAAGCAGGCTACAATGCCGATCGCTCCTATTAAGAATCCGAGTGCACCACAGAATGCTCCGTACGTTATCAATGCGCTTTCTGGCATCTTGTCTTTGCCGCTCCCTTCTCGAGAATCCAAGCGACCGAAACCGGTGAGGAGGGAGACAGAGAGCCCTAAGACGATGGCGGCGAAGATGAGCTGAAAAGTATGGTGTTAGTTATAATTTTTTAGAATAACATGATAGAGAACTCACTTGTAAAACTCGGGCTGCGAGTGTGATGATCATGATGAATGTGTATTAAGGACAAAGGCCGTACGGATGTAAATATAAAATAGCCTCAGGTCTGAAGGCAAGGATTTGAGAGAAGCGTTGTAGGACGAGGATACTTGAACTACTTTCAGGAAAGGAAGAGAAACGAGTGGGAGTCGATGGTATTATAACCTTCCAACATGGCAGCGGTCAAACAACAGGGTTGACTCACAGCTCCTCCCATATCTTTAGGTAAAATCAACACAGTGCCAGTAACAGAAGAGGATCTCTAGGCTGTGCTCCCCATCTCCAGACTCAAATTGCAACGAGCAAGGCAGCAACACCCCAGTTGACCTACTTTGGGACCAATCAGAAGTGCTGCATCTTCACGTCAATGTTGGGAGGCAGTGAACTCCAACGACCAAGACTCCAGCCTTGCGGCGGCAGAGCAGCGGCAGGGTGAGGGCACAGCGTTTCATAAATCAAGGACTTTCCACTTCGTGGACGATCGTTCAGCTCCTGATTTGGTAGGAAAATCTTGTCTTGGGGGCAGGGAATGTTACATTTGGAGTGACACACACTGGTGTGATATCTCCAGGTGGTCTGCTATTTATCCACTGTTGGGGAAGGCAGGAAGTTTTTCATGGTGTTGTTGCCTAAGTATTACCAAAATACCTGTAGAACTAACCACATAAAGATTTCTTGGCCTTTAAAATTGCCCCGATCTTACTTTGAAGAAAGTTCAGAATACGTCGTGCTGCAGAAGTTGAAAATGGGTAAGGAAACAAGGAAAGAAGCAGAGTGTGGACACAAATGACATGAAAAGTGAGAATTGTACGTAGTACTAGTACGGAAGGACTGGTTGGGATCCACAGCCCTGCCCCCAAACCTCAAGATCTGCTCCAAGAAGAGCTCTTAGTGGTCATCGGGGTCTAACTTGCAGCGCAATACGATCCTTCAAACTCCAATTAGCCAACCGCGATGCGCAGTATTTCGGAACTCAGCCCGGCGGAGAGGCTCAAACCAAGCTTTCGATGTCCTTGGTACTTGGTGTTGGTATGTAAATGAGTGGTTGATAGTCACTCTGCTACGAAACGAAACGTGAACGGCAGTTGGCCGACTTTGGTGCGACTTTGGTGCGACTTTGCTTTGTGTGGCAGATAATCGATTACTGTTGTTGTCGTTGGCAAGAGAATTGAATGATGTTGGTTGGCGTGCCTTGAGGGGTGCCTCGACGGGAGGGAAGAACGCCTCGCCTCGTTTACGGCTCCAAGCAACTTTCCTTCTCCACTATTGATCTGCGCGGCTGCGGCGTGTATCTTGGGGAAGATAACCAAGATCATCTGCTATCTCGTATCGCAGAATATGATTTCTCGATGACCTCCAATTCCGACTCTCAGCAGTCACAAAGCATCCAAGATGAGATTGCTTTCCTCGAGAAGCGTCTCCAAGATGCCAAGGCACGATTGAATAGCAATCTGCATCCCAACGCCCCGAAGCTACTTGCAGCAAATGAAGGTATTTAAGGGATTCCAATCTCGTCCTAAATTACGTTGTATGCTAACACTTTTTAAAAGGACCATTAGCAGCAGCATCGCAACATTTCCTACTCCTCCTATCGGACTCGGCGCTCCCTTTGGGTTCCTTCGCATTCAGCAGTGGACTAGAATCCTATCTTGCGCATACCCGTCCGAAGTCCTCTTTCCCCGTCTTTCTCGAATTCTCCCTCAGTTCATATGCCTCGACTACGTTGCCATTCGTCCTGGCTGCATATCGGAATCCAATTGATCTGATAGAGCTTGATGATACTTTGGATGCGGCTATAATGTGTACGGTTGGGAGGAGGGCATCGGTAGCTCAGGGCAGAGCTCTGCTTTCGATATGGGATCGTTCCTTTGCGAGTGCGCTTCCAGCTGGGACTTCAAAAGAGGCGGTTAGTGTGTTGAAAGAATTTGCGATTCTCCTTCGCGCTACATCGCCTATTGCGACGAATGATTTGCCTACGGCATCTGCCCACATAGGCCCGCTATTTGGGGCAATTGCTTGCATACTGGGAATGAGTCTGCAGCAAACAGCATACGTCTTCATGCTGAGCCATGTGAAAGCTCTGCTCTCGGCTGCTGTTCGAGCAAGTATCTTTGGACCATACCATGCTCAAAAGGTATTGGCAAGTGTCGAAGTTCAGGAGGGAATTCGTAGGGTAATAGATCGAGAGTGGAATACTACAATTGAGGATGCTGGTCAGAGTGTACCAGTCATGGATCTTTGGATCGGTAGACATGAGATGTTGTATTCCAGGATCTTCAACAGCTGATCAGCAAATAAGATTGATGATATCATGAGAACTTCCTAGAGTCCGAACATTACAATTGAACACTGCAGGTGCCTGAGATTTTGGACACAAAACGTGCAAGCATACGAGAGAAGACTCTTACATCTCTGTCCCCGAAAAGATTATAGATTATTAATTACGTGGAGTGATCAGCAGGTTCGAGTAATTGGGGAATATGTTTCGTTCAAAATCCCCGCATTAGACCATCCTTCACGATCACATTTTGTACGAGAATCAATCTAGGGACTAGTGGGCGTCGACTAGATCTTCAGCAAATTCTTGAAAAAAGTGCTTACCAAGTTCAGGCTGTCGAGCATTTGATCCAAGCAAAGGTCGTGTGTTGGCAGGTCAATGCACGTCCATTGCTCCAGATACATCTCTTCTCCAACGAGTACATGGTAAACCACGACTCTCTATACACTATTGCATTGCATCACGGCTAGCAATTGCAAGTATGAAATTCAATTCCCAGTTATAAAACAGTGAATTAAACACCAGCTACTCTGTCAGCGAAGTTATCAACTAAGTTACTTTGACAACTTAAAAAACTCCCCCCCCCCCCCCCCCCCCTAACGAATAAATCCTTCAAACCACACTAGCAAGTACCAAAAATTTAGCAAAAAATCCTACTCCTCTTACGAGGTGGCCCAAGGTCAAACACAGCATTACCCGTGTTATATTTTTCAGCTATCAATCCTATACTAGGTCTTCCACATTAAAGTGCTTATTTACTACTTTAGGGGTTTGTTTTGTTTTGTGGGTACCTGGGCAATTGAGTGCGGTGAGGTGGGTGGAGATAGGGGATTCACTGTTGGGTCAATTAATGCTCTCTCTATAGCTAGTAGAGCTTCCTGGAGAAAGAAGATGATGACCATATGCTTCACTTGGTCCAGAAATCGGCGCAAATGGCTAGAAGCGACTAAGGTGAAACATGAAGAGGAGAAATAATGTGGGCCTCGTGGTGGACATCACACCAAATGGTTTACTTTGGTAAAAAGTACCATGGCCCTTAGGGACGTTGAGTAAGTGCGGCAATATATTGACTCCTCTGTAGAGTCAGATATTCCGCAATGGTGTTGAGGCTTACTACAATACCACTTATAATGATATTGACAACCACGATTCGAAATAAAGATAAGTCCATGCTGGCATTACTGCTTTGCATGAAGTTTCTTCCGTACCCGGAAATAGTTGTGGTTCTCTTGCAAAGAAAGGCAATCCAGATGTCCAAGATATCGGCCACGTGCCACTGTTCAAATAATAATTATCTAAAGCCAGAAGATCCAGCATAGGTTTGATGAATAGATGTGAATTGGACTGAGAAGTTGAAAATGAAATTATCTTGGAGTTCTGGACAGAATTGTTTCAATTCGGTATAATGATTTGTCGATTCCACGATAGGTGAGCTCACTACCTGGAACACCTACGATTCTAACGCGCCACAAGTCCTTCATCGAACCACAGATTTCAACTTTACCATCAAAGGCGGCTTCCCATAAGAGACGGTATAAGCAGGCATATCCATCCAATTCTCCGATTGCTTGCACAATTCAAGGTCAAAACTAAGGTCGCACTATCAGCTTATTCTCATTGCTTTTCATTCCCTCTCAAGAAATGGAATCACGAGACAGAAGGACGAAAACTCACTTCCACAATAACTTAGCCATAACAAACCTAATCTCCCCCATTGCCAAATTCTGACCAATACAATTCCTAGGTCCAGCTTGGAAGGGAGAAATAACACCAGAGATATCACTAGCGAATTTTTCGTCACCTAGCCAGCGTTCTGGGATGAAGGACTCGGTTTCGCGCCAGCTCGCTTTGTTATGACCTGCCGCCCAGTGGTAGATTCCTACGAGTGTCTTGTTGACGGCTGTCAGTATATTTCGCACCGGAATTAAAAAAGTTTCAAAGGAACCAGACTTCATTCTCACATTTTCTGGAACATGTTTTCCGCAAATCATACTTCCACCAGGTCCAACCTTCCTCCTTATAGTCTCGGGACCGGCAGGGAAGAGTCTCATTGATTCGCTGATTGCGGCGTTTTGGTATTTCAAATTGGTGGTGCTGGTTATTGTGATATCGCTTTCGGAGGCGAAGGTGGTGCGAATTTCTTCGGTTAGGAGTTGGAGTTTTATTGGGTTCTTGAGGAGGAGATAGAGTAGTCCCTGATTTAATTGGTTAGGAAGGATATGAGCTTCGAGAGAAGATCAGGGGGTTCTTACACTCAGAGCATTCGCTACTGTATCTGCTCCTGCGATCATCAAATCACTAGTCACACCGCCAACTTCTCTTGGCTCGAGAGTGTGTTCTGCTCCGAGATCTCGGGATAGGAAATCGACACTATTGGAAATTTAGAGGAAGTGTTTCAATAGGGAGGTGGGTTGTATAACGAACAAATCTTTCTGGCGTTCTACGCCGTCACTCTTTGCGAGTCTCTCCGTACGAGCTGCCATGTTATCGTTGACGAGCTTCTTAAGAGAATTCTGGAGCTTGAACATTCTGAATATTTGAAAAAGCATGTAGATGTAGAGGAATGGCCAAACTCTCATGAATGCTATTGCGATGTGGAAGTCTTTCAGCATCAAGTCTGCGTTGTGAATTGATTCCGGTCTCGTCTCATTCTCACTTTTCACAAAAATTAATTAGTAGGTTTACACCATGTAAAGTGTCTAGGAAAGAATGAGGGGAAAGGGGAGGAAGGGAAAGTTTAAAGGAAACAAACTCACAGAGCATGAAAAGGCTCACCATAAGTCATCTCACATGTTACATCCGCAGTCAAACACTCAAACCAATACAATATATCCATCTCCTCTCCCTTATCCCCCTTTCTTCTTAAAAGCTCCAAGAATTCATTCGCATGTTTACTTATCGTTCCTTCACGATTCCGAATCTCGTTGGTACTGAATCCTGGTGCGAGGGGTTTCCGGAGTCGGGCATGTTGACCATCTTCTTCTTGACTAACCAGAATATTCTTTTCAAACTTCTTAGGTGTTTTGGGGACATATTTCGGGAGTTGAGGTATACCGAGGGACTTGGAGGGAGTGTAGATGTCTTTCCAGGCTTGGGGGGCGACGTAGGATAGCTCATTGGGGGCTACTCTTACGACCTGATGGTAGGGGTTAGCATGTCCATTTTTGGAAAGGGGTGAGAGGAGTTCTTACTGGGCCATATTTGTTGTGGAGTTCTGTGACTTTGTAGGCACGTTTTCCTCGCACTGCGTAGGCGGAAGAGACGAAAGTGCTTGCGGCGAACAGTTTAGGCCCTGGATATTTTGATAATGGGTGGAAGTAGAGATTCCAAGTTATTCGACTGAAAATGAGAAAGAGGATCTGAATGTAAAACTCGAGTTAGTGACGTGAAATTGGTATTTGTTGTTAATTCGAAAGTATTTAAACCGCCAAGTGAGCGATGTTCCTCGATCCTTCGAAGTAGGGATACGAAATCGATGTATTTGACAGGTTTTCACACGAAATGAGACGCGATGTGTCGAGTGCTTTGTGATGTGTCCAATTGAAAACATTCCAGCATGTTTACACCAACAACTGTAAATGAACAAGGGAGAGCTTACCAAAACCGAAACTCCTTCAATGCTCTTGAAATCCATGACTGCCATGGTCTCGTCTGGGAAAATATCGAGGAAGAAAGTGTGGTTGGGGAATCGAATGCAAGTAATAAAAGACGCGATGGTCGCCTGTTATATAGTTTCGATTTCCAACATCCTGTCCAATGCAACGACCGAGGATACGTACGTGTATAATCCTCGTTCAGTATGCTTTGCGAATTTAGCCACCTGCAGTCAACTTTACCTACATCAGCTGCGCCGCACGTGGACTTCAGCTCTAATGAAGCGAGACCTTAAGGTTACTCCGTGGGCACTTTCCGCACCAAAACATCTCCGATATCATCGGCGAAAGGACTTTGATATTGTCCCGAAGAAGGTAATGCTGAGTGGGTCTGACCTGAGATTGCTGAATGGGTTACCTTGAGATAGTTGAATATACGTGAAGTGATGCAATTGGTTCGCGGAATCCGTGGAATCCGAACGGTGTAAGCGATGAATGAGACTTAATAGATTTCCTCGTGACTTTAATAGTTTGGAATTAGGGCAGCATTTATCAAACCTTGAGAATAGATAATAATAAATTGTCCAATTTTAGTCTCGAATCTCAAACCTCGCTCTCGCACGTTGCTTCATCTGGTCCTACTATCTGCCTACTCGTGGGAAACAAAAATGATTGTATTGCCGAACGAGAAGTATCGACCCAGGAGGGACATGCACTGGCAAGAGAACTTGACTGTAAGTTTATAGAAGCAACAGCAAAGAGTTGTATCAACATTCAAAAGGCATTTTGTGACCTTGTTCGTTCATTGCGAAGACAGCGACTGAATCCGCGAGCGGGAAGTACTTTCTTGCGGAACACCCCTTACACGATCAAGCACCGTTGGTGGCGCAAGATCATTTCCAACAACCCCGATGAAGGGAAAAGCGCAGAGGGTCGGAGGAGACTCACAAATTCCCTTGTCAATGCCGCAAAATCTAATCACGAAAGAGAACTCCTTGCTTTTCTTGAGGCGGGGGCGAATGTGAACGGTCAACCAAGCTCTGACGAGCTGCCATACAGGATGCCTCTGCTTCTGGGCACCCAAACATAGTTAATATCAACGCTAGGGGACCTTCAGAAATCCCCCCCCCTTCAGATGGCGGCGGTTGTTCGGTTGCTGTTGCACAAAGGCGCAAATTGACTAAACGAGCTAGCTAAACAGGACTGCGCTTTATGCGGCTGCTTTTCGTGACAGAGTTACAGTGGTACGCTTTCTTCTCAAGAATGAAGCAAACGTCAATATGGTGGGTGGGCCATATGGAAATGCCCTCCAAGCCTCTGCGTGGTTGGAAACCCTAATATTGTTGAAGAATCACTCGGTGTTTTATGATCTTGTAGGACACTTGCTCACAGTCGCGCACCATTGATAGTATTGTCCTCGTCCACGGACTTCAAGGGCATGCGAGAAAATACATGGACACATGGGCTGATTCCCTCTAAACGGCGATTCTCCAGCTCATCCTCCCTAGTCTTGTCTCCCCCAGTTCAAGAAGCTGTCTTGTAGCCTTTTGACCTCCTCTCGCAGGACCCCAAATTTGTCATTGCTAGAATATTGACTTGGGGCTATGATAGCAAAGTGATTTCCGAATTCTTCGGAACAAGCGATCAGCAAAATATATCACAACATGGGAATGACTTGATGGTAGAGTTGCAACAAGAACGCAAACAAAGTGTAAGCCGAAATCCAGACTGCAAAATGTCAGCCGTTGACCAAGTTTAGGCCTCTCGTCCATTGATATTTGTTGCTCATAGCCTTGGAGGAATATTGGTCAAGGTGGTACTATCCCCCCCCCCCTTAACTGTCTGTAGACGCACAGACATTTTCACAGCCAAACTACCCTTGCACATGACAGACAGTTAAGGGGGGGGGATAGTACGCTCTGTCTAATTTCGACAACCATTCCACTCGAACTAATATATCAGAGGCCCTGGATACCTCGAAACGTTCCACACACTAACCCCAATATCTACCCATCTACGACTCGACAAAAGCGATTCTTTTTTTGGGTACCCCACAACGAGGGCCCCACAATGTGGGAGCACCTCGACAAATTGGGGCATCCTCGCTAGCAATCTTACCAAGTTTGCGTTACAAGCGCCTTCGGAAAAGGTGTTCAAGGGGTTGAAGCCAAATAACGAAGTGCTGGAAAATCTGCGGGAACAAATGCTAGAAGACAACAGATTCAAGATACATTGATTCTTCGAAACGAAACCAATGCTCGGATTATATGGGAGTCAATGATAGAGTAAAAAAGTCCAACAAACAGTACAAGTAAGACGTGCTGATATTTGACAGGTGGTTCCACATGAATCTGCCATAGTCGGCCATGCGAGGCAGGAAATTGTGAGGGGGATCAACGGGAATCATTCTGAGATTTGTAAATTCAAGAGCGAGGCGGATCCTGGATATAGAGCGGTGTTCGGCGCTTTGGAGGACTATATAATGGAGTTAAAACAGGATCCAAATTAATGCTAGTGAAATCAGATACCCCTTTTCAGTTTGTTTATGAAAATGGATTGTCAAATATTATTGAAAGAACCATCAACCCAAAAGTCTAAAGGCAACACAATAAGACAATAAGCACTTTGCTTCGATAGTTATTTTTGTACTGAAGGTAGGGAGGGGTTGAGCTTTGTCTTGAGAGAGGCAGGTAAGAGAATGGAGGATTGGTAGTGTGAAGAGTTCTTAGATCGGAGTCTATTCTATTTATTTACCAGAGCGAGACAATGAAGCCGCAGACTTTCATGTTCGCAGTTTCAAACTCTCTCTATGGCACGAAAGAACAATGCAGTTTTGCGAGTGTCATGATGAACAAGTCTGGCTGTCTCTTGAAAAATCCTCATTACTTCGAAAGCAAGTCATCACATGGTCACTCGCTTCCAAATAGGAAATAGGAAATTACTGATAACTAGACAAAGAACAGAAATAGAGTCTAGAGTTATAGCAAGATTGTTTTCACTCGAAACTCTGCTGAATGCTGGCCCCTTTCCACTCCTACGAAAGTTCGAGCTTAAGAGAGAAAGGAAAAGACATGAATAGAACGGCAGAATCAACACTTTCACAGTAAAGAGTGGAAATGAATGCAGGAAAGCGGCGAAGCCATCCGAAGGTTCAATACAAAGAACAAAAAGCTATATCTGGACCCCTGTATATTAGAACTTCCCGGGCCGCGGGGTAGACGCTAGACATCTTATGACGCTTGATTCATAAGAATTACCGCGTGGTCTTGACTCTTTGGTTGTCAAGGATGCTTGGCAGCCTCAAGTCTAGGACGCCAGGTAGCAGATGCTAGAGTTTTTCCGGGTTGAGGATATAAGATATCCATGCTAGTAATAGCTGGTGATGGTGTGAAGACCAGTGAGGGCAGTGACGGCACCTGCCTCCAAATAACCGCGATTCGAGGCGGGGCGCGGCGATAGTGCCAATTCGTAGGCGGCGACTCGTTGGCCAACACCAACGGTCCCAAGAATCTCAGTCTCGTACGCCCGCACCATCCATCAGCGCGTCAGGCTGTCCAATTGAACTGAGTTGCTCTTAGGGATGCCCCTAGCGCTGTGCCCAGCCCCTCATGGCGGCAGCACACGCTCATGGCCATCCCATGCTTTGCCCCCCATTCATGGGATCCGCGATTGAGCAAGCACTGGTTGCTTCTATAGCTTCGGCTGCCCCAAGTTTGCAGCCACATCAGTCGAGAGGAGCAAATACGATTCGTGAGTGCTATGCGACCAGAGGACGGCATTAAAATCGAGACGAAGCCGGTGATGGGAGGCGGTGGATGACGGGATGAGGAGACGAATAGAAGTGGTTGATCGAGGGGAGACGTTGTTTCGCCAGTGGAGAGAGGGGGGAGTACGGGATGGCTGGGGGCGTGAGGAGTTGTTCAAAGTGATGATGTCGACGGGAGGACTCGTAGTCTGTCCATACGGGAGAGGAGCGAGGCTGGAGGCTGGCTCACCTTTCCAGCTATTCGGGGCCGGGGACTTTATTGTTATCGGCAGGGGAGAGTCGGCGGGGGACTCTGCCCAGTGCAGCGGTGTCGAGGGGGCTCCCAGGGCTTGTGAGGTGCAGCTGCAAGAGGTGCAGGGCTGGGCAGATATCAAAAAGTGACGCTACTAGTACATCTTCTCCACCCCATTCACCGCCATCTCAAAGCCCAGTGCCTCGCAGGCCTGCCCGCTGGCCTGCCCGCTGAATCTGAAGGGAAAGCCATATCATAGGGCCGTAATTCGGGTCCTCGTCTGGTTTGAGGACCTCCCGATCCCAACCAAATCTATCGAATTGGAAATTGGCCAATCCAGCGAGACGTTTGGGGAAAGTCCTCAAAGCCTCAACCATCTATTTAGGTTTGTAGGGTAGTAGGGTAGCAGACGGGAAGCCAGGGGCTAAGGTTAATATCAGATCGGACTTTCTGAGGAGTAGCTTGGCGTAGCGTAGCGTATCGGATTGTGACTTCCATTTTCTTTTAAAATCTAGTCTAGTTCTCTGTCATTCGCTAGCGTTGTTCGAAATAACCTTATTATTCAAGCATTGTCTTAATTCAGCTTTCTTTGACTCCAACCAACTCCCTCCTCTTTCACCCCTTCGTTGGTCCTTGACAACCCTCCTTCCTCCTTCCTCACCCCCCTCCCCTCCGCTCCTCTCCCACAGTCGATGAGCCTCTCCTCAACCCGGTCCAATACACAACATCGCCTGGTCGTATCAATTGCATCAGCAATACCACCACCAACACCTCTTCGATATCCTCTCTCGCGCGGTTACAGTCTCACCCGCGCCGCGGTCCCTGGCCATCGCTCTCGCCTTCGTCTGGTGCCCGCAGCCCAACACCGACAGCGCATCCAAACTTGGTGGATTGCCTTCCCACCTGCAGCAAATACCTACAGCCTATTTTCCCTTCCTCGTCCAGGAACGGCTCCAGCGCTTGCACATCCATACACGTCTTGCAGATCAACCACAGGTTCATCCGCACAGACCGACTTATCGTCGTCGCCTGCATCTGCTGCTGCTGCTGCTGCTGTATCTGTGAGTGCCCCTGCCGACTCGAAGCTCCAGCTACGCGGGGTTCCATCGATTCTTCAGCGACCCCTCCACCGCTCCTCAACATCAAATAGTCCCCCTCAACACCTTTCTCCGACCGCCCTCTCGCTTTCTCGAGGGTTCTGCTCAACCACCTCTACCATGCCTTCCACCGTCTCCCAACCCCAAACGCCTGCCGCCCTCGATAGTCCCCTGCGAGAGCATAGACACCGCCCGGTAGAGAGGTTGACAGACCGACTCGAGACCCCTACCCTTGATGATCGATCATACAGAGTTATTCGACTTCCCAATCAGCTCGAGGTCCTATTGGTACATGATGCCGAAACAGACAAGGCCAGTGCGGCCATGGACGTCAATGTGGGAAACTTTAGTGATGAGGAGGAAATGCCGGGCATGGCCCATGCCGTAGAGCATTGTAAGCTGAAAATATGCTGGCCCAGTTGCTGTAACAAAACTTTGATTGCTAATCTTTCACTTAGTACTTTTCATGGGCACGAAAAAGGTATGTCGTGTGGGAAATTTCCCCGCAAAAGTTTCTTGGAATTCCGAGAAAAAAGAAATTCATGAGCACAAGCTAATATTGCCCAGTATCCAATAGAGAATGCTTATTCCCAGTACCTCTCCTCCCACTCTGGCAGCTCCAACGCATACACTGGCGCCACGTCGACAAACTACTACTTCGAAGTTGCCGCCAAGCCTGCAGAAGATGCAAGTCCAGAGGAGTCATCACCATTATATGGTGCCTTGGATCGATTCGCGCAATTCTTTATCGATCCTCTTTTCCTCGACTCCACACTGGACCGAGAGCTACGAGCAGTTGATTCAGAGAACAAAAAGAATTTACAAAGCGACCAATGGCGCTTACACCAACTGGAAAAGTCCTTGTCAAACCCAAAACACCCATACTGTCATTTCTCTACTGGAAATTTCGAGGTTTTAAAGACACAGCCTGAGGCCAGAGGTGTCGATGTTAGACAAAAGTTTATGGATTTTCATGAGAAGCACTATTCAGCAAATCGGATGAAGCTTGTAATTTTGGGACGAGAATCCTTGGATGCACTAGAAGAATGGGCAGCCGATCTTTTCGCAGGCGTACGCAATAAAGACCTCCCCCAAAATCGTTGGGAATCCGAGGTGCCTTTTGGAGACGGGGATTTGTTGACTCAATGTTTTACAAAACCAGTTATGGATTCAAGAGAATTAAATCTCACATTCCCATTCATGGACGAGGAACTGCTTTTCGAATCACAACCCAGCAGATATATCAGCCATTTAATTGGACATGAAGGACCGGGAAGTATCATGTCATACATCAAATCCAAGGGTTGGGCCAATGGCTTAAGTGCAGGTATGTTTTAATGTTTTCCCAGTTTCGAGCCCATTTCCCGCGGAATTTAAACCTCCGCTCTTCCGCATAACATTACCTGCATATGTTATTAGCGATACAGCTTTTCCCACTTGTCTTTTCTAGATCGACCTTGCGTACCTTTCGGTACCTAATTGGTCACCCTGGCCTTGGCAATGCGTGATTTCACAATCCTTCGGCTAGTGCTTGAATGGATCCTCTTATTCAAACATGATTGGCGAATACCCCTTGTTTGAATCAGCTTTGACTGGAGCTAATACTTCATTGAAGGTGCATATCCCGTCTGTCCTGGTACACCTGGGATTTTCAATTGCCAAATTCGTCTTACTGAAGATGGGTTGAAGAACTACAAGGAAATTGTCAAGGTTTTCTTCCAATATGTCTCTCTCCTTCAAGAATCACCTCCACAGGAATGGATTTTCCAAGAGCAAAAGGGACTGGCCGATGTTGCCTTCAAGTTCAAACAAAAGACACCTGCCAGTAGGTTCACAAGCAAGATTAGTGCTGTCATGCAAACACCGTTACCACGACAATGGCTCCTCAGCGGGCATAGCAGGTATGTTTGTTCTTTCGATGAAAGCAGCTGTGAGCTGGTTGATTCTGCACAACTAATATCTTGATGTGTAGACTTCGTAAATATGATCCAGCAGGGATCAAGGAATGCTTGTCTTTCTTAAGACCCGATAACTTTAGGATGACTGTGGTATCTCAAAAGTTTCCCGGAACCTGGGAGTCAAAAGAAAAGTGGTACGGAACCGAGTACACATATGGACAGATCCCTGCGGACTTCGTTGCGGAGATTAAAAAGGCCGCACAAAGCACATCCAAAAGCAGACTATCAGAATTGCATCTCCCACACGAAAATCAGTTCATTCCCACCAAGCTAGAAGTGGAAAAGAAGGAGGTCAAGGAACCAGCCATCTCACCCAAGTTGATCAGAAGTGATGACTTGGCGAGAACATGGTACAAAAAGGGTATGCTGAATGTTCTATTTGCCGAATGTTCAAGCTGACAATCATCCCAGATGATACGTTTTGGGTTCCAAAAGCTAATCTTTTCGTCAACTGCCGCAACACATTGACTCACGCTACCGCGGAGAATTGCCTCAAGGCACAGTTGTACACGGATGTCGTGAGAGATGCACTGGAAGAGTATTCTTACGATGCCGAGTTAGCTGGCCTCGATTACTCAATCTCGAGCAACTCGATGGGTATCAAAATTGATGTTTCCGGCTACAACGACAAGCTTCCTGTCCTGTTGGAGAAAGTTCTGATCACCATGAGAGATCTTGAGGTTAAGGCAGAAAGATTCGAGATCATCAAGGAGAGATACGTACGAGGACTGAAAAACTGGGATTTCCAACAGCCGTACAACCAAGTCGGAAGCTTCACCAGATGGTTGAACACTGAAAAGGGATACATTAATGAGCAGTTGCTCGCTGAGTTGGAACATCTCACTGCCGCTGACATTCAACAATTTTACCCTCAACTACTTCACCAAATGCACATCGAAACATTCGCCCACGGAAACCTCTACAAAGAGGACACATTGAAACTCAGCGACTTGATTGAAAATACTTTGAAGCCAAGAATTTTGCCTCAAACACAGTGGCCTATTTCCAGATCCCTTGTTTTTCCTCCTGGATCCAATTACATCTATCATAAAACTCTGAAAGACCCGGCCAATGTCAATCATTGCATAGAATATCTCTTATTTGTCGGAGACAAGTCAGAACGGCAGTTGCGAGCCAAGACATTATTGCTCGATCAAATGACCCAGGAGCCCGCGTTCGACCAACTGAGGACCAAGGAGCAACTTGGCTATGTTGTTTTCAGCGGAGCTAGAACCGCGAAAACCACAATTGGTTATAGATTCATTATTCAGAGTGAAAAGACACCCGAATATCTGGAGTCCAGAATCGATTCGTTTCTCGATGGATTCAGCAAGACACTTTCTGCTATGCCTGACGCGGAGTTTGAAGGCCACAAGAGAAGTTTAATCACTAAACGTCTGGAGAAGTTGAAGAACCTCGATCAGGAGTCAAGCCGCCTTTGGATGCATATTGACAGCGAGTATTTTGATTTTGAACTCAGTAGGGACCACTCCAACGATTGAGGCATATTTTTACTGACTGAATGGTAGCCCAAAAAGACGCAGCGAATATCAAATTACTAACCAAGGCCGACATGATCGCGTACTATAACTTCTTCATCCTCCCTTCATCCCCAACTCGTGCTAAATTAGCCATACACTTAAATGCACAAACTCCCGCAACTGACGCCGTAGAGAACGGCCTTAAGACTCTAGCGCTCAACAAGGATAAGAAAGACGAAGAGGACGGCGAAGTCGTCCCAGTCAAAACGGAAGGAAATGGCACGACACCATACATCATCACCGATGTTCGAGAATTCAAGTCAAGACTTCAAGTCAGCGCAGGACCACAACCCGTCAAACACATCGCCGAGTTTGAGGAGCTGGACTCGAAGCTGTAGGAACAAAACTCCTCATGTTAGATTTCTAGCTAGTTCTCGTCTCTCGTCACCTTTTTAGCATTCTGCACGGCGAATTCTAATGCCTTTGCACCTTATTTTTTGCGTGCTTGGAAGCTTGGGTTACTGCTGGTTTTGTCAGGTTATATTACAATGGGAGCTTACTTATACATTTCCTAGGCTGGTTTTTGACATCGCTTCGATAGCCTCGATGGCTGTGGGTTAGTTGATGTTGGTTTGTAATGTGCGTTGTAGATACCCCCTATAATACATCGACACACATGCCATTCATGATTTGATTCTTCCTTTTCTCGCTTTGATTCGCTTCTTCATCACGATGCCATTGCGATTTGACAGAGCCGAACCACTGGCCTTCACGTGGTGAACTGGTGTCTGTTTTTTTTTTTTCGCGATGGGTAGGTACATGAGCCCACTTATTTTCGATAAATGAGTGGTAATTATGAGGTCTGCTGTACGTACTTGAGTATGTACATGTACATGCATGCTGCGCTGTGCTGTGCTGTGCTGTGCTGCAGAAAAGGGGAAAAATCAATTAATTGTCTTGTTTTCTTTGACGTATATATATATGCATGCATGTCTCTTTTCTCTGCTTCATCATGCTCTGCTCTGCCCCTCTTCCGCATGAGCTTCTCCTCCAGTGATCTTCTGGGGATCCGGGGAGGCGGGAAGATGGGGTGGTAGTTGGGTGGGTTGCCTGTGGTTGTAGGGTTACACTGCATGGAATTGGGCGTCTTCTTTGGGGCAGATGAGGTGTGGTGCGGTGTGTGGATGTTGAGCAGGGCAGGTTGTGGGAAGGATTTTTTTTGTCTGTCAAGGAATTATTTTGTTGGTGTATTGTGCGTTTTGTTGGCTCTCGTATTTGGAATGACAGGGTGTGAGTGGTTTTTATTTTTCCTTTTTGCTTTCTGTGCTTGGAGGAAGTTTGGTAGCGAGGAATTTGTGCACAAGGTGTACAAGGTGACATATGGAGGAGGTTGGTGTTGTGCGGGCCGATAAAATGATGCTGTTTTTTCTTTGGCTTGTATGATAGCGCAAATATATCAAGAGTCGGCCAATTAGTAATTGCTCTGAAGATTGCTGCCCCCACGACCACGAATCTCAAAACCCCCACGTTCTCATGGTACCAAGGTACTTTCTTTTCAGTCCGCGGAAATACCTCCGTACTTTCTCCGTCTACTTTTGGAATTGGTACACTGTATAGCGAAAAGGCAATACTCGGTTCCTTTGCTTCATCCTAATTGATACTTCTGGACGTGCAAAGAGCTGGAGGGACCGTGCGAAGTGAATATTTTATTGAGGTAAGTGAATTTTTTCAGTTTGCTTTTTACTTACAACTATTATTATGATTGGTCAGTTGTATCAAGAAATTGGTCAGTCATTATTTCTTTCGCCTGATCAAAACTCAAACTCCCGAGAACTATTCAATACTTAAATGATGAATTTGTAGGTGGAATTTCTCTAAATAATTGAGTGTAATTTCAGTCAGTGTAAGGAATTATGATAAGCTATCTGGTTTTGGTTGTTTTTATGATGTTCTTAAGCAGTCTACAGCTCGCCTCGCTGCAACCAAGAGCTGAATGGATATTTCGCAGAATTCTCAATTAGTGAGATTACCAATAACCATCATGCTGAAACCCCTCTGAGTCATTCCGTTGTGTTCCTACGTAATCAAATGGCATACATAAGCACCAACAAGGCTTCAATCCCGACTTCCGGGATTTCGGTGACCTTATTTCCTCGCTTCTCCATAAAAATGGGATTCCGGTAGATGTGTTTGCAGGAAAGCGTCTTGGGTCAATCTAGTAAACTAATGTTTAGTGAACAAAAGCGGGTCTTTTAGTAAGATCATTCTCCGAGAGAACCTTGCGGAAAACCCGAAATAATCCAACAATTGGCAAACCAACCACACAGTAGTCAATGACAAATGTCAGCATAGATGGGTCCGCTAATTAACGCTTGCATTCGGAATTTCGATTGCATACACGTTCGTACAAGTAAAACGCCGACAAGCAGCAACGCTTTGTGGATTCTTTTGCAATTCTCCTTCACGATTCCCGTTCGATTCAGTTTTTAGTCAATATATCTCACCTAAGCCCAGTATAATCACTGAAGTACTTCCAGTCAACTCAAAATGGACCCAACACCAACTACAATTCCCGAGGTTACCTGAGAGGCTCTTGAATTTGGGAAAACACGGTGGGCAACTTGTTCAGTACACGACGGCCCTTTCTACTTGGTGGAGGAAAAGACAGAAAATGCAACTGCACCTGCAGGTAACACTTCTCAAAACTGAGAAGGCCACGGACACATCACTTTATTCTCTACCTCCATCTACTGCTCTATCACGCATCATTTATCAATCCAAGACGCCAAGTGAAAACCTCGTCCCAGTCTCAGCATTCATTCTCTGGCCACATACACCTCGTTCCTGTTCTGATGGATAGCGAGTTGTGGTACTTCCCCGAATGCTGCTCCTTCCTATATCAAAAATCTCTGGTAACACTTCAACGAACCTTACGCAACTCACACTCCAAAGATATGTCGTTGTAGCAACCGACTATGCCGGGTTGAGTGTCTCAGTTTCTGCAGCAGGAAATCTGATTTATCTCGAATGTCTCGCATTTCCAAGTCATGCAAACGATGTCATGTATTCGGTTCAGGCTTCTCAGAGTGCATTTCCCGAGCTCTCGAAAACTTTCGTCGTTGCAGGGCACAGTCAAGGTGGTGGAGTTACATGGAGTGTTGCACAGCGACAAGCTTTTGAGCCAGTGTGTGGATATCTTGGATCTATTCCATTCTCACTTGTCACTGATTCTACAGCATGAGCCTTTCCGATGGATTCTTGGAGCAGCCACTACCCCGGCCATTGAAGCCAACTTTCCGGATTTCAATCGTGCAGAGATCCTAACGACTGAGAGGATGGAGAGAATTGGATTAATCGAGGAGTCATATGGAGCTTTGGCAACAGCATTGACACTTCTCACAGGTGTCCAATTAACGAAACCCGGATGGACTGAAAATCCTTCCGTGAAGAAATTCATGGCGATGACTTCCAACGGAAGTAAGCCGATTTTAGGACCACTGCTGGTGATTCATGGGGAGGCAGATATGAGGTTGGATGTTGAAGTGGCTACTGCTGCGGTTGAGAAAACTGCGAAGGAATTCCCTGGAGCGGCTATCAAATTTCTTCGCGTGGAAGGAGTAGACCATGACCCTGCAATAGCGAGCACGCAGTGGGTTTAGATGGATTGGATTGTGAAACGGGTTGAGGGAGTGGAAATGGAGAAGGGGTTGAAGAGTGAGGTTTTCAAGACTGCAATGCCGGTTGCTTCGTACCAACGTGACATGAATTTATACTTTGCTACGTCGAGTAATCTCTGGGAGAGACCATAGGGGTGGCTTCAATGCCCCCCAGAACATGTAATTAGAAGTAGAAACCCCACTCAATCCTCGGAAGACCCTTGTGTTGAGCATGCATCAGTGCCTTCGCGCGCGACAACAAAAACTTGGACCCAACGAGGTAGACGACAGGTCGAGTGTCGAGATAATTTCGAGATATTTAGGAATCCGAGGGGGCTTTATACTCGCCCTAAAGCGGAACCTAGGCCATTTTGGTCATGGTACGCTCGACTTGTGTGAGGTGAGGTCGCTCCTTCCTTCTGAGCTCAACTCGTGAAACCTGGCCAGCCTCTCCACTCTCGAGGCAGTCGTGGACGGCGTGCGTCACATCTAGTTCCGTCATTAGGTATTTTCTTCCCCGGCGCAAAAATTTTTGGCCTGTCCATGTTTTTTTACATGAAATATCCGGTAATCTCTTTTGACATTAAAGTTAATCTCTCCTTGATGGAACGCTTGGTCACAGTTCCTGAGAATAGGTATACTTCTATTTCAAGTAGGGATCTCGCTCATGAATTTTAGCCGGTTCAGGTCGTAGAAGGGTTCGTGATGTGAAAACAAGTCTGACATTTCCAGGTTAAGATTTGACAGCAAAGCCATGTCGACAAAAATTCTATCTCTACAGATTCCAAGCCCATCTCCTGCACACCTCCGTCCACTTACTACCTTACTCCTTCCCCAGCTTCTCCAACCAACCCAACATAACCTCTGGTTCCAACCTCTTCGTATAATCACCATCTACCCAAACATTCCTCACAACACCTTCCTTATCAACCAGAATCACAGCCGGAGTTGGAACCTCCAAAGTATCATCTCCATTCCTCGTCTTCAAATCATTTCCAAACTTCTCATGCACTTCTCTCATAGGTTCAGGTTGCTTAACCACGAGTCCCAATTCCCTAGCAAATTTATTCCCGATGTCCGATAAAACAGGGAACTTCAATTCGTTCTTCTCAACCGTGGAGAGGGAGGTATCGGGTAGTTCAGGGGAGATGGCTACTAATGTAACACCTGCTTCTTGGAAGTCGGGGAGATAGGATTGTAGTGTTCGGAGGGCCAGGTTGCAGAATGGACACCAAGAACCGCGATAGAAGGAGAGGAGTAGAGGGCCGGTGGTTAGGAGGGCGGTGCTTGTTACTTCTTGGCCGAGGGCGTTCGTGAGGGAGAAGGAGGGAAGGCTGGTCCCAGGTTGGATTGTGTGGGAGGGGTCGAAGGACTCTATTATTTGTTTTCGGGAATCGGTGACGGTTTTAACGACGGGTTTGGGTGCAGTGGAGTTGAAGTTTGTGGTTATGGCTTCAAGTTGGGAGGAGAAGGATTGGGATGTCATTTTTGCGTCTTTTTGTGGCTTGGCAATTGTGGTAACAGATATTGTTGGGTCTTAATGTGTGGAAATGGGATAAAGAAAGTGTTGGTGATTGGAATGTGGAATGGAAAATAGCACGGTTCTCCAACTTGTATTTATATTATTCAAATCCGCTGTTAACATTTAAATCCCGATATCAGCAGGACGCATATTACGCAAGCATATGGAATCATTTCATAAAGTATGTGGAATCATTGTCAAGGAATAAATGCAGGTCATCAATTCGTCCGAGGTTTTCGGACGACTCCAATAAGCGAGAACTCCTTATATCCGCTACCTTCCACTTGATTCGCCATTCTCAAAATAACCCTTTCTTTTATTCGTCTTGTGCTTGTAAGATGATAAATATATGACTCACTCGAGAATGAAGCCCTAGTTAATGTGTATTTGAAAGGCGTCTTTGATGTAATTGTAGAATCGCGGAATTGTTTCCGACGGATATAAGATGAAGGCACAGCAAGGGGAGGAACTAGCGGTGGAATATTGTTAGTCTGGTTTACCGCTGGTCTAATGACCTATTACCCTATCTTTGCTTTTTTTTTTTTTTGAGACACTGACCGAATCGAATTGTTCTAGGAATCCTTTGCTAAATTATTTTGACAGTGGAAATTTCAACCCACTCCCCCTTTTACTGCTTGTGAAAGGCAAAGTCTAATTTTTGGCTCCCTATACTTGCATCTATTCACTATAGGCTGATCTTCTCTTGTGGCTGTCCAGTTGTCTCCTCCAAATACCTTAAACATGATGTGCAGTCATTCACCCGTGGACACATTGACCTCCTAAGCTCTCGGAGACCTTGAACCAGTCCCGAATTTTTTTTAATATCCTTGGAAAAGAGATGAAAAAATTGAGTGTTACCTGGGCTGCATAATGTACACATGACTTTCAGATATCATGGTTTGTGAGAGATTGACAATTTCCAAGATTTCAGAGGGAATAACCTTTAAATGTCTAAAATCTCTTTTCTTAACTTGATTTTTCTAACTTTTTCAAATAACTGTATTTGCTAAGTATTTTTTTGGAAATTATGAAGTAGAAATATCAGTAGTTAATCTCACAATTGGCGAACGAAGTATACTAGGACTAATTATTCCAAATGCTGCCTAGCTCGCGATAGACAGTAAAAGCTGGGTAGGTTGGGTTTTAGGAGTAACCATGATGATGGCGGAAGTGAAGATGATGACGAGGATGACCCGGGACAGTTTTCATGCAAATGCCAGTGGACAGAAGTTTTCGCACCCTAGCAGTTTTTACACCAAAAAACGTCAAAACTCAGCTTAGTAACAATTACATAATTTAATTATTTTAAGTTATAAAATAAAATACTTATATAAAAGCTTTTTAGTTTTATATTATCTAAACTTTCTATTCTTAGAAATTTCCCTAAAAGATAATAGTTCTTAGGTAGTAAAGAGTTTAATATAGAGGAGTTGTAATTTACGCGATTTTAGACTAATTTATATACAAAACCGGCTAAATTTAAACTTTCCTAGCTTTAGCCGTATCTATAACACGAACCGGGATTAAATCGGACGATCTTTTATAGAGAACTAAGGTTAAAATGTTCGAAATACTCTAGTTCAGATATTACTTCTATAGAAAGTTACTAGTAGAGTAGTAGAAAGTACTACCTACACAAGGCGACTTTTGGTGTAAAAACGCCAGGGTGTGAAAACTTATGTCCTAGTACTGTACTACTTTAGCAGAAATGAAGTGAATACCACTTGTTATATCTGAGAAAATATACAGTTGTAGAAGTTGCGGTACTCCTAGATTCCTTTGGTTTTTGGTAAAATACATGCCATCAACTTATAGAGAGTTAAGGTAACTACTCTTAGGTATTTCACTTGGAAACACAGAATAAATTAACTGGGAAAGGTTAACAGAGTAGATTAATATACATTTTTAAGTAGTTTCATAGAATTCTTCTACGCGCTTTCGAGTCGTACTTGAAGTAATATTATGCGAGAACATCTCGAAAAACTTACTAAATTGAATTAAATGTATGAAACCACTTACCCATCAATTGTTCAGTGTCCAGCTTATACTTGCTATTATGACCATTCTCCCAAATTCTTTCTTTGGCGAATCAACACCATGGCAAGTTCCGCTCGCTTTACCTTACCTTACCCTCTTTCCAAATAAGCGAACCTGTTTCTCATTTCAAAATTGCTGCCTAAAACTAACTAGTTACCACTTCCGTTTTCTTAGGAGAATTAGATATCATGTGATTTGTGGCTTCTTACGGCCGTAAGAGCAGAAGTAAATTGTGATCGAAGGAACAATCCACGAGGCATTTTCGAATCGCACATTGCATCACTTTCAGCTCCGTATCATCCAATATAGACCCTTCGACGAAATCGTTGCCCTTTTGAGTTAATTGGGTTCTTTTGGTTGGCGGTCCCATTAATGATTTTCAGGCAGAACGCGCGCTCACTTGCCAAGTACTTTTTTATACTCGCATGCGCAGTAAGCACAGCCCTACGTGCGATCGGAATCTAATATATCATAATCTTCCCTTTTTCGGGGCAATTCTCATTGGCTTACCCCAGGTTCAGACAACTAAGTGGAGTACGCGGCTTGATTCTACGTACGTACAAGGGGGATGATCATGCTTCTTGGGTCGTGATGGTTTTTCGATATAAGACGGTCGGTTGCGCTGGGGGTTTTGAGGAGATCAACTCCAACTCATCTCCTTCAACTACTTCTCCAAACACCTCTTGTTGAACACTTCAAGACTTCATTGTTCCTCTCATCACTTTAATACTCCTCCAAAACACTTCAACAAAATCCTTAAATTCCATCAAAATGCCTGAAGCCCTCTGTCCCAAACATCTTCTAGGTAGCGAGAAACCTTCAGTACAAGGCACTGAAATCCGCAAAGTCCTCATCTCAGCTTACGGAGACGAATCAAAAGTCTCAGTAATAACTGCACTTCTGTTACCGCCTTCTAAAAACGAAATCCAAGTCCAAGTAGCATACTCCGGCTTCAGCGGCTCCGATATCAACATGCGTAAAGGTCAATACCCGATGCAGAATTCTGCGCCTCTAACACCCGGATACTGTCTTGTAGGCCACGTTGTGGGCCTTGGAGAAGGGTGTACGAAGTTCAAGATTGGCGATACGGTTACATGTCTCTCGATTTATGATGCTGAAGCCACAAGAGCGAATTTACCCGAAAAATTCGTGATTCCTGTTCCGAAGGGTGTTAGTTTGGAAGCAGCACCGGCTTTGATTTTGGATTGGAATACGGCGTATGAAATGGTGATGCGTGCAGCTTCTGTTAAGGCTGGGCAGAAGATTTTCGTGCATGGGATTTCTGGGGCTGTGGGATGGGCGATTGCTATTCTCTCTTCCCTTCAAGGAGCGACTGTTTTCGGCACCGCGAGTCCTAAGAATCACGAAGCAGTTAGAGCCGGACTCCCAGGAGCAACACCTTTCGATTACAGAAATAAAGATTGGATGAAAGCGATGACCGACCTCGGTGGCGTAGACGCCATCTTTGACCCCCTCGGATTTGAGTCCTGGGATGAATCATATTCGATACTCAACCACAAATCTGGTATCCTCGTTGGATATGGTGGGAACATGAATAACTTCTCTGGCGAAGGGGAGGCATCAAGATCTATGATTCCTCCAGTGGCGAAGCTTTTTGCTCGGAATTACTTGAAGTTTTGGGAGGGGAGACGGGCGGTATTTTATTATATTGCGAGGGATGATCCGCATTTTGAAAGTGATTTGGAGGCTTTATTTGAATTGACCAGGAGTGGGAAGATTGAGGTTCCTATCAAGCAGATTTTTGAGATGAAGAATACTGAAGATATCAGGGCGGCTCATCGAAGCTGGGGGAAGGGGAGTGGTGTTGGGAGTCTTTTGGTGAGGGTTAATTAGGCGAAAAATGGGAGAATGGGGGTTATGATTTGTCAGTAGGGGATTAGCGGGTGTGTGGCGTTTTAGACTCGGTTGGGAAATATGATAGAAATGAAGAATTTACGCTTTGCATCTAACTGAGTCGCTGATCATAAGTAAGAGACAAACTTCCCTGGAATTTCATGACGATCAGGTCTCTGGGGAGAGGACCATTTTTGATATGGAAAGAGATTAAGTGTTGGAAAACGATTTAGATAAATTAAATATCTTAGTTAAAAGAGGAATTAAAGTTGCATTGAAATACTTACGAAAATCTATTTTTTCAGATAGGTACTCAAAGCACTTCGTTTCTCTCGCTTAAATAGAGAAATGAATTATAATCAAGGAACTTACATAACAACAACTTATCAAAAGACCTTCGGTGACTCCATCTTATCTGTCAAAGTATTCAATTGTCCAAATTTATCTATTTCAAAGACATCACCAAGCAGTCCAGGAACTTGTTCAGCTCTTCCTCTCCCGTAGTAGACCACCATGATCTTCACCAATCTTTCCATTTCTCTTCCGAAATTTCAATCTACCTCCCCGTAACTTATACCTTTCAAATTGTTGTTTTCTATACAAGGTGATGGCCTTTGGAAGGGTGAATCAAGGTTGCTCAGACGGGAACGGGTGCGTGTGTGGATTTAAACCGTAATCAGAAGGGCAATAGGAGAGAAATTTTAGGGTGCTTTTTCATACACTATTAGTAGGCAGCCCAACGCAACTACCAAAGCGACATGCAACAAAATATGCACCCGTCTGCACCTCACTCTTCTCATGGTTTACCATGGTGGTTGGCTGGCTAATCACCCCTGTCATTTCCTCTCCTTTCTTCCACCAACCAAAATCGAGTCTGTTACTCTATTCCCAGATAGCCCAGGAAGAACAAGAATTTATACTGTCAGGTCAACATGACGCTCCATGTCTGCTGCTGTGGGGGTGGTGGGGAGAGAAGACGGAAGGAGTAATTGACGCTTCTTAGCCTACCAACTCTGGCATTTTTTGGCCGGTAAAGGCAAGCTTCACTGGTCTCCTCGTTCTAGCAAGGGCCGCAGCCAAATCTCAGAAGTCTCGCGGTCTCACGAACATAAATTTCTTCATCAAAGACAAAGCACCTGAAAACAACGAAATTGTATTGCAATATCAATAATGTAAAAATCAGTCCCATCTCAAAACTTCAAAGCCAGCAAAAATCTCGAACGCTACCCCTTTCCCAAGATAGCAACCCACAAAGCAACTCCCCAATAAAAAGCCCCATGCTGTAATGCGCCGCTCCCCAGAATGAGAGCCCAAATTTCCCAGTATTACACAAACATCTCAAAACTCTCCTGCGCACTTTCCATTCCCAGAGAAATAAAACCATACAGACTGGTGATATCCAGTCTCTCACCAGCCACTCTTCGATTTTGTAGTCGGTCCGCAACCATCAGCCCAGCTTCCAACAGACATCGTCGTATCATTCTGCCAAGGCTTATCTCTACTAGAGTTCCCACCACTCTGGGCAGCAGACATATCACCCCAAGGTGCAGGATTGGCAGGAGCACCCCAAGAATTGCCGTTATCTGGGCTGCTAGGTTTGTCCCTACTCCATCCTCCACCAGACGAGTTATTGTTGTTTGGGCTGTTGTGTTTGTTGGTATTCCATCCGCCTCCACCCGACGAATTGTTGTTGTTCGAGCTCTTAGGCTTGTTAGTATTCCACCCCCCTCCACCAGATGAATTATTGTTGTTTCCACCGCTGGAATTATTGTTATTAGAGCCCCAGCTATTTCCGCCTCCGCCTGATGAGTTGTTGTTGTTTCCGCCCCGGTTTGAGTTGCTTGAATTCCACGAGTTCCCTCCACCCCCAGTCGGCGAATTGTTATTATTTACACCGCCGCCTGAGTTGTTATTGTTGGAATCCCATGATGAATTTCCACCACCTCCTCCTCCCGAGTCCCATCCTCCGCCGCCAGAAGAGTTGTTATTATTGTTAGACGAGTCATTGTTCCACGAGTCGCCACCAGAGTTGTTGTTATTCGACGATTCGTTATTCCAAGAACCTCCTCCAGAATTATTGTTGCTGTTAGAAGAATCCTTATTCAACGAATCTCCGCCGGAGTTGTTGTTGTTGTTGGACTCATCGTTATTCCACGAGTCGCCACCAGAATTATTGTTATTCGAATCGTTATTCCAGGAATCCCCACCAGAATTATTGTTGTTAGACTCATCATTATTCCATCCGCTCCCCGAGTTATCATTTCCGGAATTATCGTTCGAAGAATCATTGTTCCAGCCACCTCCCGAATTGTCATTGCCCGAGTTATTGTTCCAAGAATCCTCACCGCCGCCGCCAGAGTTATCATTGGAGGAGTCGTTGTTCCAGCCGCCCGAGTTATCGTTTCCTGAGTTGTTGTTGTCCCAACTCGTTTCTCCTCCACCGGAATCATTATTATTGCCAGAGTCGTTGTTCCAGGAATCGTTATTGTTGTTGTTGGAGTCATTGTTTCCACCTGAATCCCATCCTCCGCCCCCCGAGGAATTATTGTTACCCGAGTCGTTGTTCCAAGAGCTTCCGCTATTGTTATTTCCAGAGTTGTTATTGGCTCCACCAGATGAGTTGTTGTTGTTGGAGGAATTGTTGTTTCCACCTGGTCTGGAGTGAGATGACTTTGTCGAACGAGGTGTTCTGCCAGCATTGCTTCTGTTTGAACCCTGGTTGTTATTTCCACCGCTCTGATTTCGCGAACCATTGTTATTGCCACCCGAGTTCGAGTTTCCTCCTCCAAGGTTATTTTGCGGTGAGCTTGGTTTTGACTGGTTATTGTTTCCACGGTTATTTGAAGCTGAATTTGAGTCCCATCCAGAGTTGTTCTGCTGCGCAGGTGGCGAATTGGGCTTAGACTGGTTATTGTTTCCTCCCCAGCCGTTTGAATTGCCACCTCCAGAGTTATTTTGCGGAGAGTTGGGTTTCGATTGGTTGTTATTTCCTCCCCAGTTGTTCGAGTTGTTATTTCCTCCACCGTTGTTCGATGGCCATGCTCCCGGAATGATACCATTGGCCATGTCATCTGCCTGCTCCGGTGTCAACTCCACCCATCCATTTGGCGCCACAACTGGAGTTTGGTGCTTTGGATGGGGTGTGCCATGACTGCGGCCCCCAGAATTTTGATTTTGATTGCTTCCACCACTGAAGTCTCGATTTTGGTTGTTACCATCGTTGAAATTGACATTGCGATTGCTCATAGCAGGGCTCGGTTGACCACGCGACAGTGGATGCGGAGTTGGCATTGGGGGTGGGCCACCCGGAATCTGGAGAGGAGCTGCTGGCATAAATTGGCCAGCATGATGAGGATACGTGCCGATTGGGAGTTGCTGATGAGGGAGAAGGCTGACATATGGGTTGCCATAGTTGGGTCCGTGATAGACTCTTAGTTTGTTTGTCTTCGAGCAGTAGAAGGCGTTTGGTCGAGGATCATTTGGAGTTTCGATGACATCCTCGCGTACGATCACTTCAGCTCTGGCAGCCTGGATCACTTGCAGGTGTTGATTGAAGGAAGCCATTGCTTGAGATAGATCGTCGCGCGGAATTCGTACGCGTTTGCTGTTCGAAGGCTGAGAAGTATCGTGTCTCTGATCGCAAGTTCCAACGTGACAGTTGGTATGTTGGTAAGAATCTTGTTGAGCAGAAGGTGATTTGTGCTGACGAGGTGTCGCAAAGCTACAAAAGTTCGGATCAACACGCGATGAGGTGACGTCGTAGTTGGGATTTTGATTCACTACATGCCCTTGACAGTGTTGACAATCGTGTTGACTCGATCTTTGATTGGCTGGGAAGTTGCCGTGCTGTTTGTTCTGGCTGAAGTGAGTTTGGTGTTCACTTTGTCGATTATCTCGAAGGCATTGAGGTTGAGGTTGATCGTGACAGTTTGAATCGTAAGTATTGTTGTTGTCGCAGCTATCTGGTAACTGGAAGCGAGTGCACTTCTCTTGACTAACAATCTGTCCGCCTTTGGAAGATTCTTGATCCTGCCGCGCAGTCTTAACTCCAGTGTTCCGCAGAGTATTCTCTCTTGTGATGGAATCGATGCAACGACTTTCGTCAATCACAACACACTCCTTGTCGCCTTTGGTTTTCTTGAGGCAGGATTTCAGCTGAGGTTCAGTTCCCTCAAACTTGACCCTCTTGGCTGTTTTTTTCTCGCCCGTAGGTATATATTTCTGCTTTGGGAATGGTGAGGATTTTGAACAGCCTTTTTTCACAATCTTAAACTTCAGTTGGGAAAATGGCGTGTCGGTGGTACAAGTTGTCAATGAATCATACTCAGAATCTGAATACTCGACGGTAACGGCTTGATTGCGAGGAGGGGGAGCCTTCTTCTCGGGTGGATTTGGCTTTGGCTCTTTCTTGGCCTTGTCCGATGGTGGTTTTTTTGTAACTGGCTTAACTTCCTCTGGTTTCTTTTCCTCGGGTCCTGTCGCCTTGGAGGTGGTCTCATTGGGCACTGGTACCGGCACTGGACTGGGAACTGGCTTCAATTTATCGGTTGGAGGTGTCTTGGAAGAAGCGTCTAACTCTGGTAAAGGGGGGCCGTCCCGGGGTAAATTGTCTCTATATGATTTCGGTCCCCACTTTGCTAGGGACTTCGGATGAACCACAAGTAGTGGCATCGTATTTTCGAAGCCTCAAGGCTAATGATAAATAGTTGAGATTGTTGAATGGGTGGATAATAATGTTTGATATTGTACTGTACATAGCTGGTAAAAATAAAGATAATGTGGTTAGTGATTGTGCATGATGGAGGAGGTAAATGTAGGCCGCGTACATTACTTGAATCACATGTACAAAACGCGGGGAAGTGAGTGATTCACAATATCAACAAGATAGTGGAAACCAGGATATTCGACTTCATGGCCTTCTTTAACATATGGCGTTGTACTCTATTTAAGAGCAAGGGTCAGCTCAAGTCTCTTGCTATGGAATGGTGTGGGAATACATTTTGTACAGGAACTGTTCCTAATCTATTTCTAGTCCTCTCAACAGCGGCATAGAAAGGAGTGAACAAAGGTTGAAGTGTCGATATGGGCTCTGCAACCATACATATACTGAGCACCAGACCGTGGATCCAAATGTTGCTTGCTGAGCAACCTTTGGTCGGAACTTGCCTTGATTCAAGTAAACCCCAATCAAAGCTTCAACCAACGGCAACGAGTTTTCGAGGAGAAACAAGAAATCGATGAATCGTTGCAGAAGTTCGACAAGCAGGTGTGAAACGACGCGCCCTGTAGACTTGGAAGAGACGCAATCGAGCTGGATGGGGAAAACGCGTCCAAAAGGTCCAACCATACATATAAAATCCACAAACAAGTTCAATAAACCCTTACGAAAATTGGCGCAGAAGAGTTGGGATGGTGCTCCATGAAAGTACAGAAAAATGAAATCCGGCTGGAAGAAGCATTGCGGTAAGGGCGACACCCGGGTCGCTCCTTCCCAACTGACGAACTCAACTCAACACAACACTGTCCTCGCCGATGGAAAGCGCAACCACCATGGTCGCTCCTTCATTTCCAACGCCATGGAGTTGTAGACAAGTCGAACTATCCTCAAAAGTAAAAGTCCCTACGAGCATCCGATTCGCACATCTATATTATACCAAAATAATGAAGACAACCATTATGACTTACCAGAGCTCCTCCATCCCTCATCTTCATCTTTTTTCATCATATAGCATTCTGTTATATCAACTTAATTGCCACAGACATTTTAGAATAATATCTTTTAATGCATATGATTCCGATGTAAGAGATTCGAGCATACCCACCGTCAGGCTTCGGCTACTTTCCCATAGATTGTGCGAATCAGCTTAGATAATAAAGGGTATTATTCGAGACATTTTAGTAGAATGAGAAGTTCGATTTCTTGATTCTCCTAACCTTCTAGAATAATAACCATGATTATCCGAATAGACGCCTACCGTTCGTCAGGATACAGGCGGAATCTTACTGGAGGAACCCGGAGGGAGGCAAGGGTGAATGGCGCCTTCCTCAGCCTCGCAAAAACCAATGCCCGACAAAAGCTTGAGCGCCTCCTCAGCTCTAGGTCTTCTCAGGAAGAGTGTTGCAGCCCAGAAAATACACGGCTTTCCCTTAGCAGGGGGTTTTTTCGTGATTCAATGAAATCTCGCAATTGCCTGTCCTTTGCAGTCAGCAGAATTCCTGTAGCAAAGTATATTGGGCTGGAGGGGGCTCAACGCCAGATATTAGATTAAATAAACAGATGTTATGAGTCTTACAGAAATCTTACATTCTTCTCCAAGCCATAAGTTTGTAAATAGGCCGAACTACCTCTATGGTCCCAAATTTAAAGATTTGCTGCATGATTATTGCGCGTTGCTGGTTCAACCAGCCAGTGCCAAAAAATAATTACCCAGATGGACGCCCCGCGAATATCCAAAATCCAAAGGGTAGCTTGAAATATCCTCAGTAGCAGAAAATATCCCGCAAAGCTTTGGCAACCAGGGAGATATCCCAGGGGAATCAATCCTGAATGGCTTTGCAATATCTTCCCTCATAAGATCAGCTCTCGGCTTTCTTATGTCCCACGCCCTCAAATACACCATATCAAGCTCATAAATCAGCATCAAAGCTTCGCCCTCTCCCTCAATTCTTGCTGACCCCATTTCCGACTCACCACAGTCCCCCTCCAATAACTCCACACCCCCACCAACCCAGCAAGCGGCGGACAAAGTAACAACAACCAAGCCCACCACCTCGGACTCGTCCCCTTCAACTTCAGCATAACCTTATCAAGCTCATTCTTCAACTCCTCCTTCCCCTCATCATTCCACACCACCAACCCTCTTCCCGCTTCTCTCTCCATAAACTCCGCTCGTTTCGCCTTCTCCCTCACATCTCCCTGACTCCTAACTCTGTTCTCTGCATCCTCCCTTGTCAAATGCGAATCCCGTTCCATTAATCTGCGCATCTGTATCTCCGGATCCCGCACAGCAACCACAAGTACTGTACCGCAAATAACATCCAGTCCACTCTCAAACAACAGCGGCACATCAAGTACCACTGCCCAACATCCCTTCAAATAATGTCCCAAGAGAGCTTTGTACATCGCCATCCTAACCGCAGGATGTACAATCCCATTCAGCACCTTCCTATCCCTCTTCCTCTCTTCGCTATTACCAAACACCCTCCTTCCCAGCGCGGGTCTATTCAACGGCGCGCCTTTAGGGAATTTGGCGACATCGTATTGAGAGGGTTCGAGGAGGAGATCGGGGGTCGAGGGGAGGAAATGTGCGAGGATTTTAGAGTAGCCTGGGGTCCCGGGTTCTACTACCTTGCGCGCGAGGATGTCTGCATCGATTATTGGGAGGGAGTAAGGTGGGGAGGAGAGGATAGAGGAGACGGTTGATTTTCCGGTCGCGATTGAACCGGTGAGGCCTAGGAGGAGCATTTTTGCGATGTTCTAGGTTGCGATATGGATGGAGTTGTGATGGGTAAAGGAAGGAGGAATGGAGCTGTTGGTGGTGCCATTTTGGTGGGGTTTGCCGAGGGTCGGCTTTGGGGTAGCTTACACCCGAACAAGCATTGGTGAGTTCGGTGGAAACATTTCAGTAGTTGACCCTGGCTCTCTGCTTAATTTAACTGTAATTTTTAGTAGCAAAATTCGATTGCTCGTCTATCTTCAGTATTTTCTAAGACAATCCTCCCTCGTGTACAGTTGATGTATGTGCTGTATCGTAAGGTATATCGCTTTTGTTTCACCGCACTACCTTTCTACCATGATATTCTTCTATATCCCGATCCTGCACTAATTTTCAACTTGCCTTTGGACCAATGATATACCAATAATAATGATGATAATAAACGCTCCCCTCCTTCTCATTCATCAGCAGCACATTGTCACCCCCATACAACCGTCCAAGCATGCCATCGTCATCCTCATTCTTCGTCGGAGGATCCAGCACAGGAACCAAACCTACAGGATCTCGGAGTCAGTATACTTCTTTGGGAATATTTGAGGAGTAGAAGTAGCGAGAGCCTCAAGGACTGCTATCGAAAGTTTAGGTATGAGGGATGTCTCAGCTTTGGAATTTACCCAAAGAAGAAATTTACTCGGAGAAGCTGGGTACATACTCCTCCACTTATTGACCTCTGGTTCCTTCAGAAAATCCACCCCAAGAGTTCTGAAAATATCAGCCTCCTCTTTCATCTCCAGCTCAGTATAAGTTGTAAACATCGTAGGATGAGAAGCCTGAGCAAGATATTTGATAGTAGGCGCCCACTCAAACCTATCATTTTGAGAAAACCCTGATTGGAAAGCTACTGCCAAATCCGGTTTTTCGTAGCGATTTGAGACTGCGAAGTCGTGGTAGGCGCCTTTCCATAAAGTAAGCGATTGGGTTCGTCCTTGGGGGATACAATCATCGCAGCAATCTATTTCAACTGGTTTTCCATGTTGGGTGTGTTGATCCACGAGGTTTTGAGGGAGTTCGAAACCGATGGCTGAGATTTTCAACTCTTTGAGGGCCGGGAGGTGATGCAGGATTTCTTCGAAGACTGGAAAGTGGAGGGTTTCTTTGGAGGAAGCGCCGATGAGATGGATGTTGAGGGTTTTGACGGTGGTGAGATCGGGCATTAGTTCTTCTAATGCGGCGATGATGGTTAAGGGGAGAGTGAGGGATGTGGTTAGCTTTCTCATCAGGCCGAGTGCTGAGGCGGGGTTGTGGTTTATTTTTGGGATTATGTCTGAATATGAGCGGAGTGCGTAGCCTTTGTCGGATACTCTTGTGTAGTAATCGAACCCTAGGAAAGATGAAAAGTAAGTTTGCGAAATGATAAGTTCGTGCTCTCGTTAAAACATGAGAAGGCAAGAATATAAAAATACTTACACCCAGTCGCACTTGATAAGGGAATATATCGAGTCCTTGGTACTCGCGTCCTATCAATGACAAAATTCTCGCCTGTGTGCTGAATATAATCTACCAAGAACCTCTCATCGAAGGCTAATTCAGAAAACAGTGCACATTGAGATTCCGAGTGGCTTTGCGGACACGATGGACAGAATGGAGCAATCTCGCATGTTGAACATAACTTCAGTGTCTCATCTTTCTTTAGATGGAGTGCTGAGCGGTAGCAGTAGTGACATACTGTCTCGTACCTATTCTGAGTATCAGATCCAATAGTATTTTCAATAAATGAAAGGGAAGATGAGAGGTAAACTGAAAATGCAGGATATTCTTCAAGTGTCATGAAGTTACTTACAATATCAGGCGCCAGTCATCGCAATAAGTACCAGCCGCCATTTCTGCGAGTGACTGCTTGTTAACTCTATATGCCATTACTTCAGCCCACTATAATTTTCATCAAAGTCAGCTAAAAATACAAAAATTTGGAGAAAAGGAGAATCTCTAACTCAACATACCTTTTCAGTGCTATATTCCTCCCATGACCTTCCAGGTGGTGGGATCTGAGCAACATTTGAATTGAATCCGCGAGAGAATTGGCAAAATTCCTTATGGCCATCCGCCCAATCATTCTTTTGACATTTCGTCGAGCAGTAAGCTGCACGTCTGCAGCCAGTACACTTTTTCAAGGAGCCGAGGGGAAACTCGTTCCAACATGACATGCAGAGGATTCCTCGAATGGCGAGAATTGGTGTACCAGCTCCAGACTTTGCAAACCCGTGGGTTGGAATAGCAGGATTTGGAGAGGCCATCTTGGTATGAGTATGGGAAGTTGCTCAACTCGAGTCGACGCGTTGTTTTTATGGAGTTGACGGCGCATGCACGCCACTCCACTTCACTCAATTCCATTCTACGAATCTTACCATACAAGACCCTGAACATTTACCGTGGTAACTTAAATAAGCGTACATGACCTATTGTAATAGTAATAGGGGTATAACAGAGTAAATAATAGCTTCAAAGGCATGGATGCATTCGCGAGGCAGGAATCAGTTCGGGATATATTTGCCCGGAACTTCAGTTCTTAACACAACACCAAATGTATCACCATCATCGGCCCTCGAAAGTCCTGGTTTGCCAGCTCAAACAATTCAACATGCGCCTGGCCTGTCGCCATCTAACACATGGCTGACAACATCGCAAGTTCCCCTCTTCGGTTTGTCTAGATTTCTCCCACTCTTCACCTACAGCAGCTAAACCTTAGTGGAGAGGCTTTTCGTTGCAAGTGCTCGAATTGTAACCACACCTGCCTTATTTTGCCCAATTTCTATATCATATACTCCAATACTCCAATTCCCTCTCATTTCTTCTGTTGTCAAACATCATGCTAGTAGTGTCAAATTCCGATGGCGCGAACTCATCCGTGGAAGACATCAATCTCCTTCGCGGATGGCCTTCTACCACTCTATTTCCGTCTGCCGCCATCAACAATTCGGCGACCACGATTCTGGGTGACTTTGCAGCAGCAAGCTCCGCGTTGGTATATGGCCCCTCACTAGGGAGTCCGGCATTTCGAAAGAGCCTGGCAGCATGGCTAAGCACATCCTACTACGAAAATGCTACCTCGATTGATCCATCTCGAATCTGCGTCTCCGGAGGCGCGTCCGCCAGTCTCAGTACAATATTGTCACGATACGCCGATCCCTCCTATACACAATATATCTGGATGATTGAGCCAACATACCATCTCGCATGCCGAATATTTCAAGATGGTGGGTTTACCGGTCAACTTAGAGGTGTGCCAGAGGATAAGGAGGGTGTCGATTTGGCCTTTCTGCGCGCGGGATTGGAAGCTGCAGGGCAGGAGAAAAGGCGACAACATACACCCGAGAAATCTGTGGAACAAGGATACGAAAAGATCTATCGGCATGTTATATATTGTGTGCCAACATTTTCGAACCCAAGTGGGAAGACAATGAGCAACTCACATCGAGAGAAACTGGTCAAGTTGGCCCGCGAGTTCGATGCTCTTCTAGTATGCGACGACGTGTATGACTTTTTACGATGGCCAACGGATTCCTCTATACCCCTTAACACCGACTTAGGACCACTTCCCCCAAGACTCGTGGATGTAGACAGTTCACTTGAGGGTACCAGCACGTATGGAAATGCTGTCAGCAATGGATCGTTCTCAAAAATCATTGCGCCTGGGACTCGAGTTGGCTGGTCGGAAGGAACAGATGCATTCATTCGTAATCTGGGAAAGAGGTGCGTTCCTTTTGAGCCAGAGAACCATGATATACTTCGATGCGAAAGAATGATATCAGAAGCTCAATTTGCTAACATGTTTCTTCTAGCGGGGTAAATATGTCCGGTGGAGCACCCAGTTATTTAATGTCGACCTTCGTGGAAAACGTTATATCGTCTGGTGCTTTGGCTAAACACCTTAACAATGTGCTAATCCCAACATACTCAGCCCGTTATCATGGAATGATAGCCGCCATAAAATCCGAACTTGTGCCACTTGGTGTTCAAGTCGCTATTGGAAATCCAGCTTTCTGCATATCGAAATCAGGTACCAAAACCAGCATATCGGGCGGCTTCTTCACATCTCTGAATATTCCTTACCATCTACCTCCTACTTCCGTCCTCGCAGCGGAAGCATTGAAAAATCATAAATTACGAATCGGATATGGGAAGATGTTCGAGATTGTAGGGGATGAGGGAAGCGCTGAACGCTCGAAGCTCGAAGGTGGGTTTGGGCATAGTATTCGCATCTGCTGGGCATGGCATACCGAGTCGGACATTGTAGAAGGTATCAGAAGACTTGGGCTTGCTGTGAAAGAGCTCTCGAATTCGGTATCGTGGTCGTGAAGGCAATCGATATGTCGTATTTTGCTATTTGATGTCGGGTCTGTTTTTGGAGGAAAGTTCACTTTCCTGCTTTCTCGTTGTTTTCTGCTTCATGGAATTGATCTCTGGGTTATGCCGAAGGATACGGAAAATAAGCTGGCGGTTATCAACTTCATTGGCGCTTATACTTTTCAGCAGCCAAACTTCGTTTGCTCAACCGGGTAATTTGGTCGAGTCCCATATTTCTGGCGGCTCTGGGAATGATTTTGGGGATTCATCCTTGACCATTGGTTTCGAAAACGTCTTGTGGGGAAGAGAAACAAATGGAGCGCACAGCTTTGGCCACGAACGACACGGCCTGCATGAGATGAAATTTACCTACGCCCGTAGGAATATATCTTATCCATTGGCGCACTTGGTGGCGAGGAGACGGACAGTCGATGAAATCCCAAAAAGAAATGTTGTGAGAAGAGGAATGGACGGAAATTTTGGGGAGTGTGTCGAGTTACATACTCTTTATGCATCGAGGCCCAATTCATTTCATATGCAATTCAATCAATCTAAATGCAGATGAGATGAAATATGGCGTCCGAAATGGGTTCTCAATCGGGTCGACTCGACAATAACTTCCGATTACCGGAACTTTGGCAATAAAGATGAGCCGCATGTCAAACAGCTAAAAATTCGGGAAGCTTGGCATGGGGATCAGTCTATTTCAGTTCTTTGCAATGGCCATTTTACTTCTCTTATTTTCTACTTTACACATGGAATAGAGACGGAAAATTAAAAGGAGTTCAATGGCAATTTCGAAAATTTCGAAAATTTCAATCTTTAGGTCTTTTGGGTAGTTTCCGTCATCGTCGTTTCCATCTGAACAAGAGTTTCTCGCGAGTACCCGCCACTAAGAAACCCCACAATTTCTCTCAAGCCAAGACCCCCTTTTTCGTAAGTGGGTTACACGTTGAGCAATCGCTAATTTTGTTTCTCTTTCTATGAAACGAATTTGTACAAGATACAGTGGGTGCCAAATTCCTCCAGCGAGGTCACGCCTCAATCAATCTTTATTATATAATGTCTTTCTCTTCCCACAATGAGCAAGTTCTTCTCTTCATCAAGCAAGTACTTTGATATCATTCACTCCAACTTTCGGTTCACTTCACTACCTTTTACATTCTTTTATACTGGTGTGATTTGAAATCCACTACGCTCTTTTTTGAATTTTATAAGATATTATCGTCACTTACTCGATTTATTCACTTTTTACAAGACACAACTACACTTAAGAAAACTCACTTCTTCATCATGTTCTCCGACTGCAAATACTTTGTCATTGCCTCTTTGGCCGGTGCTGCTACTGCTCACCAGAACTTTCACCAATTCTGGGTTAACGATGTTTCCCCTGGTTATGAAGTCGCCATTCGTATGCCACCATCCAACAGCCCTGTCGTAAGTTCCCTGCCCATATCTTTATTCAAAATATACTAACCTCAATTTCAGACCGACGTAACATCCGATGACATCACCTGCAACGTAAACGGCAACACCGTTCCCTCGGGAAAGACCACCGCTCCGGCCAACGCAGGAGACACCATCAAAGTGCAATGGGACTCTTCCTCCCACCCAGGGCCAATACAACACTACCTCTTCGGGCCCGTCGCCGATGCTGCTGCCGCTACGGGTGTTGGCTCATGGTTCAAGATTGATGAGTTGACTTCTGAGAATGGGACGTGGGCCAATGAAATTATGCTTGCGAATAATATGACGCATGAGTTTTCTCTTCCTACGGGGTTGGCTAGTGGTGACTATCTCCTGCGAAGTGAGATGCTTGCTTTGCATGGGGCGAATACTTTGGGCGGTGGACAATTGTGAGTTTTTTCCTGGCAAGAAAAAGAAAGTGAGCAGTGGAACTGATTTTTATAGTTATATTGGCTGTGCTCAACTCACCATCACCGGTACAGTAACGACATCTACTTGCGGACCAAGCATTGAGTTGCCTGGTGCGTACAAGGAGGATGACCCAAGTATATACATCCCTAATGTGTACAACGGGTTCGACATCTCCACCTACACTGGTCCTGGAGGAGCCGTAGCCACTTGCGGTGCGGGTTCTGGAACCGTTGCTAGTGCTGTTGTTTCTTCGTCAGCTGCTGTGAAGACTTCGGCGAGCGCTTCGATTGCTTCGGCTGTGAGCTCGAAGGCCATTGTTAGCTCCGCTACTCCTACTACGATGGTCACAAAGGCCAGCTCTGCGGCGGCTGTGGCTACTAGCTCTGCTGCTGTGCCTGTTGATGAAGAGGATGATGATTGTTAGATAGTGTCTGACGATGAGAGGGGATGTGGGATGCGATGAGATGGGATGGGATGTGGTGTTCTTGTATATATTATACCTACCTTGCTTTTGTGTATATATTTATCGCAATTGAGCATTTTACTAAAGAAAAAAGTTGTTCTAGATGATTTCTCGAAGTGTCTGTCGGTCGCTTTTGGGTTGTGAGGGTTTTTTTGCTATTAAAATCTGGAGGGGTTGGGTGAAGAATCCGGGTCACTCCCGCGAGCATATTTGAGTAAGAAAAGCTCGGCCTAGGATATTGACCAGCTACGAATAAAACCTCTAGGAAAGATCTAGCAACCATCGTGTAACTCAAGGCATCGTTTGGCTTACTTGATCCCGATGTATGATTCTTGGGCCACTCAATAGTTTGGAGCCTCGCAATAACGCGGCAGTGAATACATCAATTCCCACCTGTCTGCCTTGCCTATCTAGATTTCGTTGTTCCAGCTTGTCAGAGCAATTGAAAGTAATTTTCCTAAACAGTTGGAAGAATTTAGAATATTAACCTAGGTATTACCTGTTTTTGGTCCCTGATTGTTGTTTTTAGCTTACTCGATGTTTGGCAGCTTGCTGGGTATTCCGTAATTTACTCACGATGCTCCTTTTAGTCCCCAAACTTGCTGCTCCATACTTTTACCTGTCACTATTCCTTAGTATAGGTATTTTTTTAAAAGAAATTTTGCGACAAATTCAACTAGCGAAAGGTAAAGGTAGTGAAGATTGTAAGAGAGACATCACGTCATGGTCAGACCAAAGGTTGATTAGAACTTGGAAGTATAACTTGGTTTTGCTTTCGATGCTCTGAAAGGATCTCTTCTAGCTTAACATGGTCTTGAAGCCAAAAAATCAATAGGTTACAACAAAGGTACGTATTAAATTTGATTTTATGCTATGAAATAAGTGGTGCACTTTTTTGCTTCTTGCACCATAAAACAGCACCCATCACGCTGCTCCTCTCAAAAGCAAAACTCAGACAGTAAACTCATAAGCTTGTGGAGACTTGTCCGAAATCTCATCAGCATGCATCTCAAAGGCAGTACAGCCAGCTCCAGACGCAAAAGCCGCTGCTAGAACTTGATACACATCCTCTTCCTCCGTTGGGCAAGCGAACCATTGCCCTCCTCTAAAACCAATCGTTGCATAAATGGCTCTTGAGGGCGGGAAGTTCTCCCAGCGTCTGAATCCGTCGGAGATCGCACCATCAGGGGCAATAGCATCGGGAGTTGTGTATTCAAATTCTCCTGTGGGGAGGACGTATGCGAATTGACCCCCGGGAACTTCGACGGACTGGGAAGAAGGAATTAGATTGTGTAGGTATCTTTGATAGGAGGAGGGTCTTTAAGAGGAGGAGGGTCTTTAAGAGGAGGAGTGGTTACTAACTAGGTTTCCTGTACCAAAGTTTGCAGAAAAAGCAATCGTCGTTCTGTTAGAGTAGGTGTCACAAGCAGCTGTGTCGACACAGGTTGTGGTTGGCGCTTTTCCGATGTAAAAGCTTCCATCAGCGGCGTTTATACGCTGTCCTTGGAGGGGAGAATTGGCGAGTTTGACGGTTGGCTGGATTATAGTGATCCAATCAACTGTTGGAGGGGGGACTTGTGGATGTGGTGCAGCGGATGCGACCGCAAGGATGGCCGCGAGGGAAATGTGAATGCGAGAAAACATCTTCGAGGTGTTTAGTGGCACTGATGAACTCAAATAATTTGCTAGGGAATTGATGTTGGAATTTGATGTAGCAAAAAGACTTTAGAGTTGGGAAATGAGAAACTTATGTATTTTTATTTGCCAAGACGAATCCAAAAAATCTTTGTCAGAAGTAAACAATGCTGCAGGGAATCATAAATAGATACGAGGTTCAGTAACTCGGTAGCTTGTGACTCTCGTAATGTTATACTTAAAAATTCAATTTAGGGGAAATTCTCCTCAGACCCAAGGATACGTGGGGAGAAAATGGCCTATTTCACTCACCTCCCACCAAGGTCCAAGAAGCATTACACTTCTAAACAAAGTCATAAACACTACGAACCGAACCTCAACGGATGTTTGGAAGGCTAGTTGAAATCACTTCACAGTTTTAGCCGTGTCATTTAGAATGCTAGAGTTTCTATTCGTGATTTTTTAACCGGTCTTGGCTGCTTGTCTGGAAAGCACCATAGGCGGGGGAACGAATCGGCTGGTGTTATAATTTGCAGTGAAAAGGATGGGCTGCAAAATAAAATGAGGTACGGACAATCTTCGTATTTGGCTCGTAGGAAAGTCAAGAGACTTCTCGTGGTACTATTATCGCCTACTGTCGGTAGCGAATCGTACAGAAACGGAAGCGAATGTACTGGCAAATGTGGTTGCCTAGAAATGCCGTGGTAGAATGATACTCTGTCGTATAAACAGCCATTGAAAAATATGGACTTAAGAAGTAATGAAATCCTTCAAATGAGGAGAACCGATAGGGTTTATTAAAACCGAATACTCCGTAGGAAGTGTAAAGAAAGTTGTGGCCGTCATTGGCCCACCCTTGTTGTTTAGCTAGGCAGCAGTCAAAACATCATTCATTATTGAAGCCTCATGTTTACCGAGGCAAGATTTTCTTGCGAGTAAGAACTCAGCAATTGGACGTGGCATATTCGTGTCAGCTTAATCATTATTCAATCCAGCAGAGCCAGAGATGTAAACTTTAGATGAGATGACACTATTATACTGAAAGAAATAATAAAATCTACACCAAGTCACACCGTAAAACTCAAGTACCATGAACTTGAGAGACTGCATCCATGCTACTGCGGCAAGTAAATCGAACTATTTTGAGATGAAAACAAGTGAGAAACTGACCCAGCGCTGCCCGCGCTCTTCAAATTCTAGAAATAAAGAAAGAACTATCTATGCCCTGATGGTTGAGTAGGCGACGAATGAAAAGGGAAGGAGCGTCTTAACGTGGAAAAACAACAGTTTCCCGAACACGACTAGGTTTCGCGGTCCGCTGAGTTGACTTGAGAGAGAAGATTGTCCGTCGAGATCATTCCTTCCCCAACTTGACATCGACTAGCGGGGCACTTCTAGACGAGGCTCTGTGTATTTTGATGTCGGTCTGGCCCCTTGACCACCCTCGACCATCAAGGAGAAAGGAATGCACGTTCATTTCAGAGTATAACTATATACGGTTTCTTGTCATAGAAAACAAATCGCGGGGGGTGAAAGGAAGAAGTTGGATTGGGGCAGAACGAAATATGTCCTTAGAAAATTTCAATCTGATGAACAAAGTGGCTCTTTTTGAACTCGAGTCGATCGTGATTGCTCTAAGGAAAAAGCAGAAGCTGCCCAGCCTTGTTGTTTTGTTGGGCTCTCTGTCTTCTTAACTTGACTTGCGCTTCTAGTGTCAATTATTCTAGCCTTTCAGCACCATTGAGTTGATTGCCTAGTCTTGCGGGGTTGAATAACCTTCAGAGAAGGCCAGCCATGAATTCCTGAAAGGCCTTGGTGTTGAGAAATTGACCGATCGAAGCCGAAAGCGGTCCGATACCCGGTCCGGCTTCTCATCGGCATCAAGCACCAGCTTCATCATCTTCCAAGCTCTCCTCCAAAAGCACAGTATCAACCCAAAACCCAACCACAAAACAACCATACACAAAATGGATTCCTCGATCCCCCTCCAAGTTGCCGAAACCATCCAAACAGCCTCCATAAAACGCGACCCATCCCCAACCCACGACCTCAACCCCTCAACCGCCGCCTCCCAAAAAGAACCCGTCAAAGTCTCCCATCCCTCATACCCCCTCTACGAATACGACTCCGAAGGTATAGACGAGGACGAAGAAGAAGATGACGAGGATATCCCATGCAGCGTCTTAAAACCAATACCTAGACGACAAAGCTTTCCCCCATTACCGGATTTACGATTCGAGCAGAGTTACTTGTCGAGTATAGCTGGGGTGGATTCATATTGGAAGGTGGCATTGATTACGCTCAGAGATCAGGTATGAGTTATCAATTTCTGGGGAATACATGCGAGGGGATATTGATATGAATCTTGCAGGTTTGCGCTCCCTTGTTACAAGGAATGGTTTGGACTCTTGCGTTACAAGGTTGGAGATACTGGAATAAGAACGCTGTTTTACACGGAGAGAGTGTAGGAGCCAGAGCTCGCAGGTGGTGGTGGAGAACGAATAATTGGGCAATTCCAAAAAGCTTTGCGAAGAAGAAGAAACTAGCTGCGGAAATGGGAGACGTGAGTTGGACTCGATTTGGTGATATACCTTGTTTTACTGATATCAATTAGTATTACCAAAATCAAAGCGCCGGTGGTGATTGAGAGTGGATGAACGAGTGCAAAGGCTTTTGGTGGTGTTGTATATATGGCGCTCTGGGTGTAGAAATAAACGATTGCATGTACAGCACAGAAAGTGAATTTCAGTTAAAGTAACAGTTGGGAGGTTTCGTTCAGGCAATGGATTTTTATTTCAGTCTATACTGAATACCCATTAAAAGCTCTATCGGAGCAACAAATGTTTGCCAACATTTATGATTACATGTAGTGCAAGTAGAATTCCCTCGCACTGATCTACCTGAACACCTTAAAATGCTTTCCACGACGCAAACGCTTAGAATTCACACTTTCCACCCTGATAAACCATATGAAAAACTTAAGAACCTCCAAAACCAACACCAATTGAAGGGGGTAACGCGGCAGGACGCTTCTCGGGGCTTCCGCGGAAGGCCAGAGGTGATCTTGGAGATAGAGGTGCTGGAGGGGCTGGCGATTTTGTAGCGATGTTGATCGGGTTGCTCTGATTTTCAGCAACAGCGTTTCCTGATCCATCTTTGTCGGTTGGTTGGGTTGATTTCTGGTCTTTCTCCGGCGAGAGCTTCAACTTTATTGAGGTCTTCTTTTCTGGGGTTGGCGTCTTTATTGGGAGTTTGACTAGGAGACTCTTCTTCTCTCCATTTTGCTTTACAGGAACCTCCGCTTCCTCTTCGTTATCGGTGAGCTCGTCCTGATCATCCACATCACTTGCAAGAGATACGTGATCATCCTCTTCGTCGTCGCCATAATCCTGCTCACTCGCGTCGCCTTCCTCATCGCTGGTCATTTCGTCAACATTATTGTAACCCTCGATATGCCTGCCCCCCTTTGGACGACCATTAGTAGCAACTGCAGCTGCAGCAGCTCTTCGGGGCCGACCTCCGGTGCTTTCACTATTATCAGCTTCATCAGTGAGGCCAACTGAAGCGCGAGCACCACTCAAAACACTTTCGCCGTAGGCTCCGCCTTGTCTTGATTTGACCTGGCGTCCGCTTTGCGTTACTGTAGGGCCCTCAGGGGTGTTTCTTCGGGTATTTCGTGTAGAACGGCGGCTTGTGGTCGTGTCCGAATAAATGTCATCTTCATCATCGGAGTAAGTGTACTTCATTCGCTTTCCACGAGTTCGACCCTCATAAAGTGAAAAGTTGGGCTCGGGGCGTTGTTTAAATTGCTGCTTGCGAGCTTGTCTGTACTCTCGACTCTTGCGTTTCTAATATGTATTTTTAGCATGGCAAACAAACCAATATGCCCAGAGAGCCATACCTCTTCAGTTGCCTCAAACCTGGGAATGGCCGCCGAAATCTTTCCACTTAACACACGTGCTTTCTGACCACCGTCCTCTTTGGTAAGTTTCTCAGACTGTTGAAAAGGTTAGCTTAATGACAGGCAAATTGAGATATGATACAGTAGTAGAAGTCCAGGTCTGAAGGTTGATGATAAACACGAAAGGAGGAAACTCGTACCAGTTGCTTCAATTCATCAATATTGCTTGCTACACTCCACCATGTGCGCTTGATGCCAGTATGATTACTCTCTCTGTAAACACGGAAATGAGTGTCGTTTAGGCCTTCAATTAAATAGTAACGTCGTCTATCTCCATCGGAGCCCCAAGGTTGAACTGAATATGGTTGGTTGAGATCATCTTCTTGTCGATTTTGTTTGTACGAAGCTTGAATCATGCCCTTAACTATATCGGATGAAGCCAGTGCCCATAGAATAAGAGTACGCAAAAGGGTAAGCTAGGGTAGGGTTAGCAAATGTCCTAAAGACAGTAACGAGACTGAAATAATGGAAAAGAGCAACAGTAGGGGACAATAAGAGCTAATTGCTCTGAACCAAGAAATGGAACTCGACACAAGTGCGCAACATAATAACCCCTGTTCAAAGTTCTGCCCTGATGTTTGATAAAAAAAATAACAAATGTTTCCAAAGCAAGACCCACCCGTTCGGTTGGAGACATGCTGCCAAAGGTTGCACCTCCTGACAAAGGATTCTTGCTCTCCCAGTCTTTTGCCCATTGCGCCTTATGTGTTGATATCGCTTCCTCTAACGCTCTATTGTAGTGTCCTGATCTGTAATTATGTTTGATTAGCCCGTTGCGCATCTTGAGTTTGCGCAAAGGCACTTACTTGACATCTTGCTTCCGGTTCAATAACAATCCAAGCAGTGCGCATAGGAATTGCTCTGCATAATCTCCTGGGACTGTATTGACAATGTCTCGTTCGAGTTCTTGGGGTCCGAAATGTGCAAGAGATTTTGGGAAAGCTTCCGTGAAGCGCGATCGGAACATGACGATGAACTGCATCCTTAGGTTAGAGCCATTCTAGCAATAAAAGAGCGCGTTTTCCACGCGTCAAACGAGAGGAATAGGGTCGGCATATGCAAGTACTAACAGCTAGATCTGGATTATCTGCCAGAACATATTCATGTGGCGGGGAGGGTTCTCTCTTTGGGCGTGGTGGTGAGGCCTCAACTTTGGCTTGGGGCGCACTGCGAGGAGCCTTGGAAAAGAATTTCAGGATACCATCTTTCTTTGCTAATTGGAGATTGGTCTCATCCTCAGATGGAACAGAGGAGAGGTCGGAGGAGTCGTCGGACATTTTGGAGGTGGTGGTTGTGGTTGTCCTTGGTGGAGAGGTTGGTGGAAGGAAGGTGATGAAGTCAGGGCGCCGCCGATAAAAGCGCGGCGAGAGATTTGGCTCATTGGTTCTAAAGATCAACCAGGAAGGCGCCTTTGTCACGCATCACATGAAGAGGCAAGAGGGGTTGGGATTTAAGTGAATTAATTAAAACAGAGAGCTATTATATAACAACAGGCTTTTCCAGAGAATTCCAACCATACTATTCCATATCCATCTATCTTGACTTTCCATCCTCATGGAATTTCCTCCAAGCTTCACCAACGATACAGATCCCACAACAAGCCTGATCTTTTCCAACCCTCCTCATTGGCATACAATGCCCTCGCGGAATATACCAGATGCGACCGTCGAGTTCATCATCCCCCCAAAGGTAACCAGTAAGAAAACAATAATAATATATGAGTATCGAAAACATGGGAGGAGGTGCTTCAAACAACCAAAAAACAAACCATCAGGTTGGTTGTGGGGTACGTTGATATGGTTAGAGAGTCAAACCCGGCGCAAATCCAAAAGCCCAACCACAACATGCTGGAATTAATTCGCTTACCATTTTGACCCGGCAAAACCTGAGCCAGATGCACTTTGCAACTATTGATGATCTGAGGACAAGAAAACCGACTTCCGCATTAACTTTTGCCAACACAGCCATGCGCCACTACTAGGAGCGACATTTCCATCGACGCGATAGGAAATAAAAACATAAAAGAAGTTTTAACAAATCATCAACGCGATAAAGAATAATCACTGATAGAAATAAAATGTGGAAGCTTCCAAACTCCGTGGAGAGAAATGAAACGCGGGGCCAGGAAACCTTACAAGGAGGCTCAACCAAGCACCACGCCTGCATGTGCAACGCCAACACAAGCTTGTTGGGTACCAGCAAAAGTATTGTTAGGCTGATAATGGAGAAAAATACAGGGTTTTGTCTAATAATCGCAAGAATCTCTAATAATCACAAATGATATTATATGGAATCAAGACAGAACAAAATCACCAGACTGTAGGTGGTAAGGGATATGGCTGGTTTCCTAAGTGAAAGAATCAGAATTGTGCCAAGAAAGGTAGAAGAATGGGAGCTTATTGTGCCAACGCTTGTGGGAGAATCAAGTGATTGACTTCTCAAATTTTCCAGAGCCTTGACACAACGGCAGATATCCAACAGCAATTGGAACACGGTGTGGGAATCCCGCGTGCCTTATGGGAGTTTGACGGAAATAGAAAATAGTAAACTGCCAGCTCAGCTAAAGCTATTTAACCTTATGGGAAGCCAGAAACTTCATTCCGTAAGAATTATTCCAAATAGATGGTCGTGTTAAGTCAAGAAGTCAAGTAGGGGAGAAGTTGGTTGTTGTGATACCTTCAATCTGATGTAGGCCCGGGTCGTCGTTGCCAGAAACAAGTTGTTAGTTTGCGCTAAACCTTATTTGGAGCATGTGTATATCACGTGTTAGATAAAGTACTTGGTCAAGCGGCAGTTTCGCAGTAGTTTATAGTGTAGAGTTTAATGATAGATAATCTGAGGTGTTTCTAAGATTTGAAAATGATCTAGGCATAGTTCAAAAAGTCATTCCAGTAAGTGTCTCGTATCTACCAACAAGTAGCAAAGCGATTCGATGCTGCTTTTAAATTTCAAAGAGAGCCTCGGTTCTCCGAGACGCTTACTGGCCAGCCCTAAAAATGGCTGCCTGAGGATACGCGCACAAATGGGAAAGGCCCATTTATCGCAAAAATACCTAGCGGACTAAAAGTTCGCCTGGCTTGCCCAACTTCTACCTTCTTTGGTACATCATCAAACTCCCATCGACACCAAACCTGGGACTTCTTTACTGGAATAGAACTCCAGTTACTGAAGTTATGGGGCGCGTCATCAGAAATCAGAGAAAGGGTCGCGGCTCGATCTTCACGGCCAACACCCGTCTTAACAAGGCACCTGCACAATTCAGAACCCTCGATTACGCTGAGCGACATGGCTACGTCCGTGGTGTAGTCGTAAGAGCTCAATTCTCTCGTTGGAAAGGCATTTGGAATACTGACTTGAGCAGAAAGACATCATTCACGACCCTGGACGAGGAGCACCATTAGCAAAGGTTGTCTTCCGTGACCCATACCGATTCAAGCTTCACACCGAGACCTTCATCGCAAACGAGGGAATGTACACTGGTCAATTCATCTACGCCGGCAAGCACGCAGCGCTCACCGTCGGAAACGTCCTCCCTCTCGGATCTGTACCAGAAGGAACTGTTATCACCAACGTCGAGGAGAAGGTTGGAGATCGTGGAACTCTTGGTCGCACATCTGGAAACTATGTGACCGTTATTGGACACAACCCTGATGAGGGCAAGACCCGAGTCAAGCTTCCGTCCGGAGCAAAGAAGGTCATCAAGAGCAGTGCGCGTGGTATGATCGGTATTGTTGCTGGAGGCGGTAGAACCGACAAACCTCTCTTGAGTACGTTGAACCTCTCGAGAAATTATGGCTTGGGAACTTGGGTGCTAATTATATTTAACAGAGGCATCGCGTGCTAAGCACAAGTTCGCCGTCAAGCGTAACTCATGGCCAAAGACTCGTGGTGTTGCTATGAACCCCGTCGACCATCCTCACGGAGTATGTGATCCCAGCATCGCCAATACCCGTACAAAATTGCTAACAGAAAATAGGGTGGTAACCATCAACATATTGGTAAGGCATCGACAATCTCGAGATATGCTGCACAAGGTCAAAAGGCTGGTCTCATTGCTGCTCGGAGAACTGGTTTGTTACGTGGTACCCAAAAGACCAAGGACTAAATGGTTGGGGTGGGGTTTTTCTTTGGTTTTTCGGGATGCTGGCTTCGCATTTATGTACCTCTCGAACAGAGCATAGCGAGGATGAACGAAACACTTTGAGCATGATATTTTCAAAAGTCGCACGAGTGAAATGATGGCGTTCGGTTGTGCTGTATCCAGAGGACTATTTCAAGGTCACGAAAAGTGCGAAATTGAAGAATGAAAAGAAATGAACGAGCCTGGTAACATCTCCTTTCCTTGTAGTTTGTAACACCACATCTTTGCACTGTAGATAAAACTCGAAGGATTATTGCAGGGGTCTGCAAGCGTGCTTCAAAACCAACGACCCCGCCACTTCGACCTTCGAGGTCCTCAACCCCGCTTATCCAAATCAATCGCAAAAACAATCAAAATGGCCGCAACCAAAGAATACGCTCTCCTCTGCTTAGAGAACCCTCTGCTTGGTATGTTACTCGATCCAATATTTATCTACAGGTTCCCATATTGTTGTACAAATGATTGTTCTCTTTCCGCACACAAAGTTTGAAATTATGTTCTACCTGGACATCTTACCTCATCTTCTCAACATTGTATCAGCTAATCTTCACCTTTAGATATCCAAGCACAAGGAGATGATGCTCTTCTCGAGAAATACGGCCTCAAGCCCAACGATGCCATCCTCGCCGAGGAAAAGCACATCCCAATCTACGAAGACCTCCTAAACAACTACTCTGCCATCCTCATCGCAGGAGGGGGAGCCCAAAACACCGCTCGAGGCGCACAATACATGCTCCCACCCAATTCCGTCGTCTACCTCGGTGGAGTCGGAGACGACAAATACGCCGCCATCCTCCACGATGCCGTCAAGCAAGCCGGACTCCGTGTCGAATACCGAGTAGACAAGAAAGAGAAGACTGGACGATGTGGAGTTGTCATCACAGGCCACAACCGTTCCATGGTCACTGATCTCGCTGCCGCCAACCACTACGACCTCGAACACTTGAAGAGCCCAGAGGTTTGGAAGCTTGCTGAGGGTGCAACCCATTATTTCGTCGGTGGTTACCATCTTACCGTCTGCCCACCAGCCATCATGGCTTTGGCCGAGGAGGCTGCAAAGAACGACAAGGTCTTCGTCTTCTCCCTCTCTGCACCTTTCATTCCTCAATTCTTCAAGGAGCCTTTGGATGCTACTAGCCCTTACTGGGATTATGTCATTGGAAATGAGACCGAGGCGCTTGCTTTCGCTGAGAGCCATGGTTGGGAGACTAAGGATATCAAGGAGATTGCTAAGAAGCTGGCTGCTTTACCAAAGGCCAATTCAAAGAGGGAGAGAGTCGCTATTGTTACCCAGGGAACTCTTCCAACTGTTGTCGCTGTCAATGGTCAGGAGGTCAAGGAGTACAAGGTTCACGCCATTGAGAAGAGCCAAATCAACGACACAACTGGTGCTGGTGATGCATTCGCTGCTGGATTCGTCGCTGGTCTTGTGGCTGGGGAGAGTTTGTCACAATCGATTGATCAAGGCCAATGGTTGGCTAAGCTCAGCATTCAGGAATTGGGTCCATCGTAAGTCACACAATATTTCTTAAAATCTGGCATTTCATAAGACACCTAATGTCCTTCCCCAACCCCCGCCACGTTCAATTGAAGACAAACCATCGAACACTCGTCCTCCAAGAGCAAATCAACTAACTTCCTTCAGATTCCCATTCCCCAAGCAGAGTTACAAGCCCGCCAGTCAGTAAATTATGATATGTTTTCTTTACCCATCAAGATGTATTAGACGGCGTTCGGAAAAGGTTTCAACAACGGAGCGTCTACAGTCTGATGATATGGTGCATATGACAAGGAATAATCCTCCACGATTATGCGTAGAATAGTTAGTCCTAGAGAGACCACAAAAAGTCCTTGGCCAGCATGCATTTATGCCAGCTTCATGAAACGTCCCAAGATCCAAGTGACACCCCAGTGCGAAGTCTAGTCTGAATGGCATTGGTAAAGACCGTGAAGCGTGTGTTGGAGATGCAATATTGTCCTTGATGTTGTAGGTTTTAGAAGCTAAGCTTCAAAAGCCACGAGAATTTCAACCACCTTGTCCACCAGCGGGAGTTTGGGAATAGCCGCCATTCCGATTTTCACTTGCCAATGAGCTTTGCAACATAGCATTTATGGTGAAGCTGTCCACGGTGGGATCGAAAGTACTGTTATTCGCATTCCCATTACCAATAATAAAAGATCCTCCGGGATAGTTCGTCACTGGTGTGTTGCCATAAATGTTGCTGCTAAAGTCATTCCAACCCGCTGTTCCAGATAGTGGCAAAGGTGATCTTCCAATATGTTGATGTCTCGTTGGACTAGCATTTTGCGAAGCTGCTGAGCTTGGTGCTGGGTTGGATCCTGTTACTCCCCAGGGGCTTCTGGACGACCCACCAGTGATTTGGTCTAAATGCTCTGCGGCCGCCAACTGCTGCTTTGGCGTGCCAAACGCAACTGGTGAAGGTTGACGAGCACCATAAGGCCGATTGGGGCTGGTAGGCTGAAGTTCATTCGGCATCGGAGCGAATGCTGAGTTGTATAAACTAGGGAGACTGGGAAGCATCTTTGCAGTACTGTGAACGCGAGAATGGGATCCGTGAGGGGTGGAGGTAGGGAATATCTCATTCGCTGTATGGCTATGCATCCCATACGAAGTTTCTTCATTTGTAGACTGGCATCCATTCGACGGATTAACGAGATCCTCAACCATACGACTCATCATGATGTCGAAACCAATATTGGGTTCTGGAGTAACAATGCTTCCAGTCGGAACAGAGGCAGTGTTTTTATTGATGGGTCCAGGGATTCTAGTATCTCTGCATGGAGAAGCGGTGTTCCTAGGAGAATTTGGCGATTGGGGGGCATTGAGTGGACTAGGAATATCAGAGATCGATATTCCACCTTCAACGAAGACGAATGCGCCATCATGGAGTACAACGGGAACTTGAGGATATCTCTCGTTGTCTTGGAGCACAAGGCCACAAAGAAGAACGTCTCGAATACGACCTCGCATTTCCACGTTGGGAAGGTGCCTCTCAGTGCCCGGGTCAGTAGTACGTAACTTGAGAGTTCCGACAGCATCTGACGAATAAAGGTTGCACTCATGAGGCAGCTCTGGGTCTCTGAGGGGTTTAAATCCAATCGTACTTTCGTCCTCTTCCAACAGATACTGGATAGAAGGTAGTTCGGGAGGTGGAAATATATTGGCGAGTTGCGAAAGTATATATGCGTACATTTTCCACATTTCGTTGATATGCAAGCTTGTTGCACCAGTATCAAGGTTTGCCACAAGTAGTTGGACCCGGGATACAAGCCAGACACTATATTGCCGAAGGGCTGGAAGAACTCGTCGGCTTACTACTGTGATTCGCTCGTGGGAGGTGGACGGAGAAGATTCTTCATTAGGAAGGTCTTCGCCCACTGCGGGATCTTCTAGCTCTGGCTTCAATACTTGTAGAAGCATGCACATCATTCGGACATTGAAACCGAGGCAGAAATAAAAAGAGCGAATAGCTTCTGGATTGCCACTTTCTGCTGAGTCTAAAGCCATGTATGTTAGCGCTACTTTAATTTGACACTCTTCGGGTTTTCCACTTACCTTGGACCTTCTGCCCGGCGAAAAACTCTGCGGAAATATTGATAACGACGAATTTATGGAGAACTTCATCGAATTCTCGTTCTTTCAGAAGCAAAGCTAATCTAGAAAGAACTTCGTTTTCCAGTTCTGCATGAGTTGGGAAATCGACACCCTCGTAGAATTTGGCATGGAGCAAGAGGAACCACCATATGAGAGTCGTTAAACTGTCCGTTTTTGGCTGCGAACGCTGCTTCTCCCAGGCCAAAGTTATCTTCTTGAATTCAATTTCAAGGTTGCCTCTGGCAAGCTCATGCGGCTCGTCAATGGCAAGAGCACGGTAAAGATGGTAGACAGCATCCAAGTGATTTGTGTCTGCCAGAGCAATTACTGCCATCTGATTGTGGGCACTCCCATCATTTGGCGCGAGGTCATTGGCCAGTCCATAGTATCCCAAAGCAGTTTCCCAACTTCTATCCTTGGTTCTTATATTGTTGCGATATCTAGACAAGTCTCCAAGACGAAGAAGGGTTGCATGGCATGACATATCAATAAGATGTTCCACGTTGGGCGATACCTGGACGCGTTTATCGACGGTCAAAGGGCTGAGGGACAGGCGATGTGCGATTCTGCGAAGCTCTTTTAATCCGGCGAAATGGGATGCGAGGCGTTGGATGTATCCTTTATAAAAGTACTGGCTTGTCTTTATAAAGTCGACATAGCGCTTCTCCATCTTCCGTTTCTCCACATGTTTCTTTTGTTCTGCTAGGCGGTAGTGATCGAGAATCTTTCTGTATCGTTGGTTGATTCGGACATGCGCATTCCATAGCTCGCGTTCGACATCTTGCTGGTGAGCATACTCGAAATCGAGAAAGATTGTCCCTTCGCAGGCAAGACGTAATCTACTGGAGTCAGACATCGCTTTCTTCTTCACTTGCACCAAAGGCACTCACTGGTTTATCAAATTATCGACATCGTCAAAACGAGGAGCCTTGTCTTTCAAAAGTGAACTCAGCTCCTTCGAGACTTGCTGAGCGGCCCTAGATGAATTGTCAGTCTGGGTCGCCGGGGTTTTTGGGAGAAGGGCATTATTATCACTTACTTCCACTTCTGCGCAACTGGTGTAGCCATTGCTTCTTTCTGTGTAGCAGGATTCTTTGCGACCCCACGGTCGGCTTGCCTTGTTAGGTTTGCGCGTGGAGCTCCGCAGATCGTGGGATCCAGATGAGATCCATAGGTAAGGGAGGGGAGAGAGTTCTATTAAATGTACATTTAAAGAGCCCAGTCTAGAGGGGTTGCGCTAAGGTGAAGCCGAGCGTGGGTGAACACGACGAGTTTATGTAGTCATAATGGTTTACCCAGCGCCGCGCCGACAACTACGGAGGGATTTTGATGCGGCTGCTTGCTGGCTCCGTGCCTTTTGCCGAGATCCCTGCAGGAGGGACATCAAGCGAATCTCAGCCTCGTTTCCCCTCCATTTTACCTGCAAGGCCACGAAGACTTGAAAGCTTTCCCACAATTCAACAAACTTGCAACTCTGACAAGTTTGACAAGTTATTTGTCTCTTCCACAATAACAAACGCTAAATCGCTGAACAACATCGAAGCATCGAGTTCTTGATTTGTAGTTACAGGAAAGCGGTGGGCAAGAACGCCGACGAAAGAGTTGTACCTCCATCCTGTAATTCCCCCCAACACTCGGCAGTACTTGCAAGATGGTCAAACGCTCACGCTCTGAGGATGAAGAAGAAGAGTCAGAACCGTCAAATACTGCTCAAGCGGTTCCTCATTTCACCTCCTCGCTACCCTCTTCCTCAAAACTATCCAAAGTCGACCCCGAATTATCAGATTCCAGCGGTGAAGCTACACAAGCAACAGCCATGAAATGCTCACTTCCCCCGCACCGAGAAACAATTTCCTTTCCAGATCTTGAAAGCTTCGAGGTACATTACAGAAAAACGCACTCCAATAGATGTCTTGAATGTCGAAGAAACTTCCCCACTGAGCACTTCTTGACTCTACATATCGAAGAGAATCATGACGCCTTTACGAGTGTTCGCAGAGAGCGGGGTGAAAAGACGGTAAGCTATTATTCCCCTTTTGTTTCCATTGTCACTTTCTGACTATCCAAGTATGCATGTTTTGTCGAAGATTGTGATCGTGTGTGCTCTACTCCAGACAAGCGGAAAATGCACATGATCGATAAACACGCTTATCCCAAAGATTATGATTTTATTGTCGTTAATACTGGCGTGGATAACCGGGCCTCAATGCTCATTTCCGGAAGACATCGCCGGAGGAGCTCTGCAACGCATCGGAAAGACATTGAGGAAAGAGCCAAAAGACGAAACTCCACTCTGGAAACCATCACTAGCACCGACAAAGAGCCAGCCGTATCGGAAGGAACAACAGATAGCGATAAAAGTCCTCCTACTCCAAAGGATGTGGATATGACTGGATTGACGAGTGCTATGTCTTCCCTGAAATTTGTTCCTACGAGTGTGAGATTTGGTCGAGGTCGCGGCCGTGGCGGATTCAGCAGGACTTGATGGAAATTTGAAAAGAAACTCACGAATTCACGAACATGATGATTAGGGCGATATCATAATAAAATAATATGATCTTGATTGGGTATCTGTCTCCAACGTTCCTCTATCCCAAAACTCCAAACGCCCAATGCATGTACAAATGTTTCTGGTCACTAATATATCCCCACTCGCTTGCCCCAACCATCCCCTTTCGAAGGATTAATGATAATCTGATACGGAAAGGGATTTGCCTCGCTGGTGGTTATGGGTGGAATATGATCTTTTTCTCGATTCACAGTCGAAACAATCTTCATGGCAGCTTTCAGCAGCATTGATTCCATAGCACCTCGAACCTTGGCCCGTTCTAAGTGAGCATCACGCGTCAGCATTGGGTTCTTCATGTCAAACATACGCAAGAACATACCACTTTCCGTCCGCGGCGTTGCCAAAGTGACATCTAAAGTCCACTCCTCCCAACACACCTCTTCCTCTGCTTTGGTGAACCAGGCCTTCCTCCGCTTCTTCTCATAGAATTGCACGGCCATCGATCCCCTCACTGTCTTTCTCGCGCCCATATCGGAACTCGCATCGAATTGCCGGACCAAGCTCGCCGTCCTCTGCTCGATCAAGGTCTCCAGCTCGACATCCGTCACCACCGGGAGGGTAAGGTCCAGCACATCTCGGGTCGAGGGTCGTATAGAAGGAAAGAATCTGTGAAAGAAGATGGTATGTAAAATGCCTATTCACGTTCCAAGTCAGCGGCGCTATCATCGGCAGCTGAGGACACCGGGCAATAATGACCTCGCACGACGTCCTTGACGGACGAAGGATCTGCGAACACTTCGATAATGTATTCCGGCGGCTTGCGCTGTTCCATTGCTGATAGGTTGTCTAGCATTTGCTATTACTGTGGTTTGATCTGTTGTTGTGGTTCTTGAGTTGTGGCAAGTGAAATGGATGGGAGATGGAATGGAGGGGTAGAAAGAGCGCATGTGGGCCGCAAAGGAAAGTGGCTTATCGTGATCCACAGCGTGTTTGAATCGCAACCTCAAAGTGACAAGGGAGTTCCGGAGTTGTGGTTGAAAAAGCAGCGCCGCTTTCCGCCGACCTGCCAAGTTTCCGGCCCGCCCACGCCGCCCTTCAACCTCGGTCTCATCAACGCAACTCGAAAGGTTCCCCTTGAGTGCCAGCTGCCGGCCACATCAGATACTCAACACCCTCAACCGGAATGTTCCCATTGTCATAATAACTCTACATCATGCTATCTGCCTCCCGAAGATGGCTTCGGCGAAATAGAACGCCTCTCGCGGTTGGAATTGGAGTTGTTGGGGCGGGCTATGTGGTAACTCAATATGTATTGGGCAAGATTTCAGATGTGCGAGAGCGCATGAGCAGTGATCGCATAGCTCGGGAGAAGTATGTCATTCCTTCGTATATATAGAATGTATACTGACTGAACAATCATAGTCTTCGCAGACGATTCGAACAAAACCAAGAGGATTGCACCTTCACTGTCCTAGCCCTACTCCCAACAGCCACCGACAATATTCTGGCAGAATTGGAGACGGAAAGGATTACGTTTGAACTTCAACAGCAGAAGGCTGCCAAGTTAGCTCGCTCTGGGGAACCTCATCCATCTGAATTGGGTTCTGGTCCACCGAGTGTGACGGACGACGATGGCAGGAGTATGGTGAGTTTACAAAGTGAAAGTGGAATACATGCAAGTCAAGTGGGCATTCCTTCTGTAGACTCCCCTGGGGATGGGGCACAAGATGGGGGACAGGCCGTTCAAAAAGCCCGAAAGTCCAAATTACAACTTTGGAATGATCTCAAGATCAGTGGTAAGTGAAAGCCCATATACCAGAATTACCTTTGAACAGCACTTACACAATTGCAGCCATCACCCGATCATTTACCCTCATATATACACTCGCTTTACTTACCTTGCTCACTCGAATACAGCTCAACTTGCTTGGTAGACGAAGCTATCTTTCAAGTGTGGTGTCTCTCGCCACTGGTGGGATGGAGCAGTCGACAATTAGTTTGGAAAATAATGACGACGATAACCCTGACCAAGCGTACGGTAACGATTTTGAGACGAACCGACAATACTTGACATTCAGTTGGTGGCTTTTACACCGGGGGTGGAAGCAAGTCATGCTAAAGATCGAGGCGGCCGTGAAGGATGTATTCGGTGCTCTCAGTCCAAGGGATGACGTTTCGATGCAGAAATTCTCCGAGTTAACTCTTGAAGTTCGAAAGAGGGTGGAAGGTGCCACAGAAGCTGAAAGACAAGCCGGTAGATGGTTGGAATATCTACTACCAGCTAAGGAGGATGAAGATTTTGTGCTCAGGGAGTCAGGAATGGTCAACGACTCATTATCTTCACCTAGAGTTGCCGAAAGCGCACCTCTCCGGAGATTACTGGATGAAACCTCAGACCTTATCGACTCGCCTCCTTTCTCTCATGTTCTAACCCTTCTCCTGGATGCTGGCTTCTCTACCTTGGTTGATCAAAAGATTTCACAACAAGCATTTAAGATTCCACCCGTCCCTGAGGTCGGAGATCTAGAGGGTTCGCGAATTACAGAAATTGTTGATACAAAGCCGGTAAAATTGCCCATTGTGCTTGCAACTGTTACTCGGCAAGCCCATTCCATCGGAAACGGAGTACCAAATGAGTATCTTCAAGCCATGGAGCAAGTCAGAGACCTTGAGGCATTCGCAGCTGTTGTTTATTCCAGCAATTGGGAGAGCGAGATTAGTCCAGTGAACGAGGATGGAAGTGTTTCGCTCACGGAGACAATTATTCCAGAAGCTAGTCCAGAAATCGCAGAGGCAGAAAGCAAGATCCCTGAAGAAAATATATCCAAGGAAAAGCCCCCTTTGGAAACAGTTGCCTCTGAGGAGAGAATTGTCCCAGATGAGAAGGCCGTGGTGGGTGAAGAGAGTATATTGGATATTGGGTCAACAAGCAACTTTGAAAATGCATGGGGCAAAGCTGTTGAGACTGCAGAGGCTACTGAAAAGCCCAAGTCGCCATGAGGGACCGGTCATATTTCTCAGGAGTTGGGGTTTCCGTAGGGGCTTGGGGATAAGGGGCTTGGGAATATTATTTGGTAATGGACTAGATACCTAGTTTTTCAAATCTGGAAAGGGGAAACGACATGTAAAACACTATGCAGTACCAATTCAAGGTAAAAGATTCATGAAGCTTTATTCTCGCCGAAACACCTGCAATGCTCCCCTTCCAACGCCGTCCCATTCCCAAAGACTTGGCCACCAATTGTGATCTATAAACCGCACCACCCGAGATTGAATAAAAATGGATTATAGAACCCCTTTAACAAATTGGTCAAGTGCTAGCTCAAAAAGCTCGTTTGCAACTCCTACGCCTCCAGGATGTTCCACCGGAGACAATGGATTCTTGACCACTATTTAGTACCAACGTTAGCCATATATCCAAATGGAGTAATCGATCAACACCACTCACCAAACTCAACGTAAAGGTTTACGTATATCTGGTGCAAAACATTTCGCATATTCAGCGTTTGTGTATCTGTGAGCATAACGAATTTGATGCTGGTGGGGGTTTCGTAGTAGTGGAGTTTGTATTGGCCGGTTCGAAAGGATATAAAACTGCGTCCTCGTATTAATTTCCTCCATACTCTCTCCAAACGATTGCTGTATGTATGTACCTATCGTCCGGCCCTCCAAGCTTCCTCACCATGTTCCGTAAGGAGAATATGGTTCCAAAGATGAGCTTCGCATCGTCTTGGGCACTCAGGCGTGCCGGTCGTGCTCGTGCGGGACCGAGATCAGGAGGTGCTGCTCCATTGCTTGCTGGTGGGCCGGAGCCTGAGATTGGGCGTGGTGTTGGGTCGACGCCGGCGGATAGGGGACGGTCTTGTCGGGCCCAGAGTTTGGAGTAGATGCATTCCGCTAGGAATTGATTAGCATTTTTTACAGGAGTGAGCCTGACGGGCTTTGGACTTACTATGGCGGTCGAAGATGTAGAAACTGTAGCAAGTCATCCTGAAGTGAGGAGAGTAACCACAGATAGTAGATAGTATGCCAGTCAACAAGTGCTCCAGTAAGGTACAGGGAGACCAACTCTCTCCACGAGGCTCCCACACGGGTCCGGTGCAAATTGCCGGCTTGGGGAAGACAAGCTTTCGCCAAGACGCTAAAATGTCCCCCACCGTCCGAGCGCGTGGTCGTGGGATTCACTTCAAGCTGAACACTACCTAAATTACAGGAGGAAACTAGCGTTGAGTTGTTGTCAACCAGAGAAATTTCACTTCTTCTCCCTTCTTGCTCCGAACATGCCGCAGAGATTGTCACATCAGCTATGAGTTCTGCAGACGATAATCGCGAATCGAGCCTCGCGGAAACCGCATCTAAGAAAGGTGAAGAAGCGGGGATCAGTATTCTCCCCTCCACGTATGGCACAACTGGTATTTAGCTTTCCCGTCGGTTGTTGATGACCCAAACTAACAATAATAGGCGACCTATCCCTAAGCCCAGTCGATACGGAGACTGGAAGACCTCCCATATTCCAACACCTGTACGTTTGGATTCAAATTCTTGCTCAGGTGTTGGTTGGTTCCAACTGACTGTTTGCACAGCTCTGCACCCAGCTTTCACAGCCCAATCCGGCACCACAAACGACAAGCTTCACAACACCGAGAAGTCAAGGAAACTTTGAATGCGAAGTCCGAATACAGGAATAACGAAGAAGATGGACATGGAGAACATCGAATAAATCAATACATAATAAAGGATGAGATTGGACGAGGCTCGTTTGGAGCTGTCCATCTTGCAGTCGATCAATATGGAAAGGAATATGTGAGCAGGAATTCCCAAAGAAATTTTTGACTGGGAAGGGGCAAGTCAAGTGCTAACCAAAGCACTTTTTTAGGCAGTCAAGGAGTTCTCCAAATCACGGTTACGAAAACGAGCCCAGTCGAATATCCTACGAAGACCTCATCGAGCGAGAAAACCAGGCCAATTAGCAGCTGGATTGGGATTCAATGCGCCATTACACCGGCATTCGGCATCCGATCTCCATGATGCAGAGGAGAATGGAAACCCTTTGTATTTGATCAAGGAAGAGATTGCCATTATGAAGAAACTAGATCATCCAAATCTTGTCTCACTCATAGAAGTTTTAGATGACCCGGAAGAGGATTCGCTATACATGGTCTTAGAGATGTGTAAAAAGGGTGTCATCATGAAAGTTGGTTTAGGCGAACAATCGGACCCTTATGACTTGGAGAGTTGTCGATGTTGGTTCCGAGATTTGATACTTGGAATTGAATATCGTGGGTTATTTATTCTTCCATTCCTTGCTTACGATGCTGACATTTTCAAGTTCATGCTCAAGGAATTATACATCGAGATATCAAACCAGATAATCTCCTCTTGACTGAGGACGACGTACTGAAGATAGTGGATTTTGGAGTTTCTGAAATGTTTGAGAAAGAATCAGAAATGCGAACAGCAAAGTCCGCCGGGTCGCCTGCTTTCTTGCCTCCAGAACTCTGTGTTACCAGACATGGTGATGTTTCTGGCAAAGCTGCTGATATTTGGTCCATGGGAGTATCCCTTTACTGTCTTCGATTTGGCAAAATACCTTTCGAACGCACTGGGGTACTAGAACTCTACGACGCTATCAAGGCCGATGAAATAAACGTGGAACCAGAGAGCAACTTGGATTTCTGCGACCTTTTGAGGAGACTTCTGGAAAAGGATCCCAAGAAAAGAATTACCATGGAAGAAATGCGTGTAAGGATTCAATATATTGTGGTATTCTTGAGACATGCTGATTTGTTCACAGGAACATCCTTGGGTTACCAAAAATGGCGCAGATCCACTGCTCTCAGCGGCTGAAAATACAGCCGTACTGGTAGAGCCACCGAGTGAAACTGAGGTTAATCATGCCATCACCTCCAAGATGAGGAACCTCTTGACTATGGTTAGTCGAATCCTACTTCTTCCAAGTTTCAAACTAATTCAAAGCAGATGAAAGCAGTCAAGAAGTTCAAGGGCTTGGTAGATGGACATACCAAAGGTCCCAATGTACTTTCAAACGCCTTGGACAAGGGTCTACGATCACTTGAAGCGGTTACAAGTCGTAAGGCGGGTCTTGCAGAGACGTCGGAACCTGTACTCCAAAGGTCAAAGAGCGATGATCATGATGACCGGGACCCAATTGAGTCTGCCCTTGCTGCTGAAGGCATACATCACGACATTAAGCAAATGGGTCCATTTAGAGCCCAAGGCAATGTCGAGCCATTGGCCGTTGCCAGCGTTGACTCGAACTCTGTACGACCAGCACCAAAACTTGACAGAGTTAGCTCTGATGAGGTCTCTGGGGTATCTGTTCCTGAGACACCACGAGGCGAATCTCCTGGAGAGAAGGGCCATGCTCATGATCCATTAGATGGCGAGCCTTTGTTTTTAGGCATTGGTGCTGGAGAGAATGATTCCTTGGGGCCGCCATCGGAAAACCTGATAGCAGAGTCCCCAACTGCAGCAGATTTTCCCATTTACGTGACTGCATACGAAGAAGAAGTCCAACGTATCCGTGAAGCCCAGGGCCAGGCTGCGACAGTGTATTCGACCAGGAGAGTGGACGAAAAGGAGAAGTTCAGAGCAGATGAGGGTATCGCGAAGATCCCACAACTTGCTATGGGTCTGGGATTACCGGCGGGTGCTCTCAAGGGAGTTCTTGATCAGACCAAGGATAACAGGGAAGGGAAGGCGAGTACCAATCAATCGTTTTCGGATCTGGCATCTAGGATTGTGGAGAATAGTAAGGATGTGGGTAAGGATTTGCTGCAGAAGGCAGGGGATAAGAAGGATGAGATTATGGAGAAGAGAGCGGAGGGGAAGGATAAGTGAGTGCCGAGCTTAATCGAGCTTGATGGGCGAGGGACGGATTGGCATATACCACTTTTTGATTTTATTATGCTTTTGTTTGGTTCATTTTACATAAAAGAGAGGATGGGCGGAGTAGTGTAAAATGTGTTACTGGGGTCTTGAGATACTAGGAAGCAATGAGGGGATTTGTTAGTAGTAATGGGAACCTTGGATGTTCTTCATCTGGGGTCATTTTTGGGGGTCTTTGATGGAGTGATTCTCAACACGCTTCACTTCTTTCCTGTTTTGTATTGGGGTAGTAAATGGATCTTCCAAACACCGTTTCTGGCCCCCAAAGTTTGTCCGGCTTATTCGTGGGTTACTCGCTATTTGATAGCTTACTCGCAACTCTGCTTTTGGCCCCCAAACTTGCTTGACTTACTCGATGGCTTCCTCGACTTTTGCTGGTTTACTAGTTTTGGCCCCCAAACTTGAAGCTTGAGTTACTTGGTGCTTGGTAGCTTACTCGCAATTTCAAGGTAGGTAGGTAAGGGTGTGGATGTGGCCTGAGATTTGATAGTGCTGAATTGTCTCAGACGGTGTGACCTGATGTGCTGTAAGAGGGCTTGTGGGCTTGTTTCAGTCTCGTACTCTCTGTATTGCCCATCGTTCCTGCCATTGAAACGTGTGATTATTCTAACCGCCTAGGCTATTTGAAAGCTTTGTAAGCTGTTACCAAACCGTATGAAATAGTTGAATTGATTGCTCTGGATTGTATAGGAGAAATGGAGAAGTTTTTGGTGTTTTTTGAATGGGTAATTGTACTTCTCAAGACTTTGAGGTTTCTCTCAACTTTCGTTTGAATTTCAAATATCACTCTCTTAGGCTTCAAATGGTAATTAAACTCTAAAGATATATATATATAAAGGGGTGGGTGGCAGAAAAGGGTCTCCTCGGACAAAGAATAACTCTTCTCTCCTTTTTAAAAGTTGGCTTACCTACCAATTCTAGGCAGTTCGATCCTGTGGGATTTATTTTTATGAACTCGCATACTAGCGAGGAAGTATGTATCTGTTGTTATAGAGTTGGGGCTGGTGTTTGGTGGCTTGAGTAGTTGGAGGCTCGCTTAGCTGTGTTGGTGAACTAGGTTTGAAAACGGTGATGCTTTAGGAGGGCACTTTGATTGCTATGGTATTTCAAGATGGTAATATAGGGGAATTGTTGTATGGAGAACTCGAGTAGCTATATTTCCAAAACAAAAAGAGACGTCTCCAAAGAGCTGGAGGTGAAACTCTTTGGGTTATAACTCGGCTGCAAGAGAGTAGGTCGGCAGCAGGCAAAGATACGACAGTAAATAAAGACTCTGTAACGAATTCCAAACATTCGGAAGATTCAGTTTGAGTAGTTGCCCAGGGAGGGGAGCTCGTATAGGTTTGTCTTCGTCGCGGCCTGGTCGAAATGACCTGCTCGCGCCCATGTTTCGGGTGCCTCCAAGAATCAGAGTGCCATCATTGTCAGGCAATGAGTTGCTGACCGGTGTACCAGTTAATTTGTCGTAGCTACCCGCCAGAGTCGAGAACCAGTCTTTATATTATGGCAATTCCTAATAGAAAAGGTGAAAATTTTGCCATTTGGTGGTTTTGGGGGTTTTGTGCGTTTGCGACGTCGTATTAACCTAAACATTGTGATCGATTGTTTCAGGTGGTGTGAGAGAGTTAGCTGTAGGATTGGCGTTTCTGTAACTCGAGATTTCAAATCCTTTCTCTTCCTTTTCAAATTACTCGAAAAAGAATCTAATAATAAGATAGAGAAAGGGGTGGATCCAGGGAGGGTAAAAAAGAAGTTCTCTCGAACCCCGTAAGTCAGATATTCTTCTAAAAGTGGTAGGTAGCTGCTTTCGTGAACTTGTTGGCGGGAAATGAAGTGGTTGTAGAGTTCTCAGGTTTGAGTGGAGGGATGGGTAAGGACTCGCTTAGCGATGTTGGAACTTGTGATTTAAAGCTGCTGGGTATGCTTTTCAATTCATTTTTGCATGGCTATGGTGTATTGTTGAGCTTTAGAGAGGTGGGAGGGGGGGTTATATGTAGCTTAACGTGGGGTTGACTATTTTTTGCATCATAAGTCAATAGACGCCTCGTAAATTCTTCCTTTTCTCCAAATATATTTGCCCCGCCACTGTTGCATAAAGAAAAGATGGTTAGATTCACTCTCTTTTACATAAATTGTGGTTCAACTTCCCCTAACTATAAGTATTCTCCCTTACACCAGAAAAGTCTACACTAGAACCATACAGAGTCTTAAACGACCGTTATGACTTTCTGGATGCACAATCAGCCCAGGGGCACGGGTCACTGGATGGGGATGCAGCAAGTACGAGTACCTACCTGAGGAAGAATAAAACTTGGGAGCTACGATTAGAGCCCCTGGAAGTTTTATTTGAATGTATAAAAGGTGTCGACAGTAAAAGTAAATTAAGAAAAGACAATAACTGAAGAAAATTGGGAAGATTTGGAGTGCTAGGGCAAGGAATTGCGAGATATACCTTCCTGGCTAGACATAATAGTTCTCTGATCGTACAAATAGTCTTCGAGTCGTTTTACTTTTGGGTCCGAGTTCCATGTTGAATTAGGTAGCTTTACCGTTTGGCAAGGCTTCAATTACATTTATCATCGCTTTCTTTTCTACTTGATATTTACATACACTACCAGTTACCATAGCACCTTCAACAGAAGTAAGTGAATTATGTATTTACTGGCGTAGTTTTCCCCCATCCAGACTCTGGTTGGAGCCATGTTGCGAGTTGCGGACTTTGGATTTGCATCGACACTTTGAGACGGTAGTTTATGATTTATGAGAAACTGTACACCAGGGGCTATAAAAACTGAATACTAAGCAAAGTAGTTGACGGTTGTTGAGCAGTACTTAGGAGTGGATGGCACTCGCAAACGTCACCGCCTACGAAGGCAATTACTTCCGCAAGGAGACCTTAGCCCCATGTATAATCGCATCAACGGTAAGAGAAGTGGGCCTTGCTCTCCAGCATCTAGCTCACTTTAAATTATTTGAAACAGTCTAAAACAATTGGAATTATTGTTGGAGGGGATTTAGAAGAATTGGAAAGTTAGTTTCTTATTCTCCGGAATCCTGTGAGACAATATTTACAGAATAAATAGCACCTTAAGATAAAAGAATGCGGGAGGGTGATGACCGAGAATCTTACTATCAAGGCAGACAACAGTTCAAAGTGGAAGGGAAAGAGTTTGGCCGAGACAAGAAACATCGAGCACTTCCTGATTATCTAGGAGGGGGTCGGGATGAGGTATTGAAGGCTACGTCAAGTTCATCATCAAAGACACCCCTCCTAAGCGCAAGCCTGCAGTGGGTACCACTTGAATGTAAAACATAGTAGCAAGAGCAAATGGTAAATTGGCAGTAGGCATACAATCGACAACAGAATAGAAAAGCTGTACAGATTGTTCGGATTTGGAGACTTTATTTTCAAAACAACAGCCCCGAAACTCTTGGTCAAGAATTCCTCATCACAGACTACCAATGTTCCTTTGAATTTGATTCTCCAAGATACGCCAACTTGTCCCAAATCTGCCTTTTTCTGGAACCAAAGCTTTTCGAAGAATCGAGGGGTTTCCAGCATAGACCTACGATTCTCTAAACCAAGCAGTCGGCTAAACAGGTGAATTGGTCCCGGATCAGATGGTCAGTTTCACAATGGAGAGTAAAAGTCTCACGACTTGGGCTTTTGTGAAACACCTTTGTGAGACAAACTGGTATTGTTTGAGAAAGCGAAGAAAATTCAGGCAGTCGACTTCTTGATTTTCCTAAATCTACTCGAACAATATTTACAATTGTCCCAGAATTAATAAAGAGATAAGAAGGACGGATTGGTGAGGATGACTATAGTCTTTGAAAGTGACATATCCCTAAGCGAGACTTACCTTCTTTCGCGTTCACACTTGCGTGGAGCTAACAATTGGAATCCGTTGGTCAAGTTTAACTATCAAAAGTACAAGAGAACCCCAAGTGACTGGGGGAACTTGAGTTTCTCAATTGACAATGCGAAGAGAGAGGTCAGAGGCGGCTGTAGTTATAAATCATAGGATCGTCAGATTATGATCCTTTCAGACGAAACCTACAAAGATGAGAAACCAGCTCCATCTGTGAAGCAAGTTTTGGTACAACAATACAGCAGTGTAGCTATCCTTTGAGGCATGGGGAGATGCTATGTGAACTGCTACATACACATAGATAGCCCCTGCTAAGCCTCATAGATTGCGGCTTGAATGAACAACCCGGTATCGACAGTAGAAGTAAACTCGACGGTAAATAAAGAAGTAAGACTCCGAGATTCGGAAAGTGAGAAATTGAAACTGCTGCAGGAAGTAACACACGCACATTATGTCTTGGGGGCACAATCTCTAGTCAATTCATAACTCCCAAACCCCCATACATACCGGCACAATGAATGTTGTTGACCGGCAAGGCGAGATCGGGGATTTGATTTAGTACAAGTACCATTGTTTCTTGTCTTGAGAGCACAATCACTAGTTAATCCATAAACACATTAACACCATGTCTATTCGCACCAATACGACCGTCAAACTCTGCTGGATTGGAATAACGGTTTGTGATGGTAGGTCCGAGATCAATTAGTATAGCGCGGGCGGGACTAATGTTAAAATGGTCATATAATACATACCGGTATTCTCTTCATCCTCCTCACTTTCCTCCTCATCTTCCTCGTGGCCGTCTTTCGCGATAACCACCGCAGCAGCAGCAGCAGTTCCCGTTAGAGAGTAATTAGCATTTTCTCGCTGCCTTTTGGGTTGAGAATTACACACCGTACACACTCCTCTTCCCCCTCTGGCAGCATTTTCTCTCAATGGCTCCAAATATATTTTTAAAATAGCCAACGAGGTCCCCTTGTCTAGGTCGGGAGAGGGCCCCGGAACCTGGACCTCCTGATTGGAGTGCGATACCCCCATCTCCAAGTAAAACCTCGAACTCCCCAACCTACAAATATAGGCAGCATCTCAAGGGCACTCAAAGGGACTAGAGTGAACGATATCCAATTCAATCTAGGTGACTGATAGCAGTTCTGCTTTGAAAAGTTACCTAGCTGCCTCGGTTACAAAGAAAGGATGTGTTTGAATTCACTTTATAGTAAGTATACCAAACATTCCTTTGCCATGTTTGCGTACCTTCGATCCATTCCATGCCAACATACAATTCACCCACATGAAGTTGAGCTAATACGTCTATAAAATATGCAATTACATTTGAGGATTTGGTATCCTAAACTTACTAAACTTACCCAAGCACAAGAGGCCGTGATCGGTGCTTAGTGTTTCTCAGTAGCATACTTTACTTAACATCTGTACGAAAAGAAAACACCTCTGTATTTCCAAAGAGATAGGTATCTCCTAAGAGAAGTGGTAGGTAGAACTTTCCAGGATTTCCCCTGAACGAACAGGAAAAGTGACAGAAAATTAAGAATTAACAGTACGAAAACATTCTCGGTATTAAACATTGATGACCTGAGAAGGTAATTGCCAGGGGGGGGGCGGGGGGGACTTGTGAATGAATGCTATTTTCTCAGCCAAGGTCTTACTTAATCCAGCCGGGGCTTCACTTGCACTTATTAAGATGCTGCGCTGCCTTGAGAAGGCGATGCAGCACCCCAAGATGAACGTCTTCGAAAAGAGGAAAATGCGTTGCTCATTTTAGTTTACGGGGTGGGGTCGCTCTAAGTCTTCTTAGAAGTGAGCGGAGTGTGAAATTAGAGGTGGCAATTTTCACTTCACTCTTATTTCTGGGGGGTCAATTGAGAAACAAATACTAGGGTGGGGGTTCTGGTATGCTTTATTCACCAAGTACAACATGAGCCATTTCTTTTCTGTCTCGGTATATACCCCCGAATTTCGCTATGAGTTAAGCATATATTCTATTCAGCTAGCTTGGATTGTTTGTCACTTTCTGGAATAGTTCAAATTAAAGATGGATTTTTTTCTCCTGAAATGAGTTCTTGTACGCTATACTCTTGAGACGTTCTAGACTTTAGTTGCTTAACTAATTTTTTTTTAAAATAGTTTAGGTATTATAATTCGATAGTTGAATTTACTAGACGCAATACTTGATATTATTAAATAGTAACATGATTGGTTAATATCATGATTGGTGAATAAAGCATACCAGTTCCAAGAATTTTTCGACTATAGTCTTAGATTAGAGGTAGTTAGTTACCTTCTTCAATTGTCAAAAACCCTCTTAGAAGAATCAAAGTAATATAAACTCAATTGACCTAACCCTTTGGGTTACTCGGACTAGTTTCAGGAGACCTGGTATGATGAATGTAGACAGGGCTTCCTGTACGGTATAATCGTTTTTCGGGATTTTACCATGAGCAAGTGATAGAAGACGAGAGTGGGGCATTGAAGAGTGACCAAAAAGCAGGGTCACTCTTTACATCTCGTGTACCTACTTTACGTAAATGCCACGGGAGAGAATAAAGAATAATCATAAGTGTTGTCTGGAAATGGATTGGGGAAGCGCAGAAACAATTGTTTGTTTGTCTTGAAAAGAGAGGGAGGGGAGGCACAGAAAAATGAAACTGGGAAGGTTCTTTATTATTAAAACGACAAGACCCCCACGATTAAGAGACAAGACAAGATGAAGAATTGAGAATCCCAGAACTTCGCGAAGAGAAAAAAAAGAATAGAGAACCCAAGATCAAATCACTTCGGAGGAGGGCGATGAGAAAACGAACTGGTAAGAATAGATGGGTCCAAACTTCAAAAAAACCGGCATTGTCCTTGGGAAATGAGAGTCTCAGGGAAAAGAAGAAACGAAAATGTTTCCAGAGTTCTAAAACGTCAAATAATCAAAGCTTCATTCCCGCCGACGTAAACCCCGATGCTCACTCCAACTCGGAGAAGACCGTCAACATTTGGAACGCAATATTTAAGCATACAAGTAAGTATCCAGTTACAAAAGTAGAACCTCAAACTCCCCAAGTCCAAAAACGAAGAAACGAATTCCAACAAACCCGTCGATCGAAAAAGTGTGACTCCATACCTTCTCAGAAGCAAAAAAGAAAGGAGGAAGGACAAGTGTCAAAGTAAATAAATAGCATGAACTATTATAGGCCCTCCCCAGAAGGGCGAAATATTGGAAGGAGAAACAAGAAACACGACAGGGCAGGGGTCTCTGGCATGGTTTGATTGGAGGAGTGAGGGGGTTGAGGCTCAGCCTTCCCAGTTCCTGTTTCAAAGCGTGACCCCGTTTTTTTTCTTTCTGCTTGGAGAGGGACAGGGGGGTTCAAAGGTGCTTTCGTACTGTAGAGTTTATGTCAAAACGCCACCATCTATCTGTCATCGTACTTTAAGTATTTTTGGCGCGCTTGTGTCTCCGTACGTATGAGGTAGACGCTTGACGCGTTTATTGAATGGGAAATTTTCGTAAGAGCATGAGGATGGAGGGGTTTGGACCGAGGATCGGAAAGTTTTTAGGACGGCTCGTATAACGTTCGCGGTCGAGAGCGGTGTTGAGAAATGGAAGGTCTTTTGGTCGGGTAAATGGGAGATCTCAAAAGGGCGATGGATCGTGACAGGGTTGAATATTTTTTGTGGGAAGAAAAGGGAGTTGCCGAATGTTGACTTGACTTCTGACGGACAGAAAACTTGAAGATGGGAGTCACAATTTTCATCAGATGTCAAGAACTCGTTGGTTCTTGGAATCCTGTAACTTGGTCTTTCTCATAATGCGCAGCTCTTAAGACAATAGTGGGTCTCGTTGGACTCGTAAAGGGTCTTCGTTTTCCTAACTTACTGGGTTGGTAAGCTGGCTTGGTCTGAGTAGGAATCATCATCGTCCTTCTCTTTCTTCAATGAACCCAGCCACCGCCCAAGTCTTACGTTTCAATTGCGCAGATCTATCTTTCTTTTTTTCTCTTCAGCAAGTGCGTATGGAGAGTTTTCTGTTTGAAGTGCGGAGAAAATTGGAGAATCTTTTTCTTCTTCAATTGATTCCTTAACTTGAAACGATATTGATGAAATGACAGCCTGAGAGCCCCTCTCCTCGGAAGTTTTCAGGGCCAACGATAAGGAACCATCAGGAGCCTCGTTGGTGCATTTTCTGTTTGACGTCGTGTGCTGATTTAGATTGTTTTATTGATCCTAGACAACGATTAATATCGAGATGGGAAAACGATAGAAACAAAAATTGGACAATGGATGACGACCTCCCCAAAGGGGCCTGTCGTGAGAGGTGGAATTCCCAAACGGGCGGGAATACTTCAGACGCATATATATGCAGGCTGCATCCTCAAGCAACAGGCCCAGCAATCCAAGCAATCCAGGCAATCCTACCCACAGAAAAGTCACGAGGGAGATGTTTGTGAGAGGGGCTTTAAATTAAGCTACAGCGTGGCATAACTTTGGAGGTGCCGTGGAAATGAGTGCGTCCTGCTACTTCTAAACTCGTACTGTGCGGTCGCAGCCTTGCTTCAGCGTGAGAGTGCTCCATCAAGAGTCTCCACGAGGAGCAGCAGTCAAGCAGTCAAGCAGTCGAGGAGGAAGAGCATTGACCACCAAGGCCCTTTAGATGGCGCGATCACGATAGTCGTAGTGATGGTGGCAGGTGAAGATTCCTGGGCTGGGCTGGGCCACTGGTGGGCCCTGAAGTTAATCGGACTCACTCACTCCGGCAGACACACCGAACTCTGGGCAGAGCGAGGACGGCTTGCCAATCGTAGGAAAAGGAGTAGAGGGAGGCTCAACTGGACTATTAAATGATTGGACGTGAAGATAGCTCTATTTACTAGACTAGAAACTATAAACCACGTTGATGAATAGAGTGACGATTCCTCTCTCCTGACACGACTTCAGACTTCAGACTTCAGCCCTTCACCTCACTCAGTTCCTCAGTTCCATACTTCCATACTTCTATACTTCCATTGGCGCCCGCTGATTGGCCCTCGGGGTGTAACGCCCTCTGTCGCGCTTTCCGTGCTGGATTCGGCAGGGGTGACTAGGGCCTCACAGGCCTTGTGGGCAAGGTGATGGTGATGCAGTGTTTTAGTGTTCCACTGTTCCACTGTTCCACTGTTCCACTCTGGCGCTCCCCTCATCAGCCATCAGCCATCCGGAAATGGAATGAATCGTTGGATGCTGAAACAGCTACTGTAGACACTCGAACGCCGATGAATAAAACCAGTCCGCCGACCACACTGTCCAATCTGCCTTTTCTTCCTACCTCTCTGCTCTCTCTTGCCTCTCTTCCGACTTGACTCTGTCTTCCCCTCGTTTTGCGAATACTGACTGACTGACTGACTGACTGGACTCACTGGACTCACTGGACTCACTGTGCTTGATCCCTCTCACCTTACTCTCGACACCCTTCACTCCCCCCGATAACCCGAGCTTTTTTTTTTGGTCGAGCCAGCGATTAGAGTATCCTAGCGAACGGACACCCATCACTCCACCACCACTCCACCACCACTAAAATTTCGAAACCCACCACCAAATACTTACTCCCGCTTCCCTTCCACGCCAACGACAGTCGACGCGCCAGCACCAGTTCGCTCTGACTTGGTGGCACCACGTCTCTCGTTCGCTGGAAAGAATTGAGTCGGCCGATACACAATACACAGCCAGACGCACCAAGCCGAGTTCGAAGGAAAGGAAATAAGCAGCAGTGCACGAGAATTCGCGACGAAGGAATCCCAGCCTGTAGAGGTATATTTGAAGCGCCGCGGCGTGAACCAACCAACAGCACAGCACCCTCGACTCGACTTCGCATTCAGCAACAGCAGCATTCACTTCGGATTTTCGCACAACACCCAGCACAGACAGACAGTCTTCACTTCAAAACACCATGAGTACCGCTCTCGCCATGGCACCGTCACCGGCCCCTCACGACCGTTCGTCATATGTCGATATCGTCCCCTCAGGGCCCTCGTCCAAATCCCCGCCCGCGCAGAGAACATCTGCATCGGCGACGCCGAATCTCTCTGCGCAACGCACAGGGAGTGGCAGTCCCAAATCAACACCCGCATCTGCATCCAAAAGCTCACCCAATGCGTGAGTCTCTCCCCCAGTTTACCAATCTATCACCATCTCGACCCCATCTTTTTGTATGTTGGGATAGGATGCATCCTTGGTGTGACCAGTAACTAACATCGACACCCCGGCCGCAGTTCTCGAAATGGCGTTCCACCAAAAATCATCGTGAAAAAGGAGCCTTCCTCGCCAGATCTCCAAACCTCCCGACACCGACCGCGTAAATTGGATCTCTCCAAGAACACATCCAGCGTCAACCCGGCCACATCGAGACCATCCGCCGGTCAATTGACCTCGCGAGGCGCGCACACGGGCGGGCTGGAGATTCATGACGTGGGTTTGGCGTGTCTATCGCCAGGTTTCGTGACACAGGATCCTACAATGAGGGAACAGCTGCAGCGAAGTATCTCGGTTCGGGAGCAACAAAGACAACTCATCGAGTCGAGGTTACAACAAACGGCCAAGCCAGAGAATGCACCAACCGAGAGCGCAAGGGAGAGAGAATTCGGAGGCTTTGGCACCAAGACGCCTGGCACTTCGAAAAGAAAGGCCCCTCCAGGATTGAGCATCGTCGCACCGTCACACGAGCAATTTGCCCACGAAAGAGTAATTCAATCCGCACCACTCAACCAGAGTTTCACAGGGAGACATCAACCTCATCCCTTGACCCGTCATATTGCCAACCAGCCATCGAATTTATCCAATACTTCTCACATTCACCACGTTCCCGCTACACAGACCGCCAATCGCTTACCCCCTATTACCGACGTGTTTGCAGAGAATGGACTCGGTGCGCATCGTGATCCTTCCGGTCCTGTGCGAACGTCCGTCTTGCAAAATAATAATGCCTCTGCATCAAATTCATCGCACTCAAATTCACGACCTGCATTCCCATCGCCAGGTCATAATCAAAACCAACCTCCGCATTCCGCACGGCCAAGAGAGTATCGCTCAGCTGAAGAGGCCCAAGTGGAACTCGCTGGTGGCCGGCCTGAACTCTTACCCAAGCTAGTTCACTATGGCGGCCATCAACCACCCACTCCACCATCGCCACTCACTGGAAATCCCTTGAGGCAGACAGACACCGGCCGTAGTGGTGGCGGTCGAAGACGCCAGAGAGCCGAGTATGAAGAGGGAGGAAGCCCACCACTAGGAAACGGACCAGCGACATCACGACGAGGACCTTTCGGCGAGGGACGAGACAGCCCAAGTACGCAACAAAAGAAGAAGATGGAGTTTATGCAATTGTGTGATCGCGCTTGGGATTTGTTCCACTCATAGTCTTTGAATCATAGTCTTTGAATCTCAACCTCGACACGATTAATTATATGCCTTGCATCGATTCAATCCCGACGCAGGCTTCCTCACTGTCGATACGCCTCTTTTGATTTTTTGCAATTGCGTTTGTCAACACACAACTTTATATCACCTGGTGCGCTTAACTTTTTTGTGTGGGTTTTTTTGGTTTGTGTTTGTGTTTTTGGCTGGTTGCCTTTTACTAGGACTGGCGTTTAATATATTGGTCACAAATGGGGTAACTCAAAGGGTTATGTTAACGAAAGGGTGGAAACTAAACGAAACTTTGGGAGGGGTGGGCGTGGTATTGGATGGGAGATTTGGGGGAAGGGGAATAAAGTGTATGGAAGGACTTTTTTTTTTGTTTTGGAAAAAGGACTAGGAAGTTGATGATTATTGGGTTTTTGGGAAATGGGATGGAATGGATTGGGGATGCTTGCTACCTTTTTTTTTTTTGTGGTGTTTGTCTTTAACTTATTATTCTTGAGATGGAAATCTTTATAGCGGTCGTGGATTCTTATAATTTTTTCTACTCTATACTTTTTTTTTGGTCTCTTGCCCGAATTTTCCCCCTTGTATTTTGGATTCTGATGTGGGGATGAAGGAGGGTTGACGACAAATCTCTTTTTGCTCACGCAAATAACTTGTGGAGGGGGTTTTTGGATATTGGCGTTTGGGGTGGTTGTTTTGGTTTGGTTTTTGTATCTTGGGTACTTGCTTCTTATTTAACTTACCTACTTACCTATTTATCTACCTTACTTCTTTCGCCTATGGACCTCTGTGTGCTACGCGTTACCTTGGCACTCCAGCCATGGAGGTGGTTGATTTTGGATTTTGGATCTTGGATCTTGTGATTGTGCTTTTTTCTCGTAGGAGCTTGGTTCATTGCTCGGCGTATGATTTATTTGTTCGTTCGGGGAGGGCTGGAAGAATTGGCATCATTCTTCCTAAAACTTACTGGAATATTGTCTAATAATAATTTCTGAGACGATTGGGTGGGGAGGGGGAGGCGGGGAGGGAAGTTCCTACGCAGAAAAGCTTGGGATTCTTTCTTCTTTATGCTACGCATTGAATCTGGGTAGGTATTGTGGATATATCGTTCACGAGGCATGCCAGATGTGGATTTTTATTTTATGTTTTTTTGGGGGGGGGGATATGGGATGAACTGTCATGGATTGAGTTTTGGCTGGATAAGAAGCAAAGTACTTCGTGCTCGGAGTGTTATGTTTTCATGGGTTGGGTAAGTTTTTTTGATGACGCGTTGAGGGGGAGTACTTCATCTGTATTATTAAAGGAAGGAGGCGGTTTGTCACTTCTTGCATTCCTTGGGGCGTGTTCTATTGTGTTGTGGATTTTGACCTGGAACCCTCTTGAAGCGGGCTCACGATGGTCATTAAAAGTGGCAGTAAATACTGCTTACCTAGCCCTCGTTCCAACCCTAGAGTAATTCAGGCAAATTATCCTAAGGACCTGGAACAATTTACGACTATTAGCCTAGGTGTTTTGGAACGCTCGGATTGTTTGGCTGGGATTTGATGGAAAGTTCGAACGGCAGGTTATTTACGGCCGTTTTTGAGGTTCCCTGCGAGGCGGGGTACGAATGGGACGGTAGGATTCGAGTGATTGATTGATTGATTTTTGAGGCGAGAGAGACAACGAGATTCAAGGGGTGGAGTGAAGAAGAGGGTTGAGATTTGAGATTGGCGTTTCATGTTTCACATCTCAATCTTGAATTTTCTTTGGTGAATTCGTCACCCGCCCGCCTGCCCGCCCGCCCTCGTGAGTTCACTATGATTGTTTCGTTTCACACTTTTGATTGATGACGGAATGACGGAATGAGGGGTAAACACTCGGGCAGGATATCCGAGAAATCGGACAGGTCGGAGATTGGGAACGGAGAGGGGGGAATGAGGGGAAATGGGTTGAGGGGGATGAATAAACGAGATTGGAAAGGGGGTTGGGGGATTTGTGGGGAAGGAAGTGATTCGTGGTTTTGAGGGGTGGCGATTAGATGGTATCGGGGTTTTGGGGGTAAGCGAGATTTGAGGGGACGATCTAAATTTATGGAAAGGGGGTTGCGAGGAAGAGAGGTTAGGAGAGATTCGAGGAAGCGTGAATGATGAGTGTTAAATGGCAGGCTAGCGAGAGTTGATGAATGAGGCTGTTTTGGTTAACGAATGTAATTGAGACGGGGGATTATAAAATTCTCAGTGTACACCTCCTTCAATTCCATTTTTGAAACTCATTCACTTCATCAAATTAGATGTTGTGCGGGACGGTTTGAATGAGATGGTCTAAGAGAATTAGTGAATATCTCTCTCAAGTAACTATCCTGGAAAATTTAAATTGGGGAATAGTTTAAAGCCTCTCTCCTCACCTCTTTTCCTCATTGGGTGTTTTTTTCGTCGACTAAATGTAGACTAAGATCTCTTACAGGTCACCCAGTGTTTTCACTAAGAAGTCATGCGAGAAATTCTGAATTCAGTTTTTGAAGATTCAATTTCATAATTCTCACACCTAGTGAAGCAAGCACTTTTTTTGTGTGTAATGAAGTAGCTAGCTTCTTTGGGATTCGTAAAGATGTGATATAGAACCAAATCTCGAAATTAGTAACTATTCCACCAAGCGCATCCAGAAGTCCCTCACTCACCCATTCACCAGCCCTTCCTTCAGGTCATTTCCCCCTCAATCCTAGCCCTCATTTCCTAGCCATAGTATCTCCAGTCCAATCTCCATGACAAGCCTTAATATGCTTCCAAAAAGCACCATGAGAGTCGAAACTTTTATGCCCCTTTCCTAAGTCGGTATCGCAAATCCGACACAGCCAAACGTGTCAATTACCATCAGGTACTCCTAGTGTACTCGTACGTTGTATAATCGACGATAACTTGTGTTTGGTACGGAGATGTTCGATCGTTTCACCGAGAGTATCAAGTTCTAGACCTTCGTCTTCGATTTCACAGCATAGATTTGGATCGTAACCGAGGGGGTTGCAAGCGCGAGCTTTGCAGATGTATTTTTGGGACATGATTTTTTGGAAGAAGCTGTGTTCGTTGCTGGAGATGTTGTTATGTTGGGAGAATGAAGGTAGGAACTCACGAAGTTAGGAGGTGCGGGGTAGTTTTATACTTGCATATGTCTTGTGATAGGTTCTGGAATAGTAAACTTAGCCGAGTGGTATTTGGTATCTTTGACTCAGTAATTATAACATTAACTATTTCTGTTTGAACATACTCTAAATTCACTATATTAAATAACTCAAATTATCTAGGATATTTATATCAAATAAATATTACTCGGGTAAGTACTTTATACCTTGACTCTTAAAACATTCGTAACTATCTTTAACTGATTTAATTAATCTAAATGTTCTTAAATAATATTACGTAATGGCTTAACTTACTAGACTTGCTACTTAATACTATGAAGTAGTAACATAGTTAGTTAATTCCGTAATTGGTGAATAAAGCACACTACATCTTAGCTCGCGGTTGATATCAAACTGCAGTAAATAAATAACCCGCGGGACTTTCAGGGAACTATTACAGTTGAACTACTTTGGAACCTAATTGTTCGGAAACACCTAGAACAACAGTCTTAGAATAATTTACTTGGATTACTAGAAAATTAGAACAAAATATGGCTAGATAGGCAGGTACGAACCTGAAGTATTTACTGCCACTTTTAATGTCCATCGCAAGAATGAGGAGAGACTTAGGTTACGAGGAAGAAGAGCTTGAGATGACCTCGACTTCATGACTTCATGGTGGTCAGGTCGTGGAAGATCCCAGAGAGAGGGAGCGACCATCATTCTGTGGTGTCAAGTCCGAGGTGTTGAGGTCGACAACACAGGGAGCGATGTCATCAAGGACTGAGGTGCCATGGTCCAAGAAGCCGTAGTCGAGGTCGAGGCGGGAGAAAGAGATGGAGGGAAGGAGCGACCCCATGCCTCGTCTCCTTTCCATGCGCAGTTGAGGATCGAGTAAAAAGTCGTTCCTTCCCTGACTCGACCTCGACCCAACCAACACACTTTCTAAAGCGGACTAGCTTTCCCGCTTGCCTTAGTATAAACCCCCTCCCCGTCCCCTTATACACACATTTTCATCGTCGAAAACGAATCGCGGGGGGGTGGTATACGCACTTTGTATGATCTCGGCCCTAATATTGAAGTCGACCTTGCGATGGGAATGGCGATCGTTGATGTTTAATTACAGAGGCGCATTTCTCCTCTTCTATCGCGGCTTTGGTCTCTATTCTAGGCCCTCCAGACGTCCGTTGCTGTCTTTGACATCGTCGTCTCTGAATTGTCTCCAAACTGGGGAAGGAGCGACTTTGACCCAGTGACGCGAAGGTCGAGGCCAATTCATCCAGACCAGGGAGGGAACGACCTTTCAAACTCGGTGCCTTGATCCCGATTTCAACTCGATCTTTCTTGAACTGACCTGCTCTTGAGCCTGATCTCAAGAAGCGTGGGGTTTGGTGGCGGGTGAGAGCCCATCGACCAAGGTCATGCAACGTAGGTTCTAGTGGTCGTAGAAGTTAACAAATTCGAGTCCCGATTAGAAGAAACGTAAAGCGAATGAAGCAGAATTTAAGGGGGAGGGGGGTCGAAGTGGCTGTGTGAAACAGTAGACCACACGGGAAGAGCACCAGAAAGAATACAATGCAAGCACAATTATTCATCGTTTCAGGGAATTCTTTATTCCATTCCATTCATAAAAATTGAGACCTCCCCGTCGGTCTACTCATTCCCATGCTAAAAGCTCTTTCATATCTACAAAAAACCCCGTCCTCACCACTAGAAGAACTAACCACCACCGTCAACAATCCTAGATCTCCAACCGCCCCAATTCCCGTCTACACACCATCTTTCTTTCCCCCCACGACTCAAATCTTTGCCACATCCAAACTTCCCTCAAAGAAAGTACACCTCCCACCAAATTCCAGCCGTCCCAACGTAAAAACAGCAGAGCAAAAATGCCGCCAAGAAGAAGTAATAAAAAAGCGACTTGTGTATCTCCTGGGTACTGTTAAATTGGCTTCCCCGTCGAGAATTTTTTGTACGTCGCTTTGCTTGTTCCAGCGTCTCCCAATTGCCTCCCAAGAAAAGTTAATATAAAATGAAAAACACCAAGCGCCAGCGCAACCTGCTAAAATGATCAGGTAAGACAAGTGAGAAATGAACACAAAAAGACTAACAAACACCGCCCAAAAAACGCCCAAAAAGGCCACACCTCGCTTCTCTAAACTTGCCCAAAAAAGAGGATAAACGCCGATGATCACACCATGATGCCCCCCAAGAAAAGTGTTTCCGTCGTTAAGTAACTAACCCCGCCAACCCAATCTTTCCCATTTGTTCAAGTCATTAAGAGCCGTAAAAATATGTAACTGGATGAAGCATTGGATAATGCTGGAAGATTGAAGTGCTAGTGTTGGAGTGACGAGCTCGATTAAAGTCCAACGGCAGGCAAAATATCTCCCAGCATATTTTTGTTAGAGGCCTTCTTCACCAGCTTTGCATATCTTAATCTCACGGCCCCACTCGGATTTGAGAATTTGTGACGAAGTGATACGGCGGGCTGGGTTAGGGTCCAGGATGGAATAGATGACATTACGGCAACGTGCCTGTATCTTTGTTAGCTTGTGGAATAGGAAGGCAATAAGTGAAAACGTACCCGATGCAATGATTCAATGGGCCCATAGCCTTCCTCATCCTTTCTACCTTCCAGGTATTTTGCGTAAAATTCGTCTTCGTCCTTTCTGGCAACACGCCATAGATGTCGACCAGTACGCATGGCCATATAAATCACACCACAAGCCCAAACATCCACAGCGCGGGCATCAAACTCCTTTTCGGTATATTCCTCTGGCGCAATATATGGAGCAGAGCCACAAAGACCAGTAACCATGTGTGCATCGGTTTCCCAAGCCATACGAAAGCATTCGCCGTTCCCAAAATCGGTAATCTTGAGGGAGCCGTGCGTGGTAAGAAGTAGATTTTCTGGCTTCAAATCTCGATGTGAAACCCCCATTTCATGCATGTATTCTACACCACGCATCATCTGCTTGAAGTAACAGTCGGCCTCCGTAACTTCGAGTTTGCCAGCCGCGAGGACCAATGTGTATAAATCGCCACCGGCACAGAACTCCATAACTTCGCAGTAGTCGCCTTTGGCATCTTGTAGGAGGTCGAGTGTATGAATAACGTTGGGGTGTCGTAGGGACGATGATATACAAAATTCGGAGGTCAGGCGCTTGCTGTATTTCTTTTCGCTCTCCTCTGGTCGTCTTCTAAACTCCTTGACGGCATATAGCTGCTCATTTCCATTCTCTGATCGTTTGTGGGATATTCTGACGACACCAAATGCACCTCGACCCACAATCTCCTGGCATTTTCCATATTTCTCTACCAAAGTCGCCGTCTCTCGTGGGCCCCCTTTCTTATCGGCGGCAAGGCTCTCTCTCTCGCTTTTTAGCTGGTCAACCCAGGTTGACATGAGAGACAACTGCTGGTCGCTTTCGTGGGGGTGCTCGACGTTTCTCTGCTTGCCACTAATCACATTTCGTAGCATATCCGAAAGCTTCTCCTGACGCTTTGTACTCTTTAGGTGATGCTCGTGTCCGCCGGGCACATCGAGGCCCGACACGAATCGGAGCGGAGCAACATTTGCTCCATTCTTCTTGTCTTTTGAGGGCGCCGTGGTGGGCTTTTCGGTTCTGTCTTGCCTAGCTGGCTTGTCGGTGGAGGAGGCTTTGCGAGAAGGAGGATTGGGTTTTGGTCGTGTCGAGTTTGTGGATTCTGGTCGGGCGGTGGGAGTTGCAGGAACTTGTGAATTTAAAGAAAGATCACTTCTGGAAGCATCCTTGGTGGAAAACATTCGGGTCAACCGCTTCGTCATCGACGGCTTTTCTGCTGCTGTGTGTGCAGGGGTTGGTTTTTGTGGCTCTGATGGTGGCGCAGCGCTGCCATTGAGCGTGATTTCATTGCTTGGTACTTTGAGGCCATTTTGAGCGGGTACTGGGCGCGTTACAGGAGAACTGACTGAAGAAGAGACCGAGGAGGCCGGTGGTGAAGGTTGTATCTTTTCGCCAGGAGCCCTTGGAGGACTGACAGTCGCCATGTTGGCAGGAGCAAAAGGTGAAGAGCAGCGGTCGAGCTTAGTGGTGTTGCGAGGCTCGGGAGTCGGTACAGAGTTTCTGGGATGCAGCACAATGGCATGCGATGGTATGCGACCCCCTCGAATGGATGCGCGGGCAGGCCAGTGGCCCAGTATCTCTCAACCTCGCACCCAGAGGGCCCGTTGAAGTTCGCAGAGCCGAGGCAACGGTGAAGGTGATGTCGAGTAGGTAGAAGAGAGGAGAGGTTGCGAGCAGAAAGGCGAGAAAGAAATGGGAGTTTGTGCAAGATTTCTCGCGGTGGGAACTTTGCTTTGGGGTTGGGGTTCGGCCGGACCAGAGCTTATGTGATTCTCCGCAGGCTAGCTTGAACCACAGGGCAGCTAATAACCTGGACCTAGGGAAGAGTAGTTTAGCTTTGGCCGTTGCAGTTGAATGCCGTGGTAGGGGAGATTAGGTGGTGTTTGGTGGTGTTTGGTGGTAGTGTCCAGAGCCTGAGCCTGAGTCTGAGCCTGAGTCTGAGCAGAGCCGAAGCCTGTGTTCAGAGGGGACAGACTGGAGGCGACCGGGTGCGTCGAGAGAAAGAACGGTGGACCTCGGGCTGTAGCTACCTAGGCTGTGTCTGGATGTCTCCTTGGGAGGCTGTAGTGTAGGTTGCGAGTAGCTTTCTAACTCGTAGGCTGAAGACAAGAGACGGAGACTGATGGAGGTCTCTTCTACTCTTCTACTCTCTTCTCGTCTCAGGCTCAACGTCAATGTCAATCTCCAATCTCACGCTTTAGTCACAAACATCTGTCTTAGGCGCGGCGTCGGCTAGGATTTTATGGTCGTTCGCCTTGTTGACGGTATTTTAAATCCCTCACCAAATTGCAGTGGTCCAGCAAAGAGGAGGAGAATGGCTCGGAATGGTTGGTGCGGAGCGCTCTGGCTGCGCTGCTCCCTTTGGCACGTCTAGTCTGCACTGCAAGGCAAGACCAGCAAAGTTCACAAGAATCAGGTACAGCGTTGCGTCGAGGCCGAAGCATGCTACTGCTGCCAATGCCTTGCAGCTGCAGACGCAGACGCAGTATTATTCAGATTATTCAGTATCAACGCTCAGAGCTCAGAGCTCAGAGCTCTCCTCGAGCTATTGGTCATGGCATGCTAATCTGCGAACCTACGAGGAGGAGGATTCCTGACCTGATAGCCAGCCCATGCCACCCACTACCTAACCACTGGACCGGCTCGTTGGCAATCCCTCTCATCTCGCAGCGAAGGGAGGTCACAAAGCAACGCGATCAGCACACCGTCGGCTCCCTTTGATAGAGAATCAATCCTCAGCGCCTCTTCAACCTTTGCGTCAGGCCTTGCTTCCGCCCTCATCACAAGCTCACACCGCCACCGCCGACTCGCTCTCCCTACCCTATCCTACCCCATCCCGAGTTGGCCCCAAAATATCTAGAGGCGCCTGGCGGAAACACATGATGTCGTTTCTTCAACTCCTTTCGAACGAAAGAGATGCGATGCGATGCGAGTGGACCCCACACCACTTCGCCAGGGGGAGCTCCCAACTCGTATGGCCCGTCAATGAGGGGTAGTCAAATATCCTTCTCACTAGCTGAGGAAGTCCTCGGTACTTTACATGGGCAATGGATGCGCTGAAGTCTGCATGCATTCCATTTCAGCCAAAAGACCACGCTTTGCTTCTGACGCACCTTAGCCCCAATTCTGTCACTTCCCCCCCCCCAACATCAGATCATTTTTAGGACGTTAAAGTTCCCTCTACCTGGACCTTCTTTTTATATCTTTCAAAGCAGTCTAAAATGCGGGGTTTCGTTTTGCATCAACCCCCTGCATCGTTCCCTGTCCGATTCTTGGGGAAATATCCCACAACCGAATTTGCCATTGTTATTCTTATTCTGCACATATAAGTTCTTTGCAGTCCAGTTTGGGACACGGAAAGGATATCGACGAATACCTCTGGCATGCCTATATCGGTTTCCATCTTTATCAGAGGAGAGGAAGGAAAGACTGTTGGCGATCGATTGAACCCTTGGCCGTCGCAACTGGTTCTGCAATGTGGGAACCATGGACGGTACATTTCAACCCGACTTCCCCGACCTCTCTCAACTCTTCTCGCAATTGCCCAATAAAAGGTTGTCATTACGAACCCACGGCCAAGTCAAACCAACACCTCAAAGGAATTGACGTGTTCAAAACTTACCAATCCCGAGGAAAGAAACGGGTAGAAAGAGGCCGTGATTGCCAAACGACACAGCCTCAATGAGTTATCTACAGACTTCGTGTGGTGAAACATCGCAACATTGCAGCTTCTCTTGCGGACAGATGGGCAAAATGATCTTCGAATCTCTTGGCAGAGGAGTTCGGGGTCTGCTCAGCCCTACATCTTTTCAAACCTCAGCCATTCATCGACGTCACAAGGGCGTAAAAGTATTGGCATTGAGTTACTCGTAGAAGCGGCATCGGGTGGGATTAAAGCCTCATATATTTACTTCACAAGAATAAATGGGCATTTAAGATTCTGAAATCAGACAACTGAGGATCCCCCTAATTTTCAGGGGTTGATGTCAACCTTTAGTTTCTGTAGGCGCTACAGGCTGGGGCATTACCGCGTATTAATTGCCCGCACGTAGCGCAGGTAGATCAGTGCTGTCAAAGTTTCATCTTCTTCCACCACCACCACAACGGCTTCCCGTCATCCTCTCTCGCACCAGAAGCGCGCCGAGCCCTTCACCGCGATATCAAACTCCTTTGCCTTTGCATCTCAACATCCACGTTGTCCGTACAACGACCATGCCTTTCGGCCCGCTCCCTGATATCGATATCTGTCTGCACTTCTTTCCCAGACCGGTGAAGATGCACCTCGATGGCGTGGATTCTTGAAGCTATGGTAAGAACCACATGCGGACCGCTTTTCCACTGCAACCACAATGGCGACAATTGCCTCTCCGTCCCTCTTGTGTCCACTCATGCCAGCACAACGCGCATTTGCCTCCCGGCCAAGACCACAATGCAAATCCACCCACACCAAGTAATAAGCACATTAAGAACCTCTACTCAATTCTTACTTCCCCGAGAAGAGTTTTCATTCATCCGGAATCTAGCCGTCCAATGGTGAGAGAAAATAGAAGCAGAGCGGGACGTATCATTCTTCGGCAGACTTGGGTTGTATGTACGAAACGGGCAAAGTAAGCTGCAAACAATGAGCGGAATATCACCAACCTAGACACCGCACTTCTCCGATTAAACTTACTCTGTATACCTCGTTACCACTGACCTGGAAAGACCGGGCGGAAATGTTGTGCCAGTCATGCAGTCGCCAAGTTTAGTTGGATGAGTCTGCATACACATCTGCAGCCTCTTGCAGATGAAGAAACTCGCTCACGTATGGCGACTTGCTTTTGATTGCGGTTCGAGCCGATATACCTTGGAATCTGTTTGACACTGCATTATTGAGAGACAATCGACTGGCCGATCCCGGCTTGCTCATCGGTTATTCTGCATCATATCTCGCTGCCGATATAAAAATTACTTCCGTCTCTCATTTCATTTTTCAATTACTGGCAGAGGAAAGATTTACGGTACATCTACCGAATTTTTATTCCTAACTAGGAAGTGGTACGGCCAAGTGGAGCCCGTCTTTAGGGACCCAGAGTAGCTCTCAACAGGTGCAACACTAAGCAAATTGCCTTACTCGGCTCATCCATCGATTGATCCCGTTTTATCACTTCATTACCAACCACGATCTTGAACTTGGACGTTTACTTAGCATCAGTTCGTGGCGCGTTCCTCCAAGATTCCAAGCCAAAATAGCTGCGGGACAAGAAAAGCTTATTTGACCTAGTATCGTGATTTCCCCGCACCCTTCATCCCTGGTTTCTGATGAACTGCTCTGTTTGATATCAAACGTTGCCTATCTAGTAAATGGTCCCCTTTTTCTTTTGTCTGAATCACGCATTTTAAAGGTGGCATGTTTTATTTTCTAATTTTCACGGTTGATTACTGAGGATGACCACATGCTAATATTGGGGCTGATTCTTTGACAGTAGTTGTTTGTTTGGAAACTACTGGAACTATCAAACTTCGCTACTAGTACACTAGTGAAAAAACTTGATCCGATAAATTGAAAAAAGCTACATGAAAACATGTACCCAAGTACCATCATGCAACAATTACGTTCCACAAAAGTCTAGAATCCAAAGCACGTCTTTAATTTCTCGAGTTGTCATATTCAAAACATTACACATAAGATCCCTCCCATTGCTTCCACTATATCTCTTCCAAATTTCCGATACGCATCATATCACACAGAGATAAGCTCGTACCGGGTTCAAAAAAAGTGGACGTGTCTCTTCCCAGCCTCCTAGGTAGATTACTCACCGCCTATCCAATATCAAAATCTTCTCTCACCGCGTCCGCTCTGATTGTTTAATTTACGAGGGCTTATGTCAACTGAATATCGAAGACGCAATCTCAAATTTTTTGATATCAAAAACCTCAACCTGCAGGAGAGGGAAATCCCGGGGCATTTTCTAGCATGGTTACACGACTTACGGAGGATGTGTGAACCCCTGTGGTTGCAACCAACCTTGGAGGTTCCTTGGCACCCGAGATGGTGACAAGCATGCGTTGACAAGCGAATCAGGACACGTTTTTTGGGGAGAGCTTCTCATTCGATGGTTGTGGAACGGATGGGGGCGGGGGGGGTTTGGAGAATATCATGTTTGAGTGTGGGACTGGGATAGGCAGGATGGGTAATTGAGATGTCGATTGATCGAGGCGGCGATCGAGGTGAGGGTTTTAATTTTTCTTATCTTTTGATGGACTCTTTTTCTTGTTGGAAGATTTGAGTGTGTTGAGAGGAGGGGATGGGAGATCCGTGATGCTGCGTTTTTCCTCACACACTGGCACTCGGTCGTGATGACGTGATGGCATAAGGATTTGAGGTGGTGGGTAATTTTGCTTGCTGTGTTGTCTTTGTGTCCATCCAATTCAACCTCCAGCCCAGTTTCAGAAATTAGAACTGATTGTCCCAACAAATCTAGGCTCAAGAATTTCACATGAGTTTCGATTCAATTGGCCATTTGGGAATTGGATTTCTTATATTGCATTTCGCGGTTCCAAATTCTCGTCTGTTGGAGTACATATCGCTTGTTCGATCAGGCTGTCTTTGCAGCACGGCTATCACTATATCTTGTCTTGATTTTTAGAGAGTGGTTTGCAGAGCTCAAGGGATTCTTTCCCGAAGCTTGGGATGAGATCATTATAACAAAAACACCGAAGTCATGACTCTCATTTCGACTCATGAGAATGGTGTGTGTTTTCATGTTTGTCGTTTAGCGTATGTTCGCCCCATCGTACTTTCTTTGTTGAGGGGAAACCGTGCTTAAATTTGATAGTTTATCAACCTTAAATGGACATCCATACTCAATTATTGGGAATTTGCTTTCAGCTTGTCTTAACTGGAGTTTTTCTGATCCCTCTGCTGGTATAAGGATTATGTTCTAGATCGAACTTACTTTGGATGATACAAAACAATCAAGGATAAATACCAGAAGATCTAGTTGAACTAGATGTTGAACACACTCGGTTAAAAAATACGAAAAGACAAGCAGGTGTCTAGGTTTTGCTTCGAGAACACCCCATCCCCTATCACTTTAGATATTGTAGAACAAACACGGATATTGTCCAAAAGACTTAGAACAATCGAGAAATTTCCTTTCCCATTCTTCAAAACCTTCTCGAACAATACTTCTAATTGTCCTAGAAAGTCTCGAAAACGTTGTTAATGAGGCTGGTGTACTCGGAAGAAGGCCTGTTTCGCTTACGTAGAACAGCTCAGCTTGCATGCAGCTCCGACCTTCCAAACTCTGACTGCAGCTATGGACGAGGTTCCCTCCATGCTGCTGAAACGAATTCTTACTAATTCTTAGTCGCTTCATTCTCTTAAGCAATTAAAGTAGATACTTCAGGATTGAGCCCGACCCCTCTTCTCGCTTGTCACGTGGCTCAAAAAGTTGCTTGCGCATCAGCTACTCCTAGTAAGGCATCAACGATTTGCCACATACGCAGTCTCTCCTAAGCATTCCACACCTAATCCAATCCTTTCAAACCAAGAACTTGGCAGGCTTGTGACCAGCAACGCGTCCTTTGTCAGAAAAAAGAGGCTGCCTTGTGTAAGCGAGACGACCAAAGCCTCCCAAATCTATATTTCAGCTTCTAGAAGGACTCGCGGCTCTTTTAGGCAACTTCAATTATTGGTGTCTCGGAATTGAGTAAGGCGGACGAATATCCCTTAGATCTTGGGGTTGTCTGACAAGCGAGTTTGGCGCCAAGGGTAGCTGAGCCTCCGAGTTAAGTTGAATTGAACATTGGGATACACTCTTCGAACGAACTTCATCCTCTTCCACTTCTTAATTGGCACCTCAACGAGGTTTCGAAATTTACCGCAGACGAGTAAAAGCTTCAAGACATTGCCAATATGGATCCAATTGACTGGGTTGAACAAGGTCGATGGTAAGGCTCTGATTTTCTAAATCTTCAACGCAATTTTTCATGTTGAACATCAAAATCGGAGCTAATTTGATATCTACCAACAGTCCTGTATACGCTGTACGTTGACTTAGTCGCTCCAAACCTCAGTGGCTTCCCTAACACCCCGCAGAGCTTCTTTGGTGCAATGGGCTGCTGCGTCAGTTTGGTATTCTCAACCTTCGGTGCAGCATATGGCATAGCAAAATCAGGGATTGGAGTTTCAGCAGTGAGCGTCCATCGTCCTGATGATATCATTAAAAGTTCCTCTCCCAGCTTCCAGTCTCATCATCCCCAACTAACACCAAGCCTTGCAGACATGATGCCACCAATCCTAGCAGGAATCCTATCCATCTACGGTCTCGTCGTCTCAGTAATCATATCCTCTTCCCTCGCCGAGAAATCCGCTCTTCACACGAACTTTCTACAACTAGCTGCTGGGTTCTCGGTAGGATTGAGTTGTTTGGCTGCGGGATTTACGATCGGGATTATTGGAGACGCGGGCGTTAGAGGGACGGCTATGCAGCCGAGACTTTATGTGGGCATGATGTTGATGCTTATCTTTGCCGAGGTGTTGGGTGAGTTCTTTTCTTTGGTTTTGAATGATAAGGGATTGGAAGAGATGGAAAGATGAGGCTAACGAGATGCAGGACTTTATGGGTTGATTGTTGCGATTATTATGTTGACTCAGTCGATGGTTAATGTTACCAAGTGTCTTTGAGGAATCTGTGTTCTGGGAAGGGGCAATTGCGTTGGAATTGGCGATTAAGAAGAACAAAAGTTTGATTTTCTTCAACCTCAGCTGATATGTTAAATTTGCGTGAAAGTTTTAAACAGATTCATGCATTTGATATCGTTTGGCAATGGGAGTAGTATGAAACAAATGTGACTCGACTATACGAAGTTACTCAGAGTCACTCTAAGTAGAGTAGAGCAGAGTAGTAACTCTTGAGTACTCTTAAGCTACTTATACTATAAGAAATCTTACATTATAATATTTACAATGATGAAACAGGCATTACTCTGTGAACACCCCCCTTTCAAGTTACCAGAGTAGCTCTCGCACAATTGCATTATTGATCTGGAGGATTTAAGAGAAACAAGAAACCAACTCTTCTAAACCCTCTTGGACAATGTTTTCAATTGCATTAAACCGTTTCGTGCAATCGATGTGAATATAGGTGTTCACAGAGTAATACCTACTTCACTTACTTAAAAAGCCGTCTACCTAAAAAACGTAACCTCGCCTAAGTACCCTCAAGCTTGGGGAGGAATCTTCCCGAATACGTCCTGGCTACTCAGAGTTATTTGTCATATCCTTTTGGAGTAGGCTTTGAATAATTTATCACAATTGTTGGTAGAAAGCCTTTGTTTACTCCCCAAAGCCGGTTAGCTACCCTCTGTCCAAAATCCGACAAGGCAGTAATCAATACTAACCCCCCAAAAGCCAAGTGCACTTACTAATGCTTTAAATTGGGTCTTCTAAAAATGGAAATACCGGGAGAGGATTCGTTTTTGGTCTGAATTGGAAAATGGGACGGTCTTGTTCAAATTCCCCAACTAATTAATCTGAAGACCTAGATTGACTCTCAAGTGTTTGCATTTCTAGCTACACAAGTCGTATATTGGAAGTAAAGTAACCCGTACTAAGTTTTTTCTCCGAAAACGAAGAGTGATCTCAGCGGTTTTCTGCTCCAGTCCCGGAAGCTAGCGCTACCAATATGCGAAACCTGCCCAGTCTATGGATCTTACCACTAGCGACAATCTGGGCGACATTTCGACGTTGTTGGAAGTGCTAGAATTGTTGAGTATGAAGTTCTCGTGTCTGGCGGTATACCTCTTGTGAGAAAGTGATGGAGGAAAACTATTCATATTTATGTTCTTGAGCCTATACATCGTAGCACTTCTTTGTACGGAGGACGCGGTCAAAAGTATGGAGACTACATGGCACTACGCTATAATGCCCTGTAATGGTGCCCTGAAGCCGCAATCTAACATGAGCGCTGTATTTCAGTGGATGTTGTTGTATTAGATATTCACTCTTCTTGTGACTATACCTAATTAGGTTATGAGTCACACTTATGAGTTACTCTTGGGGTATTTATATTTCTGGCAGCACAAAGAATAGTTCCCTCCTTATAGCAATATACACTTATTCTCCACCCTATAATATTGAATGCCAATACCACTTCCCTGACCTCGCAACAGTGGATCTCCCTGTAAATTAGCTCCTATATTCTCTCCTATAGGCTCGCTTACCCCTATGGCTTCAGGGTAGCGACGCCTTACTACAGGGAGATGACGAATCAGAAGCCTTCAGGGCAGGTTACAGGGCATTACAGCGTAGTGCCCTGTAGTCTCCATACTTTTGACCGCGTCCTCCGTAACGCCATAAATCAAGAAGAGAACTGGAAAAGTTGAATCCGAAGGGGGTGGGGGGTTATACTCTAAGCTAGCCCCTTTTCAGGAGTAGTGTGGTGGGTCGTCGACTGCTCTCGACTGCCTCAAGACTGCTCCTTCCCTATCGAAATCTTAGACCTGTCGTAGCTCGACTTGGCCGCGACGGGAGGTATTGACATCGCTCCTTTCTCCTAGCCTTGGCTTCCTTACCGCGACCTGGAAGTCCTGTCTAGTCTTCCTTTCTCGACTACTGTAGGGAAGACAAGCCTCGAGGTCGCGCCTTTCCTCACCCAACTTCACCCCTCCCCTTCTCGCCGAGACTTCGACAACCCCAAACTCCTGCCACAACGGTGAAGTAAATTGGTCGTTGCTCTCGGGCACCTGTTTCGATAAACGTTGTGCGAAATAGTCTAGGATAATTAAAACTATTGTTCGAGAAGGGTTTGTAGAATGAGAAACTCGATTTCTTCATTGTCCTAAATCTTTTCGATTGAGAACCGTGGTTGTCCAGGAATATCTCGCACAATAAGATAAAGGGAGCCGAAGAGCCATGTTCCAAATTCTTATAACTGGTAGCCAACTTGAACTCAACTCGGAGTTTGAGACTTTGTTTGTGTCCGTCCTGATAGCTCCAACGAGTAGAACTATTTTCTATGGGATTTCTATGTAAATTAACTAAAAAGGGTAATACGATGGTTGTAGAGATATAGGGGATATAAAGTTTTTATAAGGACAGTTACTTTATTTCTTATTTTAGATGTTTAAGAAGTCATCTATTGTTGTAGTAAAGGGACTTGTAAGAGTAAGAGTAGTGCGAAGAAAGTTCTTCTCTTGAAAGTACGATGAAAAAGCTAAGAGGAAAGTGCTATTCAGTGACCAATGTTTTTATTCTACCTCGCAATTCAATCATAGCAAGCTTAAAACGACATGAGAAAGAAAAGTTGTATTATCGTAGATTCATTAAAATACTAGCTACATTGTTATAAAGATTACCACCGTCCTATATTTTCCGCCTTATTTTATAAACCCCCTCATTTTAAGTTCCCTTCATGCTTATAAACATCGTTCATTATACAAAATTGAACACTTTATGTGCAAGTTCCCCCAAGTGGGTTGCATCCAGTTCCACAATAAGCACTCGTCGATCCACTGCGAAAAATTAGTGTATGTTTTTCTCGTTGGATTAGGAAGCGAGAGCAAGGACGAAACTCGCTCCCGGCCACTAAGACTACGAGTTCAAAAAGGAAAGAAGGCTTACCAGTATCCATACTGCGAGCAGCAATTACCGAAGGTTGAACCAACACACGTGATTGAACTAGAGCAAGATCCATCTACGGAGATGCTTGACGCTGGTGTCGTTGGGGTAACGGTAGGAGCCTTGGTGGAAGTGTTAGATTTTGATGTGGTAAGAGTTTTGGTTGTAATTGAAGTGCTTTTAGCAATGGTAGTGATTTTCGAGGTGGAGGAAGAGGTTCTGGAAGTTGAAGAAATTTTGGTAGAAGAAGTCTTGGAAGTAGAAGAAGATTTGGAAGACGAGGTGGCTTTAGAGAATGTGCTTGACTTCTTGAGGGGGGGTTACTTCAGTATTGATCTTTGGGGGAAAGAAACTCGCTGAGCTTTCTTTGGTGGCCTAGTAGCTACTCTAGATTATTCAAAAGGGAAAACACAAACATACCTGCGTGGTGGTGGTTGAGCCAGTGCAAGTTCCGAATCCCGTTTGGCAGCCGTTTGCAGGCAAGCAGTGATCAGTAGTGCTACCGCACCAATTATATTGGGAACAACAATTGCCAAAGGTTGAACCCTGGCATGTGGTAGTTGTTCCACAAGTTCCATCAGTGCTAACAGCCAGTCCACCGGTAGGAGTAGAAGTTGGCGCGGATGCTGTGGCAGTCCCAGTTGGAACAGTTCCACCATCGGCACGATACCAGTTGGCTTGTGGATCAGCAAGACAATCACCAACGGTGACACCCTTGTATCCCTTGGACTTCATAGAAGCAAGAATGTAGTCGGTAAGGTTGTAAACACTGTAATATTGGATATCGTGTTCAATCTGCAAGAATGATTGTGTGGTAGGGTCGGATGGGTTGATAGCAGCATCCCAGATGTTCTTGGAGTTCTGGATCAGTTCTGCGGAAGGGTTCAAGTATCCAGCGGTATCCAAATCAAAGTCTAGGTAGATATTAGCATAAATCAATCTTGCTTTCCCGGGAGTTACTTGGGTGTGGAGAAAGACAAGCTCTGCCCAGAAATATACTTACAGGTAACGTGGTATCCAAGATTTGCGAGACGGGCACTGCAAGTGCTGTTGCATTCAGAATAAGGAGGTCTCATGTATGTTGGGAAATATCCGAGAATGTTTCTGAAAGCCATTTCATTGTGAACGATTTGGTTGTCGAAAGTGGTAGGGTCCAAAGAGGTCAAATTCTGATGAGACCAAGTGTGGGATGCAATTTGGTGACCCTCTGCTGCCATACGCTTGATTATATCCGACCATTGTGTAGTGGTATCAATCGGTCCCTTTCCAAGATTGTTTCCAGCTAAATTGTGGTTAGTACACGTTTCATTCGCATTGGATGTTTTGGCATACTGATGAAGAAAGTGGCTTTAGCTCCGTAAACAGCTAGTTTGTCTAACAAATCGGATGTGTATGAGTATGGTCCATCATCGAAAGTAAGGGCAATATCTGGTTGAAAGGTAAGCATCTGAATCCAATTCCGGACAGTTTGTACTTACCTCCAGCAACGGCACAATCGTAGATTCCAGTTCCGCCATACTCAACACTTCCAACTTTGGTTCTAGCGATGCTCGCAGTAGATGTTCCCGATGGGATTTTGTTTGCATCGCAGTCGGGTCCATATTGGAATAGACAGTCTGGGGCAGCGCAGTATTCTTCGGTAGTTCCGCACCATCTAGTTGGTAAAATTAGTTCATGCCTTCATATACAATACTCCAAATCGCCAGGAAGAATTACCCAGCACCGGAACAGCATCCTGTAGTACACGCTCCAAATCCAGGACCGCATCTTCCGTCGGCATTTTGTCTCTCCACCATTTCCCCAACTTCACGTTTGGCTTCGGTATGAGCTGGAATAGCTGCTTCTGGCAGAGACCCTCGAGCCTTCATCTCAGAAAGAAACTTTCTCCCGCCCACCAATTGTGGAACGACTGCATTGGCATCTCTGGCGACGGAGTGGGCGCTGGCGATAGAGGCCAAGCCTCCGACAAGAACAGTTGAGTATTTCATGATTAAATAGAAAATAAATTCCGGGGTGTAAATAATTAAGGTATTAGATGGTGATAGTTGTTTTGACGCAGATAAACGAAGGACTGCGGCTGACTGTTCGAGTAAACTTTTCAGTGAAGAAATAGTTCAGTGACGAGTGTAGAGGCAGAAAAATGTCGAGGAACATGAAGCTCTATGTATTATTGAAAATCAGAGCTAGCAATCCCTACCCTCAACCTGCACAGACAACGCATGTGGACTAACGCAAATCAATCTTGAGTACCCCTGCTGCAAGCCAAGCGGACGTGCATCTTCAAGAAGTATGGGGCTGACAGACTGATTTCCATTTTGAGCACCCCCTTAAAGGGCCACCCCTCGACGAGTCTTAACACAAAAATTCGGTTGGCTTGCCGTTCGCTTGAACGGCCCGTCAAATTCAACACAAATGCTGTGACCAAGGCGTGGAAGCGGCAAGAAAAGAACTCGGAAAATTCTTCTGTAACCCACAAAAGCGGCTTGAAATAGGTGCTAGAGAAGATTTCATTCAAGCAAAAGAAGACATTGTGTTGCTGACACCAAAGTCAGCCAAATGCATCTTTTCATTTCATGTATTTCTTCTGGAATCTGCAGGGCGTCACGTAGAAAACACCTAAGCGAGAGCAAATATAGACATCGTCGGGAGCATTTACCAGGGTCGAGAGGCATGAAGTTCGCAAGGCAGGGACCAAAATCTGGAGCAGATCATGCTGATCAATACGGATCGGGGGTCACCTTGACAACGCCACCCTGATCGGACATTTGAACACCATATATTCTTGTTTTGTTCACAAGGTTCTTGGAGAGCCCTGTGTCATCAGGGTTCCATTGCAGTTGTAAAACGTTCGTAGGGATTCGTGTGGCATACTTCCCCAGGCTTTTGATTCAAGAAATCCTTCACAAACACACTGTGAAGAAAATGACGTAGACTTGACTCTTAACAGTTCTCATCTGATGATCTGATCTAGACTCCTGTTGTGGAAATGGAAGGGGAAGCTTCAATATTCCCCGGCCCACATGTCCACTGTAATCCACTCTTGACCTCTCGGGTTCCGGGTCTCGGTCTTCGTGCCTTTTGAGTCGTTGCGCATGCTCCCCTCCCGAAGCCCCTGAACCTGATCCCTCCAATTTCTACAGAGGCAAGGCTAAATAATTTATATTAGCGACGAAGGTTCCCAATTCAGGAGAGAATCGTCTGTCCCAGGATTTTTGCTGTGTTGTTGTCGCAGGTAGAGTCGAACGTGTGTGTAAACATGCTCTGTTGGCAACTAAAATCTTGGATAATCTGGTATGCTTTCGGATTTTTTGTGATGGGTTTGAGATGGTGGTTGCCTCGAGGTTGCCCCTCCATTTTCATATTTATTGGTTCCCCCCCTCGGACCTCCCACCTCGTTCTCAGCCAAACATGTCCATTCACCGTGCATAAATACGAGTTCGAGTCTCTCATTTTGCGTCGACGGCATCATTTTTCTGCCGTCGCTTCCAGCTTTCAAGAGGTTGTCCCACTGCGAAAATGAAGGCATTGGACTGTCAAAGAACCTAATTTGGCGGCACGATACGGTGGGCCAAGATACCAAGTCGCCTAGAGGTCGCCAAGTTCCCATTTCTGGATTCTAGAAGATAAACTGCGCAGCTGTCTTTTTCAAAAAGAAAAAAATTGGTGAAGGGTGGTACGATATTATCGAGGGCGATACGAGCTTCAAATTGTTTTGCATGAAAATTGTGACGATGTGGCTGCTTATTTTCTTCCGGCATTCCAGCCTAAAAGTCGAGTCAGGGGTTCGTCATAAACGTGATGTTCACGTGATATGTGTTTCTAACCACCCCTAGGTTATCGTTTAGTAACCTGCTCACTATTTGTTTCAAATCCTCTCTCTTTTTTTGATCAAATTTGCAATGTCAATGTATCAAAGTTGAGGTTATACGACTCGTATTCGTCAAGTAATGCGTTGCTGCCAAGGTCTTGAGCTTGTCCCGTCCAGGACTGTGCCTCTTAGAAGTTCTTTTATTAGCGTTGAAGTAGCTCGTATAACGTAAATTCCTCATCCTCTTCTTTCTTGGTTATGGGTGAGATCGCTATTTATTTCTACTTGGGCTTTTCATCAATCGGTGACCTTTCATTCAATCAGTTTCGCCTGTTTGGCCTCATCATCATTCTAGGATATTCACCCAGGTAACATGCTAGTAAAGCCTTTATTCCCCTTCAGTCCAATCTTGTTTTTGTTCTTCCAACCACATCCATTCATTTACTTGTCCGCTATAATTCGAAAAACAATAATTGGACGTGTGTGTGCTAGAATTGATCCAGTTTCCCCTTCCATTTGGCAGCAGACGCATACAAGAAAGGGAGTGTTGGGAAAAGGGGGCAACGAAAACTGATCTCAATTATCAACCAAATGAGATACAGGTAAAGCAACGGCCACTTGAATATAATCCGCTAGTCCGTTTTCTCAACACAGAAATATATGGGAATCTGAGTAAAATAGAAATAAATGACCAACGAGGCAGAGTCAGGAACTACCCTTCCCGCACGGTGGGGAACGAGAGCCTTACCAAGACACAATTTCACAAAACACCAAGAAAACAAAAGAAACTCGTCAAAGCAAAATCCCAATTTCACCTAAAGCCTCTCAATGCCCGGGCTTTTCCAAAAAAATCTCGCGCGGTAAAAAACACAAGTTTCAATACACGGTAAAGTGGTGTTCTCGAATAAACCCTTTCCTAAAAATCGCCTCTTCCATTTTCATAATACAACCCAAAAAGCCCATAGACGCCCAGAAGATAATTTCTTCATCGCCCGCCCGGTCTCGAACTCGCCATCTCTCCATACCTTCCTCGTTCCCTCGTGGTATCGTATGCTTGCAATATTCTCGTTTGAGATTCATCCGCCTGGGAGAAGGCGTAACCGCGCTGTTTACGCATGCGCTGTACTTGTCTGACCTTGCGAATGGCTTTTTGGAATTGTTCCATCCTAGTGAGAGTAAAATTAGCGAGCAGCTCGGAAATATTGGGCAATATGACGTATTCAGAGGGACATACCGTGGTCTGTAATCTTGAATATTGTACTTCTGAATTTCTTGAATATGATGATAGGTTTGTGGATAGTACATGCGTTTTGCACTGTTCAATCGTTAGTGTGAGACGACAAAATCGTATCAAGGCAACTTCCTATTTCCAGGCAAAGTCTCGTGAAAGACAGATGATTGGCAGTGCAAGTCCTTGTAACCAGAACACTGGACTTGGGAATAAACGTGGTATAACTCCTTCGTACTCCGTCGAAAAGTGTAATTTTGGTGCAACAGTCGCGTACACCGAAAGGAAGACCATCCAGATGAACATGCTTCCGGGTATCGCAAGAACGTGATATTTCGTCCAAATGTTCGTTACTAGAGCAGCTTTGCCAAGAACTGTCGCAAGGACAGCAGTGTAAAGCCCGGAACCCCAAACCCAATGACCTGCCGTTTTACCATCGCTTTGAGGAAGATCGTAAAGCCAGATGAATTGACTTGCAATATACAAAATTAAGGAATGGTAGAAACCATTGCCAACCCAAGAGAAGAAAGAATGCATCTTGAAAAAGGTGTTCTTTTGGCCGATTTGATATAGTTGTGGATACCGGTCCAGCAATCGAGCCGAGATGAATTGATCAAAAATACCCATGGCAAGCGGAGGAAAGAATGTAAAAAAGACGTTGTAGAATGAGAGTGTCCATGATTCGTAAATGACTTCCCCAGAAAATGCATTTTGGAATGAATACTAGAAGAGGGTTAGTAGGAGTAATTTGAGAGAGAGTTGTTTTCCAACTTACCCAGAATTGGGTCATGTACAGCGTGATGTTTTTGTAAAAAGAATAAAGAATGACTTTGCTGATTCTTTGATAACTCCAAGCACCGTGAACGAGGAGTAACTTCCGGAGATACCTAAATTGCCCAATAGCAACATCGGCACTACGAGCTGCTTGGAGACCTTCCATACCACTGATACCCACCCCAATGTGGGCGGCTTGAATCATGGACACATCATTAGCACCATCACCAATTGCCAACAGAATGGCCTTGAGATGACGTTTCACAAGCTTGACCACCAAAGCTTTCTGAAGTGGCGAAACACGACAACAGATAACAGCTTTACACATGACAGCAAGATCCAAGAAGTTCTTCTCGAGATCCTTCTCTAGAGCATACGTCAATGACTTTCCATCGATGACAAGCGCCAAGGTATCCATTGCAATGGCGCCATCTCCTTGAGTACGAATGGCATCAAGCTTCTTCTGTATGTTGTTTCTTGTTTCCACGGCCGAGTCTTCGTTGACAATCAGGAGCGTCATATCTTCGCTTATCAACTTGCAACTCATACCAATGTTAATGGCAGTCTCTTGTCGATCACCGGTGAGAACCCAGACCTTGATACCAGCTTCTTGCAAGGTATGGATAGTCTCTGGAACACCGTCTTGAAGTCGATCCTCAATAGCCGTCGCACCAAGAAGGTAGAACTCCTTCTCTAGAAGCTCAGCCGCCTTGTCGAGCTCTTCAGCACGATTTCCGCTAACGTTCGTTTGTGCTTTCTCGAATATTTGCCACCACTGCTGGAATTCAGCGTCCGGGATTTCTCGCATTGCCAAACACAAAGTACGGAGACCCTCTGAAGCATATTCTTCGAGATGCTGCAGTGTGAGTTCAACATGTGGATTATCAGAGCTCAATCGTTCGAGGATAACAGTATCGGCACCCTTGCAGTAGCATCTTATTTTACCATCTGGGCATCGGAAGATTGCAGACATTCGTTTTCGGGTGGAGTTGAATTCGCAGACAGCAAGTAGTTCATACTCATATTCTTGACCAGCGACAGTGATTTGGACTGATCTTGGCTTTCGAGCCGTGAATTGGTAGCCCATCATGACTGCTCCTTCAACCAAAGCGCCCTCATCGGGCGAGGCTGCTTGATATTTGATAGCTCCACCCTTCTCTTCCTGTCGTTCCGGAATGACTGTATGGCAAGTTGATAGTAGCGTCAAGAAGTGGTTTATGACCTGGCTGGATTCGTGTGTTTTAAGATTCTCCTTGAGTCGGTTGAAGTCGTGGACTCCAATCTCAACACCATCTTGCATAATCGCTCTTCGGTCCTCTGGGACGTCTTCCGAGTATTGAATACCAGCGATTGAACATTGTTTGAATTCCATCTGATTGCATGTCAAAGTACCCGTCTTGTCGGAGAAGATGTATTCAACCATGCCCAACTCCTCCACCAAACTTGAAGTTCGGCAAACTGCTGGAGTGTCTGTAGGTTCGTAGTACATATCCAGATCGTCGTTGATGAGTATAGCATGCCAATACTTGACCAACTCGATAGTTACGAACAGAGAAATTGGGACGAGTGCAGAGTAGAGAACCCAGTAGGTAAAGATGTCAGAACCGAATTGTTTGAACCTTGTTATGGCATCGTCTGATACCGAATAATTCAGGTAAGCCAATTGCTTTCCTCGAGTGATTCGAATAATCAGATCTCCAATAGAACTTATGACACTGAGGCAAATAAGAATACCAATGAGCAAAAGAACAAGCATATTGAGTTGTCGCTCGACTGCAGTTCGCTTGATGGGGGTGGCTGTGGCATTTCGCATTAATTTTGTTTCGTGTCCGGTGAAAACCACGATACCATGGATCCAAGGAGTGTTTCGCAGGGTAGCACCTCTGAGAAGAAGTTGGTCTGGCTGTAATGGAAGCTCTTTCTCTCCCCCACCAGCAGATAGAGTCAGCGTAGCTTCATAAGTGTACAGGCTACTATTTGGCTGTTCGGATCGAAGTTTTCCTCCAAGTCTGCTCATTTCGCTCGATTCAATAATATCACAAGTTTCCGGTATCGCCTGCTTGATTTTGAGATTCGTCTCTCCATCGAGATTTGCAGTTTCGATATAGCAAAGTCCTTCAGGTTCCGAACTTGCAAGAAGAACAATATCTGCCGGAAATGGTTCTTCTGATTCCACCCGCACAATATCTCCAACCGCAACATTGACCCATTTCTGGTCCACAAACTGTGAGCCTTTGAGCACCCGAGCTCTGGAGTTATTGAGTGACTTGTCTGACGTTTTCCTCCTATAATCTTCCACCAATTCCTTACCCGCAGAGACCGCCAAAACCAGAATTAAGGGGCCGATCGTCGTGTATTTGTTCGTTGGCGAGATATTAGGAATTTGTTGTAAAGCAGCGGTAAATAAGAAGAAAAGATTTGCAAATTTTGAGAATTGCTCGAAGAGAAACTTGGGTAAAAATGTCGCAATGTTGTACTTCGCTGTCGAAATATGGTTGTCGACATATTTGTTTGTAGAGTTCGCCGGAGGATTGTTGAGGTGTATAATTCTCGGGCCAAGGGTTGACGGATCTGGTTTCCCTCTGCCAAATCCAAACTTAAATTTCCCCACGTCGAACTTCTTTGCTGGCGTTTTTGGGGTTGTGGGCGTATTTGGAATAGCACTTCCTCGCGCACCTCCTTCTGTTAAAGGCAGATCCATTTCCGAGTACTCCGGTCCCATCCCCATCATGCTCTTTGCCTTGCCCATCAATCCACCTCCCATGCTCAACACACTATTCCTACTACCCTTCTTGCCCCGTTGTCTCATTGGTAATCCTGATCCATCACCAGGTATTGCGCCGCCACTTTGGTAGTACATATCATTGGCGTCATGGTGATCATCCGGAAAATCGTCCACATCGTCGGCATATCTCTGATAATTTCCCAATCCTGACGTCTGACTATACGTCCTTGTTGACTCTCCGGCTGTGTATGGCCCTCCCGCACTTGGTACTGTTCCTGGTCCACCCGGTAAAGGTCTCGCAGATCCGCTTGCTCCTACAAAATCATCATAGGATACTGATGGGCGGGGGTTTGCTTCATCGTGGTCGGCATTGTAGGCGCGCAAAAGATCATCATCATTTACAGGAGCCCGCTGCCCATTGTTGTATATCGGTCGTTCATCGTCCAAGTCGAGGAGGAGATCATCCCTTTTGCTGCCAGTTGGCTGCCCTGCCATACTCAAGTGTCGCTATGTAAGCCGCGCAGACGTTGGCATCGACCCCTTAATTGCTTGTTGATGGGCGGATGTTGCGCACCGCAGATTCGGAATATTTATGCGATCGTCTCGTCGTGATAATGGGTATTGGGGTTCAAAGGTAAGCCTGCCTTTTCTTAGAGTAGAGCACAGCCCGGTGGTGGTGAAAGGAAGCGTACGTATTATTGCCAGACGCAGAGTATACGAGCTACCAGCCACAACCAGTAGCACAACCTATGACTTTTCGTCGTTCGTGAATGGGATTATTCGGTGGAAGAGTTCGTAGCGATTGTAGTTTGCGCATGTACCAGGCCATTGATATCGTCGAGTGGCTGGCTTGAGAAACTCTCGAGGCGTTGAATCGGCTGTCAGACAATTTGGGTTCTTTGGTGGTTGATTGCTGAGCTCCTTTGCAGCACTGCTTCAGACATCCTGGCCAAGACTTGGCATGGAATATCAGCCTCACCCGCCAGCCTTCTCTGCGAAACCACCGCCACCAACCACCTAAAAACAATTCAGACACTTCAAAATGGTCTGCGCAAAGTGTCAAAAGCTCGCCAAATCTACGACGCTGGCTACACCTGGCGTCAAGAAGAAGAATGATATGTATTATGGTTCCCCAGCTGGATCATCATCCAAGAGTTCCGACAAGACTAAAACATCGGCAACCTTGGGAAGTAATGGTATAGGCAAGGTATGCTGGAGATTCACGGATGCACTAAACTGGGCACTAATAGAACTGGTAGAGCAAATTACTCTCAAAAACGGCAAGAAACCCATACGCCGCCTACTCGAGTTCGTGTACCTCCTGCAAAACCAAGGTTGATCAAGGAAGAACGTATTGTCAAAAGTGTGCATATAAAGCAAATGGTATGTCCTTGGCTATATCTCTTGGTTTTAATGTCACTAATTCCCTCATAGCTTGTGCGATGTGTGGCAAAGCCAGCTCCAAATCTACAGCAGCAGCTCCTGTGATTGCAGGTCAGAAGTTTACTCTCAAATGAACAACTTGGAGTGGGGTGGTTCGAGAATACCATAACTGGTAACAGTGTCACGATTATACGAAGATAGTGGAATGGATACCCAGAAAGCACATAGGGCGTTGGCGTATATGGTTGCGTAAGAGGTTGTATGGAAATGCCTTTCCTGGCAGTTGTCGGCATAGTAAAGGAACATGAAGCATCAGGAGGTGCAGGAATTCAGTGACTGTAGCCTTGAGGCACTTTCACTTCTTCATGTCCTACCACTTTTAGATGGAGCTAATATAAATGAATTGATTTTACGAGTCTTAATTGAACGATTAGGCGAGATACACGATATCAATCTCAAAGGACGGCCTGAAGAACGTAGTATAGCAACATATTTTGTAGGATTCGTTTGTGGTTCCCAAGAAAGACAAAATTGAAGTCGTTAAGCATAAAAGCAAAAACAATCAATTTGCAGTTCCATATAGTAAAGTGATCCTGCGCCTCCAGTCTACCTATAAGCCTATATAGGAAACCCTCTCCCAGACATGACAACCAAGAACCTGACCAAACGCCCAATACCCAACGCTAATAAAACAAAACAACATCTTACAGCCCCAGAGGCGGCACCTCATTCAACAAATTGTCCCAGTTGCCTTCTCCGGGTTCCAATTTTCCCTCCTTTATGACAAGTAACTGTCTAACCCCACAGTAACCCCCTCTATTCGCCATCCTATTCTCATCAACATAATGGCCTTTCTTCGCCCAATAATCAACCCCCATTTCCATTCCCTCTCCAATGACATCTCTCCCAGAAACAAGAGATTCCGAGCTCGATTTCCAAACTCTATCTTGAATCATATCACCTTCAACCTCGGCACGCCTGGTATTGAAGCGTGGCATGCCGGCAAAGTGATTGATGATAGCCTGTGGAAGAGCAAATAGCCTTTCGACTCGTCTTGCAAAACCTAGACGAGATTGTGTTTTTGCGTCGTAGGAAACTCGAACGTTGGGATTCATATAGATACCCTCATCCCATTTATCTTCCGGAACGGGAGACATTGGGAAAGGCGGTAGAGCCATGATATCCGCATGTATCAAACAACACTCGCTCGAATCCCAAAATGGTTCAGGCTCAGACCGGAATCTAAGAGGAAGAGTCGGAACCTCTCTAGTCGTTTTCGAAAGCCCCTTTGCATCTTTCTGTAGATATCTCGCATCAAAAGCTGTCATTCCACCCCAACAACTCTTAACCCTCACAGCATCCTTCCCATCCAAAACATCTTTTCTGCTAATCCCCTCTCCCTCCGCCGAAAACCAAGGGAAGATCGGAACCCCAATACTATAACCCTCCGTATCTCTCGTAGCAAACGTATCATAAAACTTCCACCAAGCCACGAAATCCGTCCCACAAGCAGCCTTATACCTCGCCTTCCCCTCCTCATCAACATTCGTCCCCCACAACAACCTCGCCGCTCCCCCCGCCTCGAAGAAAACATCATTAATAAAAAGCACCTTATCAAACCTCCTCTTAAGCTTATCCAACGGTTGCAAAGCCTTATTCCTCACTTCGGCCAAATAAGCAATCCTCTTGACCCTCTTCTCCCCCGTCGGAAGCGTAGTCCTAGGAATAGCAGCCATATCCAAAGGCTGCATCTCCTCACTAACGAAACTATGTTCGCACTCCAGCATCCCCGCCAGTAGTTCCAGTTTATCTCTCGGCCCCCCATAAATCGAAACGTAAACCCTCTCCTTCCCAATCAACTCCACAAACTCCAGCAATCCCCTCCCCCAAGCTCCACTAATCAACTCCCCATCAATAATATTCGCCGCAATGAAAACCGTCTCTTTCTCCGGGATCGCGAAGGGCAGCGGATTCGTGTAAGACCCATTAAAGGTGAATTGCCAAAGGAGGAAGAGCATGAAGCCTATAAATATGTATATAGGTCTGCAAATCCTACACACCCTCCGAGCCTTGCGCGCGATTCGGAAGAAGGCATTTTGACGGCGGGGGAGAGGCTTGTCTTTAAATTCTTCGGCAGAGTCGTCGATATCGAGGGAGGAGCGTGGGAGGAGGTCGTATTGCGCGGTGGAAGGCATGGTATGGTGGTGTGGTTGTAGAAGCGGTGCGCCTTGGGATGGCTTTGGTGTTTCTTAGATCATGGAGGTTGGGCTTTTGTATGTGCTTGTCATAGGTGTTGCATTCCTTCGAGGATTACGCTACTCGTAAGATAGGTACGTACTTATTATCGGAGGTCGGTCCTTCAGTTACCCCACCAAAATATTTTTGCCATCAAGCTTCTAAAATAAATTACATGCATATTCACCTACGACCTTATACTCCTACCTGCGTTCCACCAACTCAAAATCATTAGAATCTGGCTGTCACCAACCTTGTTAATTTTGAGCTTTGAAGAAGTAGCTGAAGCTCCTTCACACTTCTTCAAACCAGTCATAAGCAGTTTCATTTAATATTTCATGAGATAATATATTCATAGGTAACGTATCTTCATTCCATTCTTCACCCATTAAGCTCATATCATACAAAGGTGGCCGTCCCGCGTGTCCCATGTCCAGTCCAACCTTCTCCAAGTATTGCTCTCCAAAAGGAGAAGAGAAACGGAGACAAAAAACAAACGCTTCGACTACCAGTGACAAACTTTCCGGCCGATGAGGGTGTTGACGGAATGCTCATAAAGTGTAAAAATACAAAGCAGGAAATACAACTATTACGAGTGCGGATACGACTACTAGCCTACTCAATGTCCAATCTATCAGCCTCGTTGGGGATTGGGGGTATGCATTATCGGTTAAAAATCACATTAAAGAGGGGATCGAAAACAAGAATAGGTGAAAGCCTTACGAATCACGCCCGCCGCCAAAGCATCGTGCAAGAAGTCCTCCAATCCAATCAACAAAAACTACCCGCCAAAAGGCCTTCAAGAAATTCCGAGATTTCACATCCTTATTTGAACGGATTGAACTGGGTGTGAGTGGACGATCCGGGGAAGGAGTCATAGCCCGTTGTTTCTTTCTCGATGCGAGCTCTGAACTGCGACCACTCGTTGCGACTGATGTGCTTTCACCAGCATCTGTTGCTTCGGTGAGGTCTGTATCTGTCGTTCTCAGACTTGCTCTTGGAGTAGCTGGCTGTAAAGTGATGCTTGGCCCTTGATCACTAGCAAGAAGCTCATGGTCTTGCTCTTTGCCATGACCAAGCTGTCTTTCACCATTCACGATAAATGGGGTCGATACTGGTGGGCTCATGGCGCTGAGCGAATCCTCTGTAATGCTACGCGTACCTCCTTTGGGGATTTCCTGGGAACTTGTCGCAGGTTCGATGGTAATTGTTGGAGCTCTACCCGCCCGGGTTTCAACCTTTGACTTGACAGGACCAGATGTATCGGTGGTGGCAACATATGGCGCTTCTTTAACCTCAGTAGTCTTTTGGTCCGTGTCGGCATGCTCGGCTTCGGGCGTTTCGTTGGCTGGATATGCAGTAGATTCTTCCTTGCCTTCTTTCTGAAGTTCGGACATAGGAGTGGGGTTTGGGGCCTTCTTATCAGCATCTATTTCTGAATTTTTATCCTGGGTCTTTGGCTGTACATGAGGTTCTCCTGTAGCAACTTCAGAAACTGGTTCGTCCTTCGACGTCTCCGGAGCCAAACTGGAGGGGAGTTGGCTATCGCCGCTATGCTCCGAACTCTCCCCGTGCTTTCTTGTTTCGACCTCTAGATGTTCGCTTTTGGTAGAACTTTTATCATTCCGTGTATCGGTGGGAGAGACTGGTTGGGATGCCTCCGAATCTTCCTGCGTTTCTATCTCCGCTAGGATGGGCTTACGGTCTGCTTCGTCCAATTCGTGCTCCTCTTCGATTGCACCAAGAGATGGTGACCGTTCTTGGGCAAGAAGTCTAGGCGAAGGGCTCGGAAGGTCAAGACGCTCTGGTTGACGACTGGTGGATGGGGAGGTGACTGGAGACTCGTCCGGTGGGAGCCTATTTTCCAGACTCCGGATCTTTTCATAGACCCCTTCACGAGTTGTGGGAAATGATTCCAGGGATGGATCATTGGTATCGATCTCTTCGTCCGTTGTTTGTTGTGGAGGATTAAGCGGAGAGGTATCTCTCGAGCCGCCATTTCTACTTTTTACCACTTTATCCGTTGGACCGGGACATTCATGTGGGAACAGCGGCACTCTCTCATGCTCTGGTGTCGGGGCGTATATGTCCTCGTCTTCAAGACTCAACGGAGGGGAAGGCATTTCAATTTTGGACTATACAAAGTTAGCTAAACCAGCGAAACCAGTAGGCTGTATATAAGGACCAAAAGGACAATCATACCGGCTTAGCTCTATCAAGCTTGGCAGCAACATCAGCCACCTCTACTGCTGTTTCTGAAATCTCTGGAATTGGGGTGTTGGACATGCGTCTATAGCCAATTCGGCCTGCTTCATCATCTGGAATATCCGGGCTTGGTGGCCCATTGTCAAGTTTGGCAGCCGAATCTGCAACTTCTGCGGCAACCTGTGCGATATCTGGAGTCTTGGACCCTGGTGGTGTTTTTGTATTGTCATTTGAGGCATCGGGGAGCTGGAGATGGCCTGGTCCTCCATTAGCAGCTTGACTATCGGGTGCTCCAGGTGAGCCATTCGAATCTTCCTGGGTGGAACTTTTGGCAGGTAAAGACATTTTCTGGGATTCTTCTTGACCCTGGAGGATTGGCTTCTGATCATTGGTCTCTGGAGCAATCTTGGGACCTTCAATTCCTCCAGTTTCACGATCCATAGTTGTTGAAGTTGGAGCCGCTTTGGTATGAGGTAATGTGGCGGGCGAAGAAGCTTTGCTTTGTTCTATTTCGGGGTGATTCGACTCAGGAACGAAGAGAAGGTTATTTTTGTTTCCGCTATCATCGGTTGCTAAAGGAAAAATAATTGTAAGCACTCCCACGTTGCGGTGAATGGGTATTTCGAGCGACGTCATCGATATATCGGGATTCACTGGAGCCTCTACGTACCAGTTGGACTGTCCTCGCAAAGCACCCACCAATCGCCTGGTCCCATCCGAAATTTGTATTGATAGTCTTTTCCCTCCTCGACCTGGATCTCCTTGATGAACTCGGGCGCGCCATCTGTATTGCGCGTATATTGCATCTCTTGCGGCTCCCATGGCGGGCTCGAGAAGGAACCGGCCAGGTAAACTGGCGGTTGGGTACCCGGTTTGGCATACTTGATGGTCACCGAGACGACGCGAGAGGGAGGTGCCATGATGGCATTAGGCAGGGTCAAGACGATGTCTTTTGATTTGGGAATGACGGGAAAATAGCTGGCTCGTGAGCTTGCAGTGGAGGTAGGTAGGTATGCTGAGGGTCGACTAACGACTAAATGATGGAAGGAGCGAAGGAGGAAGTAGGTCCAAGGTCCAAGACTACCTACCTAGACCACGAGTAATCTTTTCCAAAGTGATCTCCTGCAAAAAGTAAGCTGGCTGTTGGAGCAGCACCAGGTCTGTTTTATCCAACCCCGCGCGTGTGTACCGGATGGATTGATTGCAGGTGTGCCTTCACCACCTCCTTGAATACTAACACTCGTATGATTTCTTGCTGGTCAATTGAAAGGTGAAGTGAAAGTGAAAGTGCCCGCGATCAGGAGGTTGTAGGAGAAGAGAAGACGACGCTTGATGCAAAGCAACGCCATGCAACAGGTCTCCTGCCGTCTGTTCCATACATTACTGTACGTCGAAACAAGAATGGAAAGTTGGCCACGCCACTATCAGCCAGTCCAGTCCAAGTTGATGCAGGGCTGACAATGAGAGGACGAGGCTAGTAATTCATGCATATATCAGATACTATACTGCACAATCCCCATCCAATTCAATGATCTTGAAATGTTCACGGGTTGATGGAGAAGTCCAATGAGCCTTCCATCGTCTCAACAAACCCAGAGATTCCCTCTATTCTGGTCGTTTGGTCGTTTGGTCGGCCAGCTGCTTCACACATAACCCGCTGTATCTGCATGTATCTCGCTCGAGCTCCCCCGCACATGCACATGCAAGTTGCAACCAGTCCAGTGTTCCAAGCTCTCACGACCAGTCCAGCCAGTCTCATCTGCATGGGCTGCATGGCGGTTTACATGGGTTTTCCTGGGCAAATCAACTCTCCCCATCGAGGTTGATGCATGCACTCTACACTCTAGCTTATCCTTGCTATAAACACCTGGTTTCTGCCAATCAAGAATCTTAAACTCGATCGGCACGGACTTTCCAGGCAACATCCACTTCTATACACACACCTGTGCTTTTGTCAATGCACGTCCCGAAATTAATTCACATTGACGTCGCCCGATAACTTTGCAACTATTCCTTCCAATGGGATAATGAAGAATATCAGCCATTTTTTTGACCACGAATCTGACCCCTACTACCTCAGGATGGGCCACTTTTTTTTATCGAGAAGACGTTTTCCATTTCTCGTCCTCGCGATCTCATACCTACCCCAACAAACACTGTGGAATGCTGTACGGCGGGGAGATGTTCTATAACCTTCGCTCTAAAGATAGATATTGTGCGACATTTTCCCGGAGCAATTGAGAAGTTTAGCTTCTTATTCTCCTGGGATGTTCGGATAATATTTAAAATCTTCCAAGAACATCTGAATGATTGCGCTGAGTTTTTACCAGTGCATTCGCGCTCCTGTCTTTCACTGCGCACTCGTGTAGCTATATTCTAGTTTCTTCGAAAACATGTCGGCGTCATACGAATACCTCAAGTTGAAGCGCTTTTAGTTTTTCACTACTCACGCTATATCTGGCACTTTCCTTCATAAGGAAACAAGCGTTGGTCAATAAGACTCACTTCCAGTCTTCTATCACAGTCATCCTCGAGGAAATCTACACTGTAATAAAAAGACAAAATTTTCAATTTACTTACCATTCCTTTTCGTGTTTACTGCCGCTTCCATTGTTGCTCAAATGGAACAACCAACTCCCCAGAATGTAGCGACCTCACATCATGGTCCGAAAGACGTCATGGTTGAGAGGGTCAACACATCTACTAGGAAGTCGGGAGATGTTGAACATAACAAGATTGATTCATCCACAAGCCAGAATGGAGAGTTGACGAGAGGATTCACAGCACGACATATTCATGTAAAACCCTTCTTTCCGTCTTCCGTCATCTCATCTCCCCCAAACTCAGTTGACAAGGAGAAAGATCATCTCTCTCGGTTCTAACATTGGCTCTGGTCTCTTCATCGCAACCGGAAAAGCTCTTCATCAAGGTGGTGCTGGCAATATAATTCTCGGATATGCGTTGGTTTGTTCCTTGATTACCGCGGTACTGTCTACTATCGCTGAGATCACGATCGCCTTCCCGACCTCGGGCAATTTTATTGACTATGCAAATCGATTCGTGGACCCTAGTCTTGCCTTTGCTGCAGGATTTGCGGAGTGGCTTGGTATGTAATCTTCGATTTTTGGCTGAGAGGTGTTGAAGTTAATGATTTGCAAGGTTGGACTGGGGTGGTTGCTGCGGAAGCTACGGTGTTTAATATCGTGGTTCAGTATTGGGCTCATGATTCTATTCATAAAGCTGTATGGCGTGAGTATCAAAAGCTTACACGTCTACCCACCAATAACTGACTTCGGTTTAGTGTCCATATTTATTTTCGTTGTTACCGTAATCTTTGCTCTTCCGGTGCGATGGTTCGCATGGTTTGAATACATTGCTTCCCTTCTCAAGATCTCTGCATTCCTACTTGTCGTTGTAGCATCTATTTGTATTCTCGCCGGTGCAGGACCAACAGGGCACGCTCATGGGTCTGAAGCATGGCAATCGTTTCCCATATTCACAAATGGATTTAGAGTTAGTTACACTTCCAAGCCTCCTCTAAATATCCCTCTAACACAACCAGGGATTTTTAAACGCCACATTACTCGCCATATGGGCAACAGGAGACCAAGTATTCACAGGAATCATGGCCGGAGAAGCCATTTCCCCTCGATATTCCATGGCTCACGCCACCAAACTCGTTCCGGCACGGGTAACGTTTGTGTACATCACCGGTACCATTCTGATCAGCTTTCTCGTTTCGGGAAGTGATCCAAGACTTCTAGGTGGATCATCCGCTGCTGCCAGTCCATTCGTAATTGCAATGAATGATGCAGGCATCAAAGGAGTTCCAGATATCATCAATGTTGCAATTATTATCAGCATTGGTTCGGTAGCAGCAGAAGGGATATACACGGCATCCCGTGTTCTTCGTGCTTTAGCGCATGCTGGATTGATACATAAACGCATTGCAAAGGTTGATTCAAAGGGACGACCTAGATTCGCGATTGCGATTACTGTTCTTGTTGCTTTCATTCTAACATATATCAACTTGAGCAGTACGTTACCCCTTCCCATTCCCTTTATCAACTCCTGGCTAATTTATGAGTAGATACCGGTGTACAGGTCTTTACTTGGCTTGTATCAATCATTTCCTCCTCCTTCTTCTGTGTCTGGTTTGTCATAGCCATAATATCCTTCCGTTTCCGCGCCGCAATAAAAGCCCAAAACGATCCTCTTTTCAGCGAGGTGTACGCTTATAAAACATCATGGTGGCCACTTCCTCCTATTTATCTTTTTGGAGGCTCGATCTTTCCGCTTATCGGGTGTATTTATATTGGGATATTGCCTCTGGTAAGTCTCATTTCATCCTTTCCTTAGCCAAAAGAGATGAGTACTGACGAAAATAGGATTCAAAATCTATCTCTGTGTATAATTTCTTCCAGTATATGCTTGGATTGCTACTTATTGGGACTTCGTATCTGGGGTATAAGTTGTTTTTTCGCACGAAGATTGTTGATCCTGCAAAGGCGGATTTGGTTACAGGGAGGAGAACTTTGAGGGAGGAGGAGGTGAGGATGTTGGATGAGTATTATGCAAGGCCGGCGTGGAGGAGGCTGTTTTGTTATTTGCAGCTGTGGTGATGGTGTATATTGCTCTTTTCAATCAGCAGAGTCTGAAGGAATCATGAATGTGGGCTTGATGTATCTTCAACTGTCCCAACAAACTTAGGTTAATTCAATCACAAGGTGGAGGGTGAGAAAAATGTATTCACTCTTTGTCAGTTGCGCATTTTTGCGCGCCTTGGTGAATGAACGAATATACCTAGTGAACTCCGCAGCTGGGGTCCTGAAAACAAAATTCCCCAATTGTGACAAATAATAAGAAGATTACTTCTTGAATTGCTGAAACATTGAAAAAAAAAAACACGTGGCCCTTAGAAGTTGCAAGGACCCATGTAACTTTAATATTATCCCTAAAGGAGTGATAGAGAGTATTCAAATCAGGTAGACCTGAGAATTTGATTGTCAGGTTCTAGATTGCGAGATACCGATTTACCTCCGCTGTACTTCCCCCCACTACATTTTGCGTACAAGTAGAGTTTGCGATGGAGTGGCATGAAAGATAATTATTGCTCGCTTTCATAATCGGATTACCACTGTCTTCTAAGTGCTTGCCTGTAGGCATTGGATAAAATGGTTCCGTCCACTTTCCATGGCATTGAAAAAGAAAGACTTTGGACAACCCTTTTTTCACCCGTGGCCAGCCCAGCTACGATTAGATGAATGACCACGGAGTACGCCTCACCGAACAACCCCTTTTTTTTTCTTTGTATATATGTAGCGAAAGATAACTACTTGTAGCTCGGTGAAGTTCTGTGCCACAATGTGAAATCTATGTCAGCACAAAAGCATAGAAAGAGGCAGACAATAGAGATGAGGGGATCGTATGTAGTTGGGCATGATGTGTGGACCACCAGGTCCATGTGCCATGCTGGCGGCGTCCCGTCAGCGCCCCATGCTTGCTTCCATTACAAAAGCAGCAGCCATCCTAGTCTTCCTTTAACAGCGGTAGTACTTGTACATACTTCAGGTTCGTACCTGCCTACCAAGCTTATTGTCCCAAGTTTCTAGGGTAATGCAAGTCAATTAACCTAAATGCTTAGGACAATCTAATATCAACCCAGATAGCGTGGAACAGTGAAGTTCGATTGTCCCAATGTATTTGCGTAATATCTTGTACTGCCGCCTTTCTTGTCTACTGCGAGCCAGACTACAGTGGGAAACTGCACCAACAATATGTATAGTGCCATTTTCAACTGCATCAAAATAGTCAATAAAATAATCAAAGGAAAGTATCTCACTCTCCAAAATGCTCCTTTGCTTATCAGAATTGCTCCTGCAAAGCGTTTCGGCGATATACATGGCCCTTACAGTGATTCCTGCCGCTTTTCTGATGACAGAAACGGACCGCTCCTTAGCGCAACTGCAGCGTACCTTTCCGTCTTCCACCCCTTCCACCCATCCAGACGGATACTTCTTACAATACAAGTCTTCTTGCTTCGCCCATCACCCTCAACTTCTCCCTCAATCTTCAACTTTCCCCCAAAATCCCGGGCCAGCCATATTACAAAAAACCTCTTCAATACTTGCACTTTTTGGTGCTCTATCAAGTTCCTGGTGCATCCTCATTCGAGTTTCCCAAGGAATTGGCAGCCTCGTCCCGTCTGCCCTTGAAGGCCGCTTGATATTTCCCACCAGCGCGCCGGAACACCACACAAAAGAGGCATTGCCAAACCGAACCACGCCTGTTTACAATCCTCAGTGACATCTAGGCGAAAACCGAAGTAAATACACGCTCTGATGGGCCCATATTTACTTACCATCGTCCGATAACCTCTCACAGTCTGGCGCTTCTCGCATCTCGATCCTGCGGGAGGCGCTTCCTGTTCCCTTAGCTACCATTTGTGGCAAGAACTCGCCCGTGGGAAACGAACGACATGACCAAGGCTTCTTCTCGCCATTCGAGCGCTACAGCCTCTCCCAAAGCTCCCCGGACAGGCGATGGTGGGAATGGTGGAGATTCGTTGATGGTGGAAGGAGAACAAATGCGCAAGTCCCCGCCGAGGATTCCGCAGAACGGTTTCACTTCAGCGAACAACAGCTCGTCAACTAAATCCGACGCTCAAAATGCAATCGATGCACCTACTGTGGAATCACAGCCGGAAAAGTCGAGTTCGAATTCCTCGAATCCACCCACGAAGGAGACCGAGGGAGGCGACCACGGCGCCGAAGTTCAGTATGGAACTCGATCGCGCAACAGAGCAGGGAAACTGAGGCCCAATTACGCCGAAGATAATGGAATGGATGCAGAATTTGAGGTCGTCCCAGCTGGAAAAGAGAAACCAGGGCGCAAAGCGGTACAGGCTGCCGAGGCGGCCTCATCCAACGGACCAGATGCTGGAAAATCTGTTATACCAGCCCTCACTCCGGAATCTGAGCAGCAAGCAGCCCAGTCTCATCACCACAAAGACCCAATACCCGGCACTTCTACCTTTTCTGCACATCCGGCACCTGCTCCGCAAACCAAGAAGAGAAAGGCCGCGAGCCAAAATGCAGCAGCGGCAGCTCAAGCCTCTTCAAATAACGGACCACCAGCTGTAACTCGGAAAGCTAGTATGGCCGCGCAAGTTGCCGCAGGCGCTCGAGAGACCAACATGCTAACTTTCGAAAATTGTGGGGGAAGATTACAAGACAATAAACTTGTAGCAGACGACGGGACTGTTCTGGGAGTCAATGGTAAGCTGGACTTCAGGATTTTGCTTAGCAAGTCAAAAAACACTCCGAAAACTGACAAAATGTATAGATCATGTATACCTCATTTGTGAACCCCCGGGGGAGCCGTACTATCTCGGCAGAATCATGGAATTCCTTCATCTCGACAATGACAGCTCGAAACCAATAGATGCGCTGCGTCTCAATTGGTATTATCGAGCCAAAGATCTCGGCAAAAGTGTCAACGATTTTCGTCAAGTCTTCGCATCGATGCATTCTGACGTTAATCCACTCACTGCGCTTCGTGGGAAATGTGAAATTAAGCACAAGAGCGAAGTGGAGAACCTGCAAGATTTACGGAAAACTCCAGATCACTTCTGGTTTGAAAAGCTCTTTGATCGTTACATTCATAGTTTTTTCGACGTCATCCCGACAAGATTGGTTATCAATGTGCCAGCCAATGTCAAAAAGGTTCTTGACGAAAGATGGAAATACATCATTGTGGAAGCGAATCGTGTCAAATCATTTACTACCCCATCGAAATCGTGTAGGCGATGTGGGGAATACAGTTCCAAGTGAGTCTAAACCATCAGCACCACTAAACACGTCATCCGCCTACTAACAATATTACCAAGGGATGATGCTGTTGACTGCGCCATATGCTCTGAGACTTACCACATGAGCTGTGTCAGTCCTCCACTGTTGAAAAAGCCCACCCGCGGGTTTGCTTGGGCTTGCGGGCCATGTAGCAAAGCCCAGGCGAAAAAGCTAGAAGCGCGAAATACGCCCAATATTGCGGATTTGGCAGACGACGATGAACTCAACGAGGGGGAGGAGTCTCCGGCTGCCACTGAAGTTGTTAATAATACTGGACCAACCAGCCCGGCTCGTTCTATAAATCAGGATGATTCACTTGTTGGCACCAACAAGCAGTCCCAACAAGCAAATTGGCTCTGGAGGTACTTGGGTCAACATTGCAAAGTGACGGATGCTCTAGACCCCGACGACCGTCTGCACCCCAGAGCAAGCTCTCGTGTCAGTAAGATGCATCAAGTCACTGTGCCAAATTGGCCGGGAAGACCAGTGGAATATGTCAAGGTGGCAGAAGTGAAGCGAAAATACGTGAAAGGCGGGGCCCCGAAGAAGGAAACAAAGCAAACCAAAGATGCCGCCGCTGCATTAGAGGCCGAAAAGCGTGCAAGGGAGAATCGACCAAAGTGGGTTATGGACGAACCGCCTGGATACACCATCCGAGGGGAGGACTACGACAATGATGATCCCAGATGCACCGCTAAACTTCTTTACAAGGCACCGCAAGCCCAACAATTGGTACCTGTTCCTGATGATGACAACGATATTAGCATGGAGAACCTCGACGAAGCTGCCCTCAATGACATGATAAAAGATTATGTCGACGAAGCAGTTTCTATTGCAAGACCACTCTACAACATACCCGAAAAAAATACAACCAATACTATGGATGTTGCTCTACAGACACTTCAGTCGAGCGGATATGATATGAAAAAGGCGTTGGAGGCGATGAAGAATCTCGACAAGAAGGTGTTCAAGGAACCGGAACTCAGCCCTCTTGAATCAAAGAAGTTTGAGGACGCCGTCACTAAATACGGCTCAGAATGGCACAGCATCAAGAAACATGTCAAGACTATGAGTGCTGCGAACGTAGTCCGGTATTACTACACCTGGAAGAAGACCGACCGTGGCAAGCAGGTGTGGGGCAATTATTCTGGAAGAAAGGGCAAAAAGGAGGCCAAACAAGCAGAGGCAACGGCTGCCCCAGGAAAGCTTCAAGATGATGTTGCTGATGAATACGACGATTCTGCATTTGACAACGACAAAGCCTTCGTTAAGAAGAGGAGATTCCAGTGCAAGTTTTGTACCACGAGACAATCACGACAGTGGAGGAGAGCTCCGAATACAGCGGCTGGAAGCATGATATCTGAAGCAACAGGTGCCAAAGCAACCGGAAAAGACAAGAACAACACCCAATTGATGGTCGCTTTGTGTCGCAGATGTGCTGAGCTGTGGCGTCGATATGCAATTCCGTGGGAGGACCCTGACGAAGTAAATAAAAAGATTGCACAGGCAGGAGGCAAAGCTTGGAAGCGTAAGATTGACGAAGAGCTTCTAAGGGAACTCGTAGCAGCGAATGAAGTTACCAACGTTCCTGACAATCCTGTATATGCTGGTCCATCGTCTGCGGATGGCACGCCAATTCCGACTATCCCGCCTGTACAAGCAGAGCCGCCTAGGAAGAAGGCGAAAACTGTGCCCGAGCCGGAGGTCGCCAATCCATTCATAGAGCCGGCTGTAAGTCAAGCCCCAGTTCAAAAGAAAAAGGCACCAGTGGAGAAGCCACCTCCACCACCACCTCCGCCTCCCGAGCCACCTAAGCCAAAGGTACTTCCCTGCGCCATATGTAACAACTTGCCTCCCGTCGAAACGCTTCTCGCTTGTAAAGAATGCCGGTTGTCAGTCCATCGCCAATGTTACGGAGTTGTGGGCGATAGGAGTCCCAGTAAATGGATGTGCGATATGTGCTCCAACGATAAGAACCCCCAAGTATCTATTGTAAGTACCTAATCAAAGTCTATATATACACCTGAAACTGACACCACCAGCAATACAAATGCATGCTATGCCCTGTCGAGTATACAGAACGAGATTTTGTGGAGTTGCCACCTACTAAGACCACGCATAAGAAGAAGACCGAGAAGGATCGCGAGAAGGATCGCATAGAACGTGAGGGTGCATTGAAAGCTGCAGAATTCTTCCGGAAAAAACAAGAGGAATTCAGCAAACCTGTCAATCCTAGGGAGCCTCTCAAGCGGACCGCCAACAACAACTGGGTTCACGTTACTTGCGCTGTATTCACCCCTGAGGTCAAATTTGGCAATGCGAAAGCTCTTGAGCCATCGGAGGGCATTCCGTCTATAGCGTCAGCTCGGTACGACGAAATATGCAAGGCATGCAAAAAGAAAGGGGGTGCGTGCGTGGGATGCCATTCTTGCAAAGCTCCAGGTAAGTAATGTAATTATAACCACCAGAATCACTACTAACATTTTTAGTGCATGTGGAATGTGCACATCAAGCCGGATTTGTCCTCGGGTTTGATATTACTCCGGTGAAAGGATCGCGAAGAGATCAATCCAACATTGTGACTATTAACGGAGAAACTGGTATCATGGTCGGCGCAGTTTGGTGCAAGGAGCACGTACCAACCAAGCTACCTGTCCATGAAATTGGTGATCTGGTGGACGGCACTGATATCAATGCACTTCAACTTTACGTTCAAAAATATAAGCAGGCTGACTTGGGGTTGACTGGAACTGTTCGCAAAGCAACCCTCGTCGACCAGTCCACCAAGGTCATCATCAATCCTGCATCTGCACCTCCTCCCACAAACCGCAGGACCTCTACCGCCAATACTAATGGACACACGACCAATGGTCGAGGTGCTTCGTCGGCTATTAAAGTTGATGATTTTTCCAAGGATTCGTCCAGCGCTTCTCCAGAAAAGATCTGTGCTACCTGCGAGACGGACATCAGTCCAAAATGGTGGCCCTTCCCTCCGGCCGAAAACAACATCCCTAATGGTCAATTTACTGGCGAGCCCCAAACCAATGGAGTGCATGTCAACGACTCTCAGATTCCTCGCGACTCACTCTTGAATGACAGTGCCGGACATGCTGCCCTTGCTGCTGCTGCTCTACATCAGAACACACAGCCAGTACCCCCAGAAGTTGTCGAATATCAATGCCACAAATGTCACCACAAGAAGCTGAAAAGAGAGCCTTCACCTCCACCTCCCCCCGCGGCTCCTCCAATTCCTCCCCCACCTCCACCAGTGGCTCAACGAGAAGAACGACCTCCAAATGCTATGCCACAAAACATTGGGGCACCTATACCAGATCAGGAAATGCCACCTACGATACCTCACTCCAGTCCGTATGCATGGGCCCCCGCACCATCATATCCAAGCAATACACCATATAGCTGGCCTCGACACTCGCCTGCTACGCAAGCTGTAGGACTTGTGAACCACTTGAATAGTGCTCACTCACCTCGGCTACCGCCTGTGGCACAGCAACCACTAAACGGACACAATCAAATCCGACAATCTGTCTCGAATGTGGCACCTTCGCCACATTCAAACGGCCACCTAGGCCAACTCCCAAATGGGTATCCTCCATCACCTCATAGTAGTATGAGTCCCTCGATGCACATGCAGAATGGCACGTATGCTTCGTATGCCTCTTCTACGCGTCAACCACCGCAACAGTTGACCAATGGAGGACCTCCGCCTCGTGCCCCTGAACATCCTTTCTCTAACAACAATCCACCAATGCACCACCGGCAGTCATTTTCGCAACCGCAGATGAGTCCTCCGCTTCATAGGGACCATGTTCAGTCTCGTGAAAATAACTTCCAACCGCCACCACCACCATCAAATGCCCGACAACCAGATGGCCAGGTCAACGGTGGTGCAAGTGCGAGTCCATCATTACGTAACTTGTTGTCATGAAAGAATCAAGATGAGCAAGAAGATATGAATTGTATTAAAGTTCTTTTCCCCTAAAATATTCGTTTTTTTTTATAGATGTTGTCATCTTTTTTTCTTCTGGCATGTACCAGATAGAAGGCAGCTTCAATGTTGATGGATACCTGGGACTCTCTCTGTTTGGGAAATTAAGCGTGGCGTTAGAGATGATGGGGTTGTACAGTAGAAAACTGGTGTCCTTATTGTTTATTTGGGGCGTAGGATGTTCACATCTGCGCTGGAATGAAGTGTTAGTGTGTGGTATGAATGAGAAATGTTGATTGTACTATAATTTTCATCTAGTCTTTGGCCTCTCGTTTGATTTATCGTGATCTGTGATTGTATTCATTGAGGCCCGATGAGTTGTGGGTGTAGCAATACTCACTGCCTTCTTTTCCGTTTGCGTTTGTATCTCTTATCTTGGTAAAGATTGCACAGCATTGTCATAACAAGAACAGAGGACTTGAGCATGAGGGGATGGATACCAGGGTGTCGATTTGAGGTGGGGAGGTCGCCATACTGAAGGCCCTTCCCATCTCCTCCCAGATGGTGTGTTACTTTTTCTTGTCACCAAGCACCGAGGAAAATTACGAATCACATAATCAAATTCCATTTTGTAATATAAGAAAGCTTGTATCTTTCACTCCCAAACGCCATACGGCTATCCTTCTAGATATGGGTATCACTGCATCCATCAACCCAACTCCCAAACCCAAACCTCAAACTCCAAACAAAAATCTTCTCATCCCATCCGTCCAGTTCCTTACTTCCCTAACCCCTCATCCCCTTGAAATACCCACCTTTATGATGCGGTCCCTGAATATTTTTCATCACCTTCGACCCCTCTATTCCCAAACCATCAATACCTTGACCAACACCCTTTTTGAATCTGATATTCCTCATAGGTTCTGTTTCTGGGTCTGGTTCCGGGGGTTCCTCTATATCTTCAACCTCTTCAAACTTCCCCTTTCCTTTCCTTTTATCTTTTTTGCGCCTCTCGTTTTGGTTTTTGTTCCTCCCCCCATCTCGCTTCTTTGGGTGAGAGGGCTTTTTTGTCTGGGGTTTGCTCTTCGGAGTCGGTTTCACAAGCATTACTTCCGAGGGAGAATTTTACTATCCTTTTTACTCTTTCTTGGGTTTTGTGGTGGTGGTGGTTTGTTGGATTGGTCGTGGGGGGTGAGGGGGTGGGTGTTTTTCTCGGGTGTTGTTGAGGAGTTCGTCGTTTTGTGTGAGTGGGGGATTGGCGGTGGTTTTTTATTGGGAGCTGAGAGGATTCTGTTTTTGGGTGTCAGATTTTGTGTCTTTTTAGGTGGGGTGGAGGGTGGAGAGCGGAAGAATGCAAGTTATGGGTGAAAGGAGTGAGAGGAGTGAGATGAAAGTATGAGTTCGTTCAGAATAAGATCCAAAAATGTGAGGCAGAGGAATTTGACAAAATACAAGACTAGCAAAACGTGAGATAAAAATGAGATACCTGTACTTCTATTAAAAACCTCACCAAAAAGAGCAGTGGACATAGCTTCTTCTATACTATCCTTGATTTCGACAATTGATGAAGCAGAGACTGATGTCGCAGCTGTAGAGACACTCAATTGAGAAGTGCCAGAATTAGTTTGTAATATCGGGCGTCTTGTTGGGTTTGAAGTTTTGAACTCGCTCTCGTGGCTGGATGGAAATACGATCTGAGGAACCTCGTATTTCCGATATCCCGGGGAAGAGCAATGATTGTAGAGAGACATTTTTGTATGTTTCTCTGAAGCTAATTTTGTTGACTGGTGTTTTTGTAAAAGGGGGAGAAAGAGCAACATGAATATGGGGATAAATTCAATATACACGGTTTGAAGTGTATATGCCGATACGGAAATATCTCTTTCGATTGAGAAGCCATGCTGGCAAGAGACTGGAATTTCGAAATCACAATTATTGTGATGTAACTATGAAAACCGATTTATACGAGCGGATTGGGGGAGCCAATGGTTAGTTTGGTCCGCTCCACGAACTAAAGAGTAACGGTCGTTAGTGAGCTCGAGGAGACCGCAACTGAGGGTCATCTCCAGAGTGGCGAAGTTCCTAGTATCTAGAGTTTGAGCGACTTATTTCAGTTTTCTGTTGTTGTTGCGTTCGCAAGGTACACTGAGATGAAATTGAAAAATAAGGGCATAAAAAGTGATTCACAATGACTTCATTACTTTACCTAGTGACTAGCCCAAAGAGAACAGACATGAATTGACACGTGGAAACCGACCATCTAAACCAATGCCACTAATTTAAGAAGTAAAATCGGCACGACACAACTTCAACATGAATTTCTCTTCTTGAATCTCGCTTAAACTTCCCTGACACTTCACAGACCTCAAATATCTCGCACTCCCAGTCCTTTGAGAACATTAGTACTAAACATTACCACCCCAATCTAAGCCCCCCAAACTCCCCAAATCTCTTCAGCGACCTTTTCCGGTTGCGTGATAGGAAATTCATGGCCTCCTTCTAAGACTCGCCACTCCACGTTCTCCTCGCCAATCGCAGCCTTTGCATCTTCTTCTAATTCTGCTGGGATACTATTATTCATCAGCATCTGTTTCTTGGAGGCACAAGCCAGGGAAGATGCAGCGAAGGGCCTTCAACATACATTATTGGGTCACTTTTCCCTACCAAAATGACCACAGGTATTCCCAAAGTTCGAAGTCGCTCCCAAGTTTGCGTATGGCCACTGATACTACTGTATCTTATTGAACTTGTGAAACTTCGGATGAAGCCTTTGTTGTGTTGGATTTGCCACTGTTGGATTCCGTGTCAGCTGTTATTCAGGGTATTTTTTCGTATATCACCAGAGTCGTGGGATTTTGTAAATCCCGACCGACTTTCGAAAAGAAGTCATGCAAGAGAGACACGCTTCCAGGAAGCCCCCTCTCTTGTTCCTTCAAAAAAAAAATTTCGGACAACGGTGAATATTGTTTGAAAAAGCCTCGGAGAATATGAAACCGAATTTCTTGATTCTCCTAAACTTCCCCAAACAATACTTTTGATTGTCCCAGTCTTTTTCGAAAAATTCAAAATTGAAGCAGGTGCACGCTGAGCAATTGATGGAAGCTCTTACCTTTACAGCACTCGCCACCGTCAAATTCGGCTTATCCTTATTCAAAGGCACACTATTAAAATGAGGATTGCTCTCCCCCGTAACCTCCGCAACCACAGCATTCGCAGCACCAGTAGCCGCATTCTCAACCGGTTTCTTCCCCCTTAACTTCTCCACCGAATTCGACCCCTCAGGCCCCCCAGTAAGCTTCCTCCTAATACTAACCTCCAGAATCCTCTGTGGAATCAAACCATTGTACACCAATTTTGAAAAATACCCCAGATGATAAGGACGCATTAGCCCAGCAGGCGCAAGTAAAGCCAGTCCTTTCACCAGTTTCGGGAAGTAAGCTGCGAAATCGGCTGCGATTCCTCCTCCTAGGGAGTAACCGATTATGTTGAAGCCTTCTGGTGTCCAAGAGAGAGGGGAGGATGTGAGAGCGAGAAGGATTTCAGTGGTGTAGAGACGGGAATCGTGGGGGAGGTCGGAACTATCCGAATAGCCTCTTCCCCAGAGATCGAGGAGCATTACTCTGCATTTTTTCTCTGAGACTAGGACGCGGGAGAGAGAACCTAGGGAGACGCAGGGAGTGGAGATTCCGTGGATGAGGAGGACTTTTTGGCCGGTTTCTGGGCCCCATTCGTAGACTCTTATTGTCCCGTACTGTTCTGGATGTTAATGAAGGGGCCTTTGCGAGGTTTATTCACGAGATGGATGTTGTCTTTGGGGGCTTCTTGAGGTTTGGGGGAATCACGAACCGGACTTTCGACGTCCCTTGCTCCTGGGAAGATGTCTGGTGGGTAGGGCAGAGCTTCTTGTTCTTCTTTTGAGAGACTGGGGAGGAGAGAGGCTCTGGGACTAGGTATTATTTTTGGTGGGGTGGGATTTAAAGTTCTTTTGGCGAGCGTGAGAAGAGCAAGCGTTGCGACGACTGTTGAAGTAATGAGAAGGCTAGTGTGAGGGGAGGGCACTGAGTCCAAAAGGTCCCCTTTCATCGTGGACACTATTTGCTCTTGCTTGGGGATTTGAAATCAACGACTGGAAAAGGTACAAATAACTTGGAATTAAGTCGGTATGCTCGGATGACACCTATCTTGGCCCGAAAAGGTGACATGGGAGATAAACGATCGCGCCAATCGGAGGAAGTAAAGTCTGATAGCAAGCACATTTTCCAAACTTACATCGCAGGTTCATAGACCAATATAGAAATGGCATCCATTTAGGAGAAAATCAAAGGTACGTCTGAGTACCCGTAAGTGATTTCCCGGAAAAAGCTGTCACAACTTCACCAGTGCATTGAGCCGAGGCTGCGGAATAAATAACGGATGACAAGCGGACCGGTATTCCCAGCATCGGCGTGTAACCGGACTACAACGGTTCCTCTTGGTTCCTCTTGCTCTCTCCACTACCTTAGAAGCGTTCCAACTATCCGGCAACCAAGATTTGTCCTTGTAGACAAGCTTCCTTGATGCTACTGATCGCTTACTGATTTCTATACTGGTCTACTCGGGGCGTAGGAAGAATTAATGCGCACTGCAAATAATTCATTTGCGTCACCTGAGCAAGTTGAAACATCGACGGTTACAGTTGTAGACCCTGTCGCACAACATTTTGCCTCTTCGCCCCTCCTGGGTCCTGGACTGGATTGCCTCAGCCAGTGTTCGAGGGCTTCCCGCCAGCGCGGAGAAAGCGGCATCCGTTATAAAAGTCCATTTAGACGGCTGCTCGGGAAGCGGTTATTGGTGTTGAAGGAGTTTGAAATCCTGAGCTTATAGGTACGATATACAAGAGTTCGGTCAAATTTACTTGGGTTCCCCCTTAAACCCGCCGCACCTCGCGAATGGGAGCCAAACAAGGCTGTCGGGTGCGAAAAGCGGCCTGAAGTAGGCCGGGTGGAGTGGTGGCCCGGAGAACAAACAACCTACAGAAGCTTTCTGAAGATTTTAGCTAGCGAAAAGTCAATCGGGAGGGAAACGATGATTGGAATGCCTTCAACAATTAAATTTGTGCCTTTCAATAATCCTAAGCCATTCATTGTTCATAGCATTGTCCATATCAAAGCAAGTGCTTCTGATTCGGTCCACGAGCAGAGGCTTCATCCACCGATCGCCGCTTTATAGATGGGCGGCTCCTCAACCCCATCCATTCAGCGCTAATGGAACCACCTAGGACACCAACTCCCTCTATCATACAGCCTCTGTTGACGACCGACCTCCAAATACTGTGCTGTGCAGCAAACCTGCAGTCCAAGTCGACCTCGAAATCCTTCACCATTACTCGTCACAGGTAGACCGCCTGCTACAAACTTCCCCTACCCCCTCCGACGCTCTGCGCTTTGCCGCGAGGCTCGAGGCTTGAGGCACGGTGAAGAGAAAGCCTCCCTCGACTGCTCCAGCACTCATCAACCTCGCGATATCCCTTTCTTTGGACCCTTTTCTGTCTGCATCTGCGATCTGTACGTACCGCCCCCTCTCCCCCTCGCGCGCGCTCTCGAGAGAATTGTCGCTGAACGCGTTGGTCTTCGCAGGTCAATTTCCTTTACGATACCCCGCGGCGGCGACCAAGACCAAGACGACGACGACTCGACCCGATCTCACCCTTTTACGTTGAAATACATCGGACCAGCATCTTAAGCGACCCAACTCATCGTTCGCAAGAATGGCTTCACAGAACAGGTACGTTACCATTGGGCACTCGCACAGATCACCATTTGTTACAGTTTGTGGAAACACAGGGGACATCAAGTGGACCACTAAATCCGCTTCTGCATGGTTGGGTTAAACTCAAACTCGCCTTCACTCATGCCGTGAATCATCTTTCCTTTTCTCATTCTTCTTATTGTTTCCCCAACTTTCAACTTTTACCATTGTCTCTATTGAGCTTGTCAATTAATCATTGAACATGTTGATAGTATCTACACGCCTGGCCAGTTCATGAACCCTGGACCAGCGCCACGACCCCCAACAGAACGACCTCGACTTGCCCTCACGCCCTCTACCGCAAACCTTCCAGGCAACATGTCTCAAATGAGCATTAACTCTCCCATTACTCGGACGGCCACCTCCACGTATACGGGCTCTACGGTCTCTCTCCCGCTTGCCCGACAACAGACCAATATGGATGGACAAGGTGGTGTAGCAGTGATTAAAGAAGGGTGGGCTTCGGTCAAGGAGGGGAAGAACTTTATCAGTCCATGGAAACAAAAATGGCTCATATTACGAAAAGAGGCACTCGACTTTCACAAAACTGATGGCGGCAAACTGGCGTACCAAATAGTGTTGAAGGATGTACTGGGCGTCTCCCGTGTCGAGGCAGCAGGCACAATTTTTGAAATCAAAAGAACTTTAAACGGCAGCTCAAACAACCCCGGAGACGATGATGGTCAAGGCTCGAAAACTCTTCAAATAAAGGTCAAGGGCGATGATGAACTATACGATTGGATCGACTTCATATACGCAAGGTGCCCTGGAATGGGTGGTGTTAGCAACCCAACCAACTTTAGTCACTCTGTCCATGTTGGATTTGACCCTCAAACTGGAGAGTTTGTTGGCCTACCTCCGGAATGGTCAAAGTTGCTCAACTCATCAGCCATCACCAAGGAAGATTATGAGCGTAACCCACAAGCAGTCTTCGAGGTCTTGGAGTTTTACTCAGACATTACCCAGCGAGCACAAAACCCAAACCAGTTCCCAAGTCTCACACCAACACCACCTGCCTCCGGAAACCAAAATAAACAATTGGGATATGCGGGCCCAGGAAGTATGGGTGGTATGGGAGGTACAAGCATAGCTCCCCAACGGCCTATGCAAAACCAACAACAACGCAATCCCAGTTATGGACCTAATTCTTCTTCTCCTCAACCACGCCGACCTACCCCTCCTGAAGCCACCCAGCAGCGCCAGCAGATGCAACAAATGGCCTCAAACTACGTCAACCCGCAAGCGCGTGATGACCAACGTCAAAAACAACTCGAGGCCCAGCAACGCCAGCAACAGCAAGAGAGGGAGATGGAACAGCAAAGGCGAGAAATGGAGGAGTATAATGCATCGCTACCCAAAACCCGAACACCAATTGCTCAGCAAGAAGTTGGTGGATATGGAGGTGGTGGTGCTGGCCCAGGACCCGATCGATACAACCCATCCAGAGCAGCCCCTCCCGCCCCACGCCAACCTCAACAAGCACAAGCTCCCGCATCGCTCCGATCCCAAAGACAGGCACCTTCCGCGCCTACTCCAAACGGACAACCCCGCCCTCAAATCTCCAACCAACAAATCCCCGCACCACGAGATCAAAATGGTGGATCTCGCTCACCAGCAAGACCAGAGCAGCAAAACCAACGACCTCAAGAACCCCGGTACCAAAACGGTGGATCTCAACAACAACCTCAAGCTCGCCAGCCACAACAAAATGTCCCACCATCTCGACTTCCTGCTCCTGTTAACCAAGTCAAGCCACTCAATGTTGGAAATAAGCAACCTGCCAATAATGGCCCTTCAAGCGATGCAGTCAAGGCAGCGGAAGCCGCCCTCACTGCCAAACCACCAGCGGCTGAGCGCCAAAAGGATGTCCGCATGTCTACTATGAGTGAAAGTGAAGTAATGGTAAAACTAAAGGAGGCTGTCTCAAAGGATGACCCCAACATGTCTTACTCGAAGCAAAAGAAGATCGGTCAAGGTGCCTCAGGTTCCGTTTATGTGGCCAAAGTTAAGGAGAATCCTTTGTCTCCAATTGCAAGAGAAGTCATCCGACAACAAGGCAGCAAAGCTCAAGTCGCCATCAAACAGATGGACTTGGCGCACCAACCAAGAAAAGAGTTGATTGTTAACGAGATTATGGTCATGAAGGACAGCAAGCACCCAAATATTGTCAACTTTTTAGATGCTTTCTTAAGGAACAACTTCTCCGAGTTGTGGGTTGTTATGGAGTATATGGAGGGTGGTGCTTTGACTGATGTCATTGACAACAACCCAACCATCACTGAGGACCAAATCTCTACTATTTGTCTCGAGGTAAGTTGTTTGGATATCTTTGTTCTATACATACTAACAATGACTAGACCTGCCGAGGTCTTGAGCATCTTCATCAACAGAGCATCATTCACAGAGATATTAAGAGTGATAACGTTCTACTAGATGCTCGTGGAAATGTTAAAATTAGTATGTTTACCCCCCACAGTAGAACCCACGTCAACTTTTTGCTAACTTCTCCTCTTTAGCCGATTTTGGTTTCTGTGCAAAACTCACCGAGTCGAAATCTAAGCGTGCTACCATGGTTGGTACTCCATACTGGATGGCTCCCGAAGTTGTCAAACAAAAGGAATACGGCCCCAAGGTCGATATCTGGTCTTTGGGTATTATGGCTATTGAGATGATCGAATCCGAACCACCATACTTGAATGAAGAGCCACTCAAGGCACTTTACCTTATTGCAACCAACGGAACACCCCGTTTAAAGAAACCCGAGAAACTCAGCAAGGAATTGAAGGCATTCTTGTCAGTCTGCCTGTGCGTCGACATTCGAAGCAGAGCATCCGCCAACGAGCTTCTCCAACACGATTTCTTGAAGCATGGCTGCACCCTGGGGAGTCTGTCGGATCTGCTGGCATTCCGAAAGAACGGCAAATAAATCGAAAATTACAGCTTTGCTCGTAGCATATTGGCGATTTGATTTTTTCAATATTCCGGAAGGTTCCTCGCGTTTTCGGCGAGGGCTATGCATCAAAAAGAATTCATGCTGGTCATCACAGTATATATGATTCACATGAGTTTTTTCCTGGAGTTTGGGGTGGGGTGGCCATAACTTTGCCTTTTTTTCGGTCAGGATTCACACACGCAGCCTTTTTATTTACATTCTCCAGCGTCATGGTTTTTTGCTTTAGTCCAAAAGACTACTTTTTTGATTTCGTGATGGCTTGTTACTTTCACATAAAGGACGGGTCATACAGGCAGATTAGGGAAAAAGGGGAGAGAGTTTAAGAAAGAAAGAAAGAAGAAAGAGATTCCAGCCTTTGCATTTGTGTCTGTTTTATGAAATGTTGTTTTTTGTTTTCTTTTTCCTGTTATCATTGTGTTCTCTTCTAATGTCCTCTGAGAACAAGTTCATGGGCCCTGAGATTGAGAAGGTTGAATGAAAAAGGGGAGGGGAGGGCTTAGAGGAAGGAGTTTGATGCATGATACAACTGACAAGAACGAACGTTAAATCTTAAATGAATAATGTGATCAATGCTATTTTCTGTTCATAACTTCCTTCTTCTTTTGTGTGAGGAGGTCAGAGTAAATGATTGTAGACACTTGCCCCCATACCATCAAACGTCAATTGAGACGGTGCGTCTCAGCTTAAAGTTGAGGCGATCACTACTCAGTGTTGAGACCATCATCCTCCAAGCCAACCAAAAGATCCCAGGCTCTGTTCCTGAAGTTTTGGCGTGGGTGTGATTGGGAATTAGTTATTATGTTGAGCTCAATCCATGCTTACTATTTTATGTGGCATATGTTGGCTTAGAAAGGTTATAATAATATTATTGAGGCGAATTTCTTGTTGTCGATTCCTTTTCTGCTGTCGAATAACAGATTTTTAGGGAGTTCCTTCTCCTCTGTAGCCGATTCATTCTGTTGTTTGTGCTGATTTCCTCGGTTGAGTTGATTCAAGTTATTCACAATCTGGCCGGCGAGTATCCATTGACCCTGAGATTGGCTAACTGTTTCTCGGAGTCGGTGGTTTTCAACTTGAAGTCGTACCAATTCTTCCCTCAATGCCTAGGGGGGTGGTGTAGCCCTTATCCTAGAGGAACCGTTCGTGGAAGTCGTCACGCAGATATACTGTGCTTCCAAACAAGAGAATTTTCTCGAAAGCGTATCTGCTAAGCTTGTACTTGTGGTCTATAAGTAGCATCGTGGTACTCGTTTTCGTCACCAGAAGTGTTCCTGGGGGTCTAAGTTTATGGTATGAGCTTTGACTTCTGTTTGAGGATATTGAAGATACCGCCTCTTCTTTCTCCTCACTTGGTATTGATTCACAACTTTTGTTTTGGCCTAGACACCTAGTAGAATGTTATTACTTCGTGATTCGTCCAGCTAAAAACAATCTTCACTTTTGGTGGAGAAGGTCTGTGGTAGCTAACTTCCGACTTCTCAAAATCGTCGCCATAAATATTCCTATTGGAGATTTGGTTCTGGACCTCTAACCAAGTACAAGAGTGGCACATTAGAATTGAGTTTGAGTGAAACAAGTCAAAATCGGCTGTGGCACAATTCAAAAGCACAATGAAGCCCTTTGCATATTGCCGCAATAATACTTGACACCGCTGGAACAAAATTCTTAGTTATTGTTTTCTTGAAATAGATTTCTTGCTGTCAATACCTTTCTGCTGTCGAATAAGAGATATTCCCGAAGAGGACGAAAAGAAGTGCTTGAGCTTCTATGAAAGTGGTTGTATCGGTGCTCAGCGTCTTCTGGTGCTTGTGGTCTGGGTAGCCTCTAAGTACTGACTCTAGTAGGTTGCCAATGCCAATGTATATGATTGCATACCGCAATGATATATCTCCGTATCCTCGAGCTTCTTAAGCAAGAACGTCCAGCAGGGCGAAGACAGAAATTATCCTTCGAAATAAGAGTGGAGCTGGGAGGATACTTTTGAGGTTGGCCATGTTCTTCTTAAGGCATGAATTGGGGGTCTCCGAGAGAAAGAATCGAGGAATGTAAAAGTCAATTTTACTGTTACTCGTATAACTGAAGAATATCTATTTGATATCATTATTCTAAGAAATTTAGAACAATTGAGTCAATTGAATTTAGTAAAGTAGGAGAATGAGGAATGGTGAATTTTAATTGAATAAGTCTTCGCGTATGTCAGACAGTTTGATTTCAATACCCTAACCTTCTTTGAGAATTATGTTAGTTGTATGCGAATCGATATTGTGATCTCTTTCAGTATCACATCTGGCTCATGGTCTTGAGGTATCTATCATAACCATCGAAAAGCAAAAGAAGGAATTGTGCCTCTAACTTAGGACCGCGAATTCATTATATCTACTCTTAAAACATAGGAGGAATTGCCATTTTATGGTCTTCTTTAAAAATCAATTACAGTTTCATTTTTTGGGGTCCTTCATCTCAACTCGTGCTCGATTTTTTGTCTTCAAATTTTGTTTCCCCAAACATTCCTTTTCAACATCAACGGAACTCAAGCCAGCCCTCTTCAACATAGAAGTATCTAGCGTTCTAGAGTTCCTATCCCAATCATCACCTCGAGATCTGTCGTTCTCAGTTTCGGTTAAACTTGGAACTCTAGTTCGCGAATTCCCTCCCCACTTGATGGGGAGGGTTGGAAGAAAAGCTTGTAAAAGACATGGAAGAGAGAGACGTAAGTTACTGTCGATTTTTTCTCTACTGCCGAATATCTATGGTTCCTTACGCGGAGGTGGATCTACAAACAAGACTCGGTTCTCTTCGCTTGCTTGTAAGGAGTGGAGAGAAATCCTTGAGTGGTTTCGAATTCGTTGAATGAGTGTTCTCTTATGTTGAGATTCACCGCCACGCTCACATGAATTGGTTCTACATATAATTGTCTTTGTTGTTGGTTTCCAATTTTCAGAACTCCTTTTCAAAATTGGCTCGTTGAGTGGGATGAATATTTTCTCCATTCCACTCGTCTATTCCCTCGTGTTTTAGATTTTCATTTTTGGGTGGCTTGGTGGAAAGTTTCATCTCTTTTAATATGTATGAGCTACCCTCGAAGCTAAAAGGCGGCTGCGCTTAACGTGCCAATTTGGTGTTGGTCTGGGCTGAACTCCTCACACCCTTACTTGTGACACTAAGGCATTTTGTAGATAGATATTTAGATTGTAAGGCTGGGCACAATGTTTAGATTATGCGAATGAACCCCTCAAGAAGTAAAATGTGTGTGACAAGTGGCTTGGTGTAGCCAAATTGGTTGAGAGGAATAATAGGCGCACAAGTGTTAGGAAGTTTGCCATTTTCGTCTGAGCAAGGTGTGGAAAGATACCAGGTAATATAGCGTTTGAAAAAAATGAGATATAATCGAAGGCAAAAACAAGTTCGACAGTAACCCTTTGCTCTCACACGTACAATGACCTCGAGTTATGAGCGTAAATGTAAAGCGGGTCAAACAGTAACAGCGGGGCAAAGTAGAATTTTTCAGCTATCGGAGCTTCGTCGATCCCAGCATGGGTGACATTTCTTTTTGCGTACTTTTTTATCTGATGTTCTGCATCACCTGGGGCTATCATAGACCGCGGGCTTTTCGTCGGCTATTTATAGTCTCAGGAGGTCGTTCAGGTTCCTGTGCAAACTCTACTTATCTGAATAGTATCACTCTGTACCTCTTTATACAATGACATATCTACTTATGTCGAGTAGTGCTTTGAGCTGAGCCTTGACAACTCTAACACCCCTTGGTGCTCCGACCATTCCTCTGTCGACAAGGGTTCTATTAAATCATACCCGTAATATGAACCAATGATTCTAATGAACCTCCACGAGAGCTAGTGCTTATAACATCTACTCCTCACCAGTCCTTGATATATTGCAGAGAAGTCCAGCAGAGGAATATTTCCCAACATATCGCCGACGAACACAAACACAATTCTAAAGTATGACCTAGATGGCTCAGATGGTCTTAAATAGAGTTTGTATCACCTTTGTTCTCGCTATACCCATTCTACCATACTATCATCACATAGCTTTGCTTCTCACCCAACACGAGTGCGTAATCAGAGAAATATTCCTCAATTTCTTCCCGGACTTTAGTAACTCAAGATTAAGCTGTCACCATTTCAACCTGAGAAATTTCCACAATTCTCTTTTTCTTGCTGTCGAATCCTGAACTACTGTCGAATACTTGGTGAATGAAAGTCAGACACGAACCTTCTCAATGGTAATTTTATTTCGTAATGGTCAGCTACATCGTTCTGCATTCTGGAGATTTTGTTTTGATTGTTGTTTCTCATAAGTTGTTTCTCATAAGTTGTTTCTCATAAGTTGTTTCTCATAAGTTGTTTCTCATAAGTTGTTTCTCATAAGTTGTTTCTCATAAGTTGTTTCTCATAAGTTGTTTCTCGTAAGTTGTTTAATCTGGAGTTCCCAACAACTCTCAATCTCATTTCTCAGGATCTCCTTAAGACCATTTTGTTCCTGTAATAAAGCGCTAAGAAGTCGTTTCTCAGCAGTTGCGGCCGTAAGTCCGGTTTCTACATTTCAGAGTTACTTTTCTATCGTTCTCCTATTACGGTAATAGTAGCTAATTTACTTTTATGTCCTAGATATTTAGTTTCGAGTGTTCCTTAGTTGCTTATTGCTAAAATCCAAACAAATGTTCCCTCAATTCCCAGGTCCTTCTCAACTACTACAGTTTCTAGTTAACATCTGAAGAATCTCTGAGTCCGTGTCTTGAGACCATCTAGCCAGTCCTCGTTCATCGTCAAGGCCTTAAAACCCCCCTTAAATCCACATATGAAATAAGCCACGAATTATTTCACCGAGTCAACTTGCGTGGATGATTCTTTGTAAAGGAAAATTAAGCGAGCACAAGTTTCAAGGGCACTGAAGTAAGGTTGGGAGAACTGAAACATGAGCTTCTTCTCGAGGGACCCTTTAAGTTCCAAATAGTTCCAGCTAATTTGAGTACAAAGGTTGTAATCTCACTGGACCCAGAGAGTGCAAAAGGGATCAACGAAGAACTTCATGATTCACATAGGGTCCGAAAATTCCATCTTCTCTCTTTTAAATGATACCAAGAAGATGGACTTGAACAGTAGGAAAGGGAGTCTTCCATCCACTATTTATTGTGACCCAGCTGCGATCCTGAATATGGGTATTAAAGGCAACAAAGGGCCACACGGTTTGCACATTGTGTCGAGGGAGTTTACAGTCTCTCAGGCTCACAAGGAAGACCTAACTCTATTTTCGTGGACAATCAATTCGGAAAACACGGCCGTTTGGAGGGACACTGCAAAAGATTTCCTTTTATCTGTGAAACAATTAAACTTCTTGCTGTTGAATTTTTATATACCGTCGAAATACTTCTGTCCCCCCGGATAGGAGGTAAGATACTAAATATTAGAATACTCCTAGCGTGAGATTGCTGCATGGCCTTGACTCGCTTGTCTTGTCAAGGTGCATGGCGTTTGAACAGTTACTTGCGTTGGTAGATGGAGTTGGTAGATGGACAGCCACGACCCGACTGGGTAGCCATACTGTACAACTACTAGCATACGTCTCGATAGAGCAGTTATATATAAAATAAGTGAGTAATGCACAGAGTGATGACAGTAACAGACTGATACCAAAAAATCAAGCTAAGCGAGCACAAATTTCATACATCAGGGGCACAACTGTAAGGTGTGTTTGTAAATTCATTTCAATTCGACTATAAAAACATCCACAAGAATGTATATATCTTAATAAAAGAAGAAGAAAATATACAAGATCCGAGTGGAGAGTAACAAGTCTACTCTACATGTCCTTTATATATCCCAAGTCCCTTACCCATGCACACTAATTCCTCAACCCAAATGCCCGTCCGTCTCAAAATTGACACCAAAATGAAATGAAATGCGACGCCAAAACTTTTATGCAGGCAGGAAATTTTCCATGATGCAAACTCCATTCATGCTGTGGTACTGATATGTGTATGCTAGGAACCCTTTTTTCGAAAGGAATTCATGCTGTTTTTTCGCTATTTGTATCGAGATAAGTATCCAGAAAAATGAACATGAAAATAAGAAGATAGTGTATATCCAATGATGTGGTGGCAAGATGGAGAGCAGTTTAGATCATGTTTCCAGTGACCGGAGTAACAAGATCAATGCTTTTAGGCCGATGTCCATACCCGCCAGGGCCATTCCTGGGTGGTAATGGTCGATCCATACCCATACCCCCGGTGTTCCCATATGTGCCATGGCTCCTGCCATAACTATACAGATCTTCTCTGCTTCTTCCGCTGCCGGAGGCATAGGTAGGCTGAGTATAACTCTGGCTCACGGTGTAACCACCGTTGTTGTAAGAGTTTCCTGGTGTCGCACTCGGTGTTGGTGCTGTTTTACCCGTGAACGGCATATAATCCCAAACACCAGACCCCGTACGAGAGATACTACTGGCATTGCTCTTTGGGGGAGACTCTGGGTCCCGTTGTCTAGAGGATACTTTTGGCAAGGCGGTGGCTAGCTCCCGAAGACTAGCTAGAGCCGTGGTGGAGTGGGAGTTGGTGTAAGCGGTTTGAGGAGGGGAATGCGAATAAGCCGCAGTAGGGGCTTGGTAAGGAGACGGATAGGGATCGGAGTTGAAGTATGATCGTGGACGGGATTGAGTGGGTGAAAAACGAGGGATGATATCTGGACCATCATCGGGGGCTGGGAGGCTTGCAAAATGACGGGTATATGGGGTGAGAGGCGGGGAAGATGGGGTAGACGTGGATGGGTAAGAATTTGCACGGATTGGGTCGGGGTGTTGGTCATGGAGACGACATCTATTTCGGAGTCAGCATTATTGAACCAAGATAAGCAGTTGTGCCGCAGAGGATAGTTAAAAAGGTAATACTGACGCCTCGGAGCAATAGAGGAAGGTGTTGTTGGCGGCCTGGAATTGCTTTTCGCACGACATGCTGTATTATTCGTCAGTGCTGCATCTACATGGTTACAATATGCACCCCACACTCTTCACCCCCTTCGAGGGGTCATGGGGACGATGAGCGGTGTTCCTGGGGAACTTTAAACCCCACCATTGCTGACGGACATGAATGAATGGAGAGGTGAGTAAAAAGAAAGAACCTACCAGAACTGCGGGAATCCCTCTCCGCTGTTGTCTCGAACCGTCTCTTCCTCTCTCTCCCGCTCTCGAGTGCTGCTTGTTCTACCTCCGCTGTATGCGGGGGACTTGGTCACATATTGAGGGGTGCTTTTCCTGCTAACTGTCGGTCTCGATGGCTTCTTTTCTTGAGCAGCAGAGTCTCGTCCTGATTTTCTCCTCGAGTGGTGTCTCTTTTCACCATGTGTAGACGCAGGCGGAGGAGAAGCAGCCGCAGCCGAATGAGTGTGTAGGGGTGGGGGGCGTGAGTGAGCCAGCTTGTCGGTTTGGAGCTAAATTGCTCTCAATTCCTTTCTGAGAAGAAGCAAAAAAGATATAAAAATGAATAGAAGAGAAGGAAGGTCGGTTTAATGTATGTAGTAGTAGAATGGGTCTAGAAGCTGGTTCGGTATCTGCGGTTGGGAGTCGGTGTTTGAAGGGGCTGCGTCTTGTGGACTTGGGTGGTTGATCCTCGTGATAGTTGGTGCTGATGTGATAAATGATCGAGGAAAAAGTGAGGTACCGTGAGCTGAGTCGATAAGGATCGTGGTGACTCTTTTGTCTCGATCTTCGGCTCCTTATGGGTGGGTAGGTAGGTGTAGGAGGTGTGGGCTGCGATAACGGATGGTTAATCCTTGCACACGGCTGGCAAGCTCACAAATAATAATCTAGATTCGGGCTGACAAAATCTTGGAGGTTGAGGAAGTGGGTGTCCTTGAGCGGTCTATGAGGGCACCGATTTCTGCAATCTTATATATGAAAAGTCCGAAGGCGGAGGGAAATTATCGTGAAGGTGCTGTGAGACGAAGGACCGGATGGTTGGTTATGGCTGGCAGGACCGGTGCTGTTATCTGACGCCTGTCGGGGATTTTGGGGGGTGTTGATAGGAGAGGTGATAGGGAAGCGGGGCGGAGAGGGGAAGTTGGTGCTGCTGATCAAGAGTTGCAAAGCTTTGGAAGCACCCGCGTACCCAGATACGAATGGGTTTGAGACACGCAAAGGAACACCAAGTTGGACAAGAGACCCCTTTGTACACGACGAGCTCGATGGCGTTATCGAGGAATTTTTTTAAACCAAAAAAAAAAAAAAAACGGAGTGAGGGACAAATGTCAAATTGAGGTCCTTGCGTTTTGGTGCGTTGGTCGATAGCTACTGGTAGGTAGCTCTGTGCAAGAGACTAGCTATGTAAGGCTCTATGCGGGGAGTCTGACGGTACAACCAAGAGGCGCTGTCAATTGGCTGTTTGGGGGGGGGGGGGGACGATGGCGTGCTGGCTCCTCTCAAGTCAAGTAGCGCTGTAAGGAGTACTTTGCTAAGCGACGGACTCGGATGTACAGTTGAGTGAGCACTGGAGCACTTGGTGATGCCAGGCTTGAGTCGTTGCTTTGAAGTCGTGCTTTACTCTTCAAATTGAGTGAGCGGTGGATGGAGGGATACTTGAATAGAATAGCGTGCTCGGTGCTTCCCAAGCAGCTGGATGTCCGAAATACCACTGCTCTTTCAACTGGGTGGCGTTGGATCAGTTGACGTGACTGCTGCAATGCAAGAATGAAGAGGGGGGATTTTGCAAGAGGTGATGGTGCCTGACAATGAGCAGCATCAGGCTTGGTTATAAAACAAATGGAGGGAAATGTCATGGATATCAACCTTGAGGGGTTCTGGCATTATCGCCTGCCCTCCTTGCCTTATATTAAATTAAATCGCTAGTCCAAGGAGAGGTAACTAGGCTAGCAGGTAGGCGCAGGTAGGCGCAGGTAGACCACCGGGTATAGCTATTACGGTGCTATACGTGGACATTGAGGTACGAGTAGCCCAATTCATGGGGTCTCCACTCTTCAGAGCTGTCTGCAGCAGAGAGGCTTTTTATTGTATGCATCGACCAAGAACGTGCTGGATAGACCTTCGGATGGCAGGGCGGCAGGCGTCGTCTCCAATTGCGGAGGAGAACTGGCGCAATTCCCCCACTCACCTGCAATTTTCCAAATTCCTTTCAGAACGCAAATAACTGCCCTCTCCACCCCCACACCGGTGACACCCCTCTCGCATTCATCACCACCTAAATCGCATCGTGGCCGGGACGAGTCAGCTTGTCTCTCCCCGAGTCTCTCCTGAGGATTGGGTGGATGTTGTGAGAAAAAGATAGGTAGCTCCTTACAGTGTGATGAAATGAATGGATGATGAAACAACGTGCTCGAGACACGCAAGCCGCGGCAACGGAGAAAAAAGATCCTCCGCAAAAATAGGTGACAGTAGTCTCCTCTCGTCTACAGTGCTGTTGTATTCTTGAGGTCGAGACTCTTCGGATTCCCCGGGCACCTGTACTCGTACAACTTACCTACGTATGACGCCCAATACTGTATAATAATTGCTCGTATGCTTTGCATAGAAAACCCCTCTCGACCATGACAGCACTCTGAGGGCACACTCCAGGACACCCCCCTCATCCCGTCACCCAGGTGACCCACGAGTCCGTCACGCTTCCAGCATCCACCAAATATGCATCTATTTGGATAGACGCAGGGCTTTTCCCTCACATCAGCTCACAACTCCCCGCTCGCCCAGGTACAGGTGGAAATCAAACGCCACCACCGTCACCCGAGACCCAGAGAAATATTTGAGGGTGTTGCGGGCGGAGAGAGAGAATGCAGCTGAGAAGCACCGAGATTTTCAAACTCGCTTTGCAACGGCATTCTACTCCACTTTCAACCTCATCCCTCGCATCGTGAGATATCATTCACGCCTCCAATTCGCCCAAGACATCTTCGAAAGGTTGTGCATATGTACCTTTCAATACCAGCAATCAGAAACGCAAGGTACCCGTGGGGGGTGTGAAGGTTTCTGATAAGCTCCAAGAAAGACCAAGAAAGACCAAGAAAAGAAGAGACGGGAGTCAACCGGATAAAATGTTAAGAGGGAGGGAGAGGGAGCCTCGTTACCACGAGTGCGGTGCCTATTCATCCTATCGCAGCGACTATCGGGATCCCGTTTCCAGGTTTGAAGGGGTCGAAATGAGGGGTTCTCAGGATTCGATAATGCAGCGAAGACTGCCGCGCATGATTGATACCAACATCTACCCTCTTCCTCAGCTATGTCAGCAAGCAAGTTTTGATTAATTCTGCCATACTTTACAAGCAATGGCATTCATTCACCGCAGAGCACTTTCACTGCGGGAATATATTAACTTTCTGCAGGTCAATTCGCATCGGTTTTTATCCAGAGCTCAAGGAAGGACCTTTACGCTGCCATCCAGGTCCAACATCTCGTTTCACCCACATTCGTGGATACGTGGGGACCTTGAGAGCTTTTGCTCGACGCCCCCAAAGAACCTGGATAGCTTCCGTCTCCATTCCACCTTGACAGCTCAGAGTTTCGAGCTCCAAAATAATTTCTCGTTCCCGAGGTCTAGAGGAAGGCACAAGTGGATCTCGACGATAAGTCCACGGGAGCTCCATCAACCGACCGATCGATGATCCCCTAAGGTCTCCACCTCAAACCTCGACAACACATCAAGTCAAAGAAAAAGAGTGTGAATAGAAGCTCCTCTCTCAGAGTCGAGATCCACACTCTGCCTTACCGAATCTATTTAACCTCAAGGATGATCGACAGATCGCATCGGCAGGTAACTCACGACCACCTTCAACCAACCGGGTGCATCCCGCATAGCATCCGCAACAAAAATAAACAAGATGTATCATTCTGAGTTCCTAGAACGCGATTGCGTAAAACATAACTCAATTTTGAGGGGCCTTCCTCACATCTAAAGAGTCACTCGAAACGAACTTTTCTTCTAGGCCAAGACGTCGGTCGGTTGCTTCAAATCCAATAGTCTCATCACGTCAAGAAAGAGTAAGAAAGGGAAAACGTTGAGGAACTCGACAACAAAAGAAGGATATGACATGACGCCTCCCACCACACAAGAACACAAGTCTACGTTGGCGGGAGGGGAAACCGTTTGTGAGACACGATAGCTCATTTCCCTCCTCTTTTTTCTCTATCTCCTTTTCACTCCCCGTGTCGTACAGTAACGATAAGGAGAAAAATATCTTCTTCCATCTGGCCGTGTGTTCATGTATACCAAGGACCCTGTATATCAATCAACCTGGTCGTCAACCTGGCAGTGTGTATCGAATATCAAGCACCACAATCATATATTTTCTTTCATTTCAACTATGTAGATCCTCTTAGATGTACAATACATGTTGTGAAGCCCTCCATTAAGAAACTTTGTGACCTCACTGAGCATTTTCCTCTTCCTTGATCAGGAGAGAGGGCGTCGTATCACTACGACCCTGTGAACTGGGGCCTCCACACCAAAGAATTGTCCGAAGATGGGGGGATGGGGCTTCTAGAATTCTCATCGAAGATCTTGTCTTTGCTTCTGCAACATTTTTCTAGAAAGAGATAAGTCATCCTCCACCCTCTGTAACTTATTGAGGTAGTGTAATCATGCAACCTCAAAATCTGGAAACCAATTCCGGTATCGTTGGATCCAAAAACTTTCACGCCAGCTTCCAAATGTGCCACGGATTTCGATTCTGTGCAATCATGTCCCACTGAATCTCAAAGAACACAAGTACCGAACACCATAGTTGTGAAATCGTAACATGATTCTAGAAACTTTTTTAGTCTCGAGTCACATATTTCATTACGAAATGGAACCACACTTTTCTGTGAGAGGCCTCGCCACGAGTCAACGTAACGTGTAAAATAAGGATCAACGATCCTCGTCCCTGGAAGTCTAGCCTTGCTCGAGAACTATTCTCTCGGTGTGACATTTCATGTGTTCATGCCGAGAGAGGTTGTTCAAGCAAGGAAAGCAACAGTCGTTCAACTAGTTTGTGTAAACCTTGAGTCATGTTGGATACAATTTACACATGGTGTAATTATCAAGTTTGATCACATGCTTTGGAAGGTTTGGGAGAATGAACGTCCTTATATGCCGTGTGGACATTGAAAGCGGCAGTAACCCAACTTTTCAGCACAATTAGACTACCTGGAGAACTTGGTTGTTCCAAAACACCCGGGTTAATAGTCCCGAATTGTCCCAGCCCCTTAGATAATTGACTTGAATTACCCTAGCAAGTTGGAACAACGAGCTAAGTTGGCAGGTACGAACCTGAAGTATTTACTGCCACGTTTAATGTCCATCGCGAGCTTGTGTGCGATCAATCATTTCAAAACACGACGAGGATATACGATAGTATGAAAAAGAACAATCGAAAGGTTTAGATATCCCCCGCCTTATCCATGAAGTCTTGACATCGTATAGGAAGATAGAAAGAAAGAAAAGTAAGGATTCTCTTGTCATCGTTCTCGGCACACCTTCCATATCAAAAAGCCTCGAACAAGCAAAATGCCGGATTTTGCTCTTGGTTATGTCGATCCTCCTCAAACCGAGCCACTTTGTTCCAGGATTGATAGCTCAGGAGAACAAAAAAGAGCAGATCCTTCCTCCATATACAGAGAGTTATGAGGTATATATAATCTCGGTTCAAAGGGAATGAATTACAAGCAGAGAGCGAATCAGAACCATGATCTATAATTCCCAGACCTAATAATCCTCTAGAACGCCAACGCTGATATATCCATCTACTCATAATAAACCCCAATATCAAAGTACACATATCATACACGCACCATCAACCTCTATACCCCCCACCCCGATCCACCGCGTCCTCCACCTCGAGGTCTGCCGCCTCTTCCACCTCCACCTCCTCGCCCACCATTCCCGGCACTCCTTCCCTCTCCGCCTCCAACAGAACCTCGTCCACCACTTCCGGCACTTCTCCCCTCTCCACCACCACCTCCTCCTCTCCCAACTTTCGGAGGATCAGCAACGATGTTCAGCCCTCTAACACCCTTCAGTCCCATCTTCCCCACTACATTCTTGCTAATAGTAGGTACCTCAGGAGACCCAAGACCATGAATAGCGAAGAGATTTGCCTGTTGAACCAGCTCCGCAGAGTCCCAGTTCATCCCTTTGATATGTCCTTTGTAATATCCAAGCCCTATGCCAAAATTAGTACTTGCAAGCCAAGAAAACGAGGCATTTCAAAAAAGCCTCAGATATAGGAAAGTTCCAAAACTTACAAGCTTGGTATGTCTTTGCTTGATTCTCCATTCTCTCCACAATAGCAGTGACATCAGACTTGGCACTCAAATCCGGCTCCGTAGTCTCAAAATCAATAGCCTTCAACGTCCACTTTGGGAAAAATGCCTCGGGTTCAGCAACAATGAATGTCCCTCTTCCCTCAGCACCCGCACGACCAGTACGACCCAATCGATGTATATACGACTCCTTGTCAGAAGGAATACCAACCTGGAAGACATTTGATACGCCGGGGAAATCCATTCCTCTAGCGACAACATCTGTAGCGACCAGAATTCCGTTCTTGGCAGATCGGAAGGTATCTGTGGTCTTGGTTCTCTTGCTTTGGCTTACCCGAGAATGTAGGACGCTTATTTCAGGCATATTGGGCATTTTCTCCAAGACTGCTCCGTAGAAATCTGCGAGTGCTGCTGTGGGCGCGAAGATTATGGATTTGAAAGTGTCTGCACCTTGCATAGCAATTTCAGTTCGAAGGGAACCGATCAAGCCAGCAGCAACATCGGCAAATGTAGGGACGGTAATGAGATGTTGTGGTACCCGTTCGTGGGTTTGTTGCTCGCCTTCTGGGATGGTCGAGATGAATTTATAACCCTTTGATAGAACAAGGTGGGCGACTTTTTCGACATGAGGAGCGATAGTGGCAGAGAAAAGCATTCCTTGTCTGCCACTTTTCTCCTTGTCTGGGAGACACTTGACGATGTCTTTGAGTGCATTCATGAAACCCATATCAAGTAAACGATCGGCTTCGTCGAGAACAAGCGTATCGAGGTTACTGAATTTATCTCGGATTCTCTCATCGCTGAGATGATCATAAAGACGACCTGGTGTAGCAATCAGAATATCACATCCTCCAAGAATCTTCTTCTCCTCTGATGTCTTGTTTGTTCCTCCAATCGCGATTCCAATCTTGTATTGTGGGAGTCGTTGTAGGAGTGCAGTAGCCTCTTTGGCAATCTGCATAGATAATTCGCGAGTAGGAGAGATAACGAGTAAGGAAACCCCTTTGCCTGCTTGTCTCTTGTTGATGAGCGTTTGAATAGCTGGCAATAAGAATGCTATCGTTTTTCCTGTGCCAGTTTTGGCTTGTGCGAGACAATCGATTCTTTTTGCAAGGAGATCGTGAAGAGTCGCAGCTTGAACGGGCATCATATGGTCGAACTTGAGGTCTTCGGTGATGGTTTGTAGCATAACAGGATGAATCAGATTCTCCGTTGCCAAATCTGCGAATCGTGGGGTATCCATAGGGATTGCTTCTGTGAGAGGAGGAGTTGCGACGCGAGGTGCTGCTGCTGCTGCTGCTGCTGGAGCATTTTGTCGCGGTGTTGCATTCGTTCCGAATGCCTTCTTACCTCTGTAAGGATGCCTTCTGGCAGGGTTTTTCTTTGCTTCTTGCATGGTAACGTTGACGAGCGTTTGTATGAGGGACACTTGTCGAAGTCGTAAGGTGTTTGTTGTGATGGAAAACATTTCCTTGATCGCTTGAGTCGCGACAAAGAAGAGGCCTCGCCGGAAAAAATTCACGGCTTAGCCTTGTTTTCTTATCGGAGCCTTATCGGAACAACCCAAACGGATCGGAAGTGAATAGGGGTATGCATAGGGCGGCAGGGAATTATTATTTAAAGTACTTGTAATTGAATAAATAATTTTGCCAACTAACAGAAAAAATAAGACCAAAAAAACATGTTAGCGAGAAAACCTTCAGCTTGGAACTCATTCACTCTCCCACCCAAATTCACACATTGAAAACCTTCAAATACTTATCAGTGTACTATTGCGATAAATAAACATTACAAGCGAGCAGGAACCGTGGACATTGACAATTTCTAATTAGAACAACCTGGCAAATATCAGGAAAGAAAATTCGACATGGCTTCCAGAGGTGCTCCGTTCTGTCTCGACCGCGAAGTGTCCAGTGTACCGCTCCTTCCTATAACTACTTTCGGTTCGTACCTGCCTACCTAGCCTCGTTGTTCCAATTTTCTATGTAAATTATCCCAAACACTTAGCACAATTTGAAATTATCCCGGACAGTTGGAGCAAGCAACTTTAATCATCTCAAAAAATTAGGACAACGAGAAGTATCGGCGGTTTTTACTCGTACTGTCGCTTTGATTGTCCATCACGAGTTCCCCACGCCCTTACCTACCTATATTATCGAAAATGTATCGCGGGGGATGAAGCTCAACGGGGGCCTCAGTGGACTCGAGTTTCTGACTGACTAAATCACCACTCTCAAAACCCAAGCCATATCAACACAAATCATTACATTAGATTAATCTAAAAAACTCCCAATTCTACCCACCCTTTTGTTACCTTGTAATCTACCCCCAATCCATTTTATTCATCATCAATAAAAAAAACCTCAACACCAAGTCATATATACAACCAAAACCCCCACATATATACATTTCTCATCTCATCATCCTACTCATCCACCAAACGAACCGCCAAATTCCCATTCCCCTTCGCCTTCACCTCATCAAACCAAAACAAACTCATCTTACTACTCGACCCACAGTACTCCGTCGCATTCCCCGGACAAAGAAAACCACACGAGGAATCCGTAAGGTTGGCCGCCGGAGTAGCACCCGTATTTCCAACTAAATTCAAGGTATTAGAACACCAGCATTCGCGCCCGTATTCGACGCCTGCGTATTTGTAATTGTAGCAGGTGGAGAGACAGAGCTCTATCGTCATTGAGGTTCCATTGTTGAGGATTTGGTTGGTGAGGAGACGACCTGATGAAGGTTCTGAGACGCAGGAGTAGTATGTGAAGTTTGAGTTTCCTTCGGATACGAATGGGCCTGTTGGTTTGGGCGCTGTGGAGGACGTAGATGTTGAGGATGAAGATTTTGAGGTGGCGGAGGAGGTGAGTGTGGAAGAAATTGCCGCGCTCGAGGAGGACGAGGTTGAGGAAGAGGTCCTGCTCGTTGAAACGGCTACTGTTGTACTGCTGGCCGACGAGGAAACGCTCGTTGAGCTTGTTACGCTTGAAATACTGGAAATGGTCGAGGTAATCGACATACTTGAGCTGACTGAAGATGTCGAAGTGGTGCTAATAAGGGATGTCGTACTCAAAGTTGTGTCATTCTTGACATAAACATTCAACCTACTTCCAGCTCCACAGTAAGAGCCTTTGTCGCCAGCACAGGTCATGCTGCACTCGCTGTCCTTGACAAGTACAGCTCCGACACCAAAGCTATTTCCACACCAGCATCTAGATAAAGTCAGTGGTGCTCGGTTGAGAAAAGTTGGATAGACGCGAAATAATGGAGATGTTTTGACTTACTCGCGGGAATATTCCAATCCAAAGTACTTGAATTTAGCACATGAGGCTGCACAAAGAGATACAGTTTGAGTATCGTTGGGAGACGATGCTCCTCCAAGAGCACGAACATTGGTACCTTCTGTATAACATCCAAGGTAGCTGTAAAGTCCGACGGATGGGACAATTGTCGGACCTGTTGGTGCAGCGGAAGTGCTACTAGTGGAAATACCAGACGAAGACAAGCTTACTGAAGTTGACGTGATTGATGCTGCAGAACTCGTGACCGAGGCTGAAGAACTTGAAGTCTTGCTTGTTAAGCTACTGCTCGTCGAAACCAAAGTCGAAGTGCTCGTCGCGGAAAGAGAAGTCGATGAAGATTTCGAGGTGCTCGAAATAACAGTCGCCGATGAAATAGCTGTCGATGAAATAGCTGTCGATGAAATAGCCGTCGATGAAATAGTCGTCGATGAAACAGCCGTCGAGTTAAGAGCATATAACTGTATACGGCTTGAAGCACCACAATAGGTATTCGGATCACCAGGGCAAAGGAAGTTACAATCAGCTTGATTGGCAACTTTCGTACTTCCAGCAGCAAGAGTAGTTCCACACTAAATAATAAATTAGCAGGTTTTCTGGAAAGAGATGAAATTCAAGACTTACGTAGCATTCGCGCCCATATTCGACACCGAAATACGCAACTCCACTGCAGAAGGTTGAGCATGACTCCAAAGTCATCAGATCGTCGGTGTATGTCGACTTGGCCAAAGCCCGGCCTCCTACGGTCAACTCATTGTAACACCCTTGGAAGACATAATTGCCAACAGTCTGCTTGATTTGAGGACCACCCGTAGCAGTGGGAGCTGGAGAGCCAGCGGTGCTAGTAGGAGTTGTCGTATTCCCATCAAAAGATCTGGTATCCGCGAACAAGGAGATATAACTCCCCGCACCATCAAGTCCATCACCTCCACAAATTTGGTTAATATCTCCAGCACAGGGGAAATTGCAGTTTCCTTCCTCAACTTGCTCATTAGGAATTGTAGGCCCGGTCCAACATTCTCGGTTATATTGAGTACCACAGAAGGTTTGTCCTGCTGCAGCACAAGCGGCGATACACATTGCTTGGGTGTTGTTAACGTTGCTGTAAAGCTGAGATGTGAGTTGTCTTCCAGGATTTGCCTCTTTGAAACAGCCTGTATAACGATAGTACCCAAGGCCATTTGATTGAAGAGGAGGTGCTTGTTCCGTAACAGCACCACAAACGAATGGAATATCCTGTTTGCTAAAGTCGAGATCGTTGACGTTCATGGTCCAATGTGCAGTTCCAGTATAAGGATCCATGTTCCATTGAGATTTAGGAACCGAGCAGTAGAGAGTTGCTGTAGCATTTTCTCCCGGCTTGAGAATTGTGCCTTCAGCGAGATCAATTTGATTGTTGGCTCCGATGATTCCAGCGACCCCGAATGGGGGCTTTGAGACTGTAATCGAAAGACTGGCACCATCGGTGGTGGCATTGTTTGTAACCCGCATCTTAAGTTGGCGTGTGGTATTTTCAGTAACATTGCCAAATGTAAAGTTAGATCCCTTTGCATATTTCACCCACCCCGTTCCGTCAGGAGTTTGGAATTCCACCAAGGCAACAGGAGCCGAACCAGCTGTACCAAGTACATCAAATATTTTGGTTCCACCATTCGATACAACGCTGAGATAAGCTGCAAAGTTTCCTGTCACTGAAGTATCAAAGTTGACCTGGACTGTAACTCCTGAATTTCCTGGTATGGTAGAAGGAAGACCCATAAAGGTAAATGGTCCAGCTTTGGGTTGCGCTGCTGTTCCATTTGCTGGGATAAACGGTCCACTCTCACTCTTGATGGAGTATTTGATTTCGGAAATCGACAGTGGCGAATTGCCCAAGTTGTTGAAGAGCACAGATTGATTGACTCCTCCAATTTGACCTCCGGCAATTACACCTTGGAAAGTCAAGGTAAGCGGGCTGACTTGAAGTAGAGCATTGACACTCTGGCCAGTACCTCGCAAACTGACAGGTGTGCTAGTGCTGTATCCAGCAGCATCGTTAGTAGTGCTTAGGAGGACATCTGACGATAGCGGTCCCACAGCTTTTGGGTTGAATACAGCATCGAAACTGAAAGTTCCGCCTGTTGCAATAGTGGCGGGTATGGTGGGTACGTTCGATATAACGAAATTTGCGTCTCCCGTTAAGGTAGCATTAGTGATTGTGACAGCCGAAAGGGCAGTACAGGTAATTTTCTTTGCCACTGTAGCATTATTGAGATTAGCAACGCCAAAATCGTATGGTGAAGAACAGTTGAGCGGCAAGTTAACTGGCGAACCGAATCCATAGATAAACCCCAGAGTCGTGCCGACATAAGCTCGTCCATCTCCAAAAACTGGTCGTGTGAACTTGGTCGTTCCGGGAATATTGAACTGATTGATTTGTGTCAAGAATCCATTTTCTGGAACAGCCTTGTAAATTCGTAGATTGAACCCCTGGACATCGCTAGTCCACACAAGACCAGTTCCAATTTGTCCGTTAAGGGAAGTAACAGTGCCGTGTCCAACACCTAGAACGTATGCGTTGTTACTAGGACTATCGGCGACCTTGGTGAAAGAAGGAACACCAGCATTGCAGGCGAATTTGAAAACATGAGTTGGGAATTGGATAACTGTAGATTTATAACTTAGCATGTTTGTTTACCTTAAAGTGAAGCGTGGAAGGGGAACATACCATTAATATAAATGTAGCCACCCTCCAAAGGATAGACACCGGCACCAGCATAAACCGAGTTCTCGTTTTGATACACTTGAATGACATCGTCAAGTTTATCCGGCCCATTCTTGTATCCTCCGAGATCATCAAGATTCAACCAGTATGTTTTTCCACTTTTCCCCGTAATGACACCAATCCGCTTAACATCGCCGCAAGAAAATTCGCTAGGGAGTAATTCCAGAGGAGTCGTTCCAAGATCCTTGTCTGCACCATCAAGTTGTTGTTTCTCCCAAGGCATGAAAAAGTCTACAAGTGTGAGACTCCCGTCATCACCGATCGTCATATGAACAGCCGCTTGCTCGATTGCTGTCGGTGGATTGCGGCCATTAACGGGAATAGTCGAAAGTTGAGATGCGTATCCGTTTCCTGTGCCAAAGAAGATCGATCCAGCATCATCTGAAGCAATACCTCCTCCAGACATCCAGATTCCGCCGCCTGGCGTAGTATTTGGGATTCCAACGCCTTCTGTTGCCCATCTTTCTACCGTAGCACCTGTGGTCTTGTCCCAGCCCATGATCCAACCCGTAAAGTTGTATTGAACACAATGAGAAGCAAAGCCCGCATAGATGAATTGCCCAGTGTGGAGAAGAGCAGGTCTCTGGTGATGGATACCGCCGTTGAAGTTTCGTGTGGGACTATTCCTGGCAACTGTGCCCTCCAAATCCACCGGAAAGTTTGGGCGTTCGCTGAGATCGTTGACATCAATCGCGTGGACGTAATAACGTCCGTCTGGTTTCCCTTGAGCACCATTTCCTCCATTTTGATTGACGTATGTTTTGGCCGTCAGGTATAAAGTATCGGTGGCGGGGTCAATCACTCCCGTCGCAGTGATTCCGATGTGAGGAGAAATATCTACACATCCATCTAGATCTGCAGCCAAAAATGGGATATGTAGATTTCTTTTGAGTACGATTTCTCCGGTCTTTGCATTCAATTTGTAGACGTTGTTCTGGGCGGTAGCGACGTACAAATACTGTATTCCATCCGAGGGCGTGTAAACCAATGGCTGGGAAAAGATCTGTTCCGCAACACCATTGTACTTTCCCGGTAAGGTAGTTTTGAAAAGTTGGCCGAATTGAGGACTCCCAACGATTGAAGGATCCATATTATGATTACTGGGCACAAGTTAGCTATTCGTAACTTTGCACACATTAATTTGATTTGCTGTGGAACCAGAGAAAATGTTCTATCTCTTTTGCCGAGGGGTGGTGATGGTTTCAAGTGAACCAAATATGACGTTCGTTATTTGACATGTTTGCATTTGGATCTAAGAAGAAGAAGAAAAGGGAAGGAATTACGTTTGATATCCCGTTCTTGAATTATCACCACCCCAAGTGATGGTGTCGGTAGAGCCCAACGCGTCGACATTCCCCAAAAGGAGTGCCAAAATACAGGCCACAACGAAGGTGGTCGAGAGGATACGAGGCATGCCCATTTTGGATGCTGAAGAAGCCATCTTCAATCCGTACAAAATTAATTATTAAAGAGCAAGAGGCGGGGGAAACGAGTGAAAGGCAGACAAGACTGCTGGAACCAAAGTGTAAGAAACCCCTCGTCCAAAGTGTGACGACAGACCAAGTACTCGAGTAAGCTCACGCGAATTGAGGGCGATCTATGTTGATATAATGTCTACCAGGTGAGCGGCGGCGAGGATGGGGAGGGATGAGATGCAGGGGAGACTGCAGTGCAGATTAATCTATCTTCCTTGATCGTCCCTGGCCTGATCCCCTGCAACCCGAATATCGTTAAAGTAAAGTCTTGCGCTTTTTTTAGGCAAAGATTGAAAAGGTGCAGCATGGAGGGGACGCAACGTCAACCAATTGAATCTTCAGAAACCTCAGAAACCCTCTAAATCAACATGGAAAGAACCAGGTTTGCTGGATTGTGTTTGCATTTTAGCGTGCATGAGGCATGCGAGGGGAATTCTTCAGAGAGTTCTTGGGACTAGGCTCTCACTCCTCGGCAAGTCCATCCCAAAGAGGAAGGAGCTGTCCAACTAATTCGCCAAGCCGTGCGCCATTGAGGCCATCCCCGCCGGTGAGGACCCACCGGCCACCACCCGCTGCCACCAGAACAGCAAGAGCCATGCAGGAACCAGCATCCTCTTCCAGGGGCAATGGCTCTAGAGAGGCGTCTCGACCCTCGAACCACAATCGCACTCAATATTCCACCAGTTGCCCATCCACCTGCAATGCTGCGTGGTCAAGTTCGTCTCCGGAATTCGGATGGCTCCAGTTAAAACATCTCCAGCGCTGGCTAGCTACACAGCGCTTCTGTGTGATGTTTGGGACGACCGGCTACCGGCAAGGAGCTTGCATTTTGGAGATGAGGACGGGAAGTAGATGAAGATGGCTGGGCGATTCTACTCTGGGATCTGGGTGACGTTGGAATCTGAATACGGTATCGGTCGGCCTCGGAACCTTATCAAGATTCTAAGCAAATACGAGTCGAGCCCCAGTTTTGTTTGTGCCCGTCGTTTCGACCGAGGCCATCTCATGGCTGCCATCAAAATGCCATCCACTCACTGTTACCACCATCCATCCAAGACGGCCAAAGGCATTGCAATCGTTGCCATGCTTCATGAAAAGGGGCGAGGGCGAGGGTGACATCTGTCACTCAAGGCCGACCGACAACCCAGTACGGAGCACAGTAAGCAAACCGTCGTACCGATAGATACACCAAACGGTCTATCGTCAATATTGTCCGAATAAAAGCAATCAAGAGGCTCTTCTCGGGTTGATAGAGTCGCCTTATCGCCTTGAAAGCCATCGTCTCCATCATCGCTGACTTCGGATTGCTAGCTAGCGCCCTTCCTACCCGCTGCCAATACTTCGCTGAAGGGAAATTGAGTCGACCTCATCGAGAATTTAAAAATGGCATCTGGACGTGTTGCAGGAGAAACGTTGACGCCAGGCTCCAGCCAGTTCGTTAGCTGCGCAAGTGCAGAGAGTATTGGCCGATGCAATGCAACAAGCCGCTAGAGAAGGTTGTCAGAGTGTCGATCACTGTACATGGGGGCACAATGCTGACTTTGCTCTATACAGTCTACACAACACGGCAACAATTACTCCGCACTAAGTGATGATGTGGTTAATTGAAGAAGAATCAACACAAGAGTCGGTGACGTCGAAGAAACGATGTCGTGAAGGTGTCTCGCAAACTGCCGCAACGTTGGAAAAAAAACGCTGTGTATGTCTCACTACAGGCGATGGGGCTTCAAAAAGAAACGCCACCAATTAGGCCGAGCCGCTGACTCTCGCTTAAGCCTCACAAATTTCATCATCACTTCCTTTCTTTTTGTACTCTGTCATTTGGTCAGCAAAATGATTTCTATGGTCTGCCCAGGTGGTCTCCAAGTCAACAAACCCTGTTTGGCACAGTCCTCTCTTCAGTTCCTCGTTCCTTCCTCTTCCCAAAAAAAAAGGTGGTTTTCACTAGGTTGGTCCTCGACACCCCACTTGACTCTCTCGTTCCTTCCTCTCTTGAAATTCGACACTCGACCTCGACACTCCCCAGAGGCTCTCGACCCAAGATCACTGTCTTTTCAGAGTCGACCCTCCCAGGGTAAGGTATGCCCCAACAGAGGCTTTCCGCTGCCTCCATACCACGGTCCACAAACACCGTGTTATTCTCTACGAGGTCTACTTCATAGCAGATCACTCTAGTCAGCCAACTCGGAAATCTCAAAGTGTTTACTTTCATAACTTCTATCACCTTGTAAGGAAAGCTGAAAGCCATGAGGTTGAGTTGAAGTCTATTGGTTCTTGATCAATACTTAGAGAGCAGCCTTTTTTTCCTTGCAACTTTTGGAGTTACTTCTCTTCTCGGGTACAGCAAGGCTCTCAGAATTGAAGTTTACCACTGAATCTCACAATCACTTTCATATGAGCGTTCGACTAGAAACCCCAGAAAAATGGAAGCTCAGGGCTCTGCTTGGTCACGTTAAACATGTGGATAATTAGAAACAGATGTTTGTATATATATCTTACGCCCTAACCTGCCACAGTAATTGCATAGAAGACCTAGGGCGTGCAGGTAAGAAAGTACTCTTAGAGGGTTCAGCGCTCATTACTTACTATGTTGACTTTCTTTTTCCAAAATATGTTCAATAATACTTCTTGTCAAATAGTGAATCTCATCTCGCTCCTTCTTTTGTTACAAAAGATAGCAACAAATCTTGAACGAAGCAAGTCTTGCCGCATTTATTTCCAATGGGAAGGAACGATCCAAGCCTAACACCCCAACGTTTCTGAGCTCCCGATACGCAAGGAAGGAACGACCAAATACAACGACCAATCACAAATCTCTCCTCTTCAATTTCCTAATCGTGTGTCCAAAACCTCAATCCTAGAGAATCTAAGGGTCGGTTTAGGTCAAAGTCCATAGCAAGACTTCATGAAGTCATTGTCGATGGCGCTTAAGACCGCCTTGACTCATTTGGAGAAGTCAATATGTGCCCGTAGGAAGTATCTCACCATCTCGGCCTGTTGATCTCCCCCTTAAGCAACAAAGCTTTCATACCGGTCCATGTTAATTAAGTTAGTACTGAGAATTAATTAAGGACATGGAACTACCCAGACATCGCATTCTACTCGTAGTCTCAAAAATGTAACTTGTTCAGAAAGTAACCGTCTGAAAAAGGGTTTTGTTGCAAATCGCAATTTTCTCATTGCCTCAAACAAATATACCAAATTTCAAGGGGACTTGGGAGATCAGATCAAAGTATTTTTCACTATAAATTACCGTCTGAAAGGGGTTTTGTTGCACATAGCATTTCGGAAATTGTCTCAGATATTTGGAATTAATAAACAGAGATCAGATGAAATTTTATGAGGTAGTCGGGAGAAGCGGCGATGAGACTACCTTGAATTGGAGGAGGTGAATTCTGCGGTTTATTGACTTACTTGTGGCTTACTCGCGACTTGCTTTTTGAACCCCTACCTGATGATTGGCTTACTCGATGTTTGTTGGCTTACCGGTGACTGTTTGGGTTACTTACTTACTACCATGGACCACTGGCATTATAGCATTCCAAAACTGATTGTCTAGAGAAGTTGGATGGTGTTATTGTCTAGTATAGATAGCTGCCCCGGATTTCGAGGAAACAAATTCACGTAGGCAGGTTACGAACACTTGCGCCTGTCGGAGAGTTGCCATGATCTACAGCGGGTCACCTTGGATGCACTAAATTTTGAGCTACGTTGTTGTACTCTTCCAGGTAAGCCTTGGAATGTAAATACGAGTGAGCCAACAAGTTGCGAATAAGCCACAAAGTAAGCTACAGCTTCCCTACAGCTTACTTTGTGGCTTACTCTGAAAAAGTTAGACTACAAGAGGGTGCAAATATCAACCTCGTATTCCTAGCCACTCATGGAAGTATCTTCATCCTGCCCCTTGTGTGTGGCAGAGGGATCCCTAAAAACAATTTTTGAGCCTGAAATGAGTTATTAGCACTTATTCAATGGAGAAAACATTGGTGTCATAATTCCTCCGTGACACTTCGCGGCTCAATGGAGAATCTCGTAACACTAAATTTCCTTTGCTTAACTACTTCATTTCTTGAAAACCTTCCAGGTTTTGGCGCAGGTGAAAACTCATGACTCTTGTCATGCTGTAAATCTCTCGGCCCCAAGGGCTGGCACATTTAGAGTCCTAACTCAATATGTACCAGGCTATTGATAACGCGGCAGTCAAATACAACCAGACTCCATTATCCCTTTATTTTACAGGTCAATCGCAATATCCTCTACATCCCTTTCCTTGTTGTTCTGGGTATCTCGCTCTCAACCAATCATCACCCTCCTATCCATCTTACACCTCTCACAATTCACCACCACAAACCCCCGTTCACTCTCTTCCATCGGTCCACACTCTTCACAAAGAACATGCGGAGCCGGTGCATACCTCACAGCCCTGCCCATCAAGCCCTCATAGATATCCGTTTGGAATTCAGTGACATCACTAGTCAATCGCAAGAACCCCCATCGCACATTCTCATCCGCCAACATCGTTTGCATTTCCGCCATCGCCATGTCCACAACCACCAATCGTAATTCCGGGTTCTCAAGCGTGGTGTATTTGTAGACTTGGCGGACAATCTCGAAGTAAATTTTCGCGTCGGTGACTAGGTTGATGAGGTCGTGTTGGAACTTTTCGACCGCTAGGGATTGCAGGTCAGGCATTTGGAGGTCCGATGCGACGATAAAAATGTTGAGGTGGAGGGGGAGAGAGTAGGAGGGGGTGGTGTCTGGGGTGGGGTAGTTTGAGCAGTAGATGTATCCTATAAGGTATGTGACGGCGTTTGGTTCGTATCGAGAGAGGTCGAGGATGGGTTCCTGGAATAGAATTAGCATTGATCTTCGATGCCCGGCGGCATAAGGCAGTAAGACATGTTTCTGTAGGCCGTGTGATGTGCGCAAATAGACAAGGGCTTGCGCGCCTTGAACTTGGCTAGTAGCAGATCTACTTACTTTCAAGGCTTCTATCGCGGCCCCCAGAACGGGTGATTTGGAGGAAACGATGATCTTATGCGCTTGCCAGCTTCGTTCCTTGTGGACAATTATCAAATCTGAATATTTGCCCATAACCAGACAACTGGTGCGAATTAGCAGAGCCAACTATATACGCGCAATGCAAGGCAACTGACTTGGGGGGAGCGTCGCCTGGGCTAGATTGTGTACTTGGAGAGGCATCATTGCTGCTTGCAAGCGTGGAAGCCGAGACGGGGCCTGAAGACGATTGACTCTGAGTTTCGACACTCGTTGATGGTGATGGTGCTGTCATCTCTGCGTAGAGCTCAATCGAAGCTTGTTGTCTTGCTTCGTGGATGATTTGTTGTTCAGCTTCGTCAATGTAAGTTGAGGGTGAGTCTGTGTACAGTCTTGCTTCGTGGATGATTTGTTGTTCGGCTTCGTCAATGTAAGTTGAGGGTGAGTCTGTGTCGTGCAGCGAGGTTGCCAGTGCAGGTTGATGGAAACGCGTCGATTTACCTTTAACGCGCGTTGTAGCCATGTTGCGCAAAGAAGAGCATTGAAGTCGCCAGCACAAAATGAAGCAAAGCTGCTAAGGTAGAACTGTCGGCCCAGGTAGAAGGTGGAAGTGAATTTGTTTGATTGGCTTTGGTCGCTCCTGCCTTCCATTGTGATCCAAGACAAAGACAACACCAAAGCGTTCCCACCGCCACTTTACCAAAAACAGGGAAAGCACCTTCAAAAAGAAGCCAATGTTTTTGCACCATTTCCCTATCATACCTAGAGAATGGCATATAAGAATAGAGCGACGAAACTAGATTGAGTCTGCCCGCGCAGGTACTCTTAGGAGAACATTGACCGCCATATCTGAAGGTAGGCTGCCAACCGCAGTGGATCTAGATTTAAATCCAGATCCAAATCCAGATCCTGGCTTCGAGCTACGGTTTGGGCTACGATTATCTGGGGTAGGAATCGGAGTAGGTTTTGGTGTAGGATCCGGAGCGCGGAATGGTGTGTTGTAAATGGGGCCTTTGAGAATGGTGGGAGATTCTGGGAAATGGTCTGCTGCAATCATAGGAAGATCCGCCCACCCCTTCTCCCAAGTTTGTTCCTCAGATAGAGTTTTGGTCAAATCCACTGCAGAATCCCGCCCCTCTTTTGTTCTCTTCACCAATTCCGCGGTCGAGGGCCTGGCAAGGGGCTCCTGGAGCATACATTCCATGACCAGTTCTCTCAGTGCCTTGCTATACAACTTTTTAATGCCCTCATCCTCCATCCTCGGCCCCTGTGTTATCCCCCCCAATCTGAGAAAGCGAGAAATGTTGGGAAATGACCTTTGACGATTACCAAGGAAGTCTGAACTTCGTCGACAAAGCAAACAGTGCATTACACACCCAACTTGATAGATATTTGTATATGGACCCTTCCGGGGCTGATGTATGCCGACCCTGAGTTAGTAATGCTCGTTCTAGAAGTATGTTTGTAGAAAAGGAGGAGGAAATAGGGTTATGGGGGGAGGAAGTGAGTTGTTTGAGGAGGAAACGCCTGTCCCAATCCTCATGAACAACCCGAAGGAGGGAAAAAGAACTCGGAGAACACCGACCTTGCGGAGCTTAAACACCTTGTTGTTGTTTTCCGGTGGCATATACTGGAGTGCTCCACCCATGAGGTGCTTGCGTCCAATAGCTTCCACCACCTTTTTAGGACCTTTGGGCTCCTCTCTCGCTACGCTGAAATCTGCGATCTGCGGCCCTGTTAGATTCCTGTCTTTCCAAAAGTAATTTGTGATATTGATGTTTTACCTTAGCTATTGGAACTCGAGGATGTTTTGAGTCTCTAGAGCCAAGCAAGACTAAACATTTTTTGCTTTAGCTATGAGTTCGTTTTATTGGCAAAATACCCGTAAACTTACCATTGCCGCAGTGGAGGCTATTAACACGATTAACTTTTGTTTGTCGTGTAGCGGAAAAGATGATCAACTTACTCATAATGGACAATGTGCCCTTTTCTATTCCAGGCTTTCGCCTGTGGGTCTTCCGTTCCACGATCTATAGCAATGGCACCTAAAGCCAAACAATGGAAAATGGCCCAAAGGTCTGCTTCCATAATTGGCACTTCTGGCGCAGGTTTCCGCATCATACTGCGGTAGTAGTCTTGTTCCAGCAGAGAATCCAGACTCCTACCAGGGCAATACTCCAAGAACAAACGTATGACTTGTTCATCTTTGTTGCCGACGCTTTTATCACGGTTCATATTGCCAAACATTCGTACGATATGAGGTGACTTTGCGGATTGGAGTTGCTTCATTATTAATCCTTCTCGCTCCCATTGCGGATCGTTTTTATCCTCCTCTGGAAACATAACACTCTTTACCGCGACTTGAGTGACGGCAGGCGAAGGATTTGATGCGCCGCGATATTCCCATAATCCAACAACCCCATAGGCTCCTCTTCCCAGTACTTTTACGGTATTAATTTTCAGACTTGGAACACGGAAGAGGTTTTATTCTTACCTTTTCGGCCAACCCAGTCAGGCCCCAAAGTATCTTTCCAATTTACATTGCTCCTAAGCCACATCTCACGGTGTACATATTCTATCTCGTCGTCCATTTTGGAGATTTGTCAAAGTGGATGATGGGTAGCAATTTACCCAAACTATCTCCAAATTAAAAATGAATAGCAAAACTCCGTCTCGGGATTATACTCGTGGTTTCTTTCACAAGGGGAATATCCGAGACGAGCGGGTCCTGAAAGGAACAAAGCCGGGACTTAGAAGAAGGCTCAAAGTTTTATTCCATTGTCTTTGTCATGCTGATTCTAGAATGCTGCTTTTGTTCATGCTCCACTCGATCATTGCTCTGCAGCTCTGACTCTTCAACATGACGGATTCCGCGGCGGCGATCGACTCTTCTTCGCCAGGGTTTGTATAGAACAATCGAGAGGGCACCAAACACAACGAAAGCGCCGCAAATTGCTCCTCCGACTTCAGAGTAATGGTCGCCAACAGCATCAACTCCATCCCAAAAGGGCCCACTTGAGAAGTTCGCCATAAGGGAGAGAAGTTGGATGATGCCAATAGTCAGTGCCACTATCACTGTGATCGCACTAAGAATAATAGAATAGTACAGAATTGCGATGGTGTCTCGGGCCAAGGAAGTGGAAGTATAGAGTGTCATCATAAGAGCACCGTCTATCGTATCGATGAGGCACATGCCGGCTACGACATGTCAGCTCTTCAGGAAAAGAAACATGAACGGATATAAGATACCTGTGAAAAGCAGAGGGAAAATGAGAATGAGCCAGATGTTGGTGCCCGCAGCGCCTTGCACCGAGGCAATTCCAAGAACTGCAATCTCACTACTGGTATCAAATCCCAAGCCGAAGAGAACCCCAAGAGGATACATTTTCCACGGCCGATCGATGAACCTGAATACCTTCTTGAACAGTCTCACCATAAGACCACCTCCTTGCAGGTCTAGGCCTGCCACTGCCCCCTCTTCAGCAACTGCATCTCTGTCCTCACCCACCTCCTCTTTTAGAACAACCCTGAGCCGTTGTATCAATTTGTATAATATCCAGGCATTCCCTATGCTAAGCAGTATTAAGACTCCAGCACTGACGCTTGTCCCAATTATGCCCCCCACGTTCCTGAAGCCCTCAAATCTCTTCTCCAACGCACCACTCGTTGCAGCCACCACGATACAAGTTATTATGACTATTGTAGAATGTCCCAAGCTAAACCATGTTCCTACAGTGACTGGCTTCGAGCCTGTAGCTACCAAACGCCGTGTCATAAGGTCAATGGCGGAGATATGGTCCGCATCGAGGGCATGTCGAAGACCGAGGGTATAGGAAAGAACGGCAGACGAGGCGAGGGCAGGGTTTGATCGTAGAATGAAGGCCGTCACTATCCATACGACAACATTTATTAAAACGAGGAGGGAAATAATTCCGACTGCTGCGAAGGAGAGTAGACGTAGCTGGGGAGGAAGTTTCGAGGCAAGTTGGACGGCCCATCGAGGGGGATGTTGGAATCGCATATCGTTACGGGAGAAGAGGAATGAGTATGGCATGAATGAAAACCCTCCTCATTTTTGAGAGTGAAAGATTATTATAGTGAGTATTAAAGGTGGGTGAAGCAATTGATAACTTATCTCGCACCAATTGTGTGCTCCCCTAACCTACCCCGCATGCTGGTCTTCTTCATGTGCGCCGGCCGCCGGCCCGAAGGCCACCGGTGACTCTAGCAATCAGCAAATCAAAACATTGTCTAATTACCAGATTGTTTGTGCTATTGTCATGTTGGTTTGGTCTTGTCTCCAAGATGGAGTAAATTCATCAGGTTCGCTCAGCAGTTCGACATGTTTCAATTTCCCGCGTGTCACGTGGAGTTTATTTAAAAAGGGGCAGAAAAACGCTCCAATCAGAGGCTCGCGATTTACTAAAAGCAGCAACTTAACCTAGATGACCTCTCTATTCTCTCATGAAGTCTTGGACGAGCAATGGTTGTTCTAAACGATATGGCTAGGAAGTTGGAACAACAAGAGCTCCTTCTTTAAGTAACTGCCGCTTTTATGGTTCATCGCGAGTCATTTTATTGGTGCGCATCGAGATGTGGGAGGCTTCCCCGCAAAGCTCTCAACACCCCGCAATCACTACCTACCTACAAATTTGGTTATACATTCAATTGGAGCGCTTCGTTACTAGACTACCCTTCCCCAGCAAAATCTCGTCAACGCGAGGTTTAAGGTTCATCCCATCAATCGTTTTATTTCCCGCAGTGCGGGGGTTCAAGCTAGCATGGCTAAATTGGCAGAATACGGGGAATGACTTCTCTACTAATAAGTACTTGTAGGAAGATTCATTCCCTGGGAGAGATGGCATGAAGCACATTTTTCAAAGCTACTTCAGTTTTCCATTGGCAAAATGAAGGCCCATTTTTTTGTTGCCTATTTTCTATTCCAATCTAGTGTCTGTTTGGCCTCGAGTTTGGATGATGATTCCCTTGCAAAAAGGTACTTTGGAAACGATGCTCCTTGGTATCTGAATAACATCCCGTTTTTCGAGACAAGTGACACACAGATCCAGGATGTATACTACTACCGCTGGCAGATATTTCGATCCCATCAACGCGATCTAGGTGCCAATGGTTTCATTTCCACGGAATTTTTGGACGATGTTGGATGGCAAACACAACCCTACGGGTCACTGAATGACGCCACAGCTTTTCACATACAGGGTAAGATATTTATCCTATTTCAAAATCCAACAAGAAGACAGTGCTAAAGAAATATTGCAGAAGCTAGGTGGTCCAACAACCGCAGATTCAAGAATGATTACGCATCTTTCATTTATGGATCAAATAGCAACACGAGACAATTTTCTGAGAGTATGGCCGATGCGGTTTGGAAAGGTTATCTGGTAGACGGTGATGCTGGATTCCCGATTTCGCTTCTTGGTGCTATGCAAAGTGTCTTCAATGCTTGGGCAGACAGCTATGATAGTTCAAAAGGGCTTTACTACGTGGAACCTCTTCGAGATGCCACCGAGTACACAATTTCCAGCATTGATGCATCTGGTGGACAAGATGGGTTTACAGGTGGCCAGTCCTTCCGGCCAAGTATCAACAGCTATCAATTTTCGAATGCCAAAGCAATTGCCAACATCGCCACATTGAATAGCCAGCAAACCATCGCTACCGATTATACCGCACGTGCAGCTGCAATCAAGCAGAAGTTTCAAAGTCAGCAGTGGAATAGCACATACCAACACTTTATCGATAGACACCAAACCAGCAACTCTTATGTTAAGTACTTTGACTTCATCAGGGGTCGTGAGCTAGTTGGCTATGTACCTTGGGCCCACGACTTGCCAGACGATAGTAAGGATTATGCGCAATCAGTAAGTACAGACATACTTATTTCTCTCTACCAAACTTATCTAAATCTACTCATGCTCCATTTGTGCAATTGGTTTTTCCTTACCTTCTTACGTTCTTTCTATTCCAACTATCCTCTTTTCTTCGGTTCACAACTTTAAAATAAGCAGAAACTAACATTCTGTTCCTCCAGTGGAAGCACATTCTGAACACGAATGAACTCAAAGGTCCATATGGATTACGTACCGTCGAGCCGACATACCAATACTACATGAGACAGTATCGATACGAAGGTACAAGGCCCGAATGCCAGTGGAATGGACCAGTCTGGCCATATCAAATGACACAGGTTCTCACCGGACTTGGAAACTTACTCGACCATTACCCTAACTCTAGTTCTGCTGGTGTTATCGGCACCGGAGACTTCACTTCTCTTCTTCGTACCTACACCCAATTACACTACAACAACGGTATCTTGAACCTTGAAGAAGATTACGACCCAGCAACTGGGAAACCGATCGTTGGTCTAGACCGCTCCCCTCATTATTTTCATTCCGGATATATCGACATAATCCTCAATCAATTTGTCGGTATCCGCGCTCGCGCTGACGACAAGCTCGAAGTCAATCCTCTCATTGACAGTTCCATCACTTATTTCCGTGCCGACAAAGTTCCTTACCATAGCCACCAAATTAGCGTACAATGGGATGCCACTGGCAAAAAATACGGAACCTTGGGCTTGGTCGTTGAAGTGGATAGTGTCGTCGTCTCAAGTACACCATCTCTCCAACGAGTTATCGTTCCAATCTCCCGAAAGACTCCCTCTGCAATCCTTCGACCCATTTCCAAATCCACACAACGCTTAGTCGACACCACTTATCCAAAAGGCAACGTTAGTATAGCCAATCAAGATGCCAACCAGATCCACGATGTTATCGATGGTAGGGTACAATTCTTCACTGAATTGGTAAATGGATGGACTGCTCCAGTTGGAGATGGAGTTTCTAGTATTTGGTATCAAGTGGATTTTGGAACAACGACTTCTATTACTCGTGCTGAAATTGCGTGGTACGGTGATTTGGGGACTTTTGACGTTCCAGAAAGCTATAAGATTCAAGTCAATGTTGGAGGATCTTGGGTTGATGTATCTGGTGCTCAATATTCACCCTCTGTTTCTAGTGGAATTACTCATGTATCATGGACTTCGAGGACGGTACAGTTGGTGAGAATTGCGTTTGTACCTAAGAAAGGGAAACAAACTCGGTTGGTGGAGTTTACACTCTTCTAGTTATTGTAAATAGCATATGAATATTTCTGTTTGGTTTTATACATTCAGCCTTATTTGTACCTCTTGAATATTCTTAAATAACAAATCATCTATGGTCACGTGGTAATGAGGCAAAGCCCTATCTATCTAGGCGCTTCGGTGATTTGTAACTGCTAAGAAGGCAATGGAGAGAAATATATCATATATACACAGAGCCGAAGAGTAAATTTAGCAGACCGGAAGTTGCAGAGATCACGTTTTCAAGAGCTAGCGCCTTTGTATCCCTGTCTCTGTTCACAACAATCTGCGCACAACTCTCAATTCATAACCCAACTATGCTGTCTTTGCCAAGCGAAATTTGGGAGGAGGCAAGTATTAAAGTTGCATGCTTCATATATTTCAGGGCAAACACTAACCTGTGCTAAAATAGATCGCCTCAAAACTTGCACATTCAATATCCTTGGAGCCCATAAATATCTACAGCATTCACGAGGATAGCCGTTATGCTCTCATCAAGACATATCCTCAATTAATTCATACGTCGCTGGATCCAGCTCTCCTCCGCCTTCGATTGGTATCGAAAGCTTTTCATCAGGTCGCGACACGCGTTTTGTTTCGTAGTCATCGTATAATATGGCAGGTAGGTAGATATAGTTGGTTAGGTCTCGACCGCGCAAACGCTCTCAATGAGAGCATCGAAAAGTTTTTGTATGGTTCAATAAATATAGGCTTGATGGTAAGAGATCTAAAAATCTCACTGCCTAGGTGTTTGCTTCCATCGACTGAAGTGGGAGAAGATAAAGCCTCGACGGAATTTCTGCGGCTGCTGCCTGATGCTTTGCAAAATTTGTCGAAATTGAAATCTCTTTCTATATATCCGGGATCATTGGACAGCGACTTTCCTGGGGGTAGTGAAATTGAGCCAACTTGGGATAGGGATCGAGTTTCTCAGCTGTTATCTGGTCTCGCCACCGTTTTTCGTAGCAAAAAACTAGAAAGCCTAACGGATCTAACTCTCTTTCTCCCATGTACGCATGATTTTGGGGAAATCAATGCTTCTATGTCAGATGGCTTTGCCAATCGTCTCGAATGCCTTTACCTAGGTGTCACAGTAAGTAGCCCCACCCTACGTTTCTTCGTCAATATTATGTATTTAATACTCTCCATATTCAGTTTATTTTATCAAATTGTAAGATTAACAATTTCTGGCAGGACTGCACCGGGCCTGGCGGTAAATCGGAGTATTTGCATTGGTTCGACGAAGACGGGGACGGAGATGAGGATTTTCAACTCTCCAATCTTCAAAAGGAATTCCCGAATCAGGAGTACAATAAAGCACTGTTTGACATCGTGTCTCGTTGTCATAATTTAGAGGTCCTTGGACTGAAAGGGACGCAACGTCTTGACTTAAAGCAGCTGGATTGGAAACCTGCTGGCAAGGGTCTCAGGGCAATCGACTTAGACAGAGTCAAGACCTCCCCGGAAGCACTCATCAAAATTCTCTCGCCACCGGAAGGAACTCCATTGTCTGATTCGATATTGAAGAATCTCAATTTTGTGGAGGTCGATTTGGAAACGGGATCATGGGGGGACATCTTTACCTTTCTGTCGGAGCTACCGTCTGTTTCGTTCTTCAATCCTGAGAACCTGAGATACATCCGAGGCCACCCGTTATTTACGACAGAGGGAAGAGCTTGGGAAGATTGCAGAAATATCTGGAGCGAAACGGGAGAAGAGGAGGAGCCCTTGTTACACCTCGCAGAAGCGCTGGTTGCCAAAGCTGGGGACAAAAACAAATATCCCAATCACTGGTGCGAACAATTGATGTTAGAATGACGACGATGACGATAACCCAAAAGATATGACCATTTGACTTATGCTAGTTAGCCAAAGCTTTGGGTCTGTGAATCACATCTATATAAAACTTGCTGATCAAAGACATATTACATAGATGAGGAATCAAACCAAATACCAATCCACCGATATGTTCAAGCGAATAGAAAGAATCAATCTGAATCACCAACTAAAGTCTCCACGACTCTCAAACCCAGCAACGCCGAAAGACGAATAAACGCTTCATCAGCAATGGACCGAAGGATGTCCAGCTTTCCTTTCATCATCTCCACGGATACGACCGGACCCGGACATAATAGCTTTTGAGTTGTAACCTCTGATAGGAACAAGATTTTTGGCGTACAATCCTCGTCCATTGCCACAAAAGACATGGCACCATACAAAAACCGCCGTTTAAAAGAGTCTGACCATCCGTCAACATTCCCGTTTGTGTGTACAGAGCTGCGGAAGAGTTCTTTCCTTGCCAAGTCGAGGACCTTTGGTAACAGAATTTGGTCGTGGCAGTGAACGCGTCTCAAAGTCAGTGGCTCATCTAATGCCAGGGCTATACTCAACGAATGGCTGACATAGTTGAAGGTATTTTCGAACATCATATCCAGTGTTGCTATTTCATTAACGAAATGATGAATCGCAAGGGGGGAAATGTGTGGCATGGCGATATAATGAACCCAATTTCCTTCGGGCGCCAAGTGGAAGTTTTGGATGGTCCAAGGTGGCAGTCTCTCCATCAGAGTGATGAAGCTCTTTTCGTTGAAGCGCGTCCGTACCTGTATGGCGCTCAGGAGACGTCGCAGAAGGTTGGCATTATCAAGGCAATACTGGTTCGTTTTAAGAAGATCTGCTGGGCGGTAGAGCTTTTGGAAAAGCCAGGTCTCGAAGATAACTCGAGGATCAATAAGCTCGACTGCTTTGGCAAGGCTTTGATTTTCCGGATTTGGACTGTAGGATATCACTTCTCCAGAGACCATGATACCGAAGGCTTTGTGATGGCTCAAAGTTATCCCTTGCACAATAGGCAACCCATTCTTCTCCCAGGTTGCAGATCCTGGACGCCCAAGACACACAAGATCAGGGGTGAAACCAAGATCTAAAGCCCCGTCAACATGAATATATGCGATTTCTGCATCAATCGCATGCAACGCTTTTCGCAGACCCAAAATGTTATCACGGCCGCCGACGAAAGTTGTTCCCATGTTCGCCAACAAGATAATCTTGTACTCGCCGTAGTAGTCTCCGCAAGATGACCGATCTTGCAAGACCTGTTCCACCAGATCTCCTATCCTCATCATGCCATACTCATCAGCTTGGATTTCCGCGAACCTAGGTCTCTCATTTTGCTCCCAGATCCTCGTTAAGGCATCACAATCTCGCACGATTTTCTTAACGCTATAATGGGTAGCAGAGGAGTAGTAAACAAACGTGTTTCTGCTATCGCAATGAGCGAGTGCGGTATGGATCCCAACACGATTCCCCATTGTACTGCCCGTGGTGAAAATACCAATGAAATCATCACACTCAGCATCACCATCTGCCAAGCCGAATTGCCGTTTTCGATCCTTCAAGATTTCCTTTGCCCGAGCATCAGCCCATGAGGATGGAATTGATATTGGAATAAAATGCCCGATTATGGGACCCAGAGCTGAGTAAGGGGCCTGGTTGAGAGGATATCCCCCTGACGATTTGGCGACTACCCTCCAGGAGGAAACAAGTCTGTCGATGGACTGGACGATTTGCTGGGGAAGGCGGTAAATCTCTGGCTTAACAGTCATGACAGCTCGACAGTCTATTTCAAAATTTGTCTTTGTCTTGCCACATAGAGCTGTGAATTGTCTGACAAGTTCTTCCAAATGCCTTGGTTTTACACTTGGCTGCATCGTCATCAGATACTTGCCATTCCCTACTTTAACGAATCCCCATTTCCCCTGGAATGATGGTGAGAACTTTTCCACAAGATTCTCATTGACGTGTATAATGAGATCAAGTGATTCCCTGGGAATCTCAACTCGAAGGGCTTCGCTTACGTCTTGTTTCATCAACAAGTCGCACAAAATCTGTCTATTGACGGCGCAACGAGCATAAATATCGCGCATACCAGAAGCCCCAAACCGAAGCTCTTGGAGAGCCACGAGTAATGGGCCCATTGCGTCCCTGGAGCCAGCGAGGGTACTGTCTGTGCCGCGAACGTATTCCACTAAGCTGGGAGATAGAGACCCCAAACTGCGCGGTTTGAGGACTACCACCGGAGGAGGATATATGGAGTTCATCCCAGCAGCGACGATTGATGATGCCAATAGCGTCCGCTCTCCACTTCCGTCGTCGGTAATAGAAGAACCAAGGTAGATGTGTTCGAGTCTGAGCTGTGGGAGACCTAGGCGTTTTCTTGTTGTAGGCAACAATGTTGTGAGGTAATCAAAGGTTCTCGAAGCATCGACGTGAAGCAACATAGAACATTCGCTGCAAATGTCATTGATGGCAACGATATCATCAATCTGACCGAATGAGTTTCCCAATGTAGCTGCGAAAATGAGGGGTCGTTTCCAGCCATCCGACCGATTGAAAAGAATACTCTTGCACAGTTTGATATTCTGGAGGTCGACAACCACAAGATCCAGCCCAAAAGTCTGGGAAGCCGATTCAACAATATCCCTTTCTATATTTGCCGCAACTAGTAATGGCTTTTGGTCTGGCTTCTGTGCCCGAAGCTCTTGTTGCAATGCACGGATCCCATATTGATTTGCTTCCATCCAGTTGCAAATGTAACCGCTAGCATTCGGATCGCCAACTCTTGCACCTTTCAATAGAACTGCTTTTCTTTCAAGCACTTTGAAGTTGAATGGCCAGCTATGATCCACTTCTTCCGGCAGGTTAAGATTGTTGTTATGCCAAGGGAGACCAGCTTTTTGGAGGTACGCTCCCGTTTCCAACCACAGAGGGTCGGAAAAGGGGTGGAAAGCGCCCAGGGGATTCGTCCGAAACTCCTTATACAGTTCCTCTGTTTCTTCGAGTGCGGCCAGAATATGGGGCCGGGAATTAGACCATTGTGAAATCACAGGCTCTTCGATCCATTTCGATTGTCCTCCAAGGAAGGCTCTCTTGATGATGTTTTGGAATGATGGCTGGCGAGTGAGGGCAGTAGATGAAGCGTAAGTTTTGGTTTGAATGGATAGGTTTGTTAGGAATGAGTTTGCTTGATAACCAGTGTGATCCGCTTCTTTGGGGTCGGCAACGGGATAGCTTTTCTCATTCAACACAGGAGAGTTGTTCTGTGTTAAGAAAGGCATGTTGAAGCATGAAAGCGATAGGCAAAAAAATGGTTGTGGACACTTTGTGGGGAGTTCAAATCACATCCTATAGCTATACAAGATTCTTATAGTGCGTAAGATTCATTCCAAAGACGTGCTGAGATAAGATCAGGCTCATTGCACTAGTAACTTCACAGGCATTCGAGATCCTGACCATTCTGGCTTTCACCTGCTACTTTGGTATCCTTTCCCTGGAGGACTTCTTGTTCTGCCGCAACCTTTGTTCGCTAAAGACACCGAAGCATTTTGAAAGCATATCTCCGCGGTACAAGTGGCTAATAGTGGGGTATTCATTCAAAGTTCGCCTTCAAAGGATTCGAAGGGAAGATCCCGCGAGTAACTGTCACAATGCTCTGCTTGTAGCGGAGAGCGAATCGGTAGCGGAGCTAGTGATACAAATTCAAGTCTTTGACGGTTGAAATGACGTTAAGTTGTATTCTACCGCAACACCAGAATGTAAGAACCCCTTTGGGGCTACGATGTTTCTGGTACCTAAAAGGGTTGGGCCCTGTTCACCTAGGTATAGACGAATTACAGCATGCTCTAGGGAACTGTGATCAAATAAAAATGTGACATAATAATCTTCATTTACTGCTATTATTCTCGTTATGTTTATTTTCATGTCAGACGGTACTATGATAGCAAATCCACTACATGGTCACGCCGTAAGACAATGATAGTCGACATAAGCTGACACGGTTCGGTTTCCGGAAAGGGCACGTTTATCGACACGTAAGGCTAGAGGGCACTCCGTATAGGTGAAGTGATCGCTAGGTGCGATCACGCAAGAGGCGTTTTTAGCAGCCTCACCACCTACGAATGCACACCGTGGAGGGGTTGTTTATTGAATGCTAGGGGGACAATAAGGGCTATCACGCAGGAGCCACTCAGAATAAATTGGTGGATATAAACAATCTTGGCGACTTCGACAATGATGACGCCGACTTACGGGGCTCTTAATGCGGTCAGCATGAATCGCTACGGGGAGCAAGGGGGCAACCGCGCTAGAAAAAGCTTGACTTCATGGCGTGAGAGACCTCAAGTCTTCGAAATTTAGCGGTGAAACCATGCCTTTGCCTTTATGTAAGTTTCTGTTAAATCCGCATGCCTGTAGTGGAGTAGTGGCAATCGTCAGCAGAGACTCGTCCCAACCTCGCTCAAATCGCAATCTAATCTTGAACTTCGCCACTTTTGAACACCTCCACATTGACGACCTCGCCCTCGGCAGGTCACTCCCGCTGCGGGGCGGCCCGTGTAACGTGCGATATCGCCCCCTTTTACATGATGTCCATAAGCGAGCATATTTTCCTTGGCACTCGGATAGCTCCGTTGCCTTCTTCTTACTGTTGCCATGCCACTGCATTCCCGCATACGAGCAACACATGAAGCCCATATATTTTATGTAACATTGCTGCATGATAGAGTATGCACAGGTTTGAAGGTGTTTAAGAAGTGGGTCGCTATGATGCTACAATAATACATTAGCACGACTAAATTGCCGTTTTTGAATCATGGGCGCGCCAATTCTAAACTTTCTTCTCTCTTTGGGAGGGATACAATTAAGTCTAATCTAATTACTCCTACCCTGATTTTTAGCCACGCCCCGTTGCATTTACTATCCCTACTTCTATATCTCAACCTCGCTCTCGCATCTAACTTACTTGCTTGTACATTCTGGAAGAGCGCCAAGAGGCAAATTCTGTACACGCAAATGTAATTTCGACATCGGGTCAGTGTACGAGGCAATGCCCTCATTCAATGCACGCCTGAACAATATGTATTGCCTATAATTGTGTCGGAAATCTAGGATAATCAAATTAAAGGATGAAAGTTTAGAAAATTTGATTTTACCGAAAGTCGAAATATTAATCGCCACTTCGTACAACTTATCTGATTTTTCTGAAACTTCCTGTGCAACTTTACTAATCAAGCAGGTGTAAGACAAACGATGACTGGAACCTGGTATTTTTCGTATACTGCAACCTAAGGGCACAGTCATGCATACAACCTTCCCGTCTCACATGACTCCACTCTCCCCACACAGCGCAGAAGCAACCTAAAATGGCGGTGGGCAAATAGGGTTTCTTTTCTCACCTCATTTCTGTATCACCCGTGGTCAAAAGAGAGTTCATCAGAGGCTCAAACTGTGTAAGGGTAGAATAACGCGCAAGCGAAAATTGGCACGGGCGATCCTTTTCCAAGTTTATTCGTCTCACCTTCATGTGCAAGTCTCGATTCAGCTTACCCCCCTGTGAAAATGTTCATGAGGTACATTTGATCTACACATGCAACAACTGTATGTAGTGGGGAAAAACTTTAATTTTATTTTATTCTAAGGTCCCTTCGCAAACTGATTCGCCTCCCAATACCCGAACCTCCCCAGCGTCACATTTTCACAGTGAATGATCGTCGTTCCAATTTTTCACACCAATTCCTTCTCAGCGGCCGTAACATGGAATTTTGTAGCTGAAAGTGGGTTGTAAGAGGAGAAGAAATCGTCGTAGACGAGATCCTCCGCCGTCAAATGGTTGCCCTGCATATTTGGAAACTTTCTGAAGAGAGTTCCTATGGTGACATAGAGCTCACAATAGGCGAGTCTTGGGAACCAAAGTTAGCCAAATGTTTCAACTCGTGACGGGTGTGGGGTAGAAAATGGCAACACATACGTTATTCCCACGCAACCTCGGCTACCCTTTCCGAATGGCACAAACGCTTTCTCTAGTCTGAGTGCTTCCACTGGATCTACCCATCGATCTGGGTTGAAAGTCTTTGGATCGGGAAAATAATGCTCGTCTTGATGCAAGACCCAAGAGCTCATGGAAACGACGGTCTGTAAGAAGATCAGCGCTGAGTTTGCCAGTAACATCAAATGTACTCACTCCAGCTGGAAGTGCATATGAATTGAACGTTGCACCAGAGTCGGGAACAACTCGAGGTAATCGTCCTGGAACACCAAAAGATAACCTAGAAGAATCATCAGCGTTTGCGGTGGTGTCAGAAATCGTTTGACCGACCTCAATCCTTCCTTGATGACCATTGTCTAAGATTGAGATGTTAGCATGTTGGGAAAGATATTTTGAGGACAGAGAAATGTATACCAAGTATGGAAGCTTTTCCAGGGACCTAAAATCTAGCTCGTCGTTCTCATCAGGAAAGGCTGCTTTCAATTCCTCGTGAAGCTTTCGGTAAATCTTTTGATCAGAAACCACATGGCGCACCATAGTCGTCATAGCGTTTCCTGTGGTATCGGCGGCAGCAGATAGAACGGTGTATGCTTCATCCAAAACATTGTCGATATATGTTTTTCCAGGCTCTTGTTCAGCTGAATTTATCAGTGCGGAAAATATAGTGGCTCTTGCATTGGGGTCTGGTTTTTCAATGTCCATATTCTCTTTGACTTTCTCGAGCTCGTGACTGCAATGCTATTTTGAGAGTCAGTGCTGCTATGTGCCACCGCGAGTCTCTCAAATTCACCTGTTTGAACTTGACTACTTCTCCCAGAGGCTCACTCAGGACTTTCAAGAGTGGTTCTGGAAGTGCAAATGCGATGCCACGAATCCATGGCCATTGACGGAAGATCCATGCTGCTGGGCCAATCTTGTGGACCATGGTGAAGAATTCCAAACCCAGATCTGGTAGTTTGAGCAGGTCGTAGCTCGTTCCGAACGCGTAATCTGTAACCACATCGATCGAGACTGCACGGAGACCGTGGTGCAAATCGATGGATCCACGGGTTTCAAGCGTCTTCCGTACTAGACCTGAAAGCAGTGCCACCTTGGATTGCACAACATCTTCAAGATCCAAGACAACCTTCCGCGCAAAGAATGAATTGAGGCCACTGCGGCGGATTCGGTGCAGCTCATTACTTGGAGTTGTGAAGGATGAGTTGGGGTTTCCAAAAGCGCCGTAAAATGCCGCATCTTTGCAGAATTTTGTTCCCACGCGATTGATGGTATCATAGTTTTCTGCGTCACTTAGATGTACCTCATCTGGTGTGATACGGATCACAGGTCCTACAAACCACCATTAGATTTCAATTTGTAAGAGAAGGTTTGGACTAACCATAAATTTCGTGGAGTTGTGTAATTCGTTGGTAGAAACGGCTTCCTCCAACAAAACAGTACCAGGTTTGGTACAAGAAAGTTGCCGCTGCGAGCTTTGGTCCTGGTACGTGGGAGAGAGGATGGAAATAAATGAGGACAATGATGGTGTAAATGGCAAAAGCACTAAGTAGAATGGAAAGACTAACGGCGAGCCAAACCACGCCGACAGAAGAGAGCAGTGCAATAAAATCGAGGGCTGCCATAATGAATACCGGTAACGAGTTTGTAATTTATTGAAATGAAAGAGAACTCTTCAAGTCAAGTAGTGAGAGCTTAAAGGCAAACCTGGTGTTGACCTCTCTTTAGTTGACACTGCTAAGTCTAACCCAATCGGACTGAAAACAAGGTCAGTTGTGGAAGAGTTTGGAGAGGATGGGGGTCATTCTGAACAGTAAATGCCACCCCCTTAAAATGTACTGTTGACACATAGAAACAGGCTACTTCGTAGAAGATCGACATATGCAAAGATGACTGCATATCTAGATTGCTACGTATGCCATCTTGCGTGCTCAATCCTCGTCCGTGTATGATTTTCTTCAGGTTCCAAGTGAAGTTTGGACGGAACACCTCGTCGACAGTTACCGTAACATTCAATGTAGAAGCCGTCGGAGAGTGTAACGAGGACTCGGATAGATTTGCTCAATGAGGAAGGACAATGGGCAAACCGGTGACGTTTTAGATGTGGCAAAATCTGCATGCAGTGAGTGAGAATAGTTGGCACAGAAAATGAAGGGATTCACAACCCGAGATTTTTACCCTTGTATTGTCGTTGTGCCCCATACCAGCAGTAATAATGCTAAAAAGCCACCAAAGATTGATACTAACACTGCCAGATTTCTTGTAAAGTAGAGCCATTATTTAGCACTACTAAGATGGAATGGTGATTTATAGTCTGAATATCCCGTTGACTTGACTTTCTAATTCAAGACACTCCAGGAAATTACACTTTACATCCTCAAATTAAGCCGTAAACACCACAGGACAAAGACTCAAACCGAGAGAAAACACAAACACGGATATGTCTCAACCAGCAAGAAGAGAGGGTCCCTTTTATCTCAAGATAACAAGGAAACTCTCGTCATTCTTCTCTTTCGGCAAACCACTCGATATCCAGCCGGATGGCACGACAAGAAACAATGGCAGTACCAAATCTGCGAACGAAACATACTGGGAGAAACGGCCGAAGAAAGACTCGCTTTTCTCATCATCTCCTGCCAGTGGTTCCGTCATCCACGGAAACACTGGTCAGGAAACGAACACGAAGGAGACACCGCACCAGCCATTAATCACATTGGATAATACCCTCCAGGACCTTTATGCTTTGGACAACAATCCTGACAAAGTTGTCTTGGTATATGCCCTACCATCGGCGAACACACAGATGACCTCTTCGATCACTTTGTCCACCAAATACGCATATCAAGCTCCGCTGGAGTGGACGGATGACATTGGGAGACTCGCGAGAATGAATCTTCAAGTGGTGCCTCAATTCTTTGGTTTTCTGGCAGGCAAGATGGATGTGGTCCTGTTCGATCTCGAGAATGAAGGAGTATCCCATCGTGAGGATGCCAGGCAAATATACCGACACCTTATTCCAGCTCAGCAGCCATATCTACGCTTCGTAGAAAAACCACAAGATATTGTGTTACCATCAGGAGCCAAAATTGCCGTCATCGGCCCCATGGACTGTCTGTCTCATCTTCCACATGTCGTTGACCCAGATGTGCACTACGAAGTTCAGTCAAAGAGGGGGCTTGCGGTCTCAGGCATCCCTACACCGTCGTCAGAAGTCATCGATACAGCACTGCGCCCAGATCAAGTCAAGACCGCGAGCTTGGTGGATGCCGAGGTGGGACGGATGACCAAGTCTATCGCGACAAGCTCTCCTCCGTTCGTGGTCAAGATGCCACAATCGGTTTCCGGGCAGGGCACCTGGGTGGTGCGCTCCGAGGCGTGCAAGCAGAATGCATTAGATACCATCACACAAGAACTACCCAAGCTTCTCCAGCAAAAGACTGAGTCCAACCAGCACCTGAATCCCAGTAGTTTGGTCTTGCAAGAAATGATTGCAGGCGAGGCTCTGGCCCTGTCTCTCTTTATTACCAAAACCGGTCGTCCTGTCTTCCTTGGCTGCTGTCGGCAGTATATCGATGTTACGGGTCATTGGGCTGGTGGCTTCATTTCCTACGAGGAGCAGGAGGATCTTGCGCGAGAACATGCCGGCATCGCAGAAGATATTGCCAAATACTGCCGGGAGGTTGGATTCTACGGACCAATGGGTGTCGATGTCATGACCGATGACAAGAACAAGAAGCTAGTCATCGATCCGAATGCAAGAGTGATGGGTACTACACCCTTGTGTCTCCTCAGGCAACATTTCGCGACCCGGAAGATGAAGGAAGCCGTGATTTTCTTTCCTATTTTCCTTAGCTGTACGCGAAAGGAGTTTGAAGGGATTTTTGCTAGCGAGTATCAAGACGGGAGCTTGATCATTGTTGGTTGGTGTCATGACAGGAGGGAGGGGAAGCATGTCAGCGTGACAGCTTTGATCATGGGGGCTGAGAACCAAAATCAGCTTAGTGAATTCATCAACAGGTTGAATGCTTATAAAGTTGACGAGGAAGGTTAGAAAGTGGAGGATGAGATGATGGATGCTAGATTTACCTAAACTGAAGATTATTTGCTTCAAATCACTTTTTGTCTTTAGTTGACCTAACGAAGTATCATTTTTAAAATGTGAGATTTTAGGCCTATAATTCTAGGGGGGCAAACAGATATTTATACGTAAGAAGCTGACGGGGACCACCGGATGCAGTCCGGGGCGTCATCCCTTGCGTCCATCAGTAGGTGAGCCCTTCTAATTGGCCCATACTTAGGGGTTGAATCGCCTCAATTTAGCGTTGCTGGTCCCCACCTTGCTGTCCGGGTGCTACAGCGCCCATAAGCCTATGTGCATCCCCTGCATTCTTAATGTTACCTTCCTACAACGTCTTACTGTGCCTAACCCACGCTACCTTGAACCTCGCTATGCTAGCTATGCAGACATGCATATATGGCGACTACATACCATAGCTTGCGTGCTTACAGTATCTGTAATCTGGTGGTGATCTACAGTCACCACAATACAATTGTGTAACCCCGTTTAATTTAATCCCTAGAGCTTGGGCGGTGAAAGCCTGATAAAGTCCAACTTCCCCGCCGTCCTCCTCCTCCTCCTCCTCTTTCGTTCAACACACTTCAACTCATTAGAAGTCGTACTTTTTCAATTGATGGAACGTACTAGCACCACAACTGCGAATGAAAGACACGAGCTCGATGACTACAATCGCTCTACTACCAACGAAGTCAGCAATGGCATCTCTCCACCAGCTGCCGATGGCGGCAGAGATGCCTGGTTCTTCCTCACCGCATGCTTTATTTGCGAAGCCTTGATATGGGGTAAGAAACACCAAAATATTATGATATTCTTAGACTGTACTGACCATGTTGATTGGGCAGGATTTGCCTTCTCTTTTGGAGTGTTCCAGGCTTATTACAGCACACATGAGCCCTTCTCTTCGGACACTGGTTCAATCGCCACCATTGGTACCTCAAGCACGGTATGAATGTCTCCTCTCATCTCACTCAACCTAGACTAATAACAATAATAGGGTGTCATGTACATGATTGGGCTTGTACTATTCCCGGCTTACCAACGATGGCCCCGTCTGGCAAACATATCAAAGTGGGCTGGTTTGCCAGTCATCACGGGATCTCTCATTCTCGCATCGTTTGCAACCAATGTCACACAAATGATTCTTACCCAAGGTGTACTGTACGCCGTCGGTGGATCACTTCTGTATTGTCCCACCTTGGTATTCCTTGATGAGTGGTTTATTAAAAGGAAAGGACTGGCTTTCGGTGTGATGTGGGTGCGTAACCTTTGCTCGCTTGATCCCTCACTGGTCAAAATCTAACATACCATAGGCTGGTAGCGGAGTCGGTGGCCTTGTAATTCCTTTCCTGGTCAACTTCCTTTTGTCGAACTACGGCTTCCGGTCTGCACTTCGCATTTACTCCATTATCAACGTAATTATATCGGCACCCTTCGTGTACTTCATCCGACCTCGTTTACCGATACTTCGAGGCTCGCAAGTCCCCGCCTACGGACCAGGTCTTCGTTTCTTGAAGACATCCACATTCTGGGTGCTAGAAATTGGTCTTATCCTCGAGAGTTTAGGATACTTCATACCTAGTATCTACCTCCCAACCTTTGCAACTTCTCTGGGTTTGAGTTCCTCAATCGGATCACTTCTCGTGGCACTCATCAATGCCCTATCTGTCATCGGCACGGTCATAATGGGCATGTTGATCGACCGATTTCATGTGACTACAGTCATCCTACTGAGCACCATTGGCGCGGCCATTTCTATATTCCTATTCTGGGGTTTCTCCACCGCGCTTCCCTTGCTCTGTATATTCAGTATTGCGTATGGCTTCTTTGCAGGTGGCTTCGTAAGCACAAATGCGGGTGTCATTAAACTTGTCAAAGCGGTGGACGAGAAGGCTGATGTAGGCATGCTTTTGGGAGTTCTTTCCGCTGGAAGGGGCATCGGCGCACTCGTCTCTGGACCCCTCAGTGAAGCCTTATTGAGCGGCAATCCTTGGAAAGGCGAGCTGGGATTTGCTTATGGTAGTGGTTATGGGCTGTTGATTGTGTTCACTGGCATTACTGCTGTTCTGGGAGGTGTGAGCGTGCTTGGAAGAAGAATTGGGTGGGTGTATTGAGCTGGGTGTGGACACGGTCTTGGTGAGGACTTTGTTGTCGAGAATGGCTCTTGGGAGTTCTTTATTGGGTGGGGGAGGGTGATAGGGGGACTTGGGGAGCTGCATGAGTGTTTGTTGGCTGATAGCAAATAAATGAACTTCATCTCTCCACAACTGCATCCCTATTATTTTGTCGTGAGTTCCATTATCTTGATAGTACTGGCTTAGCGATTGTTTTCATCGTCTTCTTGTCTGATGAGCTGCGAATTGCTTTCGCCAAGTGGCTTTGACTGAGATGAGAAAGAAAACTGGCCATACAGGCGGAGCTCTCTGGAGTTGATTCCTGAAGAATGATCGTCGTACTGGTGACCCGTAACGATCGTGAGGTGGTATCACGTTTGCTTTGCACAATGACTCTAGCGAGGGGGATTCCAAGGTCAGCCAGGCAAACATCATCTCACTTTACCATATTTCGTTCTACTTTGAACCTGATCCTTCAAAGGCGAGTTGAGATTCCCTGAATCACTACACTAGCAAATTAGGATGCATGCAACCTCTCGTCTATAAATCAAGGAGGGGGTCGCCCCAGATTCCAACTCTACAAACCTTCAAAACACTTAACGACAACAACACACGCCAACTATCCAGGAGTTTATCAAGTTAATCAAAAATTATTACTTAAAATGGCTATCCAGCTCCACAAACAACTTCTTTCATTCATCGTCACCCTACTCCTCCTCTTCAACCTTGCTTCTTCTCAAGACCCCGCCCACGCAATGAATTGCACGATTGGCTCGTATACCAACCCTTCTGATCACAGTCAGTAGACAAGAATCTAATTCTCATCCAACACCAATGACGAATCACGCCTTCAGAATTCGGTTACAACGCCTGGGCGAACGGCTCCGAAATCGAATTTCACCTCTACAACTCAACCTGCGGTTTCTTAAAACATTGGTCTAAATGACCTAGAAGAATTGAGGGTGGCTATAGCAAATCATCTGAATTGATAGAACTAAAAGAGATTTTAGCCTAACTATAAAAAGGTTGGCGTTGGAGAGACATCGCAGTTCATTTCCACAGTCCAAATTCGCCCTCTAGAGTTGGTTGAAATAACTTAAGTCTTCTTAGTTGTCGAGAATATTCAAATTAAATAAACAAACGTTGTTTAGATATTACTACGCCATAGTAGTAAGTAATAAATCGCGTAATTTAAGCCAGTAAATTATATTATTTAAGTGTCTTGAATAGTTTTGAAGTATAGAGCAAATTAAGTAATAAGTACTTATTCTAACAACACTTATATTTAATATAGTGGAATGTTCTAGGTAGTTTAGAAGGCTTGAGTTATTCCAGGTAAGATGGAGAAAGCAACGCTTCTAAAACAACTTGAAGGATTGCTGACAATGTATGGTTGATGATTGGCCTGAGCAGCGATCACGTGGAAGCATGTGACCAGTTCATAAAGGGTTAGCGCCGGAGAGACATCGCACAAACCTCCGCTCCTTCTCCATCTCAGGTCCCAACCCTCCACCAACACAACCAATCGGCCTAATATCGGAGCTGTCCCCCTGTCAACCTCTCTACCCATTCAAAAACATTGCGGCATGATGGGACAACGACTGTCAAAGAAGAGGCCTCCACCAGAACCCCTGGTTTCAACCCCCAAGAAGAAGGCGCACCAAGACAACCAAGAGGCGGAACTTCACCTGTAAGTTTGTTCTCCCCGTCAAGGCGCCTCTTTCATTCAGCTGTCGCAATCTGAACTACCTATTTTTGTTTGTTTCTCTGCCTCAGCACGTGACTGGCCATCAAAGGAGTAATTTTGGGTTGTTCATTAAATGCCGTTGGTCTAATGGATTTATTGATCATCCTTTTTGGCTTCTTGCTTTTCTTTCTTTCTTTCTTTGCGACTCTTTTGCTTCTGGCTGCTATTTATTTGCTCTATTGCTATCTCAAACCAATCTGACTTGCAAAGTAGTGGAAATATGGTCCCAAAAAAGAAAACCTACGGTGCCAAAACAACAACTACTAGCTCCGCCGCCAGCGCAATATTCGGTCGAAATGCTGCCAAAAAGGAGCCTCCCACTTCAAGTCGTCCGGTTCTCTCAGAGATCACAAATGCCGTTGAAAGTATCGATTCGAATGATGGTCCGGAGAAGGTTGATGCTGTCGAAGATGATATCGTAGCTGCCATCAAGTACATGAAGCTGAATGATGATGCTAAAGAGGAAGATCACGAACCTGATCGTACACCAAAAGCAAAACCAGTCGCAAGAAAAAACCCTGTCGCGAAAAAGGAAGCAAAGAAGAAAGATTGTAAGCTATTTAACTTCCCCCTTAACAAACCACTCGGGCAGCTCTCGAAGGATTAAGAGTCCTACTCGAGGGTTTTTTAGAAGAATCAAAACTGTTTTGCACAATCAAAGTGGCAAGCCTTTACTTACAAAAATACAGCACGACCACCTACCCCACCACGTTCCCCTGACGCAACTCTCATCGGTTCCACGAAGTCATACGATGATCTCGACAAGAACCATGACCAAGCTCGTACACCAAAAGCCAAGTCAGTTGCGAAAGAAAAAGGAGAAAAGAAAGATGGTAAGCTATTAACCTGGAATACTCCGTTGTCATCTTTACTTACAAAATCAGTACCACCACATACCCCTCCACCGATAATTTTGCAGGTCCGAGAACGAGAACAACTCAAGCCACTACTATTTGCGTACAGAAAAGACTGTGGAAATGCTATGTTAGCTCATAACTGGGCTGCTCTCCTTCCGGCCGGTACATACAGTGTCAAAAAAATTGCCGAGGCTTCTTATGCTGAGGTCTACAGAATCATTGAGGATGAATCTGTATGTGCTGGTCAGGAACGTCGCTCATCCATACTCAAGGTTATGCGACTAAAATCACGAAGAGACCCAAACTCTATGGAAATTGATACAGCAAGTCGAGCCGAAGACGTGGTTTCCGAAATCCGAATCATGAATGCTCTTACTGAAATCCCAGGTTATGTTCAGTTCAAAGGAGCGTACATTGTCAAGGGTGAAACAGAGCCATTTTTAAGCAAGGCCTGGGACGACCACAATGAAAATTCCAAGGAAGAATCTTATTTCTGCCACCCAAGAGAATACACCAAAAACACCCTTTTTCTTGTAATTGAGTTGGGAGATGCGGGTATTACTTTGGATGATTATAAGATCAAAAGTGTGGATGAAGTTTGGGACATCTTCCTAGGAACAGTCTTGGCGTTGGCGAAAGCGGAAGATGTGCGGTCATTCGAAGTAAGTTTCCCCCTCTAACTCGTATTCTTCCCATCCACTAACCAGAAGCAGCACCGAGATCTCCACGAAAATAACATCTGTGTTTCCAAACTCCGCCCTGCTGTTCCCCACGATCCAAATTCGCCGCCCAAGTATGGTAACTCTGGTCTTGAAGTCACAATCATCGATTATGGACTCTCCCGGGCAACACTCGAGGATGGAGAAACTCTGTGGTACCCACTTGAAAATGACATTTCGGTCTTCCGAGGTGCTGATGGCGTCCCCCAATTCAACGCATACCGAAAGTGAGTAGCTCATTTTTCCAAGTCTTCATTTCATAACTGATCCCTTTCAGGATGCGAAACCATCTATTTACCGGACATCGCATAAGCGAGAGAAAAGCTTGGCACGACGAAAAATCTCGAAGCCTTAATAATGGACATACCTGGGAGGAATTCATTCCATACACAAACGTGATCTGGCTCCATTACTTCCTTGGCTATCTCAAGAGGCAATGCGCTGAGATTCCAGGATGGACACGCGAAGACGAGATGAAATTCCAATCCGAGACCAGAGATATACTTAAAAGAATGGATGTCCGCACTAAAGTCGAAAATGGGGCATTCATGAGCGCAGCTGCGGTATTAAAACACTGTGTTGAAGCGGGACTAATTGACGCTGAACAAGGGGGATTCGAATGTAGCCAAATATACGACGGAGAGGGTTGAGTTGCATAGATTGACGGTTTCGTTGGACAAGGGTCCTTCATTTGGAAGTTGGAGACTTGTTCTACTCGATCTTTTGATTGTTTTGTTTCAGTATGGATGCATAGCGAACGGACGATATCCGGAGTCTGGGTTTGATTTTACGCTGATCAGGCATGATCAGAGGCACAGAACATGCAATGAATAGAATTTTCTCCTTTTCCCGAAAGAAACCTCACTTACTTGTTAATACATCTAGCCCTTGCATAACTGGCGCTGATAACTTAATCAGTCGAGATAATTGAAAGAAATCAATGAATTTGCGCCAAGTTTGTTTACTTTAAAAGTAGTATAACTAAGAGGGTCGGCGTAACTCCATCCATTAAGTTATGAAGTTCTAGAAGTATAGAGAAATAGAGGTAAAAGCAAGTATATCTCATTTTCCTATTCAGCTGATCTTTACATAAATTGGGATAATAAATTAATGTTAGGCCTACATAAATAAAATCAAGTTTAAGAAACATTATAATTAAGTTATTTCTATGATATATAATTTACTAATTAAACAATAAGCTTTTTATTAGTATCCCCTAGAGAAATTTTTAACTACCCTTTAGATACTGCAGCTTCCATTTACTAGGAAGTATCCATTTATTCAGGATTCATGTTCTTAGAAAGAGAGGAAGCAGTGGCATCTAGATTAGCCTGGCCCATGAGGGGATTCTCACTTGGTACAAGGGCGTTGTTGGAAACGTCGCTCTGTTGATTATTTGAAAATTGGGACATCCTTGCTAGGTGTGCATGCTTTTGTTCTATCATGGAGAGACTCGGATGTCGCGGAGACCACTATCGCGGCTTCGTTGTTGACTGCTTTTGTTGTATCGTGAAAGTAGTCCGATTTTGAGAAGATGGCCATCGTTGCCGTTTTTGATGGGCAGATACCTCGTCCATTTGACCAAAACTGCTAACCGAGTCCTGTGCAACCACCGCACTATGCTCATCGATGTGTGAAAATCTATTAGTGTTCTGATCCACTATTAGGACGTCTTCCTCAATAGGCTCTCCATTCTCGGTATCTCTATCATCATGATTCCAAGTCCCTTTTTCTCCTCCCTCGTCTTCTCTCGTGGCATTTCCTGTATCGTCATCTCTTGCATCCTCATGTTTCTCTGCTTCGAGACTCAGTGGTTCAATGACCTCGTCTCCTCCGCCGTTGCAACCATCTGTCCCAAGGTCTTGTTCCTCTTCGATGCTGGCGTTGTAGTTCTCTTCGCCTCCCTCATCAATGGGCCCGCCTGCCTGAAGTTTCGCTTGATGCAAATGATGCCTACAGAACTGTTTTCCAGTGACCGACAAACCCTCACAAAGGTCACCATTAAGTTTTACCTCCATACAGATAGGCATCTCCAGAAATACTAACGTATAGGTGACTGCAGCAAAAATCAACTGCTTTGTATTCTTGGACGTTTTTTCCCGACAGATAGAGCGGTAGTGGTGATGCGGTTTTGGATTCGGATTTAATTTTGAAGTGGGTTGAGTTTTAAATCATCATAGGTCAAATAGGATCATATTAATAAAGAATGTGCCTTTCCCTTGCTTCTAGATAGCCTGCCTCGCCTCGCCTCGGCTTTGGGAACCAAAGAATTATTCACTGAACCTTCTGACTTCTACTAATTCACACTAGATCTAGTGTCCATAAGTTCATTCACTTGATATACTTTCAAGAAATGTTTTTCAGACTGTTACTTTTCACATGGGAGGATATTAAAATTTTTTTTACAGAAGAACTAGGAATTAAAATCATTAGATATATGAAATTGTACAAGGGCTTATCGATAATTCTCTATTTGTTTTCCCTACTCCGCAAATCTATTATCTGCGGAGCCTTTTGATTTCAACTAAACATAGCCATAGTAGCAAGCCAACCGCTAAAAAAGAAAAACTAAGAAAAGACAAGACGAACATTCGGTCAACATCAGCAAAAGAGAACGTAGCAATAGTAGAAAACCAAACTCCAAAAAAGTGAAACCGAGAAAAGAGAAGATGAAGATTTGTCCAACGTATCAATGGCCGTGAAACAACCCCCCAAAAAGCTAAAATCAGCGACACAATAAGAGAAAGGTAGCAAAAGTAGTGGTAAACCGACCCCCAAATAAGTTAAACCAACAAAAGAAGGGAACCACAGGAATAGTAGTAAACCAACCCCCCCCCCCCAAAAAAAAATAAAGCCGACAAAAGAGAATTCGAGGATTGGTTCAGCAGCGGCGGCAGAAGTGAAGAGAAAAATTCATTTTACAGCGGTCTAAACACTGTTAGATAATTCTCTTATAATACTGAGACTCATAGATGCTTTTTCACTTACTAGAATGCTCTTCTTCTGTTTATTTAGGCCCTCTCTTCTAGCGTAGAACGCATCCTCCGCACAACACTTGTATGGATAGTAGTTTAGATCATCTCCTACTCTGGTAGAGGTGGAGAAGCGGTACTTTATCGCACAACCTCCGCAAGGGGCCTTTGGTTCCGGAAGTCCGTCATTGGAAGTACCAAGGCTAAAGGCGTTCCCAAATCCACAAGAGGGACGAGAGGCTGTTTTGATGTTTTTTTCGAGTTCTTGGTGGCCAGAGTAGGTGCAATTTGCGCGCCAGACGCCATACTTTGGATGAACTGCTCTCACACCTAATTGTTCAAGCGGTGGTATTGCCGCATCCTTTTCGATTGCCCTTTCCCGATAACATCTCATCTTGCGTCTAAATTCTTGCAAGGGCTTTGCTTCTTTCTTATGAAAAGAAAAGTTTGTACTGCATACAAGAAGACAACTGTTCGGTTCTGTTGATATGCTTGGTCCGATGAAAATGACGCGGGGGAGGCCTCCGTGTTCTTCTAACCCTGGGATCACACTACCCCATAGTGTCTGGAATATTATGGACTGATCCACAATGTAACCTGGATTTCGTTCTCCGCCACTGCTAGCGTGTCTGATGCAGAGACCAATCTGCATAGCGATTTCTATCATAGGAGTATGTTGGGCGGGATACAGAGGCCTGGTTTTTTCGTTCAAGGAGAGTTGTAACTCTGGATGTCCCAAGTTTATCAACTTCCCCATTTCCGCGCGTATGTCCTTTTTTGATATTCCGAAATTCCCGAACCATCTCCGCATTCGTGCCCTCCTCTAACTCCAATTGCACTGCTCGTTGTTTGGAAATCTCGATGGCTATCTCGAGGACATCCTCAAGATGAGCGAGTAGGTGTATCAGTTGTTTGCAGTCAATCTGATGAGTTCTGAAGGTGGTGGCTTGCGTTGGTCCGATCTATCCAATGGCAGAGAGGTTCTATCAGTTCAAGATGAACACGAACCCATTTGCCAAACTTGTTAGGTACCGCCCAACCCGTTGGTTCAATAGCCCTGCTAGGATTGCTTTTTTGGCGTCATACGAGTGGTGAAACGAGTAAGCAGCTGAGGCTGGATCAAGTTTTATGCCGCTGAAGATAATCGCGAGATAATCGAGCAGATGTGTGATAGGGTGGTCTTGAGCTTCGTATCCCAGGAAATTCTTCTTTATTTCTTGAAATTTTGATAATTGCGGGCGCTTTGCGTAGTCTTGGTTGCTTTGGTTATCTGCCATTTGGTCTAGTCGTATGTCAAAAGTGTTGCCGAGAGTCAGGTTGCGATTGTTGGTGATGGAATCCAAGAGAGTCTTGCGTAGTGTGAGAAGAGTTTCTTCTCACAGTTTCTTCTCACACCGACTTCTCCCTTTCCATCTATACTAAACTTGCTTACCCCGCTTTCTGTTTGTTCCTGTTCCTTCCTCGCTTCCTCTCCTCTAGATCTGTTTGCTTTCCACATGGTATATACTACTAGAACCGTGTAGTAATTCTGCACCACCTCTCAATAGCGTGCCTTCTTATTCTCTTCGCTTCTTCTATATCTCATTATACTTCTAACATATTTCAAGTGAAAGTAGTATGAAGACTATAATTTTCAATAAACGATTATCAACGAGAAACTTGTAAGATTAAACAAACAAAAGTTGACGATGATAAAAAAAACAAGATCTCACGCTGCATGTCGGTAGTGCACTGCATGTCGGTAGTGCAATGCATGTCGGTAGTGCATTACATGTCTGCAGTACATTGCATGTCACATGAAGCAGGTAAACAGAAAAAGCAGCAGTCTTCTGAACAAGCGGCGAATACAAGTAAATACAACTATATTGGATAATAAATATAAAATAAACTCAGGATAGGAATAGATGTAATTTAAGAGTTTTCTTCAAAATAATCCTTTCTTTTTTAAACCAAGATAATTAATTAGCTTCTAAAATCTGCGTCAACACCTGTTTGAATATGTTCATTTGCTGCCTTTACATTCGGGGTCACCTCAGTTAAGCAGGTTACCATGGCAGGTGGAGCCTGGTGATGAGCTGTACCGCCTCCCATCTTCCTCTACAAATTCTGAAGGAGCACCGCTCTCAACTTCAACCTCTCTAGCAACATACAATCAAGCTTCCCGAGAGCTCTTTCCCTCCTCCTTGATGATGGGTTCACCTTTTTCGAAAGAATCCCCAGAGGTCCAGGACACAGAGGTCGAGGAAGCCCCAGAGGTCCAAGAGGCCCGAAAGGTACTCTGCAATCATGTGACTGAGAGCCAAAAGAAAGGAATCTGGGAGCCTGCGAGTAAGCTACTTAAATAAAAGTTTATCCTTTCTTTACTAACTCTATCTAGTATACTTCTGCGAGAAATGTTATCGAAAAGCCAGAGAGAGCTCTTCTCTAGGTCCTTACGAGAATGCGAAATCCAAAAAACCACAGATCCTTAACCTACTCAAAACGGCTCTTCAACCTCAGACCCGTCCCACCCTGGTCCAGACCCATATTCTATTAGGATATTTCCGAAAAGCTTTCGATAAATACTTTATTAAACTTAGAGAGGGCGAAACATGGAAGCTTAGGACAGCACGAATAAATTCAGGCTCTTTCAACCACGACAAGGACTGGATTCCAGAGAAGAGAGTTGTTATGGTTTATCGGATATGCTTAAACAGACAATATTACTTTCCTGTCCTTATTCTAGGCCGTCTCTTCGATATTGAAGGTAAGTTTACATATTGGATCCTTGTTGCCGACTTTAGTCAGCAAGTCTTTGCACTTAAGGCTAAGTCTATTGATCTTGACGATTTCAATCACTTTGATTTCGTCCCTGAAGACTCTAGACGGGATCCTGATTCTGATGCTGATTACGAGGAGCCTGAGCTTCATCGTCCTGCTGATTCTGTTAACGACGATGCGAAGAAGCTAGCAAACATAGACGCGGTCATGGTCTATATTGGGAAGATAGATGAGGTTTTCTCGGATTACTCTTCAACCACCAACGAATCCACAGAACCGAATTCGAACAATCACAACAATGCTGCTGTGTCAAAATTTACCGGACCAACGGCAAAATCGGCTGGAGCAACCTTTCCATCAGAGGGGGACCAACTTTTGGATCCCGTGCGTCGCTGCAAATCTGCCCCATGCGAGGTGAGCCAACATGATGTCATGCATCCCTCCAAATCCGACTCTAATATCCTGAGCAAGGAGTTTTACAAGCCGACAAAACCTAAACCTCTTGGCGAACCCATCCCCAAGTCAGATAGCAAGAAGATCGAACAGCGAAGTCCCAAGTCAACGAATACAAAGACAAAACTCCACCCCGAAGGAATGATACAAGTTGAGGAATGGACTGCGGTTTCGTTGGGCGGACCAATCACACTATTCCATCTCAAGGAAGAGGAATACAAGGGCGTTGAGAGAGCAATTTTGCGGTAATTTGTTTATGCGGAGATGAATTTGGCTCCTGGGAGTAGTTGTTTAAGGGATGGAGAGTGATACATGTGAAGCATCAACATCATCTTCAGACTTTATGAATTGTAATTGGTTTCTTTCACATTCCCTAAATTGCGTTTTACTATTTGCGATTTGCCACTTCAACTTCGAACCTTGCTAAATGACACTGTGATATAATTTAATAGTTTATAGAAGGGTAAACCAGAAAGCAAAGCTATGAGTATGCCTGCTAGACCACTGTTTACTTCAAGTTGATTCTTAGATTTGTTCTAAAGGCTTACCGCCCAGTTCGCGTGGCTGCTGCAAATAGAAGGAACTAGTCAAGTGACTCCATATGCTTGCTATTAGCGTATTCACAAACTACTCAACTACTCTAGTAGTACTCGAGTAGTCTTAAGTGAGTAGAGTAGAGTATAAGTGGCAAGTCGGATGAGTAGAATAGAGTAGACTACTCGAGTAGTCTATAAATAGAATTAATATATAAATATAAGCTAAAAAGCTATAGTTTTAGAAGTAAAAAATAGGATATTCTTGAAAAACAAGTTTTTTAGTTTCTCTTCTAAAGAGATATAAATTTCTTATAAATATTAATATAAACTCTTAATAAGCTCTTCTAGTACTATAAATAGTGCACTCCGACGTCACTCGGTATCCACGCCTGGCTCGGTCCCCCCGTACTACTCGAGTAGTAATAAGTAGAGTAGAGTAGTAGTCACTACATTACTCATTTAATACGCTGCTTGCCATTTATTCTTTATAATTTGTAGTTTGCTATATGCGATTCTCGATTTTGCTATTTATGATTATTTACGTTAAGTTTGTTTACTTTAAAAGTAGTATAACTAAGAGGGTCGGCGCAACTTTATCCTTGAAGTTATAATCTTCTGGAATTATAGAGAAAAAAAGCAAGTATATCTCATTTTCCTATTCAGCTGATCTTTACATAAATTGGGATAAAAAATTGATGTTCGGCGAACACAAATGAAATCAAGCTTAAGAAACATTATAATTAAGTTAATTCTATTATATATCATGTGTTAATCAAACAACAAGCTTTTTATCAACATCCCCCAGAGAAATTTTCAACCACCCCTTGGAAACTGCAGCTTCATAAACCTCGCTCGGCATCCGAATTACAGCCTCCCTGACCAAACAGTCATTTGTAAACCTCCAACTACAAAGCACTGCCCTCAACATGCCACCTTCTCTCCCACAAATCAACGCCACAGTCGGCGGTCTCTCCGCATGAAAAACAGAAACACTTAAACTTCCCGTATCAACCAAAGTAAACAACTGATGACCTTTTGGAAGACTGGCCTCCATTCTTTCGATATCCTCAGGATTATTAGAGGATATCCAAGTCGGCTCCAACCCAATCCTCTCATTTGGATCTCTGAATTTTAAAGAAAATGGAGTCGAAGAAGGTGCATAAGATAATCTCCCAGAGTTGTTACCAAAGACCAATGGTTCAAGTTCTGCGAGTGGGAGAACACCTTCGAATCCAATGAGATTCGGTGTACTTTTTTGCACTTGGCCACCGTATAATCTCCTAACGGAATAAGGACCAATGAATGATAACAACAAGCCAACACCGAAGAAACCAGCTACTAACATGGACAGACTGAAGATCGTCTTGTCTTTGCCAAGTTCTCGGTTTTGAAGGAAGAAGGGCGCGTAAGTGATAGCGAGCTGTATGGCGAATATGAAGGGCCATGCACCACTTCGGACAAATAATTCGGCGAGGAGTTTCTTCATGCCGTAGTGGCGGATGACTGCCATTCGAGGGAAGTTTTTCCATCGGATGTGCATTGCTCGGGTGTTGTCTAGGAGGACTGTGTTGTCTTCATTTCCAACTCCTACGACTTGACAGAGGGGTTCGATATCCCATAGATGAGTACTATAGAGATCTGGCTGGGCGAGCTTCATGAACGTTGATATATTGGGTGTATGTTGATCAGGATATAGGCAGACCATGCGCTCGATGAGACGATCGTTGTCGTTTGCGAGGGATAAACGAGCAATCGCTTGGAATGTTGAGTCGTCGGGATCTTTTTCGATTCTGTAGTGGAGAAGGCCCATTAGGGCGTAAGCAACATCTCCTCGTACGTGGACTGCATATCGTTTGTCGACTCGGTTTCCCAATGCTGCTATGGCGTTCGAGAGAATTTCGAGACGGGAGAGCGTAAGAATACCGGTGAAATGCTCGGCAAGAAGACGAGTTGGTCCATCTTCATCATCAACATCTGGGTCTTCCCAAACGGATCCACTCATTTCGACTTTACTCATTGCGACAATTTTGAAAGAATCCGACTCAGGTGTGCAGAAATATATGCTGTTTCCTGCTGCTAAAAGTCCTTCGGGTAAAGTCCACATTCTAGAGCCCCATTCTTGTTTTAATTTAAGGTCATCCCCTTTGAGCATCACGACGACTTGATATGCCCCTCGGATCACGTCGCACATTCTGTATACGTCTCGATCGAGTTCTGGTCCGGGTTCTGGAGCACGACATCGATAGTCAAGCCAATATGCCGTCTTTCCTGCTTTTAGAGTGGCATAAACTGCCATGGCTGAGATCATTTTTCGTCCATCTGCCGAGTTATTCGTGTCGAAGTGCATGTTGGCATAGCTGATAAAAAGGTATGAGATACCTTTATCCGGGTTCGAGTCAAGTACCCATTCTCCGTCTTTGAGAATAATCAGTTGACGAGGTCGCAACAATCGTGTCCTTGATGAAAGATTCTTTTTCTTCACCTCGGTCGAGGAAGGAGTTGGTTTCATATCGAGAGGGTTGATTGCATGTTTTGGCCACTTCCAGTGGTTCCCGGGGAACTCTGTATATTGGCCATTGATATCTCCATCATCCCAAGAAGACGTGATGGGGAGAGATAACATTATCTGAAGAGGCAATCCCATAATCAAAATCCGGATGACGGTTTGTACACGTCCAAGTAGCGAAGCTCTTCCATTTCGATCCCGGTTTGAGGGTCTCAGGGTCCATTCCGCAAGCTTCAACACTTTTGGTACGGATCCTGTCATTTTCCTTCGTCTCCAATCCCCCGTTGCCAACTTCTTCTTTCGCACATACGGAGTTGATTGAACCACAAGTCGTTTGGGTACATAATTCGTAGGCGAGAGATATGTAGCTACATCCGCGTGTTTGTGATATTGTTGACCAAGGTAGTTTCGATACACATATCGTCCCTTCTCATCACTCTCCAGCTCATCAGCCTTGTCGAATGTCGCACTTCCATCGTGCTTGGCTGGTCGATGGAAGAAATGTCCGTTTTGGAACCCGATTTTGCCGTTAAACTCATGATCAAGATGTTTATTGACATGATCTATCGTAGTTTCTTTGCTCCATTTCCACCAGCTTTGTTTTTCGCCACCGCGTGTGGGTTCTGAGGAGTGTTTTGGTGTTTGGCTAGTGAGAGAAGAGGCTCCTGCAATAGTAGCATGTTCTTTGGGGGTATTAAAATCCATAATTGTGGATTTGGAACAAGTTCCACGCAAATCGCAAATATAATAAAACAAGAAAACGGGCAGAAGAAGAGAAGACGGAGAGAAAAACTCGAGGAAAAGGAATTTGGAAGTGGTAACACTTCCCTATCATTTATAAATTTGGGGGCGATGCAAGTAAGCGGAAATTACGCCTCAAAAGCAGCCCCAGAATTTGCGATCCGCATATTTGATAGGTGGAGGAGAATATGCTTGTAAGCTACCCAATGAATCCCGGTCGCGGGTGTCGTATTTCGGGGTAATGTGATTCAGCCCTTCAAAGTTCTAGACATCGGAATCACCTGGTCCAATCTTAAGGGGGTGATGAATCTTCGTTGCTTCTCGATGTGCATGATGAAATGACATGACATGACATGGTTCCTAGGTAGGATTTCGTCGTCGCAATTGAGCAGACTTGAGAGAAGGTTGCATACAGAATACGAGGAGCGAGAAAGGAGAATAGGATAGGGTGGGGAAGGGCCAACTAGCAATTTCTTCACCAGGCTGGCTCTCCAAGATGTTTGAACTTCGTGATACGGAGTATAAAGAACAGTATTTGTTTGCACGTGGTAACTACTCCTGCAGTTGGAGAGGTTGGTACCAGTTTTCTAGTTCGACTTTAGGCAAAACAAAGATATCTACAGGGGTTGAAATGAGGGAGCACTCAACTCTCTGCATCGATCAGCAAATAAGAGAGGATTTCTGTTCTTCAGGGCGAAAGTAAATTGGGCAATGAGAAACGAATCTACACACTAACGTCGAGGAAAGCACCGAGAGAACCCGAGGCGTAGAATAAACCAGTCTTGTACTTGTAAACCACCTTTTCAAAAATGGCTCACCCCCCGGAGATTCGTTTTCGATGTGAAGAAATCATGTATATGAAATGGAATCTGAAGGGGTATACCAGGAACTAGGAAGTGGCGGGGCGTTTCTAGCAAGGCACGTGGTGGTGTCTGGCTGGTTCACTCGGGATCGATTATTTCTCGCTGCTTACTTGTACCTTACTCCTAAAGAGTTAGACAATGGGAGGGTGCGGATATCAACTGACCGAACCTCTTTGAGTCATACTCGAGTACAGGTCACTCATCGTTAGGTCCACCCCTCTGGCATCGGCCTATCGCCGGGCCGAAACAGCACAAGGCTCAAGTGACGTGCCGTGCCTGCTATCAATATCGAAGGTGATACGCAACTCTGGACTCCCATTTCACCCTCCACCTCTTGCAACTGGGGGTGCCTTCTTCTTCTCCAAAACATATCAGACTATATGTTGCAAGGACACCACGCTTGAACTCCTCCACATCCACAACCTTTCTGCCAGTCGGTCGCGGTTGTCGCGAGCCTCGCAGCCATGGATCACGTACGCGCCCTCTTTCATAAGCCTGATCCGGAGCAAGAATATGAGCCTCTGGACAATGATGAGGTTCGACGACCAGTGTTGATCCTCCCAGACGAAGGCAAGACCGTGGAGCCATACTCAAGAGTGGAATATTATACCTTCATCATGTTGGGCATCTCGCAGCTGTGGGCATGGTATGAATCCGACTATTCCATGCTCTGTAGCAACACCACCAATACTAACACCACCACAGGAACATGTTCTTAGCAGCGGCTCCTTATTTCCAATCGCGATTTCGAGAGAACAGCCGAATCCTCCACTCCTTCCAATCGGCCATCATCTCGGTCAGCTGCATCACCAACTTCCTTTCAACCCTCATCCTTGCCCGCCTGCAAAAGAACGCCGACTACCCGAAACGAATTGTAACAGCCTTGCTTACGAACCTGGCGGTTTTCCTCTTCCTCAGTATATCGACCACCTTCACCGATATGTCAGATCCTTTGTACTTGGCATTAACATTGGTCATGGTCTTTGCTACTTCCGTGGCAACGGGACTCTGCCAAAATGGAGCGTTCTCTTTTGCTTCGAGTTTTGGGAGACCAGAATACATACAGGCAATTATGACTGGCCAGGCGATAGCAGGCGTGTTACCTGTGGTTGCCCAGATTACGTCTGTCTGGGCGTTGCCACCTGGAGACAGATCAAGTCCTGAATTGGAAATAGCAGCAGAGGCGCGGACGACGACAAACTCCGCCTTTATTTATTTCCTTACTGCGGCTGCCGTTAGTGTCATTACACTCTTGGTTACAATGCCCCTAGTTCGGAAACACAAAAGGATGACAGAGTTGAACATGATGTCCTCGGTCGATAGCCTCGAGGAATCCCGCAAGAACATAGGCATGAGACAACTATACAAGAAACTTTTCTGGCTTGCAACATCGGTATCTTTGTGTTTCGCAGTCACAATGTTCTTCCCGGTCTTCACGACGAAGGTTGTGTCAGTTGTCCCCGTAGCGAAAGCTCCTCGCCTTCTCACTCCGCCAGTTTTCATCCCTCTCGGCTTCCTGACATGGAATGTTGGGGATCTTATAGGCCGACTTAGTACGAGCATACCATATTTCGTGACCACTAGGCCACAGCTCCTTTGCGTATTTTCGCTTCTTCGAGCTGGATTCATACCCCTCTACTACCTGTGTAACTTGGATGGCAAGGGAGCAGTCATCAAAAGCGATTGGTTCTACCTCGGTGTCGTCCAGCTGTTTTTTGGTGCGACAAATGGTTGGCTTGGCAGTCTCTGTATGATGGACGCTGGAAAATGGGTCGAGGAAGAGGAACGAGAAGCTGCGGGATCATTTATGGTTCTCAATCTAGTTGGTGGATTGACCGTGGGATCCTTGCTCAGTTTTACTGTTGCTGCCTATTCTTGATGTAACAACATTGTTTTTTTTTTGTTTTTGTCGGGTTAGCGCATTGGCTGGCGTTTTATCTAGAGGGCCATCATCATGAGTCGAGTCAGGCATCGGATTGGTGTAGAAATAAATCCTGGAACGTTTCGAATAGAGCTTTCTGGGATTTTCATATAGCTGGATTTTGCCACAAAATCTAAATAGACGTGGTTTTAGCCACGAAATACAAGTACACGATGCTTGAAAATACATCCTCCTTCCATTTGAAATTACTTTTTTGCTCTAGGTGCTTCAAACATCTTACTCTGCGGTAGTCTACTATTACTTGCCTGCTACGCACTTTGCCATCTTCCCTGCCGTTCACATTGCACTGGCAATGCTCTGATCTGAAATGCTTGCCCATCTCTCCTGTGAAGAAGCTTCATGTCAACTCCTTGTAGTTATGTACCTCCCAATCTTTCACTGGTGTGGACTTTTGTGAACTATCTCAATTCTCTCCCTATGAACAGTCATTCCATCCCTTCCAAGATAGTTCAGCGAAGAGCAGTTGTGTGCTCTTGCTGAGAACTTTAGTTTCTTTTGACGTTGATCCACACAATGCTTGCCTTGATTGACGTTGTGCGATATGGCACTGGAAGAAAATCTTTCATGAATTTGAAGCATTTCAACTCTGAATTGAATTAGGAAGAGGTTATTCATTATTCTGTCTCAGCAATTTAGCACAATTGGCGCCTAGCTATTGATGGTGAGATAAGGTGAAAATTGGAGGTGCTCTTATATTAATTAGTTTCCCATCCTTTTTCTCATACTTGAGCCACTCTACTTCTTGAGCTCTTCTTTGGCAAACCACCAATTCCACTTTGAAGGTAAAAATATATGAGAAATGAAATAGGCTTTGGCTTTAATTCCTTACTTTGGTTCTTAGAGACAACCAAGAGGTGAAGATGATTACCAGACGACAAACCCCATCTTAGTTAATGTGTAAATGCTTACTGCACTTGGATTTTTATCACTTCACTATCATGCTGCAAGCAAAGCTGAGTTCCTACAATACATAGCTTTATATTGACCAAAAACTCTTTTCACCAAGACAAGAGTGTCCTTCAGATGGTGAAAATATATGAGCCTCAGCTTTCCATTGACTATTCGTCTGAGTTGGTTGCGTGAACCGCATCATTCACCAGAATTTTAGAAGAACAAAATAGTACAAAGACTCTTCAGAAAATGTTCCAGTCACATAAAAATATCAAGTAAAAGCTGATTGAGTTGATAAATTTCACACTCTTCAAGATCGGTTGGGAAATTAAAGCTAACGAACCACTTTACTACAGCCTACTATTCACCCCAATATACCAAGCATCAACAGACTGAATTATTCAATTGCCTTCCCTAGGAATTGTAAGGAAATTAAAGCTGACAAACAACTTTACCACAGCCTGCTATTCACCTAATTTAGCAACTGCGAGTGAATAGAGGTTCAGTCTTTGAGGAAGGCACTCATTGGACATAATTTCAGGTGCCTGCCATCTCTCTTGCTCTTGCCTTAAAAAGCCAGATCCAAACCAAACCTTCTCTTTTCTTTTACATTGTTCCACCCTCAATCGCACAATCGCACAATCGCACAATCGCACAACCACATACCATCAACAATAGCTCTCAAGGATGGCAACGACCACTCCTCCAGCATCGCGACCCTCGCATTCTCCCTCGCCTTGCCTAACTCCACCACCAGCTGATGATGCAGTTGTCCGTCCCAGCAGTCGTCATGTGCCATGGCAGCATGCTCGAATCTTCGATGAAGACCGTGAACTTGCACCAACTCGCCGAGCTCCCATTGAACTTCCTAGGCTCGGAGAGCGAGGTGGAATTGATGACATCGCCGATGAGTTTGTTCATGAACAGCAGGAGGTATGTAATTTGCTCTAAGCATTCACCACTGATCAAGTGTAAACATGCGCTTGATCATCTTCCGATAAGCTGTCGTGTGTGCTGGTATGGAGGGAGACAATGCTAACAAATCAAATAGACAGGAAACAAAATTCAAGTATCCGCAGACAAGAGACTCATCTACCTCAAATGGAACGACACTGATGCGACGGATCCTGATAACTGGGGCTTGCCAAAGTACTTGAAGGGAACCACATGGGGAACTCCTAATCCTGACCAATTCATTGGAGATGATGCTGTGCAAAAGTGGCAGTCGTTGGAGGATGTCCGAAATGGAGTTGAAAAATTCACTATTGCCAGACAAAAGGAGAGAATTGCACCAGAGCCTGAGAATGAGTATATTGGTATTCCCTTGATGTTCAACACAACAGATGATGCCATCAGAAAGTCCGAGACCATCAAGATTGAGCAGCAGACGAGAGACCCCTTTTACGAGACCGAGATCCTTTCGCATCGCCAAGATTATCAACCACGAGTTCCGAAATGCGATCGTCACATCCTACCCCAGCTTCTTATCAAAAAGAACGAGGGAGCTACTGCTCCAATGGATGGCGAAGCTGATCATCTCTTCCACTCTTCTGCGCCAACGGGTCCCAAGCTTCCCCTCCATATTCACCAAGAGCAACTCGCACAATTAGCTGAAGAATATCAACGCAACAACCCTGAAGTCCTAGAAAGTGGTACATATGGCGATAGTAGTCAGCTCGATATCTTTCACCAGAATCCACTCGAAGATGATGAGACTCTGTATCAATTTGAGCAACTTCCAATTCGCCCGGATTCATTTTTGGATACTGGCAACGATGGACAGTCTCGATATTATCCAAAGCAACGCAATCAAGCAACACCATCATACGAATCTCCCCCAGCAGCTGGTCCTTTGAGTCATGGAAGAGCAAATAAGAGAAAGTCCACTTGTGCTCCTCGTGATGCTAACCCGAAACGGACTTATAAATGGAAGGGTAAGTCAACTTCTCATTCAGCTTCTGCACTTTCCTTGCTTCGCATAATCTGCGAAAGTTAACTCCGCTGTTTCTCTGATGTCTAAAGTTTTTGGAATAATTTAGCTTGATTGTTCCAAAAGTCATAGAATAAGTTGCTCCATTGTCCAAACAGTTTAGGACAATCGATTTAGTTTTTCCAAATTCTGTGGAACAATTACGCCGATTGTTCGAGGCAAGCTTTTGGGACAATATAATTTATTGTTTCAACATGCGCCGAACAATCTTTTCTCGTCCCATCTCAGAACCTAGTCTCATAACTTATGATATTATTGGATGAATAGATGAGCTAACTTCAGTACAGATGGTTGTGCTCCTCAACGCAGACTCGGTCATGTCAAGTACCCCAAAGGCCATATCTATCACAATCTTCCCAAGCGAGGAGAGTTTGTTATTCCGATGGGCAACGAAGCTGAGCAAGAGAATTGTGATGAAGAGATCTATCAAGAAAGCAATGGTACCCACAACGAGGATGGAGACCGCGATATTGCTATGGATGGGTTCGACGAGGACGAGCTTTATCCTCACTGATATGCTTCTCCTCTCAACTTCTCAACTTCTCAACTCCACTCTACTAGCAGACTTGGCATACCTTTTAGGCGTGTCTATGGATCTTTGGGACCCGAGGTAACGATCTCCACTATTCTGCGGCGTCTTTTCTTTTCAAATACTTAAAATTGTCTTCGGCTGAAGACCAACATTTGCATATTTTCCTTTGTACGGCGTTTTTGGGCTGGTGGGGGATGGGAGTTCTTGAAAAAGCGCGATGATCAATCAGATTTTGAGTTGTTTTTCTTCTATGAACTGCAAGTTTACGGAATTTACATTCACTTTAATGGATATGACTTTACTGGGGGGGGGGGAGTTTCTTTGAATGTTTTCTACCATATCTGCAGCTAGCTGGAGTTTGGGATAATTCATGTCTTTTGTAACATCTTGCGAATGCCTACGTGATGTTGAACGTAAAGCTTGAATGTAAAGTAATTTTGTGTGAAGACAGAAAGGGGTTCTCAAAAAGAGTCAAACCACGTGGGACCTCTGAAGCGATATCGACTGTTGACCACAGTTGGAGTTTTGGGATTTTGTCAAACTCTTAGCAAAAAGTGGAATATTGTGCCAATTGATCCCTTTGCGCAAGTAAGACGAAATATTACACTTCACCTGGCATGACCCGAGCTCGGGAAATTAGGTGCCCGAAAACCGAATTCTTCACCCTGTAATTTTACTTTCGATTGAATTAATCTCGTTCTTACTTGCTGATTGGAAAGGTCAGTGGTGAAGTTGTTGGCTTCGGTCAATTCATTTAACTTGTTCTCTTCTCTTCTTTAATCTCCCAACCCATGTCTACAACTTCGCACCGACCACCAACTAGCTTGTACCACCATTCGAATGTCATCGGAACCGAGACCCGAAAATCCACAGTTCACTAACTCGCTTCTACCCTCGCGAACCGCTGTCATGCACGAGATTCTCTTTCGTGTTTCGGGAAGCGGCTTGAGGTGGTACAAAGTAGGGTGACAGAATCACGAGGACGAACGAAGGGTTTTCTCTTGTGGTTGTGAGAGGGCGGGAAGTGAGGTGGCGGTGAGATTGTACTAGGGTGCATTGCATGGGAGTCTTGGTCATAGGACCTGGAGAGGTACCGAGGGAATGGATAGAGTGGTGGATCTGTTGAGTTTGTGAAACTACTAATTAGGAGTTTAGGGAGGGCGGTGAAGGGGGGTTGAATGATATTGAGGTGGCTTGAGTGGCTGGTGGTGTTATGGGTTTATGTGTAATTGTGATACGCCATTTTCCGTTGTTTACGGCCGTATTGGTACAAAAGATGTTTAACTACTTGAAGAAGAATGAGGTCAACAAGACTTGATCGCCTTGGAAGCGAGTGATGTCACACACGCCGATGAAGTTACTGTGGGTCGTCTTTGGTTGATTAGCCTTGATTACCTCTATGGTTATAGGAATCAAGACGTCATAACGATGTCTACAAATGACAAGTTGTGACGATAAAAGATTGTGCCTATCGTCAAGTCACCGATCACGATAGTAAAAGTCAAAGATTCGCGAAACTCTCTTTTTGAATTCGCGATAAAAAGGGACTACCAAGCCCCCAATTCTTTTGAGAAGCTCTGCTCTTCGAAGCAGTGAGCCCAGCTTAACTAACTTTTGACTGCAAACAAATGTATATGTAATGGTGATATAGAGAAGATGAAAAAGAAGAGGAAAACGGGTTAAAGTCATGGCCAGCAAATAAAAGCTCCCAAATCAAATGCGATATGACATAAGAAGCCCTCCAGGGGGTACGTGGTGGTACAGATTAGCTCCAGAACTTCGCGAGGAACTATCTATTGATAGACCTTAACGGAGTTGACGAGCCAGTATGCATTTTGGAAAGCCTGGGGATTCTTTCTGACGAACTCTTCACAGGTAGCAGTTCCTGTCTTCTTACTACAGTCGGTCCAGTCGGTCCAGCCTTTTCCACCGGCCATGCTACCACAGAAGGTTGTGTCAAAGTACTGAAGAAGGCATTAGCAACTTGAATGAAATAGGGATAAAGGGAAAACTTACAATGGTTTGAGGAGGGAAGTTCTTATCAAGATCGCAGCCTCCATCATTTGAGTCGAAGTTTGCATTTGGCTTGCCCCATTTGGTAGGATCAGGCTTGCCAGCAGTAATATCGGCTGGGACTTGGTTGCGTGCAAAATACCAGATCTTGATGTGCTGGCTGGTCCAATCCATGGCATAGACTCCTCCTTGACCCTTGTTGAACTCAGTACCAGCGCCGTTGTCGGGACCGGTGGTGCTGCAACCAGCGTCGCTTGAGCAAGAGGTGAAGCCTTGGTTGATTTCTCCACGTTGCCCGGAAGGTGACTGATTGAATTTGCAATCAGGCAGCTTTGGATCGCTGTGAAGGGTCATGAATCCATGAGGCATGTCAGAGAAGTATTCGAGGATATCAATCTCTCCGTAAGGAAGACCTTCTCCTTCACGAATAGTCCAGCTGCAGTGACAAAGTGAATTAGTATGGGCAATTGAAGCAAGAAGGTAACAATTCTTTGAATTGTTTCAACTTACAAGCCAGGCCACACACCACAGTCGTTGCTAGGAACGTGTTGGAAGTCACCGATCAAGATACCATGGTTGAATTCCTCCTTGCTGGTAACCCAGATAGATTTACGGCCTCGGCTGCTAGATGGCACAACGGACTGAGTGTCAACTCCCATATAGACCTTATTGTCGACTATCTTAGTCAATCCCAGCCGTTGAGCATCAGCAAGGTTGACATAATCAACTGTGCCGTGGGTGGGGTCATCCTCCTGAAGAAACATCGAGTTAGAAAGATTCAATGAAATATTTGAAGGGCAGTATAACTTACGTTGTGGTATTTGAAGGAGTCGAACCAATTGGAGGCATCATATTTGTGCTTCAAAGTGTAGCCAGAGGCAAGGGAGCAAGAAGCAAGAGCAAAGCTCGCAGAGATTAAAACCTTTAGAGAAACCATGATTGAAGTTGAGAGGGGTCGGTTAAAAATGTTGACGTATCCTGACGCGAAATGCAAATTGTAAAGGAAGGACTGTGAGAAATCAAGTTGGATGAAAACTCAGGAAAGTTGCAAGTTGCAGAGTGCCAGGAAGGAATTCTAAAGAAACCGCAAAGATACTTATGCTTTTTCGAAGTTACCAAGTGGAGAGAAGGTGGGGTATGATGTAAACATGTCGAGTGGAATTGCAAAGGGGTATTCACCAACAAGCTCCTCTTCGCTAAAACTTACGCAGCTAAAAATCTGAAATTAGCATAGGAGCTTCGCCAACCTCGAGAATACTATCTGAATGCTGTATTTCTATTGGCCGTGCCGTACATCTCACCTAGCTCGGTCGAGGGCGAAGGCATCAGAAGGAATTGAATGTTCAAAATCATTTAACTTTAATTGTTCCTTCGACATCAAATAGTATAGTATGTACACCGCCATGAATCACAAGCACTTGCAACGCAACGTATGATCATTATGTCAAAGGCACAATAGACATGGCAGTGCTCCGCAATTCGCGAAAAATGAAGAAGAAAAATCGAATATTGTCTCTCAAGACAGCATTTCAATTGAAGAGACGACATTCACATCTTTCGATTTTTCCATCTCACCTAATCTTCACCTAAATGATGGGTGAGCAAGTGGTGGCTAACGCCGAAAACTTCTCAACGTGAGCTCAAGGATTTCTTACGCGTAAGCGAATTGAAACGCCAACACCACAAACAACCAACAAATCGTAATCATACTATCACAGAGGAAATCACTCAGAACACAGCTGCATAGCACCAAGCACCAAGCACCAAACTCGGTGCTCGCAAAAAAATCTCCCCAAAATTCAAATGAGGGGGCCAAAAGGATTGTTGGTATGTAAGAAGAGCCCCTTAAATCAGCCGCCTTGCTTGGTGCTCGCCTCATCTTTCCAGGTAACCAACCACCATTTTATCCGTGAGGAGTTCAATCCATGAAACCCCGTGAGACATCTTGTTTTGATCGTGATACTAAGTTCTTATGAGGCGACTAATTGTCGAAGTGATGATGAGTTGTTGTGGGAGAGGAAACGTGGTTTGAAACGGCAGGATTTTGCTGCCCGACGGGAGGGATGGTCGCCAGTAAACCAAGGTCACGTGAGCGCTGTTTTTACGGAGAGAACTCCTTCCTCCAATCGTACAAACGACCTCCTCCAGACAGAGAAGAAAGAGCGACACCACCTCCACATGCAGAATAAGAGGGAGAATCTGTACTTGTACATGATGTACTGTACTGATCCCTAAACAACAGAGGAAGATGGCATCCGCAGAGGAAACTTCAATACTCTGGCTAGAAGATATTCTGAGGATGCGTTATGTCGTCAGTAAAAAGACCCCTCTGTTGAGAATCCAGGAACCGATCCGCACAAGGTTATTCTTACCAACAGATCTCACGGTGACCAAAGTTGAGATGCTCCGCCAATTCTTCCATCTGAAAATCCGTCAGTGCGACGACTAATGCGGGGTCTAACCGACGTTTGGTGTTTCAATCGTTGCACAGGCAAAAGGCAAACTCTATCTAGGAGCGGCTCTCCAATGGAGTGACTGATTATGGCGCAGATGATGGACTTTGAGTTCGCCATCCTTCAAATCAAGCTATCGGAACTGTCGCATCCTAAAAATTTGTCTGAACGAGTGGTGTGTCCTTCCTTCATGTTCTCGTACTCGAGCACCTAAAAAAGTTTAATCTGAACATGAACCATAATATCCCTAACTCCTTGGAGGAGGTGAACTCCGGAAGCTGCCTTCTCATAAGTTATCCTCTTCCTCGAAAGGCGCCAACAGAAGACCAAAATACCCCCCTTCATAACTTCCCAAATTCAGATTGAAAATTGCCTTCTCGACAATGAATCGACTCAGTGGTTGCGAAGGCAGCGTATTCCTCGTCACCGCTGATGGATCAGTTCTCAAACTACCTGTTTCCAGCCGATCGGCTCGAGACCCTTTGAACTGGAGCGCTCGCAAGCGAGCTGGTGCTTTCTTTGCCCTCCTTTTCAATGCCATTATAGTCCTCGTTCTCATTCAGATAGCAAGTGTTTTGCTTAAACCTCTTGCTATGGAGTTCACACCCAAGGTAACCACACTTACAAATTCTCTTTCGAGCGCAAGCTGACCATACGATAGGACACGGCACCTTTCAACCTGACAATCCTGCTATCGCTGCCTACCTTATTTCTGGGAATTGGAACTTTGCTTTGGATACCTCTGACTTTGGCACTTGGAAGACGTCCAGTATTTCTACTCTGTAGCTTGATTTTGCTGCTTGGGACAATTTCTATAGCCGAGACGAAGTCCTTTTACCAGCTTCTTATATCTGTTTGCTTTTTGGGTCTGGCTGCAGGATTTAGTAGTACTACAGTACTTGAATCTTTTTCTTGATTTTGGGAACAAATACTAACATTAAATAGATATACCTCGTCGTCATAGACTTGACATATATCTACGAAAGACCGAAAGCAATCGGGATGATATGGGCCTTCATATCGACTTGGATACTCGCCATATGTGCTGTGGTACCCCAGATACCTCTGTTCGTCACAGATTGGAGAGCTGTTTTTCGATGGTCAATTTTGCCTTGTGGAATCAATATTTTGTTTGGGTTCTTCTTGTGCCCGGAAACTTACTATGTACGCCCTCCTATCGCTTTCGATGGATACGTACTCGTGCAAAGCTCCGAGGAGAAGCTCCACATTTATGAAGGTTGGGACGAAACTCCAGGCGGAAAAGTTCTCCCAGAGGCACCGGATCGACATTTCTTAGCAATCAGTAGAAATGACCTAAGATTTTGGGTAAGTCTATTTGTCTACCATATGCGCGCTTTATCTTGATTGATGTCCCATTCCTTAGGTAAATAAACTGACTTACATACCTAGGGATGTACACGACGGGGTTGGAGGGCGATGAGAGCTTGTTATTACCAAGTCTTGCTATGCTCCATCAATCCCTTAATATTTTGGGTCGCACTTCTCTGGGCATTGATATTCGGTAGCATGCTGGTAATTGGGGAAACTTACGCTCTTGTATTGAGCCAGAAGCCTTATGGAGTACCTCCAAATCTGACCGCCCTTGTCAACTTGGCCGGCTCCGTAGGCGGTTTTTTGGTTTGGCCGGAGACAGCTTTACTCGTTCCCTATATTTCACATTGGTTAACAGTACGGAACAGAGGGGTTAGAGAAGCAGAATACTGCCTACCAGCCTTTATTTTGCCAGTCTTGACTGGTTGCTTGAGCATCATAATTTATGGTGTTACCGCGGAATACAAGCTGCATGCCGCTCTTGTCTATTTGTCGTACGGTCTCAACAATTTCTCTTTTGCCGCTCTTGGGGCCGCAGCCACATTGTGGGTAGTCGAGGCCTTTCCACAGTATACAGCTCCAGCGTTGGTGGTCGTAGGTGGTTTGAGTTATTCAGCAAGCTTTGCTTTGAGTTTCGCCGTTGTGCCTTGGATTCAGTTACAGGGTTATGGTATTGTGGGCCTTGAGATTGGTATGGCAATCCTGATAGTCGGGTGCGTTGGGCTTCCGGTAGCGTTTTGGGGAAAGGCGTTACGACAATACATCCACGGGAGGTGGGCGTTGAATCAAGAAGGAGCGTTGCGGCCGCAATAAATAGGCTTGTGGGCTTGTTATAGACAAAAAAAGTGGCAAATTACTTCTCTCAAATATCAATTAGAACCTCAATTGCACGGGAGTTATTGTACCAACTGCGGCTTTTAGCGAGTTAGGCTACCAGCAAGCTAAATCCAGGGAAAATCATAATCATCGAGGTCGTAGCTAATTCAGCATGACAATAAATTAATAGAGTTTCTCGTGGCTAAAAGCGCGTTATTCAAATTTTCTAGTAGAATCCACGTTGGGGCAATTGAAGTTATTGTTCCAAATGTCTAGGTTAACTTTTCAATAATTTACTTGAATTACCTTGTAAAGTTGGAACAACGAGGGGTAGGTAGGCAGGTACGAACCTACCGTATTTACTGTAACTTTTGCTTTTGATGTCCATCGTGAGAGTTTTGTGCTTATTATATTTCGAGTCGAGCTGCCATGCCTGTATGCGCTCCTCGGCCTATTGCAGAGCGACATGCAGGTAGGTAGCTCGACAAGGAAGGAATCTCGAAGGGCAATGGAACACGGTGGCAATATTGATCAAAACAGCGTTGTTCAACGGTGGTTGGCTGCAGGAAACCATGCTTGACTTTCGGATATTTCCATTAAACAACTCGATTCGACTTTCGTAAAGCATTCCTGCACCGTGGTGGCACAACCGATAAAAGATTTCTTGGCTCTGGAAATGACACGGTCAAGTCCGCAGGTTTGCACATGGTGGAATGCTTTTGGTAGGCATCATTTCTAATCTTCCAACATCTAAGTTTTGCGCCTGGATGAGCTGATAAGAATCCGGGGCCCAGAATGAAGTTTGGGATATTGAGTGGAGTACCTCCGTATCGGAGATTTTCTTGGTAGCCGCGAATGTCGCGTCGATTGGGGTAAGTTGTCGCGTGTGTTCAACTTTTGCTCGAGACAATATCCATCGAAAAAACCGGCCAGTTCCGTAGCTTAGGTTCGCGGTGACTTCATATTCGATAGAATCCCTCTGTGGAAGCTCGGTGGTCGCAACGTGTGGCGCCGGGTCAAGTATAGAAGCTGTGCCACTGGAGAAGATGTTCCACGAGTTGAGGCAGCTGTCTTCTGCTGTCGTGAGCCGAGGTGTCGAGATGGACGGGAAATGGGTTGTAGGCCCGGATGGCTGCCGTTGGAGAAGCCGTCGCATCGCCACATGGGCGATTGATTCCCCTCCTTCCTCTTCGGCGAAGATGATCGACCTTGCAGACGCCATCTTCCCCATCGTCTTCGGTGGAAGCCATTCACGGTTCACGATCCAATGTTTCGTCTCTTCCTCCCACACTTGGATCCCAGATTAAAGGCTGCTTCCCAGATTTCCCAATCGTTCGTTCTGCTGCTCGTGTGGACCACCCAGGGACAGGCTTCGGAATGGGCCACTCTCCGCATGTTGAAGCGGGCCTTTTGAGCATCTTCGGGAACCTTATTTCCTGAAGAGGTTCTCGAAGGGCAGGTTGTGATGTTGGCGATAGTCGACCACCTTCCTCTTTCGTCAATAGATCCGGAGGAGCTGGTCCCAAAGTCCCAAGGCCAAGGCTGAGAAGCTCGATAGAACGCCTGGGCACGCACGGCTCTTATCTTTTCATTTGATGGCAAATGTGAGCTCACCCAGCAGTGGCAACGGCGTAGGCATTCGAACAATCCAATTGGGGGGGGTTCTCGGTGACCTGGTACGAGGAGTTGGTTCGTTGAACAAGAACTTTGGGATCGTGTTGGAGCTGGACCTTCTTATCATTCGAGGCAGGGGCAGGGAAAAGACTGACCAGGATTTATATTCAGGGAACGGATCTGGAGCAATCAGATCACCGCAATCGCTGAGAGGGCTCTTCGCAGAGTTGCAATCTGCGGGTGCAGTGGGGAGGGGGGAGGGGAGGAGGCAGCTTAGCCTGGTCTGGTCTAAGGTGATGTGCATGCAGTGCTAGGCCAGGATCCCCATCGGCCACAGCAATATCGTGGGTTTAAATCGTTTAAATACTCGAGCCCTTCCGACGTGGTACTGGACTCGACTCGTACCTGAGCCACTCGAGGATTGGATTTCTTGTGTCGTCGTGTTGTTGAAGTGTTTTTGTTGTGATTGTAAGAGCGTCGTTCTTCACTGAGCCTGCTGCTCGCCTTAGTTTGGCCTCCTCCACTTCACCCCTCTATTTACCTATCTCTCGGAATATCTCGTAGGCGCACGCCAGCTCACCTTCAACCTTCAACAACCCCACCTGCTTGCTTTGCAGAGCGCCCTTGCAAAACACGTCCAATATGGCTTCAACCCACCCAGAGAAGCCGGAGAGAGAGCAAGAGCAGCATGGCTTAGCCATTGAGCACACCACCGACCACTCCATCACCCCTTCCCCGCCAAAATCTGACCTCCCCATCTACACTGACGAAAAGAGCAACGGAGGCGCCTTTTCGGTCAACGCCAAAGATGTCAGCACTAGCAGTGAGAAGGATATGGGCATCAAGCAAACCGCTTCAATTGAGGAGGAGCAGGAAGTCCATAAGCCATCCAGAATCCGACAGTTCTACAAGCAATACCGCATCTTCATCCACCTTGCAGCATGGTTGCTCTTGACTGCGTACGTGTCTCACTCTAGAAATTCCCTCCCTATAGCCTATAGGAATAGACTACTGACATTGACTGCAGTTGGTGGATTGTTGGCCTCGTCCTTCACCGTCATGATATTGGCTGGCTGAAGCCATTCCTGGTCTACCTTGCCATTTCCATCCGTATCATCACTCTTCACGTCTCCACCAAATATGTCACCAAGCCAATCGCATTTGTGTTCGTCAATGGTGTGAAGAAGCCAGTTCAATTGATCCCTGATAAACTGCAACTACCTCTTGGAGCTGCGGGCACAATTGCTGTTATCTTGCTCGGCACCTTCGTAACCAAGACGAGCAGCGACAACAGCCGCTCAAACAGAGCTGTCAGTCTCTTTGGCCTCTTGGTCTTTATCTTTTGCTTCTATGCAACCTCGAAGCACCGAAGCTTGATCAAGTGGAAGACTGTTATTGTTGGCATGCTCGCACAATTCATCTTGGCCTTGTTTGTGCTCCGTACCAAAGCAGGTGTAAGTTGATAAAATTCACTCCACAGTCAGGATTTGCAAGCTAATCAAATTCCAGTACGATATTTTCAACTTCATCGCCTACCTTGCTGCAACTGGTCTTGGTTTCGCCGCCGATGGCACTTCGTTTCTTACTGGTCAAGCCGCTTTAGATACGCATTGGTTTATCGTGGGAGTTATCCCACCAATTATCTTCTTCGTTGCTCTGGTTCAACTACTATACTACTGGGGATTGCTACAATGGGGTATCAAGAAGTTTGCAACCATCTTCTTCTACACCATGGGTGTTTCTGGAGCCGAGGCAGTTGTTGCAGCAGCTTCTCCATTCGTTGGTCAAGGAGAGTCGGCTATGTTGATTAAACCCTTCATTCCTCATCTTACTGATGCAGAGCTGCATCAAGTCATGACTTCTGGTTTTGCCACCATCGCTGGTTCAGTTTTGGCCGCATATATCTCTATGGGTATCAGTCCTTTGGCATTGGTCTCATCTTGCGTCATGAGTATTCCTGCTTCTCTTGCAATCTCCAAGCTTCGATGGCCCGAAACTGAAGAGTCTCTCACCGCTGGAAAAATCGTCATTCCCAAGGATGACGATGAGAAGCCATCCAACAGTCTTCACGCATTTGCCAATGGTGGGTGGTTGGGCATCAAGATTGCTGGTATGATCATTGCTAGTTTACTTTGCATTCTCGCTCTCCTCGGTTTGTGCGACGCACTCTTGGGCTGGGCCGCACGTTACCTCAGCATCCGACACTTGACTATCCAGAAACTCGTCGGATGGGTTTTCTACCCAGTCGCTTGGCTCCTTGGTGTGCAGAAGAAGGATGTTTTGGCGGTCGGTCAATTGATCGGTATCAAGATCGTTGCCAACGAATTCGTCGCTGTAAGTCTTTCCTCCTATTCCTTTCTTACATCAGATGCTAACAATCTGCAGTTCAGCTCCCTTGTCAAGGACGAGGCCTTTATTGGTCTCTCCGACAGATCTCGTCTCATCGCCACCTACGCTGTCTGCGGATTCGGTAACATCTCCTCCGTCGGTATCCAGATTGGTGTCCTGTCCCAACTTGCACCAAACCGAGCTGGCCGTGTCGCTAAAGTCGCTTTCTCGGCCTTGATCTCCGGTGTCATCGCAACCTTGACCTCAGCCAGTATCGCCGGAATGTTGATTTCCGACTCGGCGGGATTTATCAAAGTTACACCTGCTTGATTGAATCTTTTTGGCGTTGTGCTTTTATTGGGGGAGTTTTAGAATTCATGATGTCATGCCCTTTTCGGTAGATATAATGTGGTTTGTAGAATTGTTGGGAAGATGGCTGCATGGAGGATGCATTTGTGATACCCGATGCTAGGATGATAAACCACAGTGATAAAAAAAAGTAATTCATAATGTATTGAAAAAATAGTTCCTCGTGTCTGCTTGCATTGATGTTCTTGTGATGAGGGGAACAATGACGAGACGAGATATTTCAGAACTTCGGCTGATTATCTAAAGTCTTTTGCGTCTTCCTCAGCTCTACCTCTGGCGGTATTGACTAGTTCCTATAGAAATTCTCGTTATTAAGTGGTGTTTCTGAAGGATTGGCAGCAGTCCATCTTCTTCAGGTCGTTGCTTCCTTGCCATGGCCCTCGACTGGCCTTGATCGTAAGAGTCCCTGTCATCGTTCTTCGTACACCCGAGAAAAAATATCATTCTAAAAGTTTAGTATAATAAAATGAAATGAATAAACTTGTAGTCACTTTGATGTTTCGACATTCACATCTAGATTTTAGAATGGTATGTGGATAGTATGATTCGCTGATCTGCACTAGCTATTGCTGATTGCTTTGCGTCAGAATTCATCGAAGTAAAATTCCTCCCCACTGATTGACCTTGACAAAAGACCAATAGTCCATCACCTTCCATAATATTCCTTAGCACTGAGCTTGGGGATTCTTGACTGTGGGATTCCTCCTCAAACTTTGGTGTTCAAAACAATTGGTTCGCTTGTCTGGATTTGACTTATCCATGGTGTTCCTGTCCAAAACATCATCCTCTGGAGTAGAGTAACAATGTATCCAAAGTTTTCTGATCTGGGGTTCCCTAATCCGAACTTTCATTTGCATCTCCTTCCCGGGCTATTGAAGAATAAGCCGGTGGTGGTGTTGGTGGTCGAGATTCGGTTCGCGTCTCAGCAGCGAGAGCTTGTCCTTCCTCGGGATCACTTTGAGTTGGTTGCGGAGGTTGGTTTTGTGTCTTCGCAAGCAGAGCACGTGCTTCTTCGGGTTCTGTTGGTCCTTGCGATTGAGGTTGAGGTTGTGTCTCGGTAGCAGGTCCTCCTTCCTCGAGATCCATGGGTCTTCGTGACGGAGCTTGTGTTCGGGTTTCGGTAATGAGAGGTCGGACTTCCTCTAGGTTTCTTCTCGACTCCTTCCACGATTCTAGACATAACACTATGATCCCTACGGGGGCAGCGCAGATGGTGGTGGCGACCAAGAGGATTATACTCCAAGCTAATGTCCAGAAGAGCCAATAGAAGAGCCAAAAGAAGCCCAGATAGGTGTAGTAGCCGATATCGCGGATGACAATCCAAATGAGATAGAACGGATTAGGAAGCATTTTGAGATCCTGATTGGGTAGTTGATAGCTCTTGACTAAATTCTACTCTGAACGGGTTGAAATTTTGAGAGGTTTAGAAGACAAGCTTTGGAGGTTGGATGGTTGGAAGGAGTTATGCTTGAAGTATTAAATAAGTAAACTTGTGGCTGTGAAATACGAATGAATAATCAATCTTGGTGGTCGCAGGTCATTTGACTGATAATGATCTACCATTAACAGCAAGTTAGCACATAGACTTCACCCACAACACACAAACCTTTTCGCTATCTGTGCTATGGTGTTCCGCAATACGAGGTATTGCGCAAACCAATAGATAGCCCAAATCGGGTGTCTAATACCGCAATTTTAATCAAATACACTATTTTCAAAACTCTCTCCACGTCACTCCTAGCACTTATTTGAGGCTATTCCCACTTTACCTGCCTAATAAAGAATAGTTAAAACTTTTTTAAAACTTAGATATAAGATTAATAGATACCTAGTAGTAATATTTAACTTTCTTTATGTTTGCTAAGGTTTTAGAAGTATGTTGGTAGGTGAAAAGTGGGTAAAACAAGGTGGGTCGGTTAAAAAGGGGGAGGTTAGAGAGGCTAGGAGAACAGCACTTCTCTCTTATCTTACTACTAGGAGTTATTCTATATAGTTAACTAGATATCTCTTTCTTTTTCTTAAAGAACTAAAGTATTTTAACCTTATATTTCTATCCTATCTTTACCCCTCTTTACCCTGCTATTATAGACGTTAACGACCCTCACTCTTCACCTTAAGGGGTCCGGTTCGCCCCTCTATTCCCCTCTGAGGGCTCTGAACCGCTAAATATCACCCCTTTTAGTGCTTTAGCTAAGTAGGAATTTCACGACTACCTTAAAGCCTCTCCTAATAAGAGATATCTTACTTCTTATAAGCGATTCGAGTACTGTGATTAGCTATAAAACCTAAAGCAAGTAGTCCCTTAAGGTCTCTCGATGGTAGAAAGAGTAAGGCAATCTACAGTAAAGTTTAAAGCTCTTAACGAGTATATACT